>OZ004708.1:165577208-166777208 GCA_963924515.1 Vespertilio murinus
GGAAGGAAACATCAGAGAAGTCGACTAGGAGGAGAGAACAAACAACTGAGAGCAAAGAAGCTGCTGAGTATGCGGAGAGCATAGAAGATGGCTGGCAATTACAGGGGGAATGGTATTCTAAAGCTGGTGAAACAATCAAAATATACGAATTGTAAAGGTTAAGTGAAATGTTTATTTTCTCCCTTTCTCTTCCTCAGTCAGCCTGACTGAATACGATTAGCAGGAACACTGCACTGGCTGCATCTAAAATTAGATGTTGGTTCGACTTCTCACTCACCGCATTAATGCACAGACGCCTCTTACACATAAATGCCTTCTCGGTCTCGGGCTCAGTCTTCTTACACATCCTCCCCAAAGTTGTATGTGAGGAATGAAACGTGGAGCCAGTGCAAAGCAGCACCTCATGGCAGAGGGGAAAACGCTGGGCTAGAGCCATCAGACCTGAGGTCAAGTCCCGGCTCTACACTACCCTAGCTTTGCAGTTTGAGGCAAGTCCATTTACTTCGCTTAGGCACAGTTTTCTTGTCTACCAAGGGGACATGTACATCTCTTTCTTAACTACCTTACAGGGCTTTGAGAGAAAACAAGATAATGAATGGAAAAGCACTTAACATGACTCCAGTCTTTCACACAAGAATTAATGTAACGATGTCCCTGTTGGCCATCATGTCTAAACATTTTGACTAGTTGCTTCCAGTTTACTTATAGGGAAAGCAAGGTCCAAAGGAGTAACACTGGCCCACCTACTATCTCCCAGAGACCAATAATAGAGGATGAAAACCTTAGTCTACCGCTCACCTCCTAGCCCCAGTCTGCCCCCCATGTTGTCTTTCTAGAAAAAAAAAAGTGTTCCTCATCTAACCCCCACTCCAACATAATGGGTTCATCCATCAAGAGAGAAAAGACCAAAAGTATTTTTCAGAAAAACAAATCTGTCTTTAAACAATAACTCTCTGAAAGATTAGCATGATAGTGATTTCTCCTCAAACTTCTTTTCCTTCTCTATTACTTATGTATATGACTTTGTTACTAATTGTAAAAGCTGATATACTTGGAACTTTTGCCTAAAACATGACTGAAATATGTGTCCTTGGGTTTTTGTGTTAAGTGCACTCATTACAAAAATGTGTGGATTTTTAGTTGCTAAATAGTCCCACAAATAACTACTTTTTTAAATAATAAATTGATTTTCAGTGAACTATACTGAATTAAATAATTCATCTTTAGTTCTCTGTTGTGACTTATATATGAAAGGCAGTGACCAAGTTCATTTGCACATTCACTGTGTACTAATGCTACTACTCAAATATGTGTTCCTCATACTTGACCCCACTTGACAATATGCAAGAATGACAGCACTGCAGAATCACAGGCTGGTTCAAGCCCCAGAAATTGCTTCAAGCTCTGAGACCTTGGGGGAGGGGCATATTATAGCACCCCCATAATCAGTTTCATGAGCAGTAAAGAGAAAATACCATCTGTATTCTATAATTTCTAGGAGAAATAAAATAAATAATTTTGTGAGATAATTTTATAAAATTCAAAGTCTTACAGAAAATTAATTTTTTTCATTATAATTCTTTTATCCAATCGCTATATAAGGCAAGAATAGTCAAATAATAGCCTCTAAGGGTCATTTTTCCATTAGTTGATCACTAATGAGCAAGGGGAAAAACACATGACACTAAAAAGGGTGGGAAATTGAAACAATGGAAGAGTCATACAAAGAAATATGGACTATAATTCTTTGAATTAAAGGACTTTAGGGGTGATCTAGTCTATCTCTTTATTTTGCAGTTAAGGAAACAGGACAAGTGGTGTGGGAAGGAAGGTCTTACTTTCAGTAGTGCGAAAGTAAAAACCAAATCAAAGCCAGAGGAAATGTCTATTTTCTACCTGTAGGTGTTTCACTGCATTGTGCTACCTCATTTTGTGAGACTGAAATACCGCATGGTGGTATTTCAGGGCACCTGTGGATGCTACAGCCTCAGAGAAGTCCCTCGGGGACTCTTGGAGATGGAAGATTCACAATAGGTTCTGTCATGTTGACTATCCTTTCTAAAATTCCCACCAAGTGTAGACTCTCCTTCCTACATACCTCTGGTAATGGTATTCCTCACTTAATATTTCAAACATATATTTTTTTTCTGACTAGGTTATGTCTCTGCTATAAGCCTTTATCTCCCCTCTCTCCTTCGTGGCTGAGACCCAAGCGTCCAGGGTGGAGCCATTCTGTCAACCTATTCACAAACTTCAAGCAAGTCATTATGAAGTTAATTACTTTTTTGGAGTTGCAATAAGAGTTTTGGAAGAAAAGCACCAGATGCCACAAATGAGTGTAACAGAGGTCTAAACACAGGCTGGTGGTTAGGACACATATCCCCAAGGCCATGGTGACTTGGGACCTCAGGGATAAGTAGACCTTGGACCAGTGAAGTTAGGTGAATGTGAGGGAGGAGGGTCCTAGGCCAAGAGAAGAAGGCTGTGAAGAAACGGGGTCAAGAGAGGAATGGGAAAGAAAGGAAGGCCATTGTGGGAGGAACACAAAGGCAGCAGGGAGAGAGATCAAGAATGCTACCCCACACATAGAGCAAATACTTGACAAGGCCTTGCACCTTTATCTTTTACATTTATCTGTAACTGCCTTGAAATAGGTTGCCCAAGGAAAGCTCAAAGGTTATAAACTTTAATTCTATGTCAGACTTCCTGGGTACAAATTCTGGCTCTACAAATTACTAGCTGTGATAGCTTAGAGTATTTATATATTTTTCTGTGAATCCTCATTTATAATTGGTAATTACAGTAGTGCTCACGCATACTGCCTTAAAGATTAAAAAACTAATACATATACAATTTCTAGAACAACATCTGGCATATAATATAAAACCTGGTTCCTATCAAGATGGTCCATGCCAGTGGCCTAAGTCCTAGTTGCCCTCAACTTTTGGCTTCTATGCCAATTCAGGCCTTCTGGGAGCCAGACAGATTGATCAGGGAGAGCTTCAGACTGCACTGCCCATCTGGCAAAGACTTAGAGAATCCACTGAGAAGATCCAAAGCAAAGATGGGCTGTTAAAGGAATCCCACTTTGAGCAGAAGTGGTCAGGCTGTAGTACTGCTACTGTGGCGGGTCACTGGCCAGGGGAGAGCCTCTAGAAGAAGAGTGTAGCACTGGCTCCAATACTGTACATAGACCTCACAGCTTATGGGCAAGTCCTTTCTTAAGGGTTGCCTGAGGAGCTGCACATATGGCCGCCACAGCTTCTCGCTCACTGAATAAGCTCCCCTGCTCTTTGATGCTCCTTTGCATCCTCCAGACTCTCCGTTGCATTCCTGTGCTGACCCCTAGCCCTCCTGGCCCTGGCCCTCCGGGTCTATTTGAAGGATCTGACCTCCTTTCTGATGGGACTCCTAACTCCACGGTTTCCATGGACACCACTTCAACTTAACCCTTTCTGCCCTCAGGTGCACATGCTCCTGCCTTTAATACTCTGGTTATGGCCATCTAAGGGCCTTATCTTTCCAACGTATGGCAACAGCCCTTTGGAGATCTCATAAAAAATGGCATTGTAGAAAGGCACCAACATCAATAAAATTAGGTTTGAAAGCCAGTTCTACCAATAATTTTGCAAATTAGTCAACCTCAATTTTTCCATCTGCAAAATGAAACTAATGTCTATCTTTCAGGGTTGTGGTAAGAATTGGATGAGATAATTAATGTCATAGCTCCCAGCCCCAGTGATTACCGCATAGCAAATGTATGTGTGTGTGTGTGTGTGTGTGTGTGTGTGTGTGTAGTTTCTTTCCTTCTGGCATTTTGTCTTCTCCAGATTAATCATTACCAGTTTCCCCTTAGATTTCCTTCTAGTATTCCATCCTGCAATACTCCTTTTAAAAATTTCTAATCTGTTTCTAATAACCTAAAAGAGATTAATTGCCAAATACAATAAAATACTCCATATTGTGATGGAACTAAAACCCATCTTCAATGATTGCCCATTAAACCTGAGGCAATATTCAAACTCTTTGTTGTGCAGTTCCTTCTGCCTGGATTTATTTTTCCAATCCTCACCCGAGTATATTTTTTCCATTGATTTTCAGATAGAATGGAATAGAGAGGGAAAGATAGAGAGAAATATCGATGTGAAAGAAACACATTGTTTTCCTCCTACACTCTCAGGGCCAGGGAAGAGCCTATGACCAAGATACATGCCCTTGACCAGAATTGAACCTGGAACCCTTTGGTTTGCAGGCTGAAGCTTTACCCACTGAGCCAAACCAGCTGGGCCCTGTCCGGAATTCTTTTCTTGTCACATGCCTCCTGGTTCTGCCCTTCAGTTCTCAATCATTTCCTCAGAGAGGCCTCCTCTCACCTCCTAATCTAAATTCGTTCTCCATTATACTCTTTCCCTACACTCTGTTTATTTTTCTCCTATAGAATTTATCACAATTCATAATTTATGCTTATTTCTATGGCTACCATTACTTAATGTCTATTTTCTCTGTAGACATTAAATTTCAAAAAGGCAGCGACCGTATCACGTCTGGAGCATCCAGCACAGACAATTGATAATACTGTTGAATGAACACATGATTTACCTCCCTCCATTCAAACCAAGATTGCACTCACTTAATTTGGCAAGCTCATCTCACTGTTGATTCATGTTCAGCTTCTTGTTCACCATAAGTCCTCAGGCTCTTATATACCTACTGCAACTAAGTCATCATGGTCTATGTTCATCATGTATGTGCATGTGCATGTGCATGTGCATGACCATGCATGTTTAACAGGATCAAAGTCACATATTTGGGTAAATAATAGGTTTTCAAGTCAAGAGAAAAAGACAGTGTGTGTGTGTGTGTGTGTGTGTGTGTGTGTGTGTGTATAAGATAAATAGGGTCTTAACAAGGTCACCTGGGTCAAATAGTGGAATGCTTGAATAGCAGTGTGAGGCAGTCACATTGTCAGTGTCATTCTAAAGACTCAGAAAGTGAAATGAGGCCTTATAGTCAGGCTTCATCCTGTGGACAATGGGGAGTCACTAAGGATATTAGAGAGTGAAGGTCATTTCTGTGAGGGAGAAAGATTTCTCTGAGAATGTAACCTAGAGAGAATGGGGAAGGGAGAAGCAGAGTCTGAGAGACTCACTTGACATTTATAGCCATGGTGTATGCCAGAGAAGGATTATAATCTTTAAGAAAAGTAGTGAATTCATTATTGGATAAACTGTATGAGATTCTTAGAGTGTGAGTGAACTGTAGAGCTTGCTGAAACCCTGAAATCAAAAAAATGGTGGATGAAAACAAAGAAGGGGGCAATCAGGGAGAAAGTTGGAGAGCAAAGGGCCAAAGAGGAGAGAATGTCAAAAAGGAAAAGTTGCTTGAACTCTTCAATATTGTGGAGAAGGTGACCAGAAGATGAAGCACATCATTAAAAGCTGACAAGATGTATAGTTTAGTGGGTCCCCAGTCATCTTGCATATGGCAATTGGATACAAGGCAGAGGGGCCAGAACCAACGTGGTGTGTGGATGATGCAGAAGAGGCAGGTGAAGGTTTAAAAGCAGGCATGCTATGAAACATGATGGAAGGCATGGCTGGGCTAGGATTTCCTCTGGCCATGTCTGTGTAGCCTTTTCTGATCTGCTTCACCCTTTTCAACCATTCTCCTGCAACCTGAGATTTCTCTACAGTGCTTTCTCCTGCGTTGCATGCTTCCTTTTCCGTTTCTGTTATATCCCTTTGTACTTCCAGGCTCTCTCCCACGTGGGCTGTTCCATAGGTTTATCATCAGACCTGCCAGGTTGAGAGTTATTTTACCTTTTCTTGCCATTTTCTCTACTCAGAGAGGCATGTTGTGGAATCATGGCTAATCTTCCTTTGAAACCAGCTTGCCCAAAGTTTAGAAGCACTATGTTCCTATCTTAAGCTCTTGTCACCCACACATACAACCTCCCCACTTTCAGAAGTCTGCCTCCAGCATTCCTGGTAATGTCTGTTATGCAGAACAGGTGGGGTCTTTCCCAGGCCTCCTTGATAGTCTTCAGACAGGAGTGTAGAAACATAATTAATTGACAAAGGATATGCTTGTTGCAATCATCATGTTAAATAAACATGTAAAACAGCATTAAATCTGTGAACTATACATGGATGCTAGTCCACATGAATCTGCAATGCCCATCCTGTTTGACCGTGGATGCTGAAGGAGGGAGGGGTATCCGCCCTTCCTGGGTCCTTATTCAGTGTCTCTGAAATGTGCTCCCAGGTTTGCATATAAACCCCAGAAAACATTTCTCATCAGAAATGCCAGTTCTATATAATACTATCAGATCTCTGTAAGGTTGTTGCTGGTTGCCAACCAGCCTGGAAAGCACATTTAGTTTTAGAGAAGGGTAGGAAAAAGTTAATTGCATTCATGCACACAAAAATTAATTGGTCCATTGGAAACAATGGATCCAATATATATATATGTGTGTGTGTGTGTGTGTGTGTGTGTGTGTGTGTGTGTATGTTTGCTTATTACTTCCAACTTAGTCATTCTTCCTCCAACCTACAGCAACACAAAATTCTCAGAGTTATCTGAATGCCTGGACTCCTCTTATTCCCTCGTCTAGAATGACATAGTAGCTTTCTCCCAAGTCTCTACCTGTGGATATCTTGTGTTGATTAAGAAATAAATTTTTGACAAGGGTGGAAAGACTATCCAATAGGGGAAGAATAGTCTTTTCAACAAATGATGTTGAATATCCACTGGGGGAAGGGAGGAATGAAGTTGAACTTCTAACTCATATGACATACAAAAATTTTAAATGAGTCATAGTCCTAAATGCAAAAACTAAAACTAAAATTCTTAGGAAAAACCATCAGAGTAAATCTTGGTGACCTTGGGTTACACAAAGCCTTTTTAGGTCTGCTGCTAAGAACACAAGTGACTAAAGAAAAATTAGACAAATTGGATTTCAGTTAAAATAAAAACATTCATGCTTCAAAAAAACATCAGAAAAAGTTAAAAGACAATACAAGGAATGAAAGAAAAAAAATTCAAATGCTATATCTAAAAAGTGATTGATATCTAGATTATAAAGAACTCTTACAACTCAATAACAAAAGGACAAATATCCCAACTTAAAAATGGGCAAAGGACATTTTTCTAACGAAGATATGGGAATGGCCATTTGGCTCATGAAAAATTGTTTAACATCATTAGTCATAAGGAAAATGCAAATCAAAACCATTTTATATACACCAGGGTGGCTGTAATCTAAATGATAGACAAGAACAAGTGTTGACCAGGATGAAGAGAAATTAGAACCGTCACATATTGCTGGTGGGAATGAGCGATGATATATCTGCTTTGAAAAATAATCTGAGAGAGAAGTGGAGGAGGGGGAGAGGCAGGAAAAGATTAACCAAAGAACTTATATGCACATATGCATAACCCATGGACACAGATAATAGCAGGAGTGGCGAGGAAGGGCTCAATGGGTGGGGGGAAGAGGGGCCTCTGTAATAGTTTCAGCAACAAAGAAAATAATAATTTTTAAATGTCGGATATAAAAATAAGACACAATATGACAGCTCTTCAAAATGTTAAACATGGAGTTGTTGTATGACCCAGTAATTCCACTCCTGTATATATGAAATGAGTAAAAAGAGCAAACATGCATCCACACAAAAAACTTGTACACAAATATTTATAGTAACATTATTCATTATAGTTCCAAAATGGAAACAACTCAAATATCCATAAATTGGTGAATGGACAACCGAAATGTGATATATTCATACAATGAAATAGTTTTCACCCACACAAAGGATACATGCTACAATATGGACAAACCTTGAAAACATTATGCTAAATGAAAGAAGGCAGATACAAAAGGCCATGTATTGTATGATTCCATTTATATGAAATATCTGAAATAGGCATATCCACAGAGACAAAATTGACTAGGGTTGCCTAAGACAGGTGAAGGAGGGGGATAGAATGTGGTTGTGGGAGGCAGGGGGTCATGGCTAAAAGATACAGGGTTATTGTGTGTGTGTGTGTGTGTGTGTGTGTGTGTGTGTGTGTGTGTGTGTTTAAGATGATAAAAATGCTCTGGATTAGATAGCAGTAATGGCTGCACAACTTTATGAATATACTCAAAACCACTGAATTGCACTTTAAATGACAGATTTTCTGATGTTTGAACTATATCTTAATTTTAAAATGTGGAGAAGGAGAGAGGCAGGAAGAAGAAAAGGAGGAGAAGAATAAAGAGAGGAGAGGAGAGGAGAGAAGAGGAGAGGAGAGGAGAGGAGAGGAGAGGAGAGGAGAGGAGAGGAGAGGAGAGGAGAGGAGAGGAGAGGAGAGGAGAGGAGAGGAGAGGAGTAGCAAATGTTAAACATACAGTTATCATATAGTAGTGAAGAAGGACGGTGACTTACAAGAATGTAGAAAAGTGACCAAAAGGTAAGCTGACCAGCTTGTCAATAAAGATTAGGTTCACTAAAACTGTAGATTTCACACATCCATTCAACCCATCAACAGATGCCAGGGACCATCTTAAGGTGTACTCACCAGCTATGACATCACTCCTAACACACTCAACACTGAATTTTTGAATGATGGATGCTGTACATTCGGATAGATTCTCAACATGTCCTAGGCCAGGAGGAGTGTACTACACAGTTATAAGAAAACATAACAATTGAAATATAAAAAATTTTCAAAGATAATAATTTTGATACATTGCAAAATAAATCTTTATTCATCTGGATGAACGCTTCTCTTCTGAATTTCTCTAACCTTGAGTTTCATCCCTCTTTGTGGCCTTTATGGCACCCTATCTTTCATTATGTCGTTTCTACATCTGTATTATCCCCCCTGTACGTTATCAATCCTTCAGTGCAGAATCATCACTGTATCCCGGGGGCCTTGCCTGGGGTCTGCCAACAGAATCCTGGGCTCTCAGTTGATGTTTGTTGGCGAACAAATTAGTGAACCTCCAATTCCATTCGAAGTTGAACAGAATGCACATGTAAGAAAAGTTTTAAAACAATGTAAGAATGTTCCTGATCTTAGACGCGAAGGGGATTTGTAGCCTATGCTGACCGTGCCCTTCCCCAAACTATCCTGTCTCCCCTGTGCACAGCCCCGGCCCTATTCCATGTTGGAGCAGCTTCTACTTATGCCTCTTCAAGAGTTCTTAGGAGGCCCCTACAAACCCCAGGGCCAGACCTCTTCCTGGCTCCCACATTCAAAGGAGTCCTGTGGGGAGAATTGTTCGAGGAGAAAGCAAAGCTTTCTTTAAAGGGTTCAAGAGATCGCTGTGAAGACCTTTTGCTACTGTTGCCTACGTTCGTAGATTTTGGTTCTCTCTGCTTTCTCATACCATAGCGGACAGAAAATACTCCCAGAAATCTTGTTGCAATACAAAAATTTATTTAGGTTTTATTTGGGGGGGGGGGGAACTGGGAGATCGGGATTCTATGAAATACTTAATAGGCACCCAGTTTGATTTTAGATATCTTTAGAAATCTAATGCTTATTGGATACAGAAAGAAGTGTGGCTCTTCCAGGATTTCATTTGCTCAGAACTTCTCACATTCGATACTTTCCTTTATTACAGTAATATACGTAACCACTTTCAGTTCACATCCTGCTTCTACAGGCTGCCTCATCTGGGCTCACAAGAGGGACTGTGAACTTGCAAGATAAAGTCACTGAGGCTAGGAGAGGTGTCATGACCTCACGAGTGGCCCCAGGTTACATCAGAACAGGGACCCCCAAGTCAGTAGGCAGGCTCTGGATTTCGTCCCATTATATTTAGACATGTGAAGGCCAGACCCCAGAAAAACATAAACATGTACCAATCTGAGGACATAGTTTCCAAAATCAATATTGACAGGAGGGAATTAGCCTCAAGATGTGGAGAGGAGGTGTATCATGGATTTGATTCTCTTTGGTTCATAGTCACATCTCTCTTCCCAGGGCAGATGCTTCCTTTGCCCCAGACTGTGTTTCCAGATCATAAGAACCCCAGCTCTCTGGGCTGGGATGCAGACAGGCATTCTCCCAAGACAACGGTTCTCTGCTTTGTGTCCTGCCATCAGGTGGATATGCTATAACATCCCCGTATGCAAACCACTTGCCAAGACAGTGTAGTGTTTCAAATGCCACGTCCTGACTGGAGACAAGATCTCAGTACCCGGGCCTGGTAGCAGGGTGAATTTATGAAGCAGAAAGTATGGGCTGAGGAAGAGATCAGCCCAGTAACAGTTTACTGGCCTTGCTGTTCTCTTAAGAGGCACTCATGGTAGTGGACTGGTGCAGTGGAAGTAAACCCAGCTTCATTTAAAGCAGCAGCATGAAATTGGTTGCAATAAAATTATGCATTAAGTGTGCATTATGTTTAATAAGACTGGATTGCACTTCCCATGTTTACTCTGTGACTATTGAGGCTGATCCAATTTTCTAAAGTTCTCCAATTGGCTCGCGATCGAGTTTCCGGCCAGAAGGTCAAATTTCCCTTGCTGTTATTATATGTCTCTATTACTTTACTATGGCATTGACGCTTTATATTCATTACTTTTTTTTTCTATCTCTTGAACCTTCCTCGTTCCAAAATGTTCCCTGTAGATGGCCCGTTTGACACAAATTAGAACAACCTTGATAGCTGTCAACTGGAGACTATCTGAGAACAAAAGGACATTTATTGCACAGCAGCACCGCAGGTAATTTCTTGTGCTTTCTCTGAAGGCCTCTTAATGGCCTTTGAGAAATAATACAATTCAGACCTGCGACCAGGAGACAAAGGCGTGGATGTCGGACAGCATGGGAACCAGGTGGCTTGGTCTTTAGATCCTACCGCCCTGGGGTTAGGAGTATTATCCTTACAAAGTTGAGATATCTATTTTCATTTCGCCATGAATATGTTTATTATTTCATCTAATTAGCAAATGCTCATTGGGAGCCTACTAAGGGCCAGGTGCTGTGAATGGGAATGGGAATACGCCATTTAATAAGACACAATGCTGCTACGATTTTATAGTCTAATGAGGATGGAATGTAGGGAGATGGACACATAGAAATATAATTTCAATACACCGAGTTCAGTGAAATATTAGAGGAAAGAATACAATGTTAGTCACAAGAAGAAAGCCTAACTAGCTTTTCTGGTGGAGAGTAGACAGCCTTTGCAGAAAATGTGAAACACTCTTCTTGGATGAGGATGAGGAGGAGGAGGAGGAGGAGGAGGAGGAGAAGGAGGAGGAGGAAGAAGAAGAAGAGAAGAAGGAGGAGGAGGAGGAGAAGGGGAGTAGAAATGGCATTCTAATAGAATGGCATATCCAAGGCATGGAGGTGTGAACATGTATGATATATTTGGGAAATCTAGTAGATTTTAGGGGCCCTATAGGGTACAGGGGCTGGGGTGGGACATGAAATGACAGGAAATGTGGCCAGAGTGTGAGGAGCGCTCAAATTCAGTGCCATTCCGGCTGTAGATAATATCACCCAGTCATAGGGGCACCAGTGACAAATTTTCCCAAACTGGCAAGTTTGGTCTTTTATTTCTACAAACTGGTTTAACTTGGGTGAATAATAAATAAGGAATTTTAAAACACCTTTCTGAAAAATATACATTGAAGGGAACATAAAATTATACATGGTACATACATATATGTATCACTGTATACATCAATATATTGATATGCAGTGATATGCATACAGGCTGGGGAAAAATGGGTTTACAGCTGTAAGTACATGAAATACAGAGTTTATTCTTGTATTTTTATTTACTAATTTTTATACTATTTCTCATGCAAACCTACTTTTGCCTCACCTGTATTATACACACACACACACACTGAGTGGCCAGATTATTATGATCTCTGAACGCATAATAATCCGGCCACTCAGTGTGTGTGTGTGTGTGTGTGTGTGTGTGTGTGTGTGTATGTGTGTAATATATATATTAGAGGCCAGGTGCATGAATTCGTGCATGGGTGGAGTCCGACCAGCCTGGCCAGGGGGAGGGGACATGGGTGGTTGGCCAGCCTGCTTTCTAGGGTGGAACTCCTGGTCTATGGGACAATTTGCATATTAGCCTTTTATTATATAGGATATATACTGAGTGGCCAGATTATTATGCGTTCAGAGATAATAATAATCTGGCCACTCAGTGTATATCTTCTTGCCTTGTAGCATAAAGTTTAGCAATACTCTCTTGTGACCTTTGAAATAGCCATGGGGTTCAGCCCTGATGAATTCATTGGTACCATTCTTACTGTCCCACTGTAAACAACTCTGACATAGGACAAACTCAGTGAAGCAGCTGTTTTCAGGCACTGGATAATGAAGAGTTCAGAACTCTAATCTTGAGAACAGAAAAACTCATAAGGTGAGATCCACACTCATCTGAGATTTCTGCATGGGAGTATTTTTTTTAACTTCCAGCCACAGAAGTGGAGCCCAACCAGAGAGCATCAGTCCCCCCAGACAAATGAAACAGGCCAGAACTCAGGGCTACTAAGGCACCTAGAATTTGCAAGGCAAGGACTGGGAAGAAGGGAACTGTATGAAGAAGGACCTCTGGAAATTTTCATGGGATCTTATGTTTTCTGTGAAATGGTACAACAAAAGATATCTACAATAGATATAAATAAAAAGCAGATAAATTCAAATGTATTTCCATTTTTTTAAAAATCATTAGTTTTCAGATTCAACTTCCTCCAAATTCCCTAGCTAGAGTTAGATATTCCCTTCTGTAATATCCCAAAGCATTTACATGGCCTTTTATATGTCCTAATGTCGCAGCATGGTCATTCATACAAATGTTTGTTTCCGCATTAGGCTTTGGGCACCTCTATTCTGTACCCTTAGAGTTCAGTGGTTAGAGTGAATGAATGATGCAGAAATGCTTGATTGGATCAATAAGTTCTACCTACTCTTGCCACATGGTCAGAACCAGAAAAATAAAAAAATAAAAGGGAGACAGATCTACATTCCTCTCCAAAAGAGGGAGCAATAGAGTTATTATCACATGGATAATTTTCATTATTAGCAACTTCAGGAAATTCAAGTCATTGTGAAATAAATCCTCGACTTGCAGAATGCATTTTTATTTAAACCATTCATAAGGTGATTATAGTATATAACAAACTCCTTTATCTTATACACATTCTATTTTTAGCATTCTACATTCATATAAAAAATCTACAAAAACGTTCCTTTTGTGCTACGGCTATTGTGCTGAAATTCTGTTACTAAATTTTGCACTATTTAGTTAAATTAGTTTGGCTGTCATCATCTTATTAAGTAATTTTCATTTTTCTCTCGAGCATTTATTATTACATTTTCAAGCATACAGAAAAGTTGAAAGAATTGTAAAACAAGCACTAATAAACCCATCATTTAGATTTAATAATATCTTGCCAGATTTATTTTATATATCCATTACATATAAGCATATTTATATGGTTTATGAAAGTAAATAATAGACATTATGACACTTCAGCCTTAAATATTTCAACCTGCATCTCCTAAAAATAAAAGCATTGGTCTACATAACCTCAATACCATTTAATGAAAATTAATAATCATCATCTACAAGGTGATTCAGATTCAAAATTTTTGCAACGTATCTCAAATTTTATTTTATGGATATTTTTCCAACCAAAATCCATGAGGGCTCATGCATTTTGTTTAATTGTTATGCCTCTTTTGACTCTTTTACTCTACAAGTCTCCTCACATAGACTTTCTTCATGACACACATATTTTGGAGAGGCTGGGTCAGCTGCCTTCTGAAATATGCGCATTCTGGATTTGTCTCATGATTTCTTGGTGGTGTCATTTGACTGTTTCCTGAATTACCTGTGTTTCTTTTCATTTAGATGTTCAGACAAGAAGCTTGTTTAGATTCTAGTATGGTTTTTGCAAGATACTTCGATGGTGATGCTGAGTGTTCCACATTTCTTCAGAAAGAACATAGTGTCAGGCTGCTCTATGACAACTGATGCTAAATTTGATCACTGCGTTATAAAGCTGAGATTTTTCCCTTTACAATGAGTAATTAATCTCAACACCAGCATTCCACAGAGCTGCCATCTGTAGAATGTCTATGTGCTGGGCTTGGTGCTAATTTTGTAACTCTCATAAAAATCCTGTAAGGTAAAATAATTCCCTCCATTTAAAGGTGAAGGAATCAGGGCCCCAGGAGAGAATCTGCTTCCTAAGCCAGGTTCCCTATAACACTGATGGATATATAGGGATGGGGTTGTGGGAGGGCAATTGTTTCTGGCACCTAATCTATTACTTTAGGTTATCCAAGGATAATCATGGTCAGTAAAAACAATAATAACCCATTTCTAAAATCAGGATTTGAAGCTTTGTGACTAAATAATCTTTGAAAGTTACTAATTTTTTTAAACTCATTTCATAAACTTCTACAGTGTTGTGTGTTTGTTACTTCCTAACAAACTTAAATATGTTTCTTGAGAGAGGCAGAACTTAACTTTTTATTTTACGTAGTTATTAACATTAGTTACATTTTAGAAACCTATTTCCCTACTTGAATGTGGTGGGCAGGGAAGCAGGAACATAGGTGATAATATCTTCCTCTCATAGCTTTGAGAACCATAGGAATGACCAGTAAATTTACCTCAGGTTTTAATAATAATACAAATATTCATTGCTACTCTTCTATAAGCAAGCTTCATTCTCTTCTACTTTGGGAAGGAAAGAAGGCTCTCAGACTTTCAAGGACAACCTTTCTTTCACTTTCTCTTACATTGACTCTTAATCAAAAGACCAGTCCCATGAGTTGTGGCCTCTGAGCTAGAAATATCTGGGGTCTGGCAGAACACACAGGGTAGAAGACAGAGAAGATGCAAGGGTCAACTGTTGGCTGAAAATAATAAAGGGATAATTACTATCATGTGGGAATTTACATACTCATTTTAAATGTAATGAAGGTCCTTATCCTCGGATAGGGTGGAAAATGCCAGAAGGGTCTACGTTCCCTGTCTGCACCTCATACTGAATTCCCTACAGTCTGGCTTCTTTCCCCATTAACTTCACTTAAAATTGTTTGTTCCTTATGTTACTTGCCTTCTCTGCAACACCCAATCATGTTGCACACTCCTTCTTTGGCGCTCTCTCTTCCTTGACATTGTATTGCACTCCACTCCTCTGGCCTTTCTCCTATTTCTCTGATGATTTCATCTCTCTTTTGCCAGAATTCTGTTTCTCTGCCTGAACTGCACACACTGGTATTCCCTGGGGTCACGTCCTTGGCCATCTTCTCAATTTGAATGCTCTTTCTGAATGATCTCACTGCTGCTGGGGGTTCAACCATGGCTTGTGTCCCAACTCGATCCTGGGGATACAAATCTCACACCTCTTGCATGGACAGCATATTCAAATGCACAGCTTCCTATGGTCCATCTCCACTGGATGTCCCCATGGAAGCTTAGCGCAACCCAATCTAAACTAAACCACAGTTCCTCCCTCCATTCCCCAACTTGCTCTTCCTTGTTTATCCCTCATTTGAACGTACTACCTCTCTCCTACTCCCCTAAGACAGAAATGCAGGATTCAGTCTTGACTCCTCTACTCTCTTCCCACCCCACATCCAGTAATTCACTAAGTACTGGGGTACTATTACTTTAGAATTATTTTTTCTTCTTCTTTTCTTCCCCATGACCCTTTGCCTTACTCAATTTTGGGGGCTGGATTTCTGAAAGTTTCTTAACTGGTCTCTCTTGCTCCAATCTGGATCCTTTCCCCAGTTCCATCAACCAGTCTGCTATGGCCAGGGTTTCTACCTAAACTACAAATTATGTTTGTTTGTTTGTTTGTTTGTTTGTTTGTTTGTTTGTTTTTAATATATTTTGTTGGGTTTTTTTACAAAGAGGAAGAGGGAGGGATAGTGAGTTAGAAACATCAAGGAGAGAGAAACATTGATCAGCCACTTCCTGCACACCCGCCACTGGGGATGTGCCCGCAACAAGGTTCATGCCCTTGATCGGAATCGAACCTGGGACCTTCAGTCCACAGACCAATGTTCTATCCACTGAGCCAACCCGATTTCGGCTAATTATCTTCATTTTTATTTAAAACATTTCATTCACCTCTTCTTGCCCTTGGATAAAATTCGAATTCCTTATCGTGACATGGTTCCTGCCTCCTTTTCTTTATTATTTGCTCCTTTTCTAGTATCATATCTTAGCACAACCTCCTTTATTTTTTCTCATCCCCCCTATAATTTAATGTTTCTGTATACTTATCTATTTTTATGTATGTATATATGTATGTATGCATGTATGTATTGAAAAGGTAGAGATAGGAACATGCTTCAGTGGCAGATGGAGTATTTTTCCTCTGTGGAGAGAATCCATATCATTCCTATGGATTTTTGTTCCAGGTAAATCCTTGGAAAATTCACTTGGGAAAACACGACAAGGCTTATAATAGTTAAATTTTCTCAGAAAAGCCTAGTACAATGTCTCCCAACCAGACCCCAGTATCACATGGGAAAGGGGAACTGACTTACGTTAATCTCCAAAAGGCTGTTGTCTGGGAAGAGAAGAGAAACCAAGGAACAAAGCTGAGAAGCAAGGAAGCAGTATCAGATTGTTCCAGCCAGCTAAATTGCTTATGTCAGCTTCAGTCTTGATTCCATGCTCAGCATGAAGAGGCAATGAGCTCAGTGGAAAGGGCATGGATTTGCTTGGACAGAGGAAATGAGTTGGAATCTCACCCTTAGCACTTTGGCAGTCAGTAGGGCTGTTTACAAATAGTCCAGTTCTTTTTCCTGGGCACAAGGTAGGATTGAATTTTCCACCCACTTAAAGTTAGCTGTGGCTTAAGTTTGGTCAATGAAATATGAGCACAAGTCAGGTGAGTCACTTCTGAATGGCAGATTTAAGAGTTGTTGAATCCACCTTTCCCTTTGCCATGGTGATGGCCAATGCACCAATTATAACTGCCTCTTCAGCTTGGGTCCCAGAGTGAAGACCATAATGATGAATAGCAAGCCACCCAGTGGACTATCAATTCCACACTTGGCATGAGGGAAAATTAAACTTTAATTACTTGATGTCCCAAAGATCTGGGGGTGAGTTATTATTGGTATGTAATCCAGTCTAACCTGACTGATGCAAAGCTTTCCTGTAGATTACTGATCAAAAATTTTGCTTCCTTGAACATCAGGTTTCTCATCTCTAAAATGGAGATAACTATAATAATAGCTACTCTCATCAAGCTCCAAAGATCTAAAATTAGCTTATAAACAGTAAATGCTTTTAACAATGGCCAATGTTATCCTTGCCAGGTATTCATTACTAAGGACAGAGGAATTTGCCTTCCCAAAAATGACCTCAGAACACATTTCTTTCAAGTTTGGCCCTGGGTTTTTTGGTGGTGGTGGTGGTGGTTTATTTCTAAATTTCTTTTTTATTGATTTTAGATAGGAAAGGAGAGGGAAAGAAATAGAAACATCAGTGATGAGAGAGAATCATTGACCGGCTTCCTTTTGCATGCCCCACAATGGGGATCGAGCCTACAACCTGGGCATGTGCTCTGATGGGAAATCAAACTGTGGCCTTATTTAGTTCATAGGTTGATACTCAACCACTGAGCCACACTGGCTGGGCTAGCCCTGGGTTTTGAAGAGCAGTCTTTGGGATAACAAAAATCTCCAATGAATTTTTATCATCAGACTTTTATTATGAAGCAGAACCCACTGCTTGAACATGACCTAAAAGAATCAGAGCCTTAAAGCTGAAACATGTTTATAGATGAAAGGTTCCAGGTCCAAGAGATTTGCATACCATGAACCACCTGACGAGAAGCTGATAGAGAAGCAGGATGTCCCAACAGACTATTTTTCTCTTTCCAAACCTGAAAGGATATCGTTTCACTGCCAGAGCTCTGAGGTGGCATGTTGAATAATGAATTACGTGTTACTGGTGATTCAGGGTATAACCAGGAAGCCTGGGCCTTCCGTGTTGCACAACTCACCACCCTATTTCAGCTCTGCCACTCTTGGGTCTACTTCTTTGTATTATGTATGTATGTATGTGTCCCTAAACATACTGCAAATTTCCAGCTCATCTTCTGTCCCTGTGAGCAGGTCCTACTACAGTATATGTACTGTATCATCACCAGATCAAACATCACACATATCCTATGAATGGGGCCCTACTGTATCCCCAAATTCTTCTGTCATTAAAACAAGCTTTTTGGTTGTTGTTGTTTTCTACCCAAACAGACCTCTTCAGAATGCTTATCTCCGGCTTTAACTCCCACCTCCTTGAAATTAAATAGAATACTCCTGCACTTTCTCCTAAGGAGATTAGAAAAGCAATCACCATATTGACCTTTAATCTTCAACTTTCTTCATGGGCTCTGATGTCTAGATTCTTCATCATTTTTGTCAGGCCTAGATTCTAGCTTTCACTGTTCCTCTTAAAACATGGTGCACAGACCTATTCTACCAAAGAGAGTGAGTCTTAGATGGCAGAAATAGCATCTATCGTAGTAATGGTTGATTTTTCACTGTCTAACAAAGTTTTTGGATCATTACAGGAGCCCAGTAAATATGACTGAATACATTCATGGATATAAGCAGTCCCTCCCAGGCTGGGTCTACACCAGTTAATCTGAGATCACATCCTTTTATTGTGACCACACCCCTCTGTCCCACCAGTTCCCACTGCCACTTCCTTTCCTGTGCGTGACCACAGGGAAGACTTCTGACTGTTCTCCATATTTTATCAGAGCAGTAGATGCTGTAAGTGAGGCCACACTTGGGCTCATCTTCCTGAGCTCTCAGGGCAGCTGTTTCTCTGGACTCTGCCACACTGTAGTGCTCCAGGAGCTATTTCATGGCATGCCACCTCCAGGGACAACCAAGTGAGAAGTATGGTCTTACCTCAGCCTAACAACTTCTATGAGGTCTGTTCCTGCTTCCTTCAGATTTAGTCCATGTCACACATCCCCCACTCCCACCCTACACCTAGACTCCAATCTCCTGGATCTTTGAAAATGCCATGTTTCTTCTTGCCTTAAGGCCTTTGCATAGGCCATTCCCTCTGCACCAAAGGTTCTCTATTACCCTTCCTAGCTTCTTCATCAGTAAATCCGTCACTTGTATGCACTCAAACATCACTTCCTCAGAGCAGTAGTTCCTGACCCCCCTACTATAACTAGGTGTACCTGATTTTTTTTTAGTTTTGCACACCTTCCCTTCAGAGAATGAATCATAGTTTGTAATATGCATTTATTGATATCTCTTTCAAGTTCCATAAGGGCAAGGACTTAATTTGTTTTGATCACTGTTGTGTCCTACTATCTAAAATAGTGCCAAACCATATTAGGCAGTCAAGAAATATTCATTGAAAGAATGAGTTGGCATCTTACTAAACTCAAAAGCTCTATGAGTGCATGGAGTGCTATGTTTGCAGATCATTGTTTAAGGACCTCCACAGTGACTGGCACAAAGTAGGCCATCAACAATAATGTGAAGAAATAAGGAAGGAAAGAAAGATGGAGAGGAGGAAGCATGGGAAGAAGAGACATACCTAACCATACGGTCCCCTTTACCCTCCAAAATGTCTCAGTGTGGACAAAAAATGACATGGTCACCATAGCTATGCCTCATTAATGTTTCAAATATATTTTTTGGTCACAAAGCAAGGGATATGTGAGACTAGGACTTGGAAATTTGCCATGCCTCTAAAGAAGTCACAAGACAGTCAAAAAGCCAGGATGGACAAATTTTTTTAAATGTTTTATCGATTTTTTTTACAGAGAGGAAGGGAGAGAGATAGAGAGTTAGAAACATCAATGAGAGAGAAACATCGATCAGCTGCCTCCTGCACACTCCCTACTGGAGATGTGCCTGCAACCAAGGTACATGCCCTTGACTGGAATTGAACCTGGGACCCTTGAGTCCACAGGCCAATTCTCTATCCACTGAACCAAACCGGTTACGGCTCCAGGATGGACAATTTAATTTCTTATAGTTCCAAAGGAGTTTCAGGGAGTCTCTGAGGGGCTGCATCTGCCCAGCTGCTCATAGGAGGCTCAGATCTGAACTTGGTTTCTTTATGACATTAGTAGAAAATCAAAATATCTCCTAAACACTTCCCCTCCCCATTGTACACATGCTTACACACACACACACACACACACACACACACACACACACACATACACACACACTGTGTGCACACACACAGTGTTACTTGGTGATGGGAGACTGCAGAGAAGAGGGGTATGTGACTTTTTATAATTTCTTAAATCTCCAAAAATCAAGCTTTCTGACTTCAAACTTCCCTTCCAGTTCATATTCCCTAGGCTGAACCTGATGGGAATCTTGAAAGAGAGGCACATGTGAGCCCAGATCTAAAGGAGTAAAAGCTATTCTGCTTTGTCCCTCTATCTCATCTCACAGCAAAGTTTTCAAAGTTGAAATTCTGTGTTAGTTTATCAAGTTTAATAGAAGACAGAGTTAACTCCTGACCTTTAGGTTCTGGGAACTGCCTTAGTTCTTGGAGTCTAAAATCTATCTCCCAGTGTTTCTTTTCCAGAACTTCTTGTCATCCTGAACTTATATTTCTATGGATTGTGTGATGGGTTCCTGCAGCTGGGGACACAGAGTCACTGAATCCCAACTCCTTCCACTTCCTAATGTGAGTTGCTGAGTACATCAGCAAAAGCAAATACTTCCAGCACTTGCGCACGCGCACACACACACACACACACACACACACACGCACGCACACACTTTTACCAACATGTATGTTTCTTTGAATATGTATATAGATAGATAGATAGATAGATAGATAGATAGATAGATAGATAGATTCTGATTACACTAGGATGAATGTTTATTAGGATGGATGTTGCTACTCTTGATAGATATAATCTAGCGAATATAATGGATAGGTACATATTTATATATAAAAATATATGCTCATTATTTTATTCATTCAACAATATATATCAGATGTCTTCTCTGAGTCAGGCTGTTTTAGATGCCTGGCATATATCTGTGAACACACCAGACAAATATCCCTGCCCCCACTATAGATTTCATTCCAGTTAGGGGAGAGGGAGTATGATGATAAACAAGTCAGCATAATCACTAGGTAAATTATATATCTTAGAAGGGGATAAGCATCTCAGTGGGCTAGGACAGATCAGAAATATGGCTGGAGCAGGTGGGTTGCGATTTTAAACAGAATGAAAGAGTGGCTGTGTAGATTTCACTGAGAAGCTGATGTTTGAACAAAGACTTAGAGGAAGTGAGGAAATAGTCTATGTGATGTCTCCTGGGAAGGGTTTCCAGTTACAGAGAACAACCAGTGCAAAGATCCCGAGGTGAGAACATACATGACACTTACAGAACAGCAAAGAGGATCTTGGATTAGAATGATGGACCAAGAAAGTATTAGAGGATTATAGTCAGAAAGATGACAGGGACCGTACCATATAATGCATATGGATATTATACATAGTTGTTGTTCATGTATGTGGAGTACACACACGGACATGTTCATATTTTTAGTTTTAAATGCGTTTTTAGTCTTACATGTAATTTTATTATAATGAATATTATATACATACTAGTGTCCCTGTGCATGGATTCTTGCACATTGAAAAGAAATTAATTAGAGGAAATATTTTAATATTGCTATTCACCCTTTCTCTATAATAGAAGTGTCAACCAAATTCGCGATCGACAGTGACAGATCGAGACACACGCATGCGACTGGCACTAGAGGGGTTTATAGATGTTTGCACCTCGCTATAAAGCAAGTCAGGTTTCTGGGCTGAAAAAGCTCCAAGGATGCTAGTCTCTAGGGAGAGGAAGCTGGATGTTGTTAAGTGATGTCATTACCTGAGGCCCACACCCACTGTTTCTGGGCTGGGCTGGGCTGGGCTGTGGGCTGCATTTTGTGCCATGCAATATCAGCAGCATTAGCTGCTATCTGGTTGGGTGTCACTCTGGGGTGGTGGCAGGGCCTGTGTCCCACTTGGGGGAAGTAGAGTGTTGGTTTGTCGGAGCCTGGTCCATGGTACTGTTTATTTTTAAATGGCCAGTGCGCATCATGGCAGCTCCTGCACTGAGCATCTGCCCCCTGATGATCACTGTACATCATAGCTACTGGTCAGTCAGACACTTAGTCTTTTATATAGAGAGATAAATATAAATATTATGTATATGTTTGTGTGATGCAGTTTATTTAGCCTATGTATGTTGTTCTTATGGCAACAGGTGTTCACTCATGTATCCATTGTGCAACTACATGCACATGTGACTTTATAAAATATGTGTGACATCCCAAATGCATGTGTGCACGTGTATTTACATACTACACTAATGCACATGTCTACAAGTAGACATGGGTCACTTCGAATGACAGGAAAATCTCACAGGTGTGTAATTCTGTGAACCATCCTCACATTGATGGGCTTTCTCCAAAGGCAGGTACCCACATCATTCCTCCTGAACGTTTCTCCTCACGAGAGAACCCACTCCAAGGCAGAAAGCATTGATGCTGAAGCATCAAAAATTACAGACAAGTTTCAGAGACTGTGAGTCTTAAGTTATGAGACTGAAAAAGACACCAGAGCCACGACCATTTGAGAAAAATGCAAGGGCTCTCAGACAGCGATTAATGGTTGACCTGATCCTGGTACATGGCCATTTACCATGAGAATTAGAAGGGCCATCCTGTTCTGTCAGATCTTATAGGAACATTTCCTTTTCTTCCTTTCTTATTCTTTTCCTTCATCGTGCTACAGGCAAATACATACGGATTTTAATTTGAGATTTTATTCTTTAAAAACTTGGTGGCTTGGATGAGATAGGTTAGGTTTTTGTTTGTTTTTTTTTTTGGTTTTGTCATTTTCCATACTTGCCAGAGTTGTAAACCTAAGGCCAAGTTAATTAAAGTCAGTGGAGAATGTATTCTTTTTATTAAACTTTCTCTTTCTATTGATTTTCCCCTCTCATACAAATAGTACAGACTTAGTCCTCAAAATCAAAAACACTGTAGAGCAAAGAAAAGGAATAATCAGGCTCCCAAGATGATTTACAAACTCCGACACAGGATTTCAGAGGTGGCTAGTATTTCAGAGGTGGCTAAACTGGCAAGATGCTGAGAATCTAGGTCAGCTAAGGACAGAGGAGCCCAGCTGTGTGCCAGCTAAAGTCTGTGAGGCCAAACTCCCAGGTACATTTGGCTCATATAAGCAATGCTGGTTTCTTCACAGTGCAAACATCTGGAGCATTGCAACAACCTCCTAAATTTTATTCCCACTTTCAGTTTATTCCCTCTAATTCATTCTCTACCCAGGAACTGGATGCATCTTCTCAAGGCATAATTTTAAGGTATCATTTTGTAGGTTCAGAGCTTTCAATGGCTTCCTCTAACCAAGGATCTGGGAACTACAGCTCTCTGGCCAAATCCACTCCATCAGCTGTTTTTGTAAATAAAGTTTTTTTGGAGCACAGGTGTGCTCTTTTGTTGTTGTATTGTCTAAGGCTGATTTCACACTGCCACAACAGAGTTGAGTAGTTGTGATGGAGAGCACATGATCCATGTACCTAAAACATTTACTGTCTGGCCTTCTATAGCAAGGTTTGCTGATCCATGTTCCAATCCAAATAAGAACCATGATCTCAGCCTAGCATTTAAGATCTTCCAAACAATTATATCAAGTTGACTTCCCACTTTAACTCCTATTCCCTTCCCCAGCATTGCCCATGTTAAGGTGATTTGGGACTACTCAACGTTTCCCAAATGTTCATCAGCAGAATTAGATTACCCCATGTCCGGTTCTTCTTTTTCTGGCAACAGCACTCGAGGTTTCCTTGGGAAATTGCCCCTTGACAATGCCAATGTTTGTGGTTGGGGGTGGGGTGGGAGTGGGGGACAATACTAATCTCACCTCCTAGGCCCAGTAAAGGATCCATGACAAGACCTGGCAACTGGAACGTTTCATTCTCTTTATCAAGATTGATTCTGGCCCTAACCGGTTTGGCTCAGGGGGTAGAGCCTCAGCCTGTGGACTGAAAGGTCCCAGGTTTGATTCTGGTCAAGGTCATGTACCTCAGTTGTGGGCACATCCCCAGTAGGGGGTGAGCAGGAGGCAGCTGATTGATGTTTCTCTCTCATCGGTGTTTTTAACTCTTTATCCCTCTCCCTTCCTCTCTGCAAAAAAAAAATCCATAAAATGTATTTTTAAAAATAAAGATTCATTCTAATATAGGCATGTGACCGAAGCTACACCCTTGGGTGTATTTCTGGACTTCTGTTGGAACTGTTAAGAGTGAGGAACTCTTTTTCCACCAGGATTCTTCCACCTGTCAACTGTTACTAGCCCTAGAAAGAGATGACTTGAGAAGTCAATACAGAGGGAAGCAGAGCCAAGAGATGAAGACTCTGGTCCTGATGACATATTTTAGGCACCTGGTCCTTCCTATATCTGAATCTGGACTACTTACATACTTTTCATTTATAGGAACCAGTAAGTTCTCTTTTTGTTTTTGAGATGTTTGAATGGGTTTCTGCCACTTGTAATCTAAGTGGTGCTGCTGTAATAACTCCCTCTGTTTCTCTACTGCATATGTCATTGTTCTGTCTCCTCCTCATACCTTGAATTCCTTCTTCTCACTTCTCCTGGACCACATTTCATCCTGTTTTAAAAACCCATTTCAAATCTCATCTTCTTTATGACAACTCTCTTGACCTTTCAATGAAATACAATCTCTCTCTCTCTCTCTCTTGAGCTTCACAGTTTAATTCTACCTTTCTTATCATCTAGTACCATGCTTTAGAACTTGTACCAAGTACATGAAAAATGTTTGTTGAAAAGTAAAAAGAAACAAACATATTCCTGGTGTGATTAGAGTGATTCTTTTCATCATTAAATGTGTGGGGATGGGAAATGCTTCAGCCTGGAGCATACTTTCATCTGACCTCATAGAAATAGCTGTGATTTTTTAAATAGTACTAAACTTTTAGAAATGTTGCAAGAGCAGTACAAAGAGCTCCTATATCTTTTCACCCAGATTTGGCTATTTTTGTGACACACACACACACACACACACACACACACACCCTTACACACTAATAATTCTTGTTCTTTTCTTAGTCTCTTGAGAACAATATGTATATCCCCCAAACAGACAAAAACTCTTTCAAAATAACCCAGTGTACCCATTCAACTCAGGAAATTAACATCATTATAGCATCACTGTGTACAGTCCCCATTCAATTTGTTGCTCTCTCAACAATGGTTCTTTTTTGCTACATGATCTGGGTTCTAACTCAGTACCAATCATTGCACTTAGATGTCATGTCTCTTGGGTTCCTCCATGCTTTCTAGTCTTTATTGAGCCTGACAGATGGGAATGACAAGCCTTTCATTCCCTCAACCTGGGTTCATACAAGATTGCCCAATGACCAGATACACGACATATTCTTGGCAGAAATATCATAGATTGGATCTCTGTTTCTCTTAGCCCATTCCGTAGGGAGGCACCTAACATCCCTCCCTCCAACCCCTGGTAATGCCAAGCCTTGAACACCTGGTCAAATTGCTCCCTGCCAGGTTTTTCCACTCTAGAGTCACCACTTTTACCTTTGTCACTGATAAAATACTTTATAGCAACTGCCCTTAACTGACCAATATCCTGTACTTCAACAAACCTCCACTCAACTGTGTTAGCATCCATTAATAATTCCTGTCTGAAACAGCCACCACCATGGTTGTCAAATGATGGCTTTCTTTTCTCCTCTTTTTGTCTTGCTGTCACACTTTCTCTCCCTCTTTTTTTCATTATGTACCCAAACATTTCTATTTTATGCCATAGGTAGTAATCTGTTACAATCATTTATTTTAAGGTTAATTTGTCCTAGATTTGGTCAGCTGTAGAAAGTGCCTGGAAAGGCACATGGGCATTCTTTAATTATTGTCAGCTGAATCCAGTGGTGTTGGCAAAGCCACATTGGTAAAGCCACATCCTGGAAACACGCTTTGCCAAAAGGCAGGAGTGTTGTCAGCTTGACCTTCAGCCCAGGTGCCAGGGGGTGGGTTTTGTTATTTAAATCCAAGAATGAAGAGGACTCAGGCCCACCCAAGAATGCATATAATCTCCTCTGTCTTTTAGTCAAGAACTTCCTGGGTTGTTTTTTTTTTTTTCTGTATAAAATAAACACTTGGCTCTGGATCCCTGTCCCTGTCAGAGGACATTGGCCCCACCCAGCCCCAGTTTTTTCTTTCTATCTCTGTGTCTGTCACTTTCTTTCATTTTCTCAATCCCCAGCCACCCCTACTCAGGAACCGGACTGCTCTCTAGCCACACTGGATGTGGAAAAGAGAGAAATATTACAGTTAGCAGGAGCCCCTGAGTCCCATTTTCTTTGAGCACTTTCCTATTTTTTTGTTGCCAAAGATGGGGGGGGGGGTGCTCATCTTACCCTTTCCCTGCTCCAACCCTGGAATCAACACTTTTCTGATGGGAACTTGATTCCTTTTAGTGATAAGGTCTATTTGGAAAGCAAGACAGGGGAGTCTGGTGTGCTCATTGCTACTAGAATGGCATCACATCTATGGCCTTTCAGGAGATAGAGGAAAGAAATATGTGCATCTATATACATACATTAACACACATTCATATCCACAGATATACACATCTGCCTCTATTTCTATATCTAGATATTTTTAAATGAAGCTCTGAGCTTACTCTTGTATTTCCAATTCCAATCTAACACCTCAGATTTCTTTCTGGACTCCCCTTTTTCATATTTATAACTTTCTTCTCTGATTATGCTCAGTTTTGACTCTAATATTGTTTAAGAACTTGAGAGCAGGGACTTTTCTTGCCTTTCCATTTCACCAGAGAGCTGCCGTGTTCAAGACACAGGGACTCAGTAAATCTGTGCTGTCCTTTGGTGCTGGGGTCATGCAAAATGTTGGTGTCAGCAAGGAAATGACGGACTGGCTAACCTTTCAGGAAATCAGGGGGTTGATTATATGCCTCACTATCTCACTCTTTACCTGGCAGTAGGTTCTCTTTAACCAGCCTCACGAGATTCTGACAGCAAAAACCAAAGGATATTCTCAAAGTCTCTCTGAAGCTCCCCAGAGACAGGTGCTAAATAATTACAAGGTATAACCATTGCCGCTGTGTGGCAATTCTTTCCTCTATCCATCTTGTTCTGCAATAGATGGCGAATGTTTTCCAGGATCACTGCTCTCTTCTCAGCTTCCAAATAGGAGAAGCATTAAAGATAGCATTAGGTGCAGCCTGACTGGTATTGCTGAATGATTAGAGCATCAGCCTGTGCACTGGAGGGTCTCCAGTTCAATTCCTGGTCACGGCCACTTACCTAGGTTGCAGGTTGGAACCCTGCCCCTGGTCCAGGTGCATGTGGGTGGCAGCCAATCAACTAATGTGTCACATTGATGTTTCTCTCTCCTCTCCTCTCCTCTCCTCTCCCTTCCATTCTCTCTTTAAAAAATCAATGGGAAAAAATCTTACTCCTACGGTGGGATTTAGGTGCAATGCACAGGTCAAAATGAGCTACAAGTGCCCATATTTAAATTTTTTTCTTTATTTTACTTAAAAATACAGTGTAACACAGGAAACACACATGAACCTATCTTGTTATTTAAAGTGGGTAAAGCTTTCAACTCTGGAGTCAGGTGGTGCAAGCTGTCTGGCGTGAAACAATAGACTACAAGCCAGAAACGTATGTACGGGTGGCCTCAACCCAAAGGCCTATTCTGTCTTTTCTTCAGCTTCAGCATCTTTTGGAAGGAAGAAATTGATTAGGTCCTAGAGGTTCCCATCAATGGATCAAGTGGTTTTCTCAACATAAAGTGAAGATAGTGAGTGAAGAATCAGGACGCAACAGAAGAACACTGCTCTTTGAGTTTATCCAACAGCTTTCTTGTGGCCCCAGATGTAGATTTCTTAGACCATGCTTACTCATTGCTGTATATTTCAATCCATCAAATCTAGAGAAAAACACAGACACAATCTCTGTTTCCGCCACTTCCTAGGAACATACAGAATAGCCACGATGGAAGAACCTTTGGAGATCTTCTTGTCAAGTGTCCTTACTTTATAGATGAGAATACAAAAGTGAGGATATTTTTCCAAAAGGAGTTCTACTCTACTGTGCTTTATTTCCTCTCTCTTATATTTGTTCTCTTGCTTTTAAAAGCTATATCTTGGTTAGAAGTCATCTCTGAGTTTAGCTACTTTTCCAGCTATCTCATTTCCTTCCCATTTTTATGACTAAAGGGAAGGATATACTAACCCTTTCCGCTCATGCACGAGGCATAGTGGAAAATGCACTACAGTGACTAATCATGGCACTGCCGCCAACCAGCTGGGTGACTTTGGGCAGATCCCTTGACCTCTCTGAGCCTCAGTTTCCTCATCTGTAAAATTAAAGTGTTGGGTTAAAATATCCATTCATTCCACAAATTAAATATTGAACAAAATAATAATGTCTCTTCCTCTACTTCATTTATTTGGTGTACAGCCTTAAGTAAGCTACCAAATTTATCACTAACTCAGTTTTCTCAACTGTATTATGGGAGTAATAGAAGCACCTACTTTATTGCACAGAATTAAAAGATGACCATATAAAGCACTTATTACAGTTATTGACATGTATGGAAAGCCCTCACAAATTGCTGTCATTATCATTGTCATTGCTATTGCCATTATTTCCCTGTTCCCAGTCTTGGCCCATGTTGTTTCAGCTGTATGACTTGAGCTTCTACTCATCTGCAAGTCCAAATCCCACCTGGCTTTCATGACCCAGTTCAAATACCCTTCCAGGAAGCCTTCCCTGATTCTCTCCAGCTTCTTCCCTGAAACACTCACCCATGATACTCTGACATCACAACCACATTTGGGCATCATGTGTACTCTCTCTTCCTCTAGACTCCTTGAGGGCAGTGTTCCCAACTGACTCATCCTTGATCCAAGTGCCTGCAACAGAACCCAGCACCTTGTAGGGAACTAGTAAATATCCCTTGAACAGATTGCTTAAGTACAAATCCACATGTTTTGTATTAATAGCTGTGTTGATTTTACATTAATACAACCAAGAGAGTTTTTTTTCTTACGTGTTGTTAAATCTACATTAATGATGCCCAGTGCTGGTTCTTAAATCAATTCAATCCAGATTATCTTTGGAGTTTGTTAACTATGTAAAATCCTGGTGCCCACCCCCTGCCAAACATTCTGACTTGGTAGATCTTGGTGGGAGTGCAGAAAACTCGAAAATCTCTCTTTATAAAGGGCTTTGCAAGTGTTTAGAATGTGCGCCAAACTGGGGACGCTCAAATGTATTTTATGTCTTAACAATTTTCTCAAGTTTTCTCCTCCAGATGACTGTGCAATTTAAACACACAACCCTATAGCCTGAAAGTTATTAAGTTATTTTGCTCTTTTCACATTCACGGAAATCAATATTTTCTTCCCACATTGAGGATCCTCAGTGAACAATACAGGCTCTTAAGAGGGAGCATTTTGGAAAGAGCAATGTTCTAAATGGCAAGAGACATGGATTCTAGAATAACTCCAAATATATGTGGACTTGAATAACCTACTTTGTCTCTGTAGGTTTTAATTTCCCCATTTTTAAAGTGGGAGCTGTTATAACAATAGCATGAAGCTAGCTCGGAGATCTTGAGGTTGGTGAGGCTACTCAGCATTCTTTGTTTGTTTGTTTGTTATGCCTAATTTTGTGTTTTTTCTTTTTCCTTTTTTGAATTGTAGTTTACTCTTGATATTATTTTGTATTGGTGTCATTGTGATAACTATTTGTGGTGTGAGGTGGGCACTGGCAATATCAGGGGGTGGAACACTATGAAGTACATGATTGTCTAACCACTATGATGTCCATTTGGCTACTCAGCATTCGAAGTGCTGCTTGATTTTGCTAGATGCAGCTCTGCCACATGAAGACATTGGGAGGGGATCTTAGAAGCTTGTTGGAAAACACTGGTGTTGGCATTGCCTGAGAAGGGCAGGAGATTTCCTGCATTGCTTCGAGGCAGAATCCACAGCTTTGTGTAAACTGTGCTCCAAACCACCGTGTTAAAGCCCACTCTGACATCCCATTATGGTTTAGGGCTTGGGAAAATGCTAATGGTCATCCAGCTCAAACCAATTCTATTAGCTACAACCCTGTTGGTTGCAAGTGACAGAAACACAGCTCGAATTATTTCAGGGTAAAAGCATTAAGCAGACTGGCTGCTGAGCTTTGAGAATCGATGAAATGATAAACTCTAATGTTGCAAGAGCATTCTCCTCTCTGTCTCCGCTGCTTTCCGCATATTACCTTTGTGTGCTCAGCCAAGATTTCTCCACATAGCTGGCTATAGGATTGATACTTATAATGTCATTTTTGCCCCCCAGAGAGGGACTGCCTTTTTCTGTGTTCCAATTTGGAGATTCTTGAGGAAGGCCTCTGGCCTGGTTTAGGCCATGTTTCTACACCCTGAACCAATCATTCAAGGCCATCCGAGATCATGGAGAACAAGAATTCTGATTGGCAACTATTATTAATACTACAAAGTTTAAGGAAGAGGGGGAGCAATACCGCCCCCCCCCCAAAAAAAAAGAATGGGTGCTGAGAAGGGCAAACAGAGCCCATTGCACTGTCCTGTAGGCAGTTTGGTAGATAAATATGTGTAAGAAAAGGGGTGTCAGCTCACCGACTACCTGGGATTTAATGTAATAAAACACATCTCAGTTCTGCCACCAACTAACTATGTGACCTTGGGCTGCTTTCATCATTCATCTCCCTGCATTGTGATTTCTTATATAAATGACTATCTCCTCCACCTGGCTAGGGTTTTTTGAGATCAAACAGCAGGTATTATTCATATTAATATCCATAGGACCTACTACAAAATCTGGCCCTCAGTAGTTACCAAGTATTGTGCTGTGTGTTTTAAAAATTTATATCAAAGCGAAGTTTTTGATGTGGCTTACTGAGATACTTATAACCATTAGACTTTTTTTAATAAAGAAAAGAAACTGAAGGGGATATAAGCAAATGAGAGAGTACATAGGCTAAGGTTCTATTAGAAAGCAATAATGGGTATTTTCCTTTTTAAAATTCCTCACAGTCAGAGTAAGGATGGAAGATGGAAAGACTCTATAATTAGGGTTGCTAGATATAGCAAAAAGAAAAGAGGAAGGAGAAGGAGAAAAGAAGGGAGTTAAATCTGAATTTCTGTTTTAAATAAATGAATAAGTATAGTATAAGTTATCCTGTGAAATATTTGGGACATACTAGTACAAAAAATTAGTTATGGTTCAAAGAAAATTAGCTTTGTCTGGGTTTCCTATATCTTCTTATCTGGCAATGCTACCTATAATTAGGTTTCTCGTGCCCAAAAGACAAGGAGGTAGGTTTTTCCCCAATACCAGATTTCCCTTAATGAAGTCCCTAATAAAGGGGAGAGATGAGATGCTTAAGTTGCTTAATTAGCTGAGCTGCCTGCACATTCCAGGTCTCAGTTTCCCCCTCTTTTACAATAGAGGAGTTTGACTCGTTCTACAAGTTTCCTCCTGCACCAAAGCCCATGATCGTTCCAGTCTGTGGTTTTCCATGCATGGGGACTGTGTCCCTTGACTGGAATAGGCCCTGATGCAGCCAAAGGCTACCTGCTGGAGCACTTTGATTTGGGTGACTTCACCTCATCTAGGAAGATGACTGTAGCCATGCTTTGATCCCCCAAATCTTTTATTGCAACTCTGGGGTTCGCTCTGGCACCCATCCCTGGGGGCTGGGAGTGGGGGGCTGGAGAGAGCCTACTTTTCTGTCTCTAATCGCTCGTGTGCATTTCACTGGGGACCCAGGTCCAGAAGCAGCTGTGGCGACAGCTTTCCTGAGGGAACTTTAACCAAGGGCTGGATTGTGAGTGCTCATGGAGCTAAAGGAGGCTAAGGGTGACCAGGCCAGTGGGTCACTGAGTAGTCACTCATATCCAAACTTGGCAGACTTCTACCATATAATGTTGTCTTATAAGAAAGCTAACACTCGGAATCTTGAAGAAGTTTTCTCAGTTTTCCATAGTGACAAACCCCAAAATTTAAATACTGTATTAAAACATATTGCACTAGTAAAATAGTGTCAGTTTAGATTCATTTCTTTTTAAATTTTTTTTAATTTTATGTTTTTCTTCACCATTTATCCCCTCTTTGCTCTCTTCCACCTCCAATGATACCTCCTCTCCCCCTAACCCCCATAGTCATCACACTGTATCCATGTCCATGAGCTAACTCACAATCTTATTGGGATTTTTCCAAGGCTGAATGATTGAGAAAAGAGAGTCTGGAAAATCTTCTCTCTTCCCTGGAATCCAAAGTTTTCTGGTGGCAAAGACCAAACTGGTGATTTCAGTGGCAAGATGTCAGACTTGCAAGATCAGACCTTGAGGTTATTTTTTCAACCTTCTCATGTGGCCTCTGTCTGCCCCGAAATGGCCTAACTTCACAATTGTTTACATTTCCCCAAAGAAGTGACCACACTCTCCCACACTCCAGCACTTTCAGCCCTTCCCCATCTCTTTCGAGATCTAGTTCAAGAGTCACAACTTCTGGAAAGTCTTTCCTAATTCCTCCAATCAGAGCAGGCATCGCCAATCAACTTGGAGTGCCAGTAGCTTTTATTGCACTAGACCAAGGGTGGGCAAACTTTTTGACTCAAGGGCCACAATGGGTTCTTAAACTGGACCGGAACGCCAGAACAAAAGCAACCTGACCATGCTGATACTCTCATCTTGGGCTGCTGGTGAAGGAGTGGAGGGGAGAGCAAGAGAACCCTCCGCTCTTTTGGCTCCACAAGCTGGATAGAACAGCCGAACTGGCCGGATCCAGCCCAAGGGCCGTAGTTTGTCCATGGCTGCACTAGACTATGATAACTGATCTATACATATTTCTTCCAAGAAATCATTTGTTCTTTGTACAAAGGTTTGTTTTGTGTTTGTTGTCTAAGTATCCCCAGCATTTTATGCAGTACTTAACATGACGTTGGAGCTCAGTAATTATGTACTGAAGAGAGGAAAGAGGGGAATGAGGAAATGATGAGTGGAGGAAGGGAAGAGGAATGTTCTTTGCTGCCTCCAGAAGGAAGGAGTCCACTGACTTTTAAAAAAATTCTTACCCTTGATAATTTCTTTCAAGAAGTTGGGCTTTATGCAATAACCAATTTGAAGTTCCTGTTCTTTAATACTGAAGCATTAGGATTATGACTTCTACTTGCACTGGGCTATGATGTCTGAATCAGGGCTGGAGACACTTTGGGGGGAAATGTACTATTGCCTGGACTAGCTTCTTCTTTGGTTTCTCCATCCTCTGTGGTTTCATCCTTAGGCTCAGTTAGTCACACGTAATGTAAAGATAAATGCAATGAAAACAACTAGGCATTGTCACTCACACATCCAGTCAAGTCACCAAGTCCTGAAAATTTTCCTTCCTACATATTTTTCATTTTTATTTCATCTTCTCCAACCACCCTCCCATCTGCACTATTGGTGGGGCCTTTGTGTAGTCAATCATGTCCCCAATCTTCTCCACCTCTGACCAATCCTCTGCCTAACCACCCAAACTCAGTCCTAAATCACTTAATTGTCTTCACTGCTTCCCATCACCTATAAAATAAGATTTAAAACTTTAATCAGAAAAGTAAACCTCAGTATATCATGTTAGACTCTCCATAGTTTGTTTAACTCTGGCCATTCTCATCATTTTCAAACCCAAACAAATTACCATCTTTGTTAGTTGAGAAGGTCCTCTGTAACAAAGCACCACTGATTGGATGGCTTAAATAGCAGAAAGGTATTGTCTCACAGTGTCTTGAAGCTAATCCAAGATAAAGGTGGAAATACTTTCTGAAGACCCCAAGGGAAGAATCTATTCCAGGCCTCTTTCCTTGGCTTTTAGATGGTTTTCTCCTTCCTGTGTCTGCACTGCTATGCCTCTCTACGCATCTGTGTCCAAAGTTTCTCTTCTTAGAAGGATACCAGTCAATATGGATTAGAGTTCGCCCTAATGACCTCAACTTAACTTGAGTACCTCTTTAAAGATCCTGTTTCCAAATAAGATCATATTCTCAGGTACTGGGGATGGGACCTCAACATATGAATTTTGAGGAACACAATTCAACCCATAACATCATCCTTCCAGGCCCTTTCATATGTCTATGTTTGGTAGATGTTGGTCCATTTGCTTGCAATGCTTTGTCACTGATCCTATAATTTCTATACGTAGACTTGATAATCTAAACCTTGTCTTTCTCCTTCCTATTTACCATTTTCTTGCATTCCTCATAGTTCTTCTTTCAGTGCATCAATGCTATGATTTGTTTCCATTTCAGTTTCCCCACATATCTGTTCCCTTCTCTCTTGGGAACAGAAATGGTATATCTTGCCATTTTGCTCTCAGCACCTAACAGAGTGCCTAGCACATAGTGGGATATTTAAGTGCTTAAAGAAAACTGATTTATAAATGATAAGCCAGAGGAAATGACACATAAGATGAGTCCCAAAGGAAGTCCAAAAATTATCTAAGTGAAGAAATGAGTAAGAACATTCCAGGCCTGTCCAGAGAAATGAGGCAATATGGTATATTTGTGGAACTATTAGTGTACAAAATGATAACTTATAAATCATAGGAAGTATAGCTAGACATGTAGGCAGAGGCAGTTCATGAAGGGTTTTGTGAGTTAAGGAGTTTTGTCCATATCTTATACTGCCTCATTCTCATACACATACATGTATGTATAATATTTAATGACTTGTTAGCATGTCATGTGAAATCACCAAAAATTTTTAAGCAAAAAAGTGACATGTCACATTTACTTATTAGAATATTAATTTTGGCAGAAAAGTAAAGGTAGACTGAAGAGCATCAAGACTGCAAACAGGGAAAGCCATTGAAGAAACTTTATCTCTGGCCCAGGCCAGTTATGATATGGAAATGAATCAGGATAGACATCACAGAAATTGAGAGGAGGAGGTGAACCACAGTAATACTTAGAAGGTAAAAGTAGATAAATTTGATGAATACTTAAATAGGGACATAAGAGAGAGGAAGGACAGAAGGATTAATCCCTGTCTACTGAGGTGGGGAGGGAGTGACCCTATAGATGATGAAGTGATTCATAAAAACTTCAAAGATAGCACAATTTACAATAGCTAGTATTTGGAAACAGGCTAGGTGCCAATCAGCAGATGAATGGATCAGAAAACTATGGTACATATATACAATGGAATACTATGCTGCCATAAAAAAGAAGGAATTCTCATCATTAACAGCAACCTGGATGGAATTGGAGAACATCATGCTGAGTGAAATAAGCTAGTCAATGAAAGAGAAACACCACATGTCCTCACTCATTTATGGATAATAAAGAACATTATAAACTAATGAACAGAAAGATAGATATAGTGACAGTAAAGCAACAAGCAGACTGTCAAATGACAGTTGGGAGGGTAGGGTGATCTGGGGGAGATAAGAAATCAACCGAAGGACTGGTATGCATGCATATAAGTACAACCAATGGACACAAAACTCTGTGGAGGGAGGGCATGTATGGAAGGGGGGGGGGCAATGGTAAGCAATGTACACATATAATACCTTAATAAAAAAATGGTGGAAAGATTAAAGAAAAAACTTCAAAGACAGAGGAGAAGCCTGTTGGAATGCAGTGAGGGTTCAGTTGGGGCATTGGATAAGATATGGAGGAAGAGAAAAGGTTCAGTTGAATTGCAGATGCCAAAGTATATCCAGTTGTAGATTGATAGCAGGTAGAATGACATCTCCACCAGTCTGGAACTTGGGAGACATCTTAGCCAGACATGTGGTTCTAGAGTCATTGATGTATACAGTATACCTCGGTCATGGGATTAAATCCCATAATCCAGGGAAAGTGTACAGGGTAAGAGAAGTGGGGCCTAGGGATGAAACCCTGGACCTGGTGGCAGCAATTCAGCATCTCTGGCTCTGCCCTACTTCTTGGTAACCATATATTTGTAAGACTACAGACTTCCCAGGTTCATGTTGAATACCATCATCTAGGAACATTCTAGTTTATAAGAAACTAATTCTGTCAAATCCACAGCTGTGAAGGGTGATGTCAAAAAACTATCCTTTGATGATCCCATTTCATTCTTTTCATTTATTTTGCTAATTTGGTTCTGTTTATTATTTGCCATTCCAATGCATTCAAAATATAGTCATTATTCATAAACCAAATATCCCCTAGGAGCTCATTCAAAATTATAATTGCAATAACTCAGAAATTCAGCAGGTGAAGTTTAAAATCTGCCCCATCTCTCTGCCTCCATGAAATAAAGAAATGGAAGTCAAATCCTTACCTGGCAGGGATCCTCTCCAACCATCACATGAAATGGGAGCCCTGGGATCCTTCACTTTAAGAGATAAAAACCTGGGGATCATTAACGGACATGTCACAGCTACCATCCTCAAGAGTCAGCCAGTTACAGATTCTGTTCCATCAAGTAACATACCTTTGTTCCCTCCTCTCTCACATCTTTGTCTCTCCTTTACTGTAATGTTGGTGCATCCCAGAACATGCCAGAATGTTGTTGACAAACCTACTTTTTCCTATACCTATGGCAAGTGAAGGTCATTAGTCTATTTATTACCTGTTTTATATATATTCTTAAATATCCCCTTTACATTTTAAGTTTACCATCTATACATTTGAAACTATACTGATTTTTCTATTTAGTACTTTTACATTACAAACTAACTCTGGCTTGTACTGTTATTCCTCTAGAAAGATCATTGCTGTAGCTTCTGCCATTCATGCCAACCATTCCCAGTGCCTGTGATACCACAAAAATGTGACATCCAAAATCACCCTTCACATTATATTGAGAAAGTAATCCAAAAGAAAGAATAATCTGTGTGCCAGAGACAGTCATTGAAATATTATCTACCATACAAAGATCTCTCACAATAGAAGATGAATTAAGTAAATATCCATTCAACAGAATTTTAAGCAGCTCTTACAATGGCATATTTATGAAGAAAGAACTAAAGGAGAAAAGTAGAGGAAATATCAAATGATATTTCTGTAATAATCATTGCTATATAAAATGATGTAGTCATATGATTTTGACTTTAAGAAGTCAAATTGTATAGTTATCTGGTGAGTCATAGTTCCTATTATATATATATATATATATATATATATATATATATATATATATATATATATATATAATAAAGGCCCTATGTGCTAGGTGTTGTCATCACTGCCTTTTCCATTTCATATAGGAGGAAAATGGGCTCAGGAATTGCCCAAGACCAGTTTTAATATGTTGGAGTAGCAAGATTATGAATGAACTGTCTTCTTTTAATTGTTTTTCATAAATGATGTTGAACGACTTTATGCAGTTTTTGTGTTAATATTTACTAGAAAGAAAACTAGAAAAATGAACTTCATCTTGCAATAAAGAAAAGAACCAGTTTGTTTTCAACTCTGTGCTTTGAAATGCAAACTATAGAATAGGGCAGGCTCCTTACCCCACTGCCATCGTGGAGCATGCCTTCCAATTCATTTTGGTGTTGAGCAACTCTGCTCTGAGTCCTGTGTTCTCAAATGGAGCTGTCTCTTCACCTCCCCCTTAGGATTTTTCTCATCATCACTGACAGTGGCTGGGAATCTCTGTTGATCATTAATTGGATACAAGAAGTCAGGTTGATCCGTTGCTTCCACAAAACTGTGTCACTGCATGGTTGTGAAATGCAGGAAAAGAGGAGCCCTGTGGCTCTATCTCAGTTGGTTCCAACCCCTTTAAGACAAGCTAATGCAAGCCAGCTCAGTGCATCAAGGAGAGAAGACTTGAAGACTCACTTAAATGATTGACCTATTTCTGGGCTCTCTGTTGTTGCAAATTACAAGAATATACTGTGTGCCTTTTCAGGTAATTGATACTATTACCTTAAAATGCACGGGTTCTGCCTCCCCCTTCCCTCCCCTGTTCAAATGGCATATCTGACCTTTTCCCTTGGCAGCCTGCTTCTCTTTTCCAGGTAACCGATGATGATTTTATACCCTGGATGATAATCAATATGTAGAAGCTGTCTTTATTGATCTGGATAAAACCACCAATTATGGCTATTTTGAGCAGAGCTCAATGAGATTAGATGTGATTACACGGCAATGGGGTGTGAGCCCGTCGGCAACCAGAGGCTGTTGTAAGGCTGTTTAATTGTTACAGATGAAATGCAAATTAGCACAATCTCCACCCTTCACAGGGCAGAACCTCCAGGCTGGACCACCTGGTCGTGTACGGTTCAGGTGACAAGCACTAAGGACCCCATGAACCTGTCTCAGAGACAGCAGAGAGAGAACGGCTCAAAGAGAAACAATGGCCCACATGAATCCTGTTGAGTCTTTGCTGTGTCATTTACCCAGAAATCAGAGGCAGCAACATTTCCAAGAATATCAGTAAGGCAGATCAGTTAGAATGTCAGGTGGCTGGCAGAGAACACAGCAGGCTTTAGCTCAGGCAGATATCCTTGGCTTAGAAGGCCCTTCCCCCAATCCCCACACTTCCTGATGGTCCTAGATTTACTGTCACCTCCTCAGAGACTCTTCTCATCTTGTCTGGAAGATGCCATCATAATTCAGTGATCAGGAGCATGAACTTTGGACCTAGCCTTCTACCTTTTAACTACGTGACCTTATGCAAATGATCAAATTTTTCTGTGCCCAATATGTAAAATAAGGTTAATAACAAAAATACTTAAAACTACTTGGCCCACTCTCCCTAGCCTTCCGTTTGCACGGGAAAATGATGGAGTCAGAGACCCGCGTGTAGACCTCCGCTCTCTACACTTACTGGCTCTGTAGCCTATGTTCATATTTTTTCACCTGCAGCAGCTACATGATTTTGCATGTGTGATGACTTAGGCCCGCAGAAGGGACTCTACCTGGTGGTTCTTTTCTTCCTTTCCATCCTTTTCTGAGCAGATCATCTGTGCCTCAGCCACCTGCAAAAACACATGTCCTGCCATTGAGGGCTTGGTAGCACAAAAAGGTCAGAATTATGCCATATTCCATTCATTGATTTATTCTTTCTTTCATTAATCAACTAGAGATCCAGTACACGAAATCATGCATAGGTGGGGTCTCTCAGTCTGGTCAGTGATTAGGGCCGATCAGGGCTATCTTGCCAAGTCCCTGTTAGGGTGGTTGGGGCCAGCCAGCCAGCTGGGGAGGGGGCAAACAGACTGGCTGACCAGGGGGGGCAGAAAGGACCAGGGGAGGTTGGCTCATGGCCCTGATTATCCCTTATAAGGCCAATGGTGGAGGGGAGGGGCCTATCAGGGCTGGGCCATGGGGGAGGGACTGTGGGAGGTTGGCCTACTGGCCCCAATCAGGCCTATAAGGGCTGAGGAAGGAACCGCAGGAGGTTGGCTGGTCATGGGAGGTTGGGTGGTCCTGGGAGGTTGGGTGGTCATGGGAGGTTGAGTGGTCCTGGGAGGTTGAGTGTGGGAGCTCCTGTGTTGAACGTCTGCCTCCTGGTGGTCAGTGTGCATCATAGTGACTGGTCAAGCAGTTGGCCAGTTATTCTGTCATTCAGTCGTAACAGTCTCTTGGGCTTTTATATGTATAGATAAGTATTTATTGCATACTTACTGAGGCCCTGTTCCATGTATGGAGAACAGCAGTGGGCAAAACAAATGTCTCTGAACAGTAGAGTACACATTCCAAGAAGTGGGGGGGAGATACTAAACATACACAGTCAGTCAAATGGAACAAAATCATTTAAGTGCTGTGGGACTAAAAAGCAAGATTAAGGGGCTGAGAGTGACTAGTGCATGGGCTTTGGGGAAAGGCTGCTAATTTGATTAGGCAGTGCCTGCCTAAGAAGATGTCATTGGGCCTCAGACCTCAAGGTCAAGAAGTACCTCTCCAGGTGAAGCTCGGAGCAGAATTGCAATAAGGCCCTGAGCCGGGACCAGGCTGGTATGTTTGAGGAAACCAAAGCCAATATGAAGTCTGTGCTAAACAAGACAAAAGGGTCTTTTGGAGCAAAATCCCCAGAGCTCCATTCTCCACTGAAGCTGTGAACTTCTATTTTTGGGTTCCTGCAATGTTCCAGGAATAGTCATGACTCAGTTTCTGTCTCTCTTATGGTGAATGTCCCCAGAGTCACACTGAATGTGGGGCCCAATCTTGTTGTTGCTGAAGCTTCTACACATCATACAATATCACCCATGTTGGCCAAGTTCTAGCTACTGCCCTGGTTTAAAAGCAAGAGTAGGGATGCATGTCTGGGTGGCAGAAATATTCCTCTTTCTTGTGTTGCACTCAACTTTCAGCCTATTGAGTGTTGTTCATGGTAAGTTTGCCTGCCAGCGCTGATGGTAAAGCCTATTAATGTGCTGACATCTTTGATTCATCCAGGCTACCTTAGCAGTGGCACCTAGAACCCTCTCACCAACTTAGAGTCCAAGCTATTTGAGAAGGGTGGAGTCATACTCCATTCTGTGTCATCCCTTTCTTTTCTAGTTTAGAGGATAGGAAGAATATAGGCTTTGGAGTTCGATGGACCCGGGTTCCAATCACCTCTTGTCCACTGATTAGATGTATCCACTTGAGCAAAGGCCATAATCTCCCTGTGCCTCATCTTCTTCATCTGTAAAATGGGAAGAAGAATCATGTATTGTAGGTTATCAAGCACCAGTACAGGGCCTATCATATAAAGAGACACAACATTTTTTTGGGTCATTTTTGTTACTTCTGGATCAAGATGTGCACCTTGATTTTCTTCTTTTCATGATAGTTCCTTTCCCACTTTCTGTGATGCTAAGATGTGATTTTCATTTCCCACTGTTTGGATGACCCTCAGCCTGGGAACCAGCCATCAGCTCAATTCCCAAGACACTGATTCCTCCAAGGAAGATCCCCAGACTCTCCCACAAGCAGAAATCTGAGCAACCACCCAACAACATCTGAATTTGCAGGGGATACACTGCCTTATTCCTTTCTCTGAGCCACTCATTACTGCAGAAAAATTAGAGCTCAAACAATACAACTCACTCTAATTTGTGCACACACCCGGGTCTGCATTAAATTCATAGTGTCAAAAAAACAAGCATGGAAAACCCACTGAAGTCTCCTTACTTTTTTCCCTCTTGCTTTTCAAGTGCCTTTCAGTTGCCAAAGAATATTCTTGTTAAGTCAAAAGAAAAAGCATGGTTTGCTTGGGAGAAAGCTTCTTTAAAAAGCTGCAAGCTTTTTCGGGGCTAAAAGACAGAGAACAATTGGCAGCTCCAAGTGTGACTTCTGGCCCCATCATTTAAGGCTGAATTCTCCTCTCTGAGACACCGTGATGGTCTCCATTGCATAATTTAGACTCCTGGCATGCATTTAAATCCTGTTCATGTGAAGAGCAGCTCAGCTTTCAGCAAAGGTGGAATATGTAGTAGGCTCTGTGGTATTGTTGGAACAGGGCTGACGAGAGAGAATTTTCCTGCTAATCTTCTTTCCAGCCTGGCATCTGGGAGGCGAGGTGGGAGGATGATCGAGATTAGGACTGCATACGGTGAGCAGAGATAGGTAGCAATATATAAAGAGGCAAGTCTCACTTCTCAGATACAAGAGCAAGAAAATGGATCACGTTTTACACTAAAATTTTGTACTGCTTCTCAGCATCTTGCCAAGAGCTCTTCAAAAGACAGTGAACGTATTAGGATGAAGGGTCTCCAGGACTGAGAGAAATGGGCCAAGCCACGGGGTAGGTCAGCACCTCTGAGAAAGTTGTTTTCACTTTTTCTTCTTTTTTTTATTAAGGTATTATATGTGTACATATCTGATATGTTTGCCTCCATGTCATTGCAGAGGCATGAAATTAACACTAAAAAATAAAACAAGTATGCCCAGTGTGCCTCAGTGGTTAGAGTGTTGGCCTGTGCACCAGAGGGTCTTGGATTCCATTTCTGGTCAAGGACCCATACCTGGGTTGTAGGTTTGATTCCTGCCCCAAGGGACGTGTGCAGGAGGCAACCAGTCAATGTGTCTCTCTCACAAAGAAGTTTTTCTCTCTCTAATCCTCCCTCCCTCTCTCCCTTCCTCCCTTCCTTCTACTCCCTCAAATCTCAGAGTGAAGGCAGGGGTGGGTGGAAAGAAATTAACCAAAAAACTTGTATGCATACTGTATATGCATAACTCATAGACACAGACAAATAGTGTGATGAAAGCCTGGAGGTAGAGCAGGTGCAGGCTAGAAGGGGTCAATGGGAGAAAAGGGGACATCTGTAATACTTTCAATACTAAAGATGTTTTTAACTCAATGGAGAAAATATCCTCAGATGATGATTAATAAATTCATTAATTAAAAACTAGTTTTAGTTGTTTGACTATCAGATTATAAGATCACTGAGACTCAACATGCTACAATTTAACTCAGCTGCAAAGAAAGCAAAATACAGCATCCTTAAAAGTCTACCAATCTTGAATTGCATAGTGTCTGTCTGTGGCTTCCTAAAGCGTTTTGCCATCTTCAACAAGACACAACCAGCCCAATTAGCCCTCGCTAGGTGATGGTATATAATTACTGAGAAATCAAACAAGGCCCATCCCATGCCTGGTTCTCTTTTCCCTCCCTGGATAACTTCCTTCCTTTCTTTATTCATTCAGTTGTTTCAGGTTTCATTTCAACAACTGAATTCATCCCAACAGTTGCATGGTTTCAGCTCCCACTGATGCTAATGGCATCTTAGCTAACTGACTCCTTCCTCTGATCTCCAAATGTGTACTACTGGCTTGTCTTACAGATACCTCAAGTCTAACTCATCCTCTTCCCTCCCCCTCTTCCTGACTTTCTAACTGATGGAATCCTATCAGCATATTTTGTTCAAGTCAAAAACATGAGGGTAATTATTGATTCTTCCAGTTCCCTCCCTACCCTTCTACAATAAAACTTACTCATTCTGCCTGTTAATGTCTCTTAATTCATGTGTGTCACTTTAGCTCAAGCCAATGGCATGTCTTAGCCTGGATCACTGTGTCAGCCTCCCATCAGTCCTCCCTGTCTCAGTGCTTGTCCAATTCCAATTGATTCTGTGCAAGTAAGAGTGATCTTTGTGAAATGCTTATCTGATTGTGTCATTCACTGCTAAAATCCTTCAGTGGCTCTCCAGGGTCCTCAGTCCAAGCTCCTGTGTATAGCTTAAAAAACCTCCCCATAACCTGACCCTTTTCTGTCTATATAGATATATAGACCCATTTTTAAATATATATATTTTATTGATTTTTTACAGAGAGGAAGAGAGAGGGATAGAGAGTTAGAAACATCGATGAGAGAGAATCATAAATCAGCTGCTTCTTGCATACCCCCTACTGAGGATGTGCCCGCAACCAAGGTACATGCCCTTGACCTGAATGGAACCTGGGACCTTTCAGTCCTCAGGCCAACACTCTGTCCACTGAGCCAAACCGGTTTTGGCTATATAGACCCATTTTTTATCCACCTCTGCCTCTCTCTCTCTCTCTCTCTCTCTCTCTCTCTCTCTCTCTCTTTCTTTCTTTCTCTTCTCTTCTCTTCTCTCTCTCTCTCTCTCTCTCTCTCTCTCTCTCTCTCTCCCCCCCATGCATTTGAGCATGTTCACAAACTGCCCTTCTCTTCTCAACTTATTTCTTTGTCCTTATCCAGGACTGAGCTGGCAAAATATCCTCTAGGGAGGATTCTGTAATCACTCTTCTTCCTTAATAGACTGTGATCTCCTTAAAGTTAGGGCCCATGTCTCCCTCATTTCAGAATCTACTGTTCCTAGCAGTGACATGGGCCTCCCACATGATTCTCAATAAAAGTTCAAAGTTTGAATGAGGATCTCCAGCTGAATGGACTGCCCTTAAAGAAGCCCTAGAGGCAGCTCACCATCTTGCCCAGAAGGCCTTGTAATTTCTAAAAAATACCCGCTGTGTCCTTCTGGGTTCTCTCATGGTCTTGAAGTAGAATGTAATCAGATCTCCATCAATTACAGGCTATGAGCCAAGCCAACCTCCCTCGCCCTTCTGGAAATGCTCAAAAACTCTGTTTCTATTGTGTAGGCAAGAAGGTTGAAAGCAAAAAAAAAATATCCTCATAGTCTTGGGCAAGTCCATCTCTTAAGTTATGATCTGGAACTTCATTGTAATACAGGAATCAAGAAAATTGGTTTATTTGGGAAGAGAAAATGTCAGTGTATTTTATCTTAATTTAGAGAGAAAAGACGAACAAAAAGGAGAGTACTAATATCAACCCCAAACAAGAATAAAATAAAAAGAAGAAATCACAATAAAGTTTCTATTATTAAAAATGTCTCATGTCTATCTCATATAATCCTCACAACAGCTCTTTCAAATAAGTACTATTTCTACCCCATTTGTCATAGAAGTAAATTGAAGCTCAGAGACGTTCAGCACCTTGTCCAAAATGTGAGGCACAAAGTCAACATCTGAACACAGGTCTTCTTGACTTCACAGTCTATATTCTCCATCATTCAACTGTATTAAATCTCTACAAAGAAAACTGAGATGACCAATAGACACTTGAAAAGATGCTCAGCATCACTAATCATCAGAGAGATGCAAATTAAAACCACAATGAGATATTATCTCACACCTGTCAAAATGGCTATCTTTAATAAATTAACAAACAAGTGTTGGCAAAGATGTGGAGAAAAGGGAACACTTATGCACTGTTGGTGGGAATGCAGATTGGTGCAGCCACTATGGAAAACAATATGGAGTAACTCACAAAATTAAAAATGGAACTGCCTACAATATAGTGATTCCACTTCTGGGTATATATATCTGAAGAAACCCAAAACACTAATTTGAAAGAATATATGCATCTCTGTGTTCATTGCCACATTATTTACAATAGCCAAGATATGGAAGCAACCCAAGTACCTATCACTAGATGAATGGATAAAATACTGTGGTACAAATATACAGTGGAATATCACTCAGCCATCAAAATGAATGAAATCTTAACCATTTGCAATAGCATGGATGGACCGAGAGGGTATTATGCTAAATGAAATAAGTTGGCAAATATCATATGATTGCACTTAGATCTGGAATCTAAAAAACAAAATACGGTAAACAGACAAACAAAACTGAAACAGTCTCATAGACACAGAGAGTGGACTGGTGGTTGCTGGATGGGAGATGGTTGGGGGTTGTGTGAAAAAAGGAAAGGGAATGAGAAGTACAGAATAGTAGTTACAGAATAGTCATAGGGATGTAAAGTACCGCATAGGAAATATAGTCAATAATAATGTAAAAACTATATATGGTGCCAGTTAGGTACTGAAAATATCAGGGAGCACTTTGTAAGTATGTGATTGTCTAATCAATAACCTATACACCTGAAACTAATACAAAGCAATATTGAATGTAAAAAAAATATTTTTTTATTATATCAAAAATAAAGTGCAGCCAAAACTGGGTTGGCTCAGTGGTAGAGCATCGGTCTGTGGACTGAAGGGTCCCGGGTTCGATTCCGGTCAAGGGCATGTACCTTGGCTGCGGGCACATCCCCGGTGGGGGGTGTGCAAGGCGGCTGGTTGATGTTTCTCTCTCATCGACGTTTCTAGCTCTCTATCTCTCTCCCTTCCTCTCTGTAAAATATCAATAAAAAATATTTTTAAAAAATAAATAAAGTGCAACCTGAAAAATCAAAAGAAAATTGAAAAATTCAGGAAGACTGTTCCTTCACATATAACCAGTGCTGTATATAGTAACTATCTGTTGAATGAGAATGAGTGAAAAATCCATCTAGAATATACAGAACAAAATCAACATCTGCTGGTTCATTTTCAGATTTATTTTGTTCATAGAACAGACTCACCAGGGGTCTTTTAGCTAAACAGCATCTCTTGTGATTTTTTAAATTTAAAAAATCTAACCATTGCCCGTATTGGACATGAACAAGATGCAAGTAGCTTGTATTTATTGCATCTGCAAACATCTGAGGCAACACTGTAAGTAAGAGTTCACCCAGACAGCCCACAAAAGACTTCTAGAAAGAGAGCTTCCCTCCACACGAGCTCTGTGGCGGCTGTGGCCACTGTCAGCAAAGAGGCTACTCAGAGGAGCCCTGTGAGACAACGCGGAGGGCTCTGGGAAAAGAAGCACAAGAAACGTAGGTAGCAGCTAGGAAAGGGAGAGGGAACCTAAAAATTAAATAATGGGGTCTACCCTCTGCTAGGTAGGAGGGAAGGAATTATATATTATTTAGTCCTCACAACCTGCACAGAAAGTATTATGAGCCTCATACGATTTGGTGAGAAAACGAAGTCTCAAAGAAAGGAACAAAATTGCATTAAAATCACACTGCTGTGAAGTGATAGGACAAGATCATATAAACTTCATCTTACCCATCTGCTTCGATAATGAAGGGTGAAATCCAGCATGAGTCATGGAAGAGGGAAGTGGGGAGCATTGGTGCTCTTCACCAACTAATGAGAAAGCCATCCTTTGGAGAGGAATTATTTCACTCTGTGGGCATATCATTAGGGTTGTTCTGTTTTTGCTTTGTTTTGTTTGGTTTTGTTTGGTTTTTTTGTTTTGGGGTGTGTGTGTGTGTGTGTGTGTGTGTGTGTGTGAGTGTTTTGGAATTAAAACCAAAGGCACCACATATTTTATCAAAATAACACAGCTAGTCCTTGTGATAAGTAAGAAAACCCACTACATCAAACCATTGCTATACCAAATGAATTAAAGTAGCAAATTATTTGTTATATTGCCTGAGTATATAAATTACTAATTATTTTCTGGATTCTCTAGCAAGTTAGCATGTCAGTGCTATTATCTTGCCTTGATCTGATGAGCCTTATCTTAAATATCATTAATGCTAGTTTACAGAGAAAAATCTGAGGTCAAACAACATTGACCTGTTGAACCATCCTGCCCAGTCGCCAGGGCCTCCCGAAGGAATACCTCGGGGTGTTCCGTGACTATCTCCATGCCTACATGTTTTAGTAGAGAAAAACAGTTTTGTAGATTTTTATTTGAATTTTGAAATAACACTAGCGGAGAGGCAAATCTCAAAGGCCTGATGCTGTCTTGAATCCATAGTTTTTAATATTTTTTCCTTCAACCTATCAGTTGGGCAAAATAATAACAAGCATCCCTTTAAAATCCCACTGAGAGGATCCCATGGAGCTGACCACGGGTGGATACAGGCAGAGTGCACACAGCAATGCTACCTCACTAATGAAGATCGACAGCAAGAAGCCCTCATGGTGTGTCTGAAGCCCTCCTCTCCCGACTCCGAGTGGAGGTGTCATGTATGGACCATCCAATCCACGTATTAGGCCTTTATATAACTGGAAGAGCCTGCAGAGACTCTTGTGGGGCCCTTTCTGAGTTGTGGGCTGATGCCCTAACGTGCAGACTCTGGGTGCTTTCCAGAAGTTTCTGGGCTTGGTGGTGGTCCTATAATACAAACTGGGGGCTCAGGGTCTGTGAAACATGAAGAGAGACTCAGCTCATCTGAGGCTGCTTTAGAGAGTCTACAAGATACAAAAAGTAAAGCCCTTCTGGCCCACGGGGAGGAGAGAAGAAACTCTGTTTGGGGACCAGCAGACACTCATTAGGATACAAGAGCATCTCTGAGAGCAGAGTGCTTTTAATTTGGATTCACATCAGAAGTAACAGCGCCTGGCATCATGCAGATGAAAGGACCAAGGAATCTTTCTTACAGTTGTTCATATGGAAACTAGTACAATAATCAATAAATAATAATACAAGAATAACCCGTGCTTCGTGTACTCAAAGCTGTCAACCTACTCTAGCCCAGCACTGTAACTTGTGTAGGCTCTTTTTCTACCTCTAAGAGTGTCTATATATTTTTGTTCCTCTTTTGATACAAGTAAACTTGCTTTGGGCACTTAAATCTTTATAAGATGCCACTTCTTACAGGAAGAGGTGGCATTGCTTTCTCTTCAAAGTAGCTAAGTAACAAAAAAAAATATATATATATATATATATAAATTAGGTTAGAAGATGGCTGACTAAAAGAAAAGCTATTTGGGTTTTCAAAAAAATTACTTTTTTTGAAAGATATATTCAGCTGTGTCTAAAAACAATAATAAAGGACAGAAGGTAATATTTTAACCCTAAATCGCCTTAGGGATAAAAATAAATAAAGATACTTCTGTTTAGGTGTACTAATTACTGAGGGTATGAATTTTAGTGTGTGTGTGTGTGTGTGTGTCTGTGTGTGTGTGTGTGTGTGTGTGTAAACCTCTGCCTCCCAACTGGATGGTAAATTTTTTTGAAGATGGAAAGTGTTATATTGGGGCTGAGTTGGAATCAAACAAATTCCTATTGATTAATTAAGATTTACTTCTCTCCCAGTCTTCTTTTACTTTCAAATAGCACTATTTACCCCTGTTCTATATATTAGAAACTCTTAGTAAATAGGAACTTCGGGAATATATAGGTAACACTTGCTTATTCATCTCTTTTGGTTCCCTAATTCACTAACACCCACCAAGACTCAGACTCCTCTCTGTAGTTCTCTTTCTCTCTCTCTCTCTCCTCTCTCCCTCCCTCCCTCTCTCTCTCTCTCTCTCTCTCTCTCTATATATATATAATATATATATATATATATATATATATATATATATATATATATATATATATCATACAACACACACACTCACATCTTTCAAAGGGAAGGTTTGGTACAGCTAATCAATACTGACATGCTGAAACACTTTTGAATGCAGACTGTGTGCATGGTAGTAATGAGGATTCCAAAAAGTTGAACCAAGAAATTGAATGGTTTGAGTTTCTGATCATGGATTCCTATATCATAGAAAATTACAATGTAACTAGTTTAATGGAATAAAAAGAGAAATATACAGGGGTGAATCAGAGTAGGTTGACAATACTTCATATGGGAAATAGTACAATAATTAATAAATAATAATACAACAATAACCTGTGCTTTGTGAATTCATAGCTATCAACCTATGTTGGCCCACCACTGTGATTGTGTTGGCAATAGCTACCCTCTAGTAGCCACAGTCTCCCTACTCTCTTTTGATTTATGCAAGTTGCAAATCACTATACTAAAGAGAGATAGAGGTAAGTACAACAGTAGTAGGATGTGCCAGGGTGTGGACTCTGGGTATTAAGGGAAGTACATTTGCAGCTTGGAGGCCAAGGACACCTGCCTGGTGGAGGTGTTCATTTAGCTACACCTTAAAGACCAGGTGGAAATTAGCTCTTAAACCTTGTGGAAATGAAAGGAAGAAATACATTCAAGGCAGAGGAAACAGTGTGAAAGAAGCCATGGTGGCAAAAAATAAGCATGGCAGAGAAATGGGGAATAGTGACCATCTGAATTAAGGAGAAGGTTTGTGAAGGACATTCATTTATGTATCGAATATTTATTAAGAATCTATGTGTCAAGTTCTGGTGATACCGAAATGAAGAAGTCATATATGAACCTGTCTTCTCAGAGCTTACATTCTAGTGGGGGAGACAGGAAAGTAGACCACTTCCGGCAGCAGTCTGGAAGGCCTTAGATATCAACCAGGGAAGTCACAGAATCCCTTAATCCCTGCTGAATAGACTTGGTATTCAGGAGTTAGGATCATGACTTGTAAATGTGCATCTCGTTTTTCCATTAATCCCCTGTGCGTGCGTCAGCGGTGGACACTGCTCACCCACACTTCTCTTTCCCAACCCTTATAAGTGAAGATACGATCAACATGAGCTAGTTCCCAGCATATTTGGGACAATGACAGCAGAAAGTAGAAGGAAAGTGTTTTGAAATGTAAAATGTGTTATGCAAAAGCACGTTTTTAGTTTTACTATTTCCCTGGCCTCCAGGAATCACATCATAAAGAGTACTGATACCTTCCTCTCAGGGAGACAGCAGAAATGCTTAGAACAATGTGTGGATAATGGAAGATGGGAGAAGAAGGAATGTGAACATAGGCCTGATAGGCACATAGAGCTGAGTTCAAATCTCACCTTCCCCATTTGCTACCTGAATAACTATGAACACGACATAACCTCTGTAGACCTGTTTTCTCACCTTGAAATTATATCCAATAATATCAGTTTCTTCACTCTGTCATGAGAATAAAATTAGAGAGTTTGCCACAGTGCCTGGTACATAGTAGTCCTTCAATAAATGGCAACAGAGTATTTTCATTAGGGCTGACATAACTTTCCCAAAATGAGAGGAGTAGGGTTATGGAGTCAGTGAAAAATGCAAGTGACTTCAAGAAATTCTTCTTTCTCTAAAAGCATAGTCTTATACATATATTCCAGCATTTTTCACTCCAATAGCTGTGACCCTATTTATGTATTCCCAAATTTCCTCTCAAGTTTAAGCCCATTTTGTTTTATTTAGTTCTCAACACAATAACAGGAGTAAAGAATGAATCAACTGGTCAAGACCAAGACCTACTGTGACCAGTTGTCCTAGTTTGCCTGGGACTGAGGGGTTTCCCAGGACATTGAACTTCCAGTACCACAATGAGATCAGTCCCAGGAAAACAGAGATTGTTGGTCACTCTACCTCACTCAGTGCAGAATTTTGATCTCTGGTTCAAGAACTGTACAAGTCACTACTTTCTCTTTTCTACTATAAACAAACACCGACATCCAGGAGTAATGGGCAGCTAGAGGCAAAAGCCCCGTACAGACCTGTGTGTGCACTACCACCATTCCCCCTTAACTAAACATGGTCTTTCGGTCAGCCCACTGGAAGCCGTGACGGCCTGTGTACATTGCCAGGACACTCTGTTTAGCGGTTGTTGTGACCTTGGAAGAAAGATGGATTTTCCCTTCCCTGCGTCTCTGATGCTATTTCAGATAGTGAATCTGACAGCCCAGTGCCAAATGGTTTTTGAATGAACAGTTCTTACTCAGTGTCTGTAGCGAGGGGCCTGTTCTGTGTCCTGTCTTATCAAATCTGGATCAGAATAAGAACATGGCAACCCTCTTACTTCAGTGTCTGTATGTGACCTTTGTCTCCACTGCTTCGGGCTGAACTCAAGTTCTTCTATCATTGTCTTTGCCTGATTAATGGACATCCTCTCTTCTTTGGCCGGGATGCTTTAAGCGTGTCATTGTGTAGCTTGTAAACCAAATATGTTGAGCTCTTCAAGAAGTCTGGATTTTTCTTCCAAAACTCCTGGTTTCAGTTGAACATTATTTTTTCATGAATTCAAAATAACCTAGGGAACCACTGGGGTTTCTTTTCTCACAGAGACAAAGCCTTGAAATCAGTCAGGACAATGAATGGATACGGGGGAAAATGAGAAACCCTCCCTTTTGAATGTCCTCTATATCTCAGAGAATTATGGGAAATGTGCCATAATATCCAATGGTCAGTCAGTTTTTCCAGTAATTTAAATGACAATGTCATAACCCAGGTCCTATTCAAGAAGTATTACACCATCCCCTTGTGATTACAAGCAAAATCTTGGTAAAGTTGTGCAAACCCAACTTTCAGCAGCATGAGCCACATAGTCAGGGTCATCTTGAAGACCATCTTGATTTTTAAAGCATTGATAAACAGATTAAAAAAAAACACGTCTGTAAGATAGTATGACAGATAACAAGCTGCAAAGATAACTTGTAACATATATGACATGCAAGTAGTCTGGTTTTCTTAATATGTAAAGAGTTCTTATAATTCAATAAGAAAATATTAACAACCCTATAGGAAAATGAATAAAGCTCATGAACAGGCTTCTACACAGGATACACAAATGGTTTGTAAGAATTTGAAAAGATGTTCAACTTCATTAAAAGCAAGTAAATGCAAACAGAACATTTTCACCTTTCAGTGGGCAAAAATAAAAAAGTTATCTGTTATAGGATATTAGTTAAAATGTGTAGATATGTTCTTGAAATTTTTCTTAAAGTATTAATAGTGCAGCCTCTTCAAAAAGCACGATCAATGTTCAAAACCTATAATGAAGCAATAGCAGACATTTATTTTATAATGAACTTGTACTCAAAAGACAATACAAATAGTTATATTGAAACATTTCAAAATAGCAAAAGAACAGGCATATACGAAATGTCCATCAATTAGAAATTAATAGAAAATGTTTTGTAATGAGTGTTTGATGCATGATGAGAAAGAGCCTCCAAGGTGATGGTATCAGGAGATGGGGCCTTTGGAGTTAATTAGGCCATGAGGGTGGGTCCCACACTGATGAATGGGAGGAATGCCCTTGTAAGAAGAAATACAAGAGAGCTTACTTATTCTGTACCTCTGCTTTCATCATGTGAGGATGTGAGGAGAAGACAGTCCCTTTTAAATGAAAGAGAGGGCCTTCTCCAAGAGCCTGACTATGCTGTCTCCTTAATCTTGGACTTGCCAGCCTCTAGTTGTCTAAACCACCAAGTCTATGGAAATTTGTTAAAGGGGCTGCAACTGACTAAGACAGGTACATAATGGGATGCAATGATGGAACACTATACAGCTACTATAAAGAATGAGATAGATCTACATGCACTGATGTGGAAATTTTGAAACTAAAATTTTAACTAATAAGAGCAAGTGAAAAATGATATGTGTAGTGTGCTCACATTAGTAAAATATGAGGAATATATAGGTTCAGATATAAATAGAGATATACACCACATTCAGATGTGCTTTTGTACAAGAAAATGCTGAGAATGCACATAAGAACCTGTTATAAGGAACCTTTTGGAAAGTATAATTTGGGGTGAGGATGAGAGGAAGACTCCTTTCTATTGTATATCCCTTTTTATTCACAAATTTTAATCCTTTCTGGACAGTATTAAGATAACACAAATAGAATCAGCTTCTATGTTACACTTACTCAATAGAAACCAGTTATAGAACCATCAATAGAAACTATTTGTAAGTACTAAGTACCCAGGATGCCTTGCTCTGTGTCTTCTTTCTGTATCTCTCCATGCTTACATGATTAGTAGCATGTATCACCCTGCAGTCTGCTTCCCCCAGTTGTCTGTGATCTCTGAAGGATAAATTGGTGGTTTTTCGTGGAATGGAGTGGGGAACTGATCTGGCTTCCATCTCTGCCACTTACATATCATGAGTCCTGTTCTACAGATGAGGATCCTAAAGTTCAGGGAGAGCGCAAGGAATTTCTGTCTAAAGTCATGCAGCCAGCTGAAAGTCACATAGTTGAGTCATGACTAGAGTATAAGGCTCCTCCCTGAAGTTCTGTTTTTCCTTCAGAGTGACTGAGCAAACACCTCAGTGTTTAGAAGAAACATTGACCTGACAGTCAGCCTGGTACAAGAATGGATATTCAGATGTTCCTTCTTCAAGAGTGATCATCTCTTCCTCATAACACTTCCTCATTCCCAGGACAGGCTTTCACGGATCAGTGGTTGAAGTGGTTTCCTTCATTTGACCTCCAGAGATGCTAAATAGGGTAGCTAAGTTCTTGTGTTAGGGGTCAAGGCAGAGTGTTTAGGAAACATTCTGGGAAGAATGAATCTAGGTCCTCCCATTTTCTTATTCTCGAACTGTGGACTAGTCACTTAACACCACTGAACTTGAGTTCTCCTCTGTAAAACAGGGATAACAGCAGCACATCGTGTTCACATGAGACTCAGATAAAATCAGGAAAGTGGCCTTCAAACTGTAAAGTCCTGTAAAGAAGGATTTTAAAGAATAATTTCATAGGCACTACTCATACCTACTTGTATTCACTGCATTGTTAATACTGCAACCATTTAGAGGCCATCCATGGCCATCTTAGGGTAAAATCCAGCCTGCACTATGTCTTAAAGATTTTGAAAGAGTAGTCAACATTTAAAACTGAAATTTCAGATTTTTAAAAAAAAAGTCTGGAAGATTTGGCAACTTCAGACCTACATTCTAGTGTGATAATAATGGCCAGGAATGAACAGCGGTACCTCTTTCAAATGAGACTTATACCCTTTAGTTGACCACAGTCCCCACTGCTCCCTTTTGACTCATACTTCATTCATATACACTACCTCCATAGACCTTGAAGCTGGAACCCTGCAGCTAGTTTAACAACCACATGTTGCAGAAGAGATCATTGCAACTCTGAATAGTGCAGGGTCTTGACCTCCGTCACATAGCAAGCACTCAAGCCCACCATCCTCTGCTTTAGAGCCCCTTAGTCTGCATTTATGCACACCTCACACACTGCAGCGCCTGTGGAGCCCCTGCCCATAATCAAGCCCATTTGTTTTCTTCCAGACAGGAAAGAAAAGGCTCACTTTTCTCCACAGATGATCCTGGCTTCCCCTTATGAGAAAAAGCTAGGTTTCCAAAGAAAACCCTAAGCTGAAAGCCTGCCTTGATTTCCCAATTTGGCTCAGCCATTCTTGCCCTCCATGGTTTCCATTACTCAGTTCCTGTGCTATTGTTTCCATTACTATGTGCTCACAGGCCCAAACAGTTTATCAGACCCTGGACTTCAGTAAGGAGGTAACATCACTTGGCAATACATCCTGCAGGCGCCTTGCTGCTGTCAATAGAAACCTGGTTAAGGCTCTCAGAGACCTTCCAGAGGACCCCCCTCCCCCTGCCCTGGGCTTCTCTATCACACAGGAGCCACCAGACCCAATAAGGAGCTCGTGTGCATGTGTGTGATTTATGAGTAAGTGCATTAGAATTACACAATAAATAAGCAAATTGGATAAAAACTTATCTCCACCATTCCTTCACCCCAAGAGTATAATGTTAAGAGATAAATAGGTTGAGTCAGCACTAAAAATGTGGTGATTTATGGAACCACATAAATTACTATGGCACAAACTTGTCTTTAAAAATATTTTGATAAGTCCAATATAAATGATTTCCTTTGTTATCCGATGTATTTTACTTCTTACATTTAAAAACATTTTTTTTCTCCCCATGGCCCAGGCATTCATGGCCCCCAAATTTTTAGGAATTCTTGCTTAGAGAGCTGTGTTTGGCTCTGTCCCTTGGTGACATTTGACAACAACGACTGGAAATAGTTGCTACTGGTTGGTAGAGGACAGGGGTGCTAGTAAATATTGTACAATACACAGGAGAGCACCTACACACAATGAATTATGCCTACATGTAAACTGTGCTGACTTTGAAAAACCCTATACAACAGAAGGCCAAAAGTTGCTGGTCTTTCCTTTCCCACCTAATAACCATTTATGTTCATCTGTTTCAATCTGCCCGCCCACCCTTTGAGTAATCACCCAGACGAAGTGGGTTTGTTTATGTTTTTATCTTTAATTCTTGCACCCACTCCAACTCTGGTCCCATGTCTGTGAGCCAGAAGCCATGGCCAACGCAAAGTTAGGAAGTGTTGGTGCGTTTACTGGAAACGGAAGCAAGGAGTCGGTGTCCCATAGACAAAAGCAATATGGTCAGTAAGCCCTCCATCCAGCTACCCAGGCCTTGCAATAACTGTGTGGCTAATTGAGGGATTTCCATGATTGGGGGCTTTTCTTAGAATGTGGGGCTCCTTTTCAGGGCTGGGAGGCTGCAAGAAGGAAGGAGGAGATGAAGGATCGAAGGTCTTCGCCACCTGGGGACCAGTCATAAGCACAGGGCACAAGTGACCCAGCCATTCTCTTCTCCTCCCTTTCCCCTCAGTAACATCTTCATCTTCAAAGGAAAATATCACTGTGTTGACTTTTTTTAAAAAATTCTTTTCTCAAATGACAGAACAAAGATTGAAAACTCCAGGAATTTTTTTAAAAATAATACAAAGGATAGAAGTCAGATAGTGTTTTTAAAAAGTCTTGTAGCAGAAGCCTTAACAAGTAACTGGTCTTCACTTTGGCACATTGTATGTTGTCTATCCAGGCCTTTGAGTGACTCCTCTCTGCTAGGAAGTTCTGACAATAGCTGACCTGAGGTCCAAGACAGACCAGTCTTGCTGGTGAATCCCTCTTGCTATGTAATATCAAAAAGGGGACAAGCAGCTGGTGCCCAGGATGGGATAAGTATAGAAGACTGCACAGAGACTTCTCATGAGTAGACAATTCATCTCCAGGTGTGCTGGTAGGATAGTTAATTTTATCTGTCAGTTTAACTAGATAACAGGGTGCCCAGGCATGTAGCTAAACATTATTTCTGGGTATGTCTGTGAAGGTGTTTCTGGATGAAATTTACATTTAAATCTCTGAACTTGGCAAAACAATTTGCCCTCCCCAATGTGGGTGGGCATCGTCCAATTTATTGAGGGCTGAATAGAACAAAAAGGTGGAGGATGTTCAGTAAATATTTGTTAAATAAATAAACCCTTCTAATGAAATCACAAACCATGGATTCACTAATGAATAAACAAATCACAGGAAAGAATCATTTTCTCATTCAACAGATGAAGGAACTCAAGGACTGTAATTATGCTTGCAGAAAATTACAGAATTTTTAATAGTCTACACCAGTTCTTGGGTCCCATGTCATAAGACTGGGAACACCTTACTCTAGACAATATTTTTTCTCTTAAGACTTATTTTTAAGAGGGATTTAAAACACCTTTGATGGGCTAAAGAATTATCTGGTTAGGGCATTACTTGCACAAGGTATCACTAACGTTGACAGCAATAGACAGTTTGGAAAATACTATGCTAAGAAAAAATTAAGCAGGTTTCTTTACTATAGGACTTATAAGAGCTTTCAATATGCCTATGCATGGCAAGAGTAAAATGTAACATTCCCCAAGCCTAACGGAGGAGCATGTTTTGAGTAGAACATATACTAATGCTGGGAAGTCTGCCTTCTGAGCCATATGGGGTAATCATGTTGCCTCTCTCATCCTTGCTACCTGATTGGATGGTGGCCACAATGGAGAAATCATCTCACTTCATCTTCAAAACCAACCAGGTGGGGCAGCTGCTCACCATCATCTGGGTACGAGATACCAATGTCAAGCATTGATCCAACTAACCATTAGCAAAAGATTAAAATTTAAAAAATATTTAAATTGCCTGTGGTTGTTTAACTTGGGAACAGAACAGCCTTCTGGAAGGCTGTACAGTGAGTGCCAGAATGTGTGCTCATCATCACTCTCACGCCAGCCGTCAGAAAGCTTGATCAGATCCATATGAACCAATGAAGCTGAAACAGTCTCTCTCCTATCTTGCCCTCAAGGAAGAAATGCAGTGTGAGGGACATTCAAGATGATGCCAAGATGATCACCTATAAGGTCTAGCCAGGGTACTCGTGGGGATTGTTTGTGGCCTAATTCTTTCATCTTTGTTATGTGCAGAGACATCTCGTAAGAGAGAGAAAAAATGAAACTGATATAATGTTTATATGCCTGCCTGCCTGCTTGGCCCAAGGCTCTCAAGAAAATAAGAAGTTGCATTCCATGATGTATACATTAATTTTAAACTTAGAAGATAAAAATGGTTTCCAATAAATAGACATAGATCAAATTATTTCATAGGTTCTTTCTTTCCTTTTTAAATTTTGATTGAAAGTTATGTCACTTTAAGGTGTAGTCTCTTTTGAGATGTCACACCCTGATGCTGTATAGTTTTTGGAGGAAAATTTTTGCAGAATGGGCATCTGGCTACCTAAAGCAAAATTGAAAATGCCCTCAGGCACATAAATCATCAGAAGTAGCACGGAAGAGGCATTTCAGAATAGTAAGGAGGTAAATAGTAAAGATGAAATTCAGAGTCCTCATTCAGTCATACTTCACATAGGGTGATGGATAAGAATACCAACAAGGGGGCTGGACATGAATCCCAGTTCTGTTACTTACAGTAACAAAGAATATGCTTATCTATACTAATAAAAGGGTAATATGCTAATTAGACCAGGTCAACCGGCCATCTTCCAGACGTGTGACTTCCTTCCGGACAAAGCCATGGTGGTGGGGGCTGAGGCAGAGGCAGTTAGGGGCGATCAGGCTGGCAGGGAAGGGCAATTGGGGGCAAGATCAGGCCAGCAGGGGAGGGCAGTTAGGAGTGATTAGGAAGGCAGAGGCAGGTAGGGCCAATCAGGTCAGCAGGGGAGGGCAGTTAAGGGTGAAATCAGGCTGGCAGGGGAGGGTAGTTAGGGAAGATCAGGCAGGCAAGCAGAGGCAGTTAGAGGCAATCAGGCAGGCAGGCAGGCAGAGAGGTTAGGAGTGATCAGGCAGGCAAGCGAGTGTTTAGGAGCCAGTCATCCCGGATTGCGATCCCACAGGGATCGGGCCTAAACCAGCAGTCAGACATCCCACATGGGGTCCCAGATTGGAGAGGGTTTAGGCTAGGCTAGGAACCCCCCTCCATGCATGAATTTCATGCATCAGGCCTCCTCTAGTAGCTCTATAATCTTAAACAAGTTGTTTAAACTTTCTATGCCTCAGTTTCCCCTCTGAAAACAGAGTAAGAGTAATAACTACCTTATAAGGTTCAGAAGACAGATCATGTGTAAAGTACATGGAACAGTGTGCTTGGGACAAAGTAAACTTTCTATTAGTATTAGCAATGACTAGTATTACGAGCTATGTGACCATGGAAAGCAAATCTCATTTTCTCCATCTATAAAATCGAGATAACCATAATTATACCACACCACCACAGGGAAGATCAAATAATGACAAAGGACAGAAGCTAGAGGGTACAACATCACCTCACAAATATGCAGAAATTTGCTGCTATTATCTGGTGGTTCTTTTTTGCCCTCAGTGGGAGGTATTTCCTCATCTTCTCTGGGCTTCAGATTTCCTCTCTGAGCATCTCTCTAGTGTACAAAGGAGTGCACACTTGCTCAGGGTGCTAGCAGAGGAAACGCTCCTCCATCATCCATCCTTTCCATCTCAGTGAGTGGTACATCCACCACCATCCAGTGGCCAGAATCAGGAACCAGGGGGGGGGGGGCTATTTCATCTTCCACCTTTTCAACTCCGTTGACTGGCACTTCAGGTCTTGTCTTGTCTCCAACACAGATATCTAATCCTCCCTCCCACTTCTCCATGTCCACAGCTGCCATGCTAATTCATGTCATTCTCCTTTCTTGCCAGTAGTAACCTCCTCTACTCCCACTTCCACGCTTGTCTGACCCAATCCCTTTCATTCTCCCTCCCCAACACAGACGGAGAAATCTTTCAGAACATGTCATTCCAATCACATCTCTTTCCATTTCCAATTCTAAATCCAACAATGGCTTTCTGGCCCCATATCCCTCTCCCCAGGACATAATCCTCACCAGGGTCCTGCCTCTTTCTCCCAAGTTTATCCCACCTCATTCCAGTCTCTAGTTCCCATCCCTGTCACCAACTTGTTTCTGCACCCTACCCTATAGGCCTTTCTCGGCAACTTGGATACACTGAAGCTCTTCCCAATCTCAGGACCTTTGCACTTGCTGCTACTTCTCCCTAGCTCCTTTACATTCTTTATATCTCAACTCTTATTTCATCTCCTTAGAGAGGCCTTCCCCGTCCACTCCCAAATACCCATTTTCATGGTATTTACTTCATAGCGTTATAATAAGAATTAAATGAGAACAGTGCTTGGCACAGAAGTACTCATTAAAAGTTGACCATAGCCAAAACCGGTTTGGCTCAGTGGATAGAGCGTCGGCCTGCGGACTGAAGCGTCCCAGGTTCGATTCCGATCAAGGGCATATATGCCTTGGTTGTGGGCACATCCCCAGTAGGGGGTGTTCAGGAGGCAGCTTATGGATGACTCTCTCTCATCAGTGTTTCTGACTCTCTATCTCTCTCCCTACCTCGCTGTAAAAAAATCAATAAAATATATGTTTTTAAAAAGTTGACAATAATTATCATCATCCTCATAGGTGTCTCTCTTGATAGCCTATTAAATTGCATGGAAGACGCTAACAAGAGTGTGTGATTGTGATGGTGTGTTTGCTTACGTGCATTTTGCCTACCGGACTGTGGGTCTGATGAGGTGGATGCTTGCTTATTTTGTTTTCTGCTATACCTCATGCCCTAGCAAACCAGCAGTCTCAGAGCCAGCACTCAACTGTCTGCTGAAGGAATGAATGAAAGCGAATCTCTCTTGGCTGTCAAAGGGGTTTGAATTGCTAAAACCCCAGGAGGACCTTGAGGGCAGCCTCACATCTGGCTCCTGTCCTCCCGGGGAGCACTCGGGCCCTCCCCTCACCCGGCCCTTCATCTCCCTGACACATATCCCTGTTTGTATTCAGCGCGTCCCTGCTCGTGTGAGAAAAGCAAAAGATCCCACAAAACTCTTTTTCTTTATTCTCTCTCCAGAAAAATGGGCCAATTCACAGCTGGGAGAATTTCCTGTCTGGAAGTCTGGAAACTGCCAAGCATGGTAAGCAGCAGCCAGCCAGCGAGGCCTCTGTTGACATTGGCCCCAGCGACAACAAAAACAGCCACCACCACCACCACCACCACAACAACAACAACAACAACAAAACATGCCACATGGGCACAGGCCCACGCAAACACGCCCAGAGAACCAAACCAAAGGGAAGAGGCTTCAAGGAGGAGCTCTGGGCTGCGCATGTGGAGGTGGGGGGAGTTGGGGGGGGGTGGTGAGGCAGATCCTTTGGCCCCACGCCAGGGCAGCCCAGCTCCCAGGCCCCCCACCCCCACCCCCACCATCTGTCATCAGCATTCTGCCTACTGTAAGTGTGCCGACACAGGACACGGAGGCTGACAAGTAGCAAATGGAGGGGAAGAAAAAACAAAGCCACCACAGTCCGTGGCAGGGTGTGTGTGTGTGGGGGGGGGGGGGGGGAGGTGGCTATGTCTTTGACATCAACTGACAAAAAGCCGGGAAATTTAAACTGAAAGTTTGCCCTAAAGACCTTCAGCTGTGAGGGTCGGGCTTGGGAGGGGTTGGGGGGAGAGGATGTACAGTGAGGGGGGCTGGCAGTCTGCAAAGAGGCTGGCGTGGTAGCATCCAGGGAGGGTGGCTTTTTTCAGACTCTATGAACATGAGACATGATTTATAATCCATTCCGACTGTTCGTGGATTGCCCAAGAAGGCTTTCTCCTACAAGAAAAAAAAAGAGAGAGAGAGAAAAAAAAGTTTTCCAATAAATTTCTGGAGGAAACATTTCATCAGCGCCGCAGCTGTAATGGAATGCAGATTGCTAAATTCCCCATCAAACAATCATTCACATTAACAAGTTTCAAATGATTAAATTGAATAATTCATGGTAATCTCTTATAATTGCTAACAACCTATCAAATTGGGATCAATTGCCCTTTCCTTGTTGTCCACAAGTTGGGGTTTTAGTGTTATGTTCTCATTGGAGAAACCTTTTTTTTTTTAAGGGGGGAGGGGGGTCATTTGTCATTTTTCACTGTGGCTAACAAAAATATTTTTATGAACCTGTTTGCCTGCCCAGAACTGTAGCAGCAAAAGAATCCCAGTCAGCTAAGGCCCTTGCTAAAATGTGTCCAAATGTTGGCTTGAGTGGCAGGAATTGTGCCCACACTTAGACGCAGGATTGTCTTGGATTTTCATTCCTTGTCATTTAAATGCGGGGACTCTTTCTCTTTAGAATTAAAAATACGGACCCATGTTGCAGGGATTGAATGACCATTTGTTAAGCTTGTCATTATTCCACGTATGTTAGAGATCAAGAAACTGAGGCCAAGACACTTTCAAACCACCCAACGTTGAAAAGGTAGAAATTCAAAGGCTTCGGACTCCAAGTCCTAGCGTCCTTTTGTTTTAAACGATGAGATTCTGCTATGATTTCCCTTTGCCCATTGAGTTCTCACCACAAAGCCACAAACCCCATAAACTCCCATTCCTGCTTTTAAAAAAATATATTAATTAAGCAAACACAATTGCAGTCGGTTTTAGCCAAGAGGACCAGAAACAAACCATTTTTTTTTTCTGATCGCTCACCAGTTAAATGCGATTGTTTGATCACTCTTTAATGGTGGATGACTAAAAAATAAACTCAAACCCTAAATAATTCTGATTGACAGCATAATAGCTTGGCTCATTACCCCTAATCGACAGAGTATACATATATTTACAAATAAAAACACACACCAGATGTATGTTCATCCACAAGGTGATGCTGTCAACTAAAATAGGGAGTGTGCACTAATGTACAGCACCCGTCATTTCTAAGACAGATTCGCCACAAAACCTCCCACTTTGGGGTCCGAGGGGATAGTGCCCTGTTCACAGTGAAGGGAGATGCTAGAAAACCACCAGCTCTAATGTCAAGAGAATTAGCTATGAGTACAGGCTGATGCTCTGGTGCCTCAGTATCTTCTTCTGTGAAAGGGGAACAGTAATGGTGTCGACAGAGTCGTTTTGAGCATCAAATGAGGTAGTGACTATGAAAGTGTTTTACAAATACAAGCCTATTGAATATCGTTCTCCTTTTTCCCATCTTTCTCCATCCCCTTCAAAGGTCCTTCTGTTTCTACCGAACAGGCCGGTGTTTAGAAAAAAACAGTATTTCTCACACCTCCTATCCTCTCTTTAGAAGGGAAAAACCAGTTTGAGAGTGGTCTTGTAACTTTTTTTTTTGAGACCAGCCTGACACAGGACATCAAAAACCTGTTTTGAGTTTCAGCTGTAGAGAAAGAAGTACGCAGAAATACTGTCCATTTCCTGCGGAATTTAACAGAATTTTCACAAATCCTACACACAGCTCTCGTAGGAGCATACTGAGCAAAGTAAATTTCCAAGCTGTGCTTCAGACATGCCTGAGTAATGAGTATAACTGAGTGACTTACTGGTATATCAGTGTCCATTCATTCATTCATTCATTTGTTCATTCAACAAGTATTTTCCACATGGTAGCAGGAAACAGAAAGATAACAGGGCACAAGTGGTCCTGCCGGTAGCTTTTCCTATTATGCAAAGAAGTAAGTTTTTAGAAGCATTTTAGAATTTTTACCATGCTTTTGAGTTTTTAGAAGATTCCATTCTTGTAAAGGCATAATGCCATAAGAGCTGTGGAATCTGATTTCCTTCCTGGCTTTGCCAGTATTGGAGACCTGGAACAAGTCACTTTCTTGTTTGGGGCAGTTCCCATACTTTCCAGACATGAAAGGCTTTCCAACCTCCTCTCGCGTTGTTTTCTGAGTTAGTGGAGCTGCTTCACCAACAACTATTTGACTAAGGGCTATGTCTGGGACAAGCGTGTGTTTCTCACGCCTCTGAATTATATTTTTATAAAATTATGTATTTTATAAAATACAGTGTCACGATGGAGCCAGAAAGGGATATGGGGGCTTTGAATAGGAATGGTGACGTGGAACATACACAGAAAAACGGCCTTCCAAGTCCCTCACTAGGCTGAAGGCTCCATAAGGACAAGGACGGAAGCTGCTTATTCACCATCACAACTCTCCCTCTGGTCTTTTCATGGTGCGGCCTGTGATAGACACCCTCAAGTATCTGTGGAGTGAACATTTGGACTGCCAAGCTTATTATGATAAATAATATCATAGCATAAAGGAGTTGATATGAAATAAAATGTCCGCTTATTATAAAGCTTCCCAACTGTTTCATCACATCTGTTTTAAGACCTATTTGTTAATGTTTTTATTTCAGAGAGGAAGGGAGAGAGAGAGAGAAAAACATCAACGGTGAGAGAAAATCATTGATTGGCTACCTCCTGCACGCCCCTTACTGGGGATCGAGCCCACAACCTGGCTATGTGCCCTGACCAGGAATTGAACCATGGCCTCCTGCTTCATTGGTTGACGCTCAACCACTAAGCCACACAGGCCAGGCTATCACATCTTTTTTTTTTAAATCCCCTGAAAAAAAGACCATGAATCTACATGTCTTCTGTTGGCCCCTGAGGCAAAGCCATGGTCAGGGCAAGAGAAAGGCTGATTTCTCTCTGATGCTAAGCAATATCTCAAAACCTTTAAGTGGTATACAGGTGTGAATATAAAGATTGGGATAGGGCCGTGGTCGGCAAACTGCGGCTCGCAAGCCACATGTGGCTCTTTGGCCCAGTCAGGTAGCTCTTCCACAAAACACCCCGGCCTGGGCGAGTCTATTTTGAAGACGTGGCATTAGAAGAAGTTTAAATTTAAAAATTTTGGCTCTCAAAAGAAATTTCAATTGTTGTACTGTTGATATTTGGCTCTGTTGACTAATGAGTTTGCCGACCACTGGGATAGGGTTAAAAAGGCACTTTCTGGAAGTCTGAAGGTTTGAATTCTGATCCTGGTTTTTCCCTTACTAGCCATGTGGCCTGGAGTAAAGCCTCTAAGTTTTCTCATCTGTAAACAAGAGGTTTCGATTTCTCGGGCTCCTTCCAGGAATAGGGATTTAGAAAGAAAGTGGAAAATTATACAGATGTGGGCATTTTTTTTAAAAAGTAGAGCTTCACCATCCAAAATGCCTGTTACTCTAACTCCATTCCTGTTTTGAGCTTGGAAAATTGGCAAAATAAATGCAACTGTTTCAGAAGTTAATGTTGTGTTAGATTAACATAGAAAATAGACACTTGCCTCGAGAATAGTAGTACCTTTTGCCAGAAATGGGCTGGCTCTGAAAAACATTGCCCTGAAAAGCCCGATCCAACATATAACTCGGCCTGCTCACACCTCTTCCGCCCCACGACTCAGCCTGCCCCCAGAACCCACCTGAACTAGGGTTAGAGGTACAAAGCTTTTCATTATAGGACTCACTGATGAGTCACCTCTGCCCATAGTGGACCCATGACCTGGTAGGTCAATTTGGATAATTCTCTTTAGCCTTCATGCTTCATCCTGAGTCAGGAAAAAACTGGAAAGAGTGGCTTGTTCATGCATTCATTCCTAAGTACTTACAAAATCCTCAGGAAGTGCCCTCTCCCCTACCTCATCCTGGCTGTGTACTGGAATCCCTCCCTCTCTCCTCATGCCACCCTGGTGTCCTACTGCTCAACTCACTTCCCTCGATGGCAGCCCTTCTGTTGGACGTTTCACAAGAGGAAATACTGACTGCATGTAATTGGCCTGGCCCAGAAAATCTGCAAACATTGACATTTCCAAGACCTGGTTAAACACGATGTATTTGGGCCAGGTGAGTTAGGCTTGCCTCCTTCAGGGAAAGGTAGGAGCAGCAGAGACCCAGCCCATACCAAGCCACAGACCAAGGGTCATGAGGGCATGTCTTCAGGCACTGCAAACCACATGCAGAATACCTTACAGTTGTTAGGGCTCATAACTATTATTGTCCTGTAGGTAGAGATACGGATGTGTTAAGGCTTTCTAATCAGTATTACTACTATAGGCCTGCAGGATCCCTGGGTTCATTAGAACCTTGATCTTCTTAGAACCCTCACCATCACCACCATCAGGAACTAGAACCCAAACCCTGAACGCTATACACTTAGACTTTGGAGTATTACTTGCTCTGTGTTCCCTTCTCACCCACCAAAAACCCTGTTAAAATCTTCTTAGATCCTTGACTCTAACTCTTTGCTCTTATTTCACCTGTAATCTATTACTATGTTTAAAAGCTACTCAAGAAAACCAGCTAAAACTGGTGAGTGCCATGCCCCTGGAATAGAGGTCAAGGCCAGGTTCAATCAAGGAGGCCTACCTAACGTAGTGTACCTGGGTGAATGAAGTCTTGTGGAAGGAAGTTCGGCTGGGACTCTATGCCCACCATCAAGTCCAAAGGGCAAAGCAAGTACAGAAACAAAAGAATAAGCACTAAGGTTAGTAGCAGGGTGGATTCACAGCAAGATAGCATCAATGAACAATTGAGAGTAAGTGGTTGGGAACTAAGACTGTGGACATGGGTGCTAGATGGCCTCTTAATGGACTATCCGGTCCATGGGGCAGGCAGAGCAATTTTCAAGAGGGCATGAAAGCTAGACGTGTGTATGATGTGAGCCTTGCTTTTTTTTTCCCCTAGACTAAACTTCCTTGCAGCATCCCTGGATGTGGCTCAGCCTCAGAGAAGTTTATTAAGCTGAGCCAGACTATAGCTTGGCTGATTTCATGCTGATATACATTTGATTCTGAATTTGTTTCACTTTCTACAAAATAAAATTTAAGAAGGGCTAGATATCTCAATTGAGTTTTGTTAGGATTGTATGTATGTCTTTGTTTTTCAGGAGTCGGGGAAAAATATTTTCATTTGCTTTAGAGAAAGTAAGACTTAGTTTCATAGACTCTAAGTGTGTGATAGGGCAACTCAGAGGCCATGTGCCTCCCCTCTTTCTTTTACAAATGAGGGATTGGGGAGCAGAGAAGCTTACAATTTGTCCTAGATCACAGGGGTAGCTAGTGTTGGAATTAAGAGAGTTCATTTCTTATGATTCCAAGATAGGTGGGAAATGGACTTAATAAGTAGTCCTTTTCTCTGGTTCACTTGGACAAGCTGGTCATCATTCTTTGTTTCCAGAGATACTTGTGCCAAGTGTATCCTCCAATCCCAAACACGGCCAGATTCTACAAGAGCAAAAGCACAGTTGAAGGAAGTCACGCCGTACTGCAAATGAGTCCTCCCAGAAGATTTGACCTCCATGGAGATTCATCTCAGCCCAGCTGCCTCTTGGTCAACCAGAACCCCTGGACCCCACTGATTGCCAGGAGACCACACCTGGAGGAGAGAGCAACTCAGCTGCGTGTGTACAGACCTGCGACTTAAAGAGGGTGAGTGGCTTTACCTTCTCTGTGCTTTGGTTTCTTCTTGCAGTCCCTCAGCTGCATAGAACCATACTGCAATTTTGTAGAAACTAGGCAAAAAGGAATACATTAGTCTAGTCACTTGGAACTGCTGCCAAAGGAACAGTATCTTCAACTGATTGCCAGCCAAGTCCCTTATGAGATTGTGTAGACTCTTCCAATATTGCTCAGGGAGCTGAACAAAGAGGAAGAGAAAGAGAAGGGTCGTGCTTATTATAATTTATAGTACACGGTGATGGGAAGCTTCTTATGTTACCAGAAAGCGGGTGTCTGGGGTTTTTCCTCTTCCCCAGAGGAGCTGAAAATGGGAAGGGGGGGATGCGTATCTTACCAACTCCTTTCAGCCAAAACCATCAGGGCCAAGATTCCTTCCTAGAAATGTCAATAACAAGATTCAGACGATTACCACCACTTAACAACTCCCAGACCTGGGTCATTAGCGTCATCCTTGCCATTCAACAGTCACCTCACTCCACCCAGCCCCAAGGAGCAGAAAAATCTTGGAGCCTCTTGCCTCAAAGCCATCTTGATGAGAGGCATCAAGGAAGGAAACCCAAGTGTTAAATATTTGCCTAGGGGATTAGAGCACCTTGGCTGCTGTGGTTTCTAAGTAGTTTTATTGTCTTTGTTCCTCAACTTAGAGGATTAATGAGGTTTCTAGTATTCCAGGTAAATTGTATCGCGTGATTAAGGAAAATAGATGGTATGGTGTATTAACCAATCTTCTCCAAGGGTTATGACTTCTACTAACCTTCATTGATTACCATTCTCTCATGAAATCAAATAAAATGTGATGCCAGGAGTCATATGCTCATCAGTAGTAGCTCCATCCCTTCCCTCCTCTCTGTACGGGTTCCATGACACAGAAGCCTGAGGCAGGCGGATGGCTCTTACTGAGTGGATTGTCTTGACAGCAGGAACCCTATCTTATTTGTCTTTGACTCCCTGTTCCACAGCCTGGTTCACGGTACAGAGGACAATTACTGACTAGATGTCTGTGAAGAACAAGGGGAAGGAAGGCTAACCACCTCTCTGTGCATGCGAGCTCAAAGATCCACAAACTAGTCCATACCCTGGCACCTCAACCTAGAACTTGTTTCTACCAAACTAATCAATGGAAATGAACATGCTTACGTGACAAAGTTGCTCTGGAGAAAAGAAGTAAAGGGAAAAAAAGTGGGTCTCTCTGCACAGGCAAACATTGTCACAATGAAGATACACTAATGCGTACATCTTAATGCTACACTATGGACCGTCAAGTGGCCTGAACAATTCCCTCAATTGTCTACTTCCTACTGATGACCTTGTCAGTCAGACCTTCCAGACAGTCTTTACTGAGTGCCAGCCCATGACCCTGACACATGTGGCTCTCATTTACCTAAGGAAGCAACTTCAAAAGCAAATACGAGTTTACCCCAACCCCACCCCCCTCCCCAAGGAAATAAACAGGCCTAAAAGTCATATCATATTATTATTATTATTATTATTATTATTATTATAAAGGAACCCTTGAAGCCATTCTTAGGTCCATTTATAAATTTATGGATGTTCACTTTGGTTAATAACAAATTTTTAGTGCTTTCTTCTTGTTCACTTATTCACTACCTCCTCAACTTCTTTGACACACTGAAGTGAGATTACGCCTCTCAAGGGTCCCATAAGTAAAAATTCTGCTCTGACTAGTCTCCCTTTTCATCTTCCTTCTGCCCAGGTTGGGAGCCTCGGCTCTGTTTTCCATTCTGGCATAGTTCCTACCCCTTGGAATATTTGTTAGATTACTGTCATTTCCCTCACTCAAATTTCAGCACTTCCTAAAAATTTTGGCTCAAACTCACTTTCCGGTCTTTTTTGTTCCTGCTGTTTTCGATGTGATTCTTTTCTCCCCAATATCCCCCCCCCCTTCCTCCACCCCCACGCGCTGCACTTCTATATACTCAGGACCCAAATCTAATCCCCAGTGGAGGGCAGGTACCTAAAGGTCCTCAGGTGACCTCAGTGAGGCAGGGTTCGGATACTGCAGATGTCACTGCTATTTCATTCTACTGCCAGATTTCATATTCCAGTCTCAGGAGTGAAAGGGACTTAAAAGCTCATCCATGCCTCCGCCTCTGATTACACCGGAATATTAGCCATTAAGGAAAGATTAGCATTCCATGGCGTCCTGAGAGATCTCAGAAGTGGATTCCTTCGCCTCCCTTTGTAATGCATTCCAGAGGCCCATCGCACTCAGAGAGATTTTCCTCATGCCGAACCTAAATCCTGCTGGAAGCAATTTAAACCATTCCCCTCTGGCCTGCCTTTGTGTGGAGAAAGAGGAAAGCTCTTTGCCACTGCCCTCGCAGGATCCCTTCACAGATTCCTTGGCTCCCACGGGCATTTCATTTACTGGTTTAAAATAAGAGCAAAGCAGGGCCGGGCCCGGGAGAGCAGGAGGAGAGAGAGGTCAGGGAGGAGCCGGCGCCTTCCCCCTCCAGGTCAGCTTTTCAGAAGCAGCACTGAGGGCTCCCGGGCCTGGGTTTAACCCAGCCCTCGCTTCTCATTTTCCTCGGTAAATCTCATTCCCCTTTCACCTCCTGGTGACCTACTTTCATCCTGAGCGAAGGAAGTTTTCCCCCTTGAAGCACGTCCATAACGTGCAGCCGGACACAGGGCCACGCCGCTGAGCGACACGGCTACCGTGACCTTTTCCTTCATCTCCTGAGTAACATGAAAGGAGGAATAAGGACGATCAGGTTTTCTACTGGCCAAACCTGCTTTTCTTTCCTGGCAAAAGGACACTCGGAGACAAAGTCTATATTCTCCCACCCAAGACAGTAAATAAAAGAAAGAATGCTGTGGGTGTAGAGGACGCTTGGAACATTTCATGTTTGTGAAGCGTGCTTTCTGAGCCAAGAGCCACCACCACAAAAGACCAGCCTTTGGAGATTGAGGGGGTCTGGGGCTTGCTGGCCAGCCAGCATTCTGTTTCCATTTTTTTCCCCATTCGGTCCAAAGTTCTAGATGAGGCCCCCCGAGATCCCGGGGCATCGGACCAGAGGCAGCTGCCAACTTTTCCCCACGATGAGCTCTGGAATGTGTGTTGGCTGGGCACAGGTGTTTGTAAAGCATGTGATCCCTTTCCCCACGCGGCTTGCTTTCTGGACCCAGAGGTTCCTGGACTGCGTGTAACGTGCCATCCGGAACAAAGAGACGAAATAAAAACCCGGATCTCTTCCCTGGGAACTTCTTTTGTAAGACATTTTAAAATTCCCTTGCGCTCTTCACTTTTGTTTCATTTTTCTCTATCTTCCCCACATCCCCCCCACCCCTGCCCCCACCTCCCGCCGCCCCGTCTCTGTTTACACAGTTGGAGATGGGGAAGATGTTGGTTGTTTCCCAACTGCTTATGCACAACTGTAATTGAGTCATTTCTTTTTAGTGACGTCAAGACTTAGAACAGGAAGAAAAGGAACACTGCCCACTGACTAAAATGAAAGAGAGTCCTCACTGAGGGAATGGAGATACGGTGGGTGTGATTGTTTTCAAATTGGAGGCTCTTCACTTCTCATTTTGGAACCAGATTTGGAAGATAATTTGTATTATTTTCAGCTGGTGGGGTCTCCGATCTCAAGCGAAACTATTTTCAATGGTCTGTGCTCCTTTGTGGAGGAGCCTCACACTAGCTCCTGTCCTTTTCCTCCCCTTTAAGCAAGAGGAGATTGTTTCCTGGATGCAAAAGATGAGGCTTACTGAAAGACATGGAACATCCTGAGATCCTCATAGGAAAAGGTCACTGAAACATCATCTCTCATTGAAAACAAGGCAATTAAAGAGATGCAGTAACCTATGTGTGTGATGACCAGCACATTCCAAGTAGATCAAGTCACCTTTCCCTATGCACCCAAATTTATTTATAAACCAGCCCTGGGACTGGAGCAGAGTCCTTTGTTCTTTGCCAAGCTGTACTCCTATGTTCTTAGCAGCACAATTTACCATAGCTAAGATTTGGAAACAACCTAAGTGCCCCTCAGCAGATGAGTGGATTAAAAAACTGTGGTACATCTACACAATGGGAGACGATGCCACTATAAAAAGGAAGGAACTCTTACCATTTGCAACAACATGGATGGACCTGGAGAGCATTATGCTAAGCGAAATAAGCCAGTTGGAGAAAGATAAATATCACATCATCTCACTCATATATGGGATATAATGATCAATGTAATTTGATGAACAAAAATAGATCCAGAGACAAATGGCAGGGGAGATGGGGGTGAGGGAAGGTGGGTAGAGAGCAACCAAAGGACCTGTATGCATGTATATTAGCATAACCAATGGACATAGACACTGGGACAATGGGGGCTTGCCTGGGGTAGGAATGGCTGGGGGCAGGAGGGGTCAATCAGGAAAAAGGAGACATATATAAAACTTTAGACAATAAAAAAATATGATCTTATTGGCCATGTTTATATGAGAAAGTGGATAAACATTGAACAATGCCTTTTCCTGGCTTCTGGGATAGACAAATGAACGGCTTTATAGTGGCCAACTGAAAAGGCAAACACTGAGGAAATAAGAGAAAATAACTTAGAAAATATGTGTGTTTTTTTTCAGGAAAGTAAAGTAATAGAGCAAACAAAATTTCCCCTAGAATACCTAACCTTGTCATACAGGGATAGCTAGATCTTAGAAAAAAAAGCCTTTAGAGTTTCTATCATCTACAGGTGATTGACTTTGGGAAAGTTACGAATTATTTGGAAATCTAATAAAACTATGGAGTCTCTCCCCAGAAATATACATACATCCACCAAATTTTGCATACAGTTGGAAAAGTTTAGGACTGACTTACCTTCATCCATAGTTCCCTAGGATAAGAACACCTGGGCTAGTTCAACCCTACTTATCTGAGAGGATGTGAGAGCAAGATGCAGCATTCTAATTAGACTAGGGGCCCAGTGCACAAAATTCATGCATGGCTAGGGTCCCTAGGCCTAGCCAGTGATCAAGGCCTATTGGGGCCTTCTTGCTATCAGCCGAAGCCTTTCTTCATTCCGCACCACCCCCTGGCGGTCAGTGCATCTCATAGCAAGTGATCAAACTCCCGGTTGAACTCCTAAGGAGACACTTTGCATATTAGCCTTTTATATATATTGATGCTATTCCTCAGTTTTACAAAACTACTCCCTCTTAGTGAAGTAACTTGCTCATGATCATAAAGCAAATTAAATGGTGGGTCTGAGGTGGAAACTGGGCTTTCTAACTCCCAGGACAGCAAATCCAAGTTCTCCACCAACCTCAGTAATGAGAGTGATAGTTCACTGGAAAATAGGAGAGAAGGGGCACAAACATCAACTACATCAAAGTCCTGCAACTTATTTTTATGACAATAAGAAAATTGTTATTTTCTTTGCTGGCCAGGAGGAAGCTGTGACTCATGAGCAGGAGGAAAGGTAGAATGCTTTGTAGTCTGAGAATGCAGGCAGAAAATTTAGGCCTTTCCTGTAATTTAACCAAACAATTGGATTGCATGTTCCTATCAATTGGCTGCATGAATATGTCTGTACACTGGTTTGTGCTGCAACGTAGTCTGAAGTTTATTGGAGTCCCCCTTATGTCTTTCTAGGTCTTCACATCTCACCCTTCCTGATTATCACCTCCCATGCTCGTCTCATTTTTCTTAGCGGTCCCTACAGCATTTTGATGGAGAGCATATTTCAACACTTACATACTAGTAGATCTTACTAACTGCTTCACGAAATCTTGTTTCTCTAACCAAAGTACAAGATATTTAAAGATGGGAATCGTGTTTCTCCTGCTGCTTCTAACGAGTGTGTTGCAGGTATTCAAAAATTGTTTGTTGATTGACCGATTAAGATGAGAAAACAGCCGCTCCCATCTGATACCAGCCCAACAGCATTCTGCTCAAAACAGAGTTAGGTTTTCCTGTCTGATGAACCTCTGCTGATAATTCAAGATCTAGCTGTAAACTCCAATTCCAGAGCCCCAGTAACAGACAAGTCCTGAGAACTCTGGTCAAGCTGAACAGCATGGTTCTTCTGTGGAGAGGAGAGACCCAGAAGGACAGCTTCTCCTTCAACTAGAGGAATTGCTAAAACCAAAAGTGCATTTCAAGTGGTTCTGATCATTATCCTACCACCATCTTTACTTAGAACCTAAGTAAGACACTGGAAATTCTCAAGTTAAGGAGAATCTTAAACATTTTAGTCAAAGTGAGGTCCATCTGTGGAATACCACACAGCCATTCAAAATAATAAAATATATATGCTGATATGGAATTATGTCTGAAATAAAATTTAATATGAAAAATGAAAGTTATACATAAACATTGATTCCATCTGTGTAAAAAGGTGTATGTAAATACACATATACATGCACATATATGTGTTAAATATTCATGGAAAATATATGGAAGCATCCATGGGGAAAAAAAATACTGTCAATGAAGGTTCTCTCTGGAGTGGGATTTGGAGCCTAGAAGAATAGATCTAGATTTGTAACATTTCACTTCAGGCATTTGGTGTTGTTTTTAGATTTTGCAGTAAGCATTACTTTGATTACATATGTTATTTTAGAATCAGCATTTATCAATTTCCCAAAGAGTCATGAGTTCAAGTCTTTAACAATGAGATCTCATTTACCTCTCACCTCCTGCCATGTGTTTTGGGCTCCCACCACCCAGGGGATGGATGCCTCCTCTGCATGCAAGTGAAGCAGGTTCTCTTCAGGAATAACCACCCCTTCCTTAGGGGGTTCCTAACAGAATTTGCAATAACCCATCTGCTAGCTTCAGGTGGACATAGTCCAGGCATCTTCTCCCAGGTCCTAGGATTCATTCAGTGTCCAGAGATCCTAGTAGAAGGATGGGAGAGGAGACCAGGAAAAGGATGATGGATAGAGGAAAAGAAGAGGGCCCATGGGAGAGACTCATGGAAACTTTGGAAAAATGCTTGCCTAACCATCAGCCTTTCTCCCTGGGAGGCATTTCTATCTTTCAGAAATGTACAGAACCTTAGAAGACAATGTGTAACTCTGGTCCTGATTGTTTCCTTATTGTCCAGGATAGAACACAAAAAAGAAAATGTCTCCCCTGGCCAATGATTTAATGACAACTAGGAGTCCTAGGAAAGAAAATGGACAGGGCCCCATCACTCCAATAAATAATGTACCAGCCTTTTATATTAGACCTTCAGATTGTCTTCAGTTTTCTGCAGTCTATAATAATAAAAGTATAATATGCTAATTAGACCTGACAGCCGAACAACCTTCTGGGCGTCATTCCAGATCTCCCTCCGGATGAAGCTGCAGCAGCAGGGGACGAGGCAGAAGCAGTTAGGAGCAATCAGGCAGGCAGGCAAAGTGGTTATGGGTGATCAGGCAGTCAGGCAGAGGTGGTTAGGAGCGATCAGGCAGGCAGGCAGGCAGGCAAGCAGTTAGGGGCGATCAGATGGGCAGGTGAGTGATTAGGGACGATCAGGCAGGCAGAGTGGTTAAGGAGCCAGTGGTCTTGGATTGTGAGAGAGCGCAGGCCAGGCTGACAGAACTTCTCCCACCCCCATCCCAGTTCATGAATTCCGTGCACTGGGCCTCTAGTTATAAATAATGTTGAAATGAACATTTTTAATAATTGCATTTTTGTACACTTTTGACTATTTCCTAGAAAAGATCCCAGAATGGAATTACTAATTCCAAGAATATATTCTCCTTTTAAACTTAATCTGTGTAGCAAAAACACTGCCAAAAAAAGTTGTAACAGTGCTAGCTAGTTTGGCTTAGTGAATAGTGAGTATATTCCCGGGTTTGATTCCAGTCCAGGGCAGGTACCTCAGTTGTAGGCTCCTTCCCTGCCTGGCCCTGGTCAGAGGCACATTTGAGAGGTAACCAATCAATGTGTTTCCTTCACATCATCGTTTCTCTCTGTCTTTTCCTCTCTCTTCCGTCCTCTCTAAAAATCAATGGAAAAATAACCTTGGGTGAGGATTTTTTAAAAAAGTGTAATAAATCATATCCCATTGGGATTGTTTGAGAATGCTTATTTAATAATCACACTTTGCCCAGCATTATTATGCTTTTTAAACTTCATTATTTTGTTAGAAAAGTAAGTTATTGTTTGAATTTTTTATTTTTAAGATTACCAGTAAAGTTGAATGTGTTTGATAACTTTCTTAATAATCTGTATTAATTGAGGTTATGCATAGAAACCTAGTAGGTTCTCAATGAGTAAGTTAGAACATTATTTCATGGTTACTGGCTACATATATATTTTCTTAGAATTTTAATTTTTTTTATTTTTTTCAATTTCTCTATTGAAGTTTCAATGGTTTATGATTCATGAGTTCATTGGGCTCTTTAAATATTAAAGTACATTAACTCTTTGTTTTGAAGAAATATTCATGTTTTGAAGGAGCGTTGTCAATCATGGAGCAATGCTACCTAAAGGCATTATGCTTTACAAATATGATTCTGTGCTTTGTTTCAACAGAAGCTTAAAATTCAGTATGTGTTTGTTCTCTTTTTTAGGTGAAAAATATATATACAGTGAAATGTACAAGTATTAAATGTATAATTCAATGAACTTTGACAAATTCATATATTCATGTAACACAAATCTTTATAAGATATAAAATAGTGTCATCATCCAAAAAGTTTCCTTATGCCCTTTCCCAGTCAGTCATGCCCTTACCCCAGCTTACCCCCCAGAGAAGTCTTTGTTCTGTGGGGGTTTTTTTAAATCTCAGATTAGTATTGTATATTCTAGAACTTCATATAAATGAAATTGCATTAATATGTGTTTTTTAAAGACTGTTTAGTTTCATTTAGCATAATGCTTTCTAAGATTTATCTATATTGTGGCATATATCATTAGTTTGTTCCTTTTTATTGTTATACTTTACCCATTCACCTGTTGATAGATATTTGACCTATTTCCAGTTGTTTATCATTCTGAATAAAGTTGCAGTGAACATACTTGTTTAAGTAATTTTGTGAGCAAATGCTTTATTTCCTCTTGGATAGTATATCTAGAATGGAATTGCTGAGCCATAGGGTGAGTTTAATAAGTAACTGCCATGTCTTTTTCCAAAGTGATTGCACCCATTCTCCCTTGTTAACAACATAGGAAAATGTTCACCACATACTAGTAAGTTATAAAAACAAAAAGAAATAGCAGTATAAAACACCTATCATGTAGCATATACGTAGGTGTAAAGGGGGGGGGGGGGAATGGAGGGTAGTCCTTTCAAATGTTAGATGATCTCTACATAATGGGTTACAAATAATTTTAATCTTTTTTTGTATTTTTCTACCTTCTTCTAATTTGTAACATCATGACTATATTACTTTAAAATAATATAAGTTTGTTTTTAGAAAAAGGAAAAAGAAACATCAATAGACCTAAAATACTCTCTTCTATTCATAAAGGTCAAGAGATACAAAGAATTAATCGTGAGCCCAGTTGTCCAGAGGAGAAAAATATCTATTTGTGGAAGTCTGAAAAAGCAAGAAGTTACATGGTAAGGTCTACCCACAGCTCATACAACTGTTCAACTGTTCATTTGTACAGGTCTTCTCTTAAATACATGAGTTTGTGGTTAGACTTCCCTTCCCCTGCCCTTAGTTATTCTCTGGGTTTGCAGAGCACTTTTTAAATGTAACCTTGCTTCCATTGTCATCAGAGCTGTTTTGCCTAGACCTGTGGTTGGCAAACTATGGCTCATGAGCCACATGCGGCTCTTTGGCCCCTTGAGTGTGGCTCTTCCACAAAATACCATGGCCTGGGCGAGTCTATTTTGAAGAAGTGGTGTTAGAAGAAGTTTAAATTTTACAAATTTGGCTCTCAAAAGAAGTCTCAGTCGTTGTACTGTTGATATTTGGCTCTGTTGACTAATGAGTTTGCCGACCACTGGCCTAGACCTTAAGCACTGTATCATATTCCAGGGAAGCAAGAACGTAATAGATGTTCAGTGTGTTCGTGGAAAGATTTGGCACCTCGTGGAAAGTGCATTTGATATGGAGGCTTTGTCTAAAACACAATCATATCCTTAACCTCAATAATGGAGAAATTTAAGATACCTTGGAATGTGTGTGCACAGCATGAGAAATCGCTAGTTACACATCGCATTGGAATGCACCCACCACTCTGGGCACAGGGAGCCTACTGAACTTAAGGAACTTCTTGAAAGTTATTTTCAATGTGATTTTTCTTTATCTTCAAACAGAAACTCAGATTACAAGGAGTAACTTGTCCTTCAACCAGAAGTATCAAAAATTTTAAGTACAATATAGATAGCATTTATCAAATGAAAACAAAAGAACTCCACTTCTAGAATACTTATTTTATGTGTCAGGTCTTATACATAATATATCTTTTATTCACAAAAACTCTGCAAAGTAAGTATGAGAACATCCATTTCATGAGGAGGAAGCTGTCACCTAGTCATTTGCCCTAACACACACACACACACACACACACACACACACACACACCACACACACACACACACACACACACGCACACATGCACACATTGCAGATGCAGAGTTAGGACCAGAGTTTAGGTCTAATGGAGTTCTGTAAAATATTAGAATCAAAGCACATAAGAAACTCAAGTTGCAGAAACAATGCTTTGGTGATGACTTGGAATGAAATGCCGGGTAATTTCCAGATCACAAAGATGTTCAACCTGTCTGCCTGTCTTAATATAAAAGTGAGATGAGGCATTTGTCTCCCAAGCAGGTTAGGTGTTTTTTATGCTGCTACACTAAGGTAGGATATCCCTGACTACATGCAGGGATCCCAAGGTTTACATCGGCTTCTAACTGGAATGCTGTAAAATCAGAAAGGTATTATACAGAAATAATGTGGTAATAAGAATGCAGACCCCAGCCAGATTCCTGGCTTTGCTTCTTGCTAAAGCATACGGTATCCTGGGACAAATCGTTTAACCTCTCTGTAGCTTAGTTCCTTCATTTTGTTAAAATGGGAATAATAATTGTAGCTACTTCATATAGTTGCTATGAAAATTAAGGGAGTAAATCCATGAAAGTAAGTGAATTCATGCTTAAAACCATGCCTCACACATAGCAAGCACTTTCAACCAAGGAAAACTGCTGTTATTTTTTTTTTCTTTAAGTCCATGCCATTTACATGCTCAGAATAGTGTGAACTATTCAGGATAATTAAGAAAAAAATCTGCTTGAATTGGTGAAAAAATGTGGATGAAGTATTTTTTAATCCATTATGTTACTTTCAAAAAGTTACAGGTACTTAAACTAAAGTAAGTAAAAAGGATTAATGCAGTCGTAGGGAACCTACTTCAAAAAAAAATGGATATTAAGGGTTTGCTTATAGATGAATGCATCCTTTGAAAAGTGTCTTCTGGTGTAACTATTCCATCACATCACACTATTTATTTGGCTAATAAGCACTTTCCCTTAAAAAAAAAAAAGCAAATTTCGTAGATTCAAAAAACATTGAAAATCATTTTTTTTAAAAAATCTTGCTCTTACCAGGAAACCCAAACCACCCAGCACTCAGTGTCATATTGGTTCCATGAAGAAAACGTATATTCTCATTTCAGTCGATCTTTAGAATGTGCTTCCTTAGATTGCGCTGAACTCTTTCTCTTTAAGATGTTCACTCTATGTCACTGCTCCTCAGAGTCACGCTGAATGAGATCATTCCTCTTCAGGCTGATAGTAGCTTGAGAATCTGAAGACAGCTATTGTATCCTTCCCTGAAATCTTCTCCCTGAAAGAACATCCTCATTTATTTAGACTGGTTTTCATTGGCATGATTTTAGATGCATCATTCACCTTAGTCATTTCCTTCTGGACTGTCTCCTGTTTGACCTTTCTCCTCCTGTATTGGGATTACCAGAATTGCGCATGATGTTCTGGGTATAATCTGATCAGGCCAGAGTAATAAGTGAGGTATTGCTCTGCTTGTTCTGGACCCAAAATTAATCCTGATGTGTTGACAGACATTGAATCTCTAGACTCATCAAGTTTAGCATCCTTCCTCTCTTTTTCTTTGAGTGAGGGAAAGGGAGGAATATATATACACAAAAATGTATACATACTTTGAATAATTATGAAGGTAGTGTTTATTGAAATACATTTCATTTTCAAAATGTAATAGAATCTAGTTAAAGTCTGTATACATTTTGGGACTACATATATACATGTATGTATATACATACATACATCCTATATAATTAAAGCCTAGGTGGTGTCATGCAACACCCTCGCATGATGTCACCTCAAGACGGCCACCATGACATTATCACAAGATGCTGCCACATGATGGCAGCCACAAGATGGACAGCAGAGGAGGGCAGTTGGGGGCCATCAGGCAGGCAGAGGAGGGCAGTTGGGGGCAATCAGACTGGCAGGGGAGCAGTTAGGGGATGATCAGGCTTGCAGACAGAAGCAGTTAGGAGCAATCAGGCAGGTAGGCAGGTGAGCAGTTAGGAGCCTGCAGTCCCAGATTGTGAGAAGGATGTCCGCCAAGGAGTTTCAGATTGGAGAGGGTACAGGCCAGGTTGAGGAACACACCTTTTCCTGCCCCCATGCATGAATTTCATGCACCAGGCCACTAGTATATATTTATTAAGACTGTAATTAGTAAAATTTGCCCCTTTTTCCATAAATGTCTGCCCACTTACTAATCAAGTTGTAAGTGGATTAATTAATTCACATTTCCACAGTTAAATCATATAGTATATTAGAAACTTGATATTGAGCAAGGACTACATTGTTCCATGTTTTTTAGTAAGTTAACTTCTCTGTGCATAGTTTTAGACTTGAGACTCCTGGGTTCTGAATTAATCATCTGATGGATTAGATATCATTCCCAAATGGAAAAAAAAAATAGACAAATAACAGAACTAAATCATCTTTTTTATTGTAAATAAAGTTTTATTGAAATGCAACCATGTTAATGTGTTTAGGTAGTGTATTAGTGCCCTATTGCTGCTATAACAAGTTGCCTCAAACTCAGTGGCTTACAACAACAGAAATTTATTCTCTCATAGTTGTGAAGGCCAGAAATCTAAGATCAGTTTACTGGGATGAAATCAAGGTATCATAAATTAAATAATATATTGGGGTTGGGTGGGGGATAAAGACTCCCATTATTAATAAAGTTGCCCATTATTAACTCATAACATTTGTGTGTCAGATATATTGGACACACATTTTTAAAAGCTTATATATTTTTAAAAGAATATATATATATATATATATATATATATATATATATATTGATTTCAGAAAGGAATGGAGAGGGAAAGAGAAATACAGACATCAGTGATGAGAGAAAATCATTGATTGTCTGCCTCCTGCACAACCCCTACTAAGGATCCAGCCCGAAACCCAGGCAGGTGCCTTTGACTGGAATTGAACCTGGGACCCTTCAGTCTGCAGACTGGCACTCTATCCACTGAGCCAAACCAGCTAGGGCATAAATTAAATAATCTTAATTTCCTTCTTGTGCAAGGTCTGTAGTTAAGAAAACTTCATCTTGAGTGGAGTTAAAAAAAAACTTGTCTAGGGGTGTTTTAATTTTGTTTCTACTGCTCTTTGATTCTGTCATGATAGACTTTAGCCTCACTAATATACCTATGTGTAAATCTGATTTTTCAGGATAGTAAGATTTCAAAGATATACTGTATCAATAAATTAGAAAACTGAATTTGACAAACTCGTAACGTTTCTTCCATCATGAGGTTTCTGAAATTATTATAAACCAAAAATGAAGAGCAAAGAGCTTCAAAATATGATTGTTATCATAGGACTGTATGCAGAAGCAACTTGCTTTTTGGGACCCTTTGGCCAGCCCTGTAGCCTACAGTCCTATTCCTGCTTTGGTTCTCAAACTCAGTTTCCTACCCTTGCTTGGTGAAAGGTTCTTGGCAGCCTGGACCATTTCCTTTATTTCCTGGTTAGTTGGGTCTCTAGCTCGTGGCATAAGGTTCCCTAAACTGAATTATGGTTAAATTGGCTTGTCTCCTCCAGTCTTTGGTTGCTATCTTCCAGCATGAAGGAAAACATTTCCTCCTGACTCAGAACATTCAATAATCTCCCTCGCAGTCAATGAATGCCAGCAATAACTATCCTAACACTCCCTGCTGATGGCTTCTATCTGTACTTACTCGTTTATCCCACCTTTTAAACCCTCTTCCTACAAATGAATTGACAAAAGCAAGTCCCTTTAAATACAAATGAGAATAACAGTAAAACTCAGCCTCAGTCTGATCTCGGCCATTGAATCCATCCAGATGTGCTACAGTAGAACTGACTGGGTGATGATTTAGAATAACCATGTTGACTAAATGTCAGGACTCTGGAATGAATCCCAGTTCTACTCTCCGAGTCTTTGGCAAACCATTTCTTCTCTCCAAGCCTCAGTTCAATAATCTGTATAAAAAGATGGTTTGATCAGAAGGCCCCCATGGTCCAGTTTAGCTCTTAAGTTCGTGAATCTGTGGATCTGTGGATCTATTGTAAAGTTGCCCATTATTAACTCATAACATTTGTGTGTCAGAGCCTGACCCAGCTATCAGTTGTATAATCACAACTTAGGAGGCAATGCAGGGATGGCAGTTCCTAAAGAGATCAAACCAACTTTCCTTTTTCCCCTCTACTGTTCTTCCAGTTCAAGTCTTAATGGTGAGGTGTCAGTGAGGAGTATTGGAAATGTCATGACAACCCCTGTCCTCAATTGATCCAGCCCAAATTTGCAGATGCAAGAGCTTAAGATAGTCATCCCAACTTCTGGGTGTTTGTCCAAACCAAACCTCGAAGTCCTTGGACTTGGGCCCTTCTTTAAAGCAGGACTTGCACTTTTTTTCCTGTCTCAAAAGATCTTGGAAACTTTGGGGTAAAACCATACCATAAATGCAAATAGCCATGCTTTCCCACACAATACACATATGTATGAATATAGGTATTCAGACATATCCCAATGAGTATTGGAACTGCATTGTAGGACCCTGCACTCTTCCAAAACATGAAGAGGAGGAGGAGAATTTTCCAGAATATGAGAATATCAACTTAAAAGCAGCTAGAAAGCTAAAGAATCCAGGAGGCTGCTGACTATTTCCAATGATGACTCTGGCTAGAGTGACCCACTACATGATTTTGCCCATGATCACAAAGTGTTGTCATCATTTACGTGCTGTGTTTGAACAGTGGAAAAAATTTGGCAGCATTAGGGAGAAGAGATTTCATTGTCACATATACTCTAAATGCTCACAGCTTTAAACTTTTTTTTATATATAACATGCTATATTTATGAGACAGTGAAGGAGTAGGGGTCTGAGGAAATGAAATGAGAAAAGGATTAAGCAATAGAACAGTGGGGAGCTCTGACCTTGATGAAACTTAAAAATTTAAAATTCTCAATTCTATTATACTCTGAAAGCACCAGTTCATTTTCCAAAAGTTTCCATTCATTATATTCCATGGTATGATATAATCCAAAAAATCTAAACGGTATGTTGATTCTATCTCTATTTACACATCCATTCACTCAGTAAATATATTTATTTACAGTGTATTTTGTACAAGGTTTTATATGAAGCATTGTAGACAGTATAAAGTTTTATAAAACATTTCTCTGTCCTTTATGATATAATTGACTAATGGACAGACAAAATAGATGTACATATGACTGTAATACATCACTCTGCATTGATTATTAAAGAATTAATTAAAGAAGAGGCATTTAGAGGTACATATTAAGATGTAAAGGAATGGAATCTCAGGAAGGGAAAACCACATGAGCACAGATGTAGAGGCAAAATGTACAAAGCTATTGTTAAAGAGAAAACCACAGGCCCAAAATGGCATCACTCATGCTAAAAGCCACTGATACCAAACCTAGATTTAATAACTGATCTAATTGCAGTTTCAACCTCCCCCAGAAATGGAATCTTAATCAAACAGTCTGGAATTTTCTTTTCAAGTACCAGTAAACTAATCTGTCATGTGGACCCTCTCTATCCCCCACCCAACCCCATTGAAAGAAGAGGCAATCTGTGTGATAAAACACTTTTCATTTCTCACCCCCACCCCAAATAAAAAGGATGTCCTGGTCTAAAAACAATTCTGTCTTTTCTTTTGCTGATAGCTTCCTTGTCCCACCCTTCTTCCTATAAAAAGTTGGCATTTTGTACAACCCCTCCAGTGCCCTTCTACTTAATAGACGGGATGCTGCCCAATTCATGAATCACACTGAATACACTCAATTATACCTTCAAAATTAGTCAGTTGAATTTCTTTTTTTAACATTATTTTAGAGGATGACTGAATCAGTGTGGTTCAATATTAGAAGAATGGATTTCATAGTCACATATTTTGAAAGACTTGAAAAGGTATGAATATGTAAAGGCAGGTTACCAATGATTAAATCTCACACTGACAAGTCTGTCCTTTTTTAATGGAATGGGAAGTCGGTGATGACTTTGAGCAGGGAATGATTTGAGCAGAGTGTTGCTTTCAGAACACTGATCTCAAAGTTGGGTGCAGCACTGAATGAGTTAAGAGAACTTGGGGCCATGGTGATCAACTATAGGCTATTACAGTCAATCCAATGCAAGATAATAATGACTTCACCTCGATTGATAGAGATTAGGAGGAAAAATAATTAATAATTACAAGAACAAATGGGGAAGAATTAGACACCATATTTCTGGAATGAGGAAGAAGGAAGTATAGAAGACACAGGAATTTTAAACTGGAATGAGAGAAACAAAATGGCTCCATGAAGGAACAACCAATATATGAGGGGTGTTATTAACTCAGTTTTCAACATTTAAGGAGTTTAAAAATATTCCTCACTTGAGCCTGTAAGAAATCTCTCTTTTCAAGCTTAGGCTTGAATTGGGAAGTAGTAAAATCTGGTGATACCTTCCAATTGTTTGTTTATAAATCTATTCTAAGTTCCGGACAAGAAGGAAAATAGAAGCACTTCATGTTTTCTTTGTCTAATCAACAATGAAGCCAATTATCCAGCACCCATTCACTTATATTGCCTTATTCACATTGACAATAATAAAAACAGAGCCCAAGTTGGGTCCGTGCTGAATATTTATCCTTGCTCCACAAGTCTGCAAGTGAGAGCTTGAGAATAACCAGCAATTGGAGAAAATGCACCCAGTCTAGATTGAGAAGTCATTAGCATCAAGCCCAGAAAAGGACTTTCTATTATCAGTAATCATGGGAATAAATGACTCCCCGAAGAAATGGTGTGTTCTCTTAATAGCTCATGTATTATCCAAGTTAGGTTTATCAAATCGAGCTGAGCTAGCAGAGATACAAATCACTGCAATGGTGGCAAAGACAAAGCTTCGGCAGAAAAGAAAATTTGAGGTGCTGAGGAAATTGAATGTTAACTTTTTAAATAGAAATAAGGAGGGGGGCTTGCAGCTTGAAATATGTTTGCTTATGTTCTTATTTTATTTCAATGCCTAATTTCTTAAAGATGAGAAATGGTGGTGGGGAGGGTGATTTAGTAAAAGCCAATCTCCATTCTATAACACTGCCTTGTCTGGGCAGAGTTCTTAACCCATATGTCTGCTGGGAGAGAAGGTTGTTAGAACAACCCCTCAAGGACAAGAACTCTTCCTCAATTTCTGGCTGTCCTTCAACAAATAGGGTTCTGTTGGCATTAGAAGCATCCATCTCCTCTCTTGTTTGGGGTTAGCTGTAGAAAAGAATATGCACATATAGGCAAACTGTGACTCAAGCACCCATTTCTGATTTGGCTTCATTGAAGTCAGTGGTTCCATATCCTCTTATCAAAACACATTGTGGGGAAAACATCAGAGCTCTTCATTCAGATGCTGTCAGCCAGTAATGACCTCAAATAGCCATTAGGGTCCCAGAGGAATGAGTGGAACCTACCTTTACTATGGCCTTCCAACAACATTCAAGGAGGATTTTCCTCCAGCTTTGATGGGTGACATACTCGAGCAAAGACTAACACACCACTTCTAATTAATTTATTTGCATGATAATGAACACCATAATTTGAAAATTGGTCATTCATCCCACTCATTCAACATGGATAAAGACCCTGGTGACTAACTACATGAATCACAACTCACACTTGCATCCTAGTTGATGGCCAACAGTGAAATTCCATGGTCATTGTCAACTCATACACACCAACCAACCAACACTGAGTTCTCTGTTGGAATCACCTCCACTTACAGAGAAGGAAACTGAGGCTTCAAGAGATTAGTGATTGGTCCAAGATATCACAACTAGTGGGAGGCAGAACAAAGACCCCAAATCTTCTGAGTCTGAATCCCTTGGGTGTTTTCTAATTATCCCACATAGTAATTAGAGGCCATGTGTAATAACTGGTGTGTGCACCAAATCTAAAATCCCATATAATCTCAAATTGTCCAAAGTACATACTCCATACTGGGCAAGTGCCACTGGTGGAAAAATCAGTGAGGCTGTTTTTTGGCATAATGTGATCAAATTACCCAGTTGAACCACTACGGTTTTCTACCTTCAGTGGATATCTTGGCAGTGAGCCACCTATTTATTCATTCCATATAAAACCAATATTTACTGAGTATCTACTGTGTTCTTGGCATGCTGCTAATTACACGAATCAAACACATATTTGCATTCCAGTCAATGGTGGACACATTTTTTTTTCTATATATAACTTAGATAAAATAATTCATCCAAGTTATAGGTGTATTGATGGGCCACAACGGGAAATGGAAACAGGCTAATCAATAACCGTTCTGAGGTCCTTGCTTTAAGGCTGCCCTTGAAGGCGTGCTGAGGACTTCCAGCATGCCTAAAGAGTGACCCTTCCGCCAGCATGAAGCCCTGTTAAAAGAGGAGTAAATTTTGCCTTAGACATGGCGCATGGGCCAAAAGACACTGCAGGGAGTCCATAAGGTGACATCATGCAGGACCTGTCGGGTGGAGGAGAGAGGCTGAGCACAGGAAGGAATGTAGACCTTTCCCGGGACTTGGAGTCAGAAGACTTGGGTGGGCTTCAGCTCCGCCTCTCTCCCTCATCAGTGAGGAAACCTTGGACAAGTTACTGAACCCACCTGAGCCTCAGTTTTCCCCTCTGTAGAATGGGGATATTAATAGTACCCATGTCACGTAGAGATTACAGGAAGTCATTATGGCATGTATATATATATATATATATATATATATATATATATATATGCTCAAAATCCTTTCTATTCCAGGAAGCGCTAGTAGAATACTTTCAGACTTCAATCCCACTCCAGCTTTTGCTCCCAGCCTCCCCTCTGCATGTGGACTGGGAGTTGGTGAGGGCAGGACCTCTTGGCCTCCTAGCATGGCCATTCACACACTGCTGGCAATTAATGGGTTTGTGTTAAACAATAGCATGCATCTTCCCTTCTCTTTTTTTCTAGTTGCCTGTCACTTTACTTCCTCTTAATTATCCCCAGAACTCACCTTTGCTTCATTAAGAAGAAGCAGAGAGGGCTGCTTTGGAGGGGATCATTATCCTAACCCTTTCCTGTTCTGCCTTTTCTCTGGCCTGGGCAGAGAGCTCTGTCAAGCTAATCAGATGAGACCATTGAATCAACTGGGAATGTTGACCACCAACCACGACATGTTGGGTGGAGGAGCCCTCTGGCTTAAAGGTGGCTATTCCTATTCCTTCAATAAGTGAAAATCCTAACGGAGAGAGCGTAGAAACTTCAGCCTGGCTGAATTGGGAACCAACAGTAAACTAAAATAGGAAGGAACAGGAAAACTCTCCAGGAGACCGTATCAATAGTCCCAGTGTGAGAGGCTCAGAGCCTGGCCTAAAGCTGGAGCTGCCACGGCAGTGAAACTGTTTCTAATTTTAGAAATATTAAATAACTGATAATAATGACATGACCTTGTTAAAGAACCATGTTGGGAAAGAAGGGGGTGGGGGAAAGGGACACTGTTAAAAATAGCATGACAATCTTCCAGCTGAAGGTCTCAGGTAAAATATGGGTTCACATCCATAATAGAGGCTCCAAGGGCTGAGACACCCACATCGCTGCCAAATGTGTCAAGTCCAAGGCTCTTGTGTGTTCTGGAAGATATCCATTAGAAGCACCCAAGAGGGTGCCTCTTAGCATCTTTTAGGCGTGAGAGAGGATAGAAGCACTGGGAAAACAAAGAGAGGAAAGACAGAATCCTTGTTCTTCAGGGGCAGAGAGTCATCAGCCTGGTGGCAATTCCAAAACATCATAATTGTAATCTGTGAGGCCGGCGCTGCCGCGCACAAAGCCTCGCTGGGGGAATCAGCCCCGCGCACATTTGCCTGGGAACGTCTGAAATGTCGCTGCTGGCATCCTATCAAGCAGCAATCTGAAATGCAAAACCTAAATACAGCCAGCAGGCAGGCCCCACGCCGGGAGGGCAGAGAAATGGAAGACTCTCGGCAGGCCTGGAAGGTGGACAGAGCCCCAGAGAGTGTCCCCAGCCTGCTCAACCCCACAGATACCCACCTCCACGGCTTGGCTACCTCGAGGATCATTAAATGCTTTTAGCAAAGCTGTCTCCTAGGAGTAACCAGCTCTGGAAGCCAAATTGAAAAAGGTCCATCTGATCGTGTAATTGGAGAGAAAGTAGGATCCGTGCCACGATAACACATTAGAGGCATTTGGAGATGAAAGAAAGAGGTGGTCTCATAATTAGCAGGGGCCTGAGAGGAGGGAGAAGTGGCGCTTTCGAAGGTAACACCGAAATTCATTTCACTTCAGATGCCACCCGGTGTGGCTCCAAGCTGGGGAAGAATGTGTCGTACCCGTGGCGAAATCTCATCTCAATTTCTATTGTCTGCAAAATCTCCAACCATACAGGTCAGAGGCATGATTCTCATCGAAGGCAGTTTGGTCCCCCAGGGGACATTTGGCAAGGTCTGGAGACATTTTTTTTTATTATCCCAACTGGGAAGGGATTCTCCTGGCATCCATTGGGTAAATGCCAGGGATGCTGCTAAACATCCCATAATGCAAGACACAACAAAGAATTATTCAGCCCAAATGTCAATAGTGTTGAGAAACCTTGGTTTAGAATAATGGGTGCTTTCTGACCTTTTCATGCTTGGCAGGTTTTTAAAATTTTTATTTTCTTTTGTCTGTACTTTGAAAGATAGCACCCATTGAAGACAAAAGGAAATGGTTTGCCTGATCATCATTTCAGTGATAAAAATGTCCCAACCTTTAAGAATATGCTCCAATGGTGTTTACTCACTTCTGTTAGGGAGTTTTAGAGCAGTGGTTGGCAAACTCATTAGTCAACAGAGCCGAACGTCGACAGTATGATTGAAATTTCTTTTGAGAGCCAAATTTTTCAAATTTATACTTCTTGTAACACCACTTCTTCACAACAGACTCGCCCAGGCCGTGGTATTTTGTGGAAGAGCCACACTCAAGGGGCCAAAGAGCCGCATGTGGCTTGCGAGCTGCAGTTTGCTGACCACAGTCTTAGAGAATGGAGAGCTTGGGAAACAGGAGAGGCTTCCCCCCCGCCCCCCCATTTTGTTTCATGTTTGAGGCCACAAAGGACTTACCATATACTTTTAGGACCTTACAGCCTCAAACAATGTTTTGAAAATGACAAATGGGAGGACATATGATTTCCTATTGGCTGGGAGTGGGCAGGACCATACTACTGAATTAAAAAAAATTCTTAAATGGCAGAGTCCATTATGTGATTCTCTTCTTCGAAGCTTCAATGGCTTCCCACGGGACACAGCAAAAATGCTATGCTAGTCTCCTCCATGTAGCTCCCACCCATCTTTCTAACCACATCATCTCCTGGATCTTCCCAACTCATGTCTTTTACCCCAGTCATACTGAACTTCCTGTCTTCCCCAGACTATGACAGTCCTATCATGTTTCCTTTCCTGTTTTTAAACACAGGAGCTTTCCTCTGCCTGCAAGGGCCTTCACTCTGCTCTTCACCTAATTCCTAGCATTCTCCAAGACTTATCTCAAACATGTTCACACCTGACACCCATACCTGCCCACTACTCGAGCCAGAGGCTGGGGCCCCTCTGGTGGAGTCTCAGAAGTACTTGTACCTACCACCAATATGACGCCTGCTGTTCTGAATTTCAGCCAACTGTGCATTGTCTCTGGGCACTCTGAACAGAGACAGTCCCCTGTTTGCCTCTGTGTGTTCACCTACCCCTCTACCTCTCCCCAGAACTAGTACAGGGCTTGGATCCCTAACAAGCTTTCAGCAACTACTTAGGGAAGAAATAGAAGAAAAGTAGAGAGGGAGGGAGAGTTGCAAAGAGAAAGAGAAGAAAAGGAAGGAAGGAAAAGAAGGAAGGGAAAGAGGAATAGAGAAGGGAGGAAAATACAGAGAAGGAATGAGGGAAGCAGACTGGGAGGAGGAAGGGAAGAAGAAAGGGAAGAAAGGGAGGGAAGGAGAAAGGGAGGAAGAGAAAAGGAGAATAGGAAGAAGAAAGGGAAGGGAAAGAATGAAAAACTCTGCTCTTGTTTCTTGCTCAGAAAAGATTTCTCTGATCTCTGAGACTTAAGGTAAATTCCTTCTTTAACTCTTTTTAAGAAGCACATAACTCTTTCCTAGAATTTTCCACATTTGTAATTGTAGATGCATTTGTATGAATACTGTTACTATGATGTAAGCTCCATGAGGTCAGTGTCTGTGTTTCCATGCACCATTGTGCCTTTCACACATAGTTTGTCTATACAAATTATTTGCTGCATCAATGAAAAGGTGGGCAGACTAGTGGGGCAGGGCCAGGAGCTAATCTACACTAATAAAAGAGAAAGATGCAAATTGACCATACCTTCACAATGCCCAAAAGCCAATCAGGAGTGAGTATGCAAATTAACCCAACAAAGATGGTGGGTTAATTTGCATACACAGGTGCTGAGCAGCCAGGGGTGGTTTGCTTACATCATCTCCATGGTGACGACACAGGAGTTCAACACCTCCTCAGCTGCTCTAGGCCTCTGGGCAATGTGGGAAGGCAGAAAGGTGGCTCTGACTGAAGCAAAGGCAATGCTAGCAGCTAGGGGAAGGAAGGCCCATTCTTGCACGAATCTTCATGCATCAGGCCTCTAGTTTATATATGTATAAAACCCTAATATGCAAATAGACCAAACAGCAGAACAACTGAACAACCAAACAACCAAACAATCAGTCGCTATGATGTGCGCTGACCACCAAGGGGTGCGCACAGAACATGGCAGGCATCGGCAGCAGGTGACAGACAGGGCATTGGCTTCGGTGGGATGGTGGAGCTGGTGAACAAAGATGCAAGACCAAAACGGGATACCGGTCGCTGTCATTGGGCAGAGCATCTGGTGGTTACTGAAAATTCTTTGCTCCCACACGCCATGGTCCTGCCTGGTGCTCACACTTGCTGCTGGCACTGACCCTGCTCGTACTTGTTGCTAGCACCATACCTGCTGCCAGTGCCTGGCACCGGTCCTGATCACTCAGCACCATCAGTGTGTGCAGGCAATGGCTTCTCTATATCCCCCTGCTCCTGAGGGGCAATGGGGGCTGGCAGCCACCTCTTGCAATTGCTGCCGATAAGGGCCCCCCTCACCCCCACTGCTCATGCCTGGTGTTGTTCCTGATCACGTGGTGCCATTAGTGGATGCAAGCGGTGGTTGCCAGCCCCTGATCACCCCTGAGGGCTTCTCCACCTCCCCCTCCTCCTGAGTGGCAATCGGGGCAGCAGCCTCCACCCACTGACGACGCCAGTCCTGCTTGCACCTGTTGCTGGCACCAGCCCCAGTCATGCCATCAGTGAGTGCAAGTGGGGCTGATACCGTCAGTGCATGGAAGTAGTGGTGGTGGGAGCAGGGCTACCAGCAGAAAAGGGACTGAAGGCCACAGGGGAAGGGGCCAGGCAGGGGCATGGAGGATGGGCCAAGACCCACCCCTGTGCCCACCGCAGCCTCGCCGCCCACAGTTCCTTTCAAGGTGCACGGATTTGTGCACTGGGCCCCTAGTCTGTATATATAAAAGCCAAGTGACCGGTTGCTATGACACACACTGCAGCAGCCAACTGGCCTGATCAGCCCTCCTCAATTTCCCGGGGCCCCTCCCACCAGCTGGTCCCACCCCTATCAGCCCCCCCCCCCCAGCCTGATTGGCCCCCATTGGGGTGGGCTGGCAAGACCCCCACCCATGCACAAATTTGTGCACCAGGCTTCTAGTTATTTTAATAAAAAGTCAGCCTCTCTGTTTTTATACCAATAGGTCTTGGGGTGTTAGATTAGGTCTTTTTACCTCCACCTCAATTTGTCCAGATAAAAAAATCACCTTCTGCTTCCTGGTAGCGCTGTTCTAAAGCATCCAAGACAGTGGCATATACATTCTCACTTTAAAAATCAATCCCAGAAGCAATTTATTACAGGGAAATTTCCTGGACTCCAACAAGCACCTTGAAGTCAGGAGATGATTAATTTGATATAGCTGAAGAGCTGCAAACATCTGCTCCCCGTTGACATCTGCCTCTCATTAAGTTACAGCCCTCTGTCTCCCTCTGCACTGGGGGGCTGGCTTGTGTGTTGATCTGGTAACTCTAATTATATGGTAAGCCCGGTGCTCAAGGCACTTGTGCCAGCCACCTGGTGGGGGCTCAATAAAAACTTGCTCCAGTGCATTATACTCCAGACCCAACCCCAAGCACTGAGTCCTCGGCCACTCCTCAATAATAGAAATAAAAAAGCAGTCGTGAGGTTGGCAAGCACATTTTCATCTTGATGACCTGGTTAACGGCTGTGTCTGGATAAGAACCAAAGCCTTGGCTGATTCAAGTAAACAAATCAATTCCACAAAAGAGCTTCTAAATCTATTATTTTGGCACCAGGTTTTATAATCACTCTTTAATTGATACCTCTTACTCCATTATCCCTTTTCTACCGATTCTATCAATGTAATTGTCCTAAAACTCATCTCTGATACCGACTCAGCCTATTCACAGACCTCAGAAGGCTCTGCCTAGCCTGTAAGCACATACCTTCTTCCTAACCTTGACTTCTAAGCCTTTCACTGCCTGCAGTAAACCTAGCCTCTGTCCCTGTACTCTCCCTCAAACAGCCTTGCCTTCCATCATTCCACACTTGCTTCCCAATTCTGCTTATGCTTTTCCACCTTCATATCATAGCTTATATATCTCGTGTAAAAAGGCCTGTGCCATATAGCACCATTTTGACTCAGTGCTGTGTCAAAGGAACATCAATCCAGACCCCAGAATGTAAAGTTAGTTAAATCTTTACAGCTGTCTTTCATACAAATAAAAAAATAAAACAAACAAACAAACAAACAAAAACACTAAAAGGGAGAACATGCTCATAACCCATAGGGGAAAAAAAGGCCTGAAACCTGTCTTTTTCCATTCCTTGCTCTCCTTTTCCCCATGGGTCAAGGATGACCATGTCGGTCTTCTTCCCGACTCTAAGCTCCTCTTCCAAGGTTTCCTTTGAACCCACACTTAGGTCTTTTGTCTCCCTGACTAAGCTCTTCTTCAGCGGTCCCCCTTATCTGTGAGGGATATGTCCCAAGATCCCCAGTGTATGTCTGAAACCATGGGTAGTACCAAACCCTATGTACTATTGTATACTATCGTTTTTCTTATGCATACATATGTTTTCATGTAAGAAACACTTCAAGTTTCTCTTTGGCGTATCCAAATGGGCAGTATCACCACTCTTGTGCTTTGGACCCATTATTAAATAAAATAATGGTGACTTGAACATAAGGGTGATACTGCAACAGTCCATCTGATAACCAAGAAGTGACAGCGTTAGGAGAGGAGCACAAACAGCTGAGTACTCTAGACAAAAGGATGTTTCATGTCCTGGGTGATTTGAGGCAGAATGTCATCACACTACTCAGAATGATGCACAATTTAAAACTTAGGAGTTGTTTTTTTCTGGAATTTTCCATTTAATATTTTCAGACTACTATTGACCATGAGTAACTAAAACCCAGGAAATTGGAACCATGGATAAGGGGGAGCTACCATCTATCATTTCAGCCTCCCTGGCTTCTTTGAATATTCCTGTAAGAGCCCCAACATTGACCAACCAAGCAAAATATTCTTCCTCATTAGAAGATAGGGAAAGAGGAGAGACCAGGAAAAAGGAAAATGTTTAATATAGTTTGTTTTATTTCCATCTCATTAACCGTGCACATTCTGCATGAATGCCCTTTGCTCATTTCTAATTGTCAATATCCCATTCAATCACCAAGGCCCAGAACAAAAGATTCTTCCTCCCTAAAGCATTCTACCATGCACACTTACAGAACTGTGTACCTTTTGTCATATTTGTGAGCTTTTGGTGTAAATGTCTTAGTTCTACTTTTGAAAATTGGGTCTCAAGATCAATATTCATCTAAATATTGCTTCCTGGGAAGTGACTTTTCTCACTGTCTTTCCAACTTTTCTGTCTTTCCATCCTTAGTTTGACTGTCTCTTTGATGTCACATAAACAAGAACTAATTTTAGCCGAAACCAGTTTGGCTCAGTGGTAGAGCGTCAGTCTGCGGACTGAAAGGTCCTGGGTTCAATTCAAGTCAAGGGCATGTACATTGGTTGTGGGCACATCCCTGGTGGGGGGTGTGCAAGACGCAGCTGGTTGATGTTTCTCTCTCATCGACATTTCTAGCTCTCTATTTCTCTCCCTTTCTCTCTGTAAGATATCAATAAAGTATATATTTTTTAAAAAGAACTAACTTTATACATCACAATGAAATTAGTAGATACCTTTGCCCATTCAGTCTCCTATAACAAAATGCCACAAACAAGATAGCTTCTAAACAACAGAAACGTATTTCTCACAGTTCTGGAGGCTGGGAAGTCCAATATCAAGGCTCTAGCATCTTTGGTGTTTTGTGGGAACCCTCTTCCTGATTCATAGACAACTGTCTTCTCACTGTCCTCACATAGTAGAATGAGTAAGGGAGCTCTCTGGAGTCTCTTTTATAAGGCTACTAACCTTATTCATGAGAGCTCCACCCTTGTGACTAATTGTCTCCCAAAGGTCCTACCTCCAAATATCGACACATTGAGGATTAGGTTTCAACATATGAATTGGGTGTGGAGGGATGTGAATATCCAATCTATATCAGGAATCTTTTTACTTATCTACTAGAGGCCCAGTGCACAAAATTCATGCATGAGTAGGGTCCATAGACCTGGCCTGCAATCAGGGCCAATCTGTGGGGAGACCAACAGGGCAATCAGGGGGCTCCTGCTGGCACCCAGCCGACCTGGCACCACCCACTTGCTGGCCTCACCCCCCCGCCACCTTGACCAGCCTGGCACCATCTGCTTGCCAACCCTGCCTTCTGCCACCATTGCTGGTCGCCTCCCTCTGCAGGGAGACCAGTAGGGTGTTAAGGGGGGTCCCCCCCACTGGCACCGGCCTTGGCAGGCCTGGGGCCTGCAGGCTGGGGGCAGCTCCTGAGCATCACCCCCCTGGTGGTTAGTGTGCGCCATTGTGGCAATTCGGTCCTCTGGTCTTTTCAGTTTGGTTGATTTCCATATTATATAGGATTTTATTATATAGGATATTGTCTCCTGTCATTCCAAAGATATGTACAACTTGAAAAGAAAAATCTCTTACTCATCATGCCCAAATTTACCCAAGTACTTGGCTAAAAGTATGGTCTCAGAAAACATGTATGCAATGACATGTTTGCTAGTTTGTGTATTCCCCACAATATTTAGTCCTGTGCTTTACTCATAGTAAGAGCTCAAACCGTATATTTATAATTGAATTAAGCATCTATGAAGCATTCAGTTTGATCGAATTTCCTTTTCTTGACGTAACTGCATGGTGGTCTAAAAATGTTTCCTAAATTAAAAATGGTGGAGAGAAAACAAGGAATTAAAAATAAGCTGGTTAGACCAGTTTCTTGCCCTCTGGATGCAAAGCCAAGCTTGGAGCTTTGTCTGAGGAGAAAATCATAGACTGAGTGTGGTTCCTTCTGCCCTCAACCTGCAGGGCTGCAGGACCTTTCATTTCTGTATTAGAATATTCTGTTATACTAGGCTCATGTGGCTCCTTTGGTTAATGGTGACAGAAAATGGGACTCCAGGGCCATATAACTGTGAATACTACTGGCCTAGGAGCTGGAACAGATTGATACGATTGGCAAACCACACCTAGGCTGCTCTTTGCAGGGAGGTGGGGGACTGGGGGAGAAAATACAGTGAATAAACTTAATCACTTTTATGAATTGTGCAGTTAATCTCCAGCACCCCTGGACTGCTCTCCAGGCTCCACAACTGAGACTCAACCCACAGAGATGGGTTTCACTATGCTTCCAATGCATACGGGGTGCGGGGGGGGGGGGAAATTCACATGCAAATAATGCATTAATTCTTTTGAAATTCAGTTCTCCTCCTCCTGTGCAGTGAGAGCTTGGAAGAAAGAGGACTATTTTCTTTGGCAACGCTTTTAAGTCAGATGTTCAGGGTAGAGGCAGCCTGGGGAAAGTAGATACATTTGGTTGCCTATGCATGCTCTTAGCTTCTGCCCCAGGGATGGGTCATGAACCCATTCCCCTTGACAGTAATTGGTTTGGATGGTGGCATGGATGTAATTCAAGCCAATGAGGTGTGAGAGGAAATCTGCTGGAGGATCTGGGGAAAGCTTTCCTTTAAAAAAAAAAGACAATGGAAAAGCTGGTCTCTTTTTCTCTGTGGACATTGTCCTGCCAGCTGTGATAGCCACAGCTGCAGCAGCCATCTTGCAACTAAGAGAGAACTGAGCCTGAGGACAAAGACAAGGGTGGCAGAGGTGAAATATTCTTGATACTAGCATTATGTTTCTGAACAACCAACATTGGAACCCCCTTCTCTCCGGATTTTTTTTCATGTGAAATAATACATTTTTGTATTGGGTGAGCCAATAAGAATTAGGTTTCTTCTGTTACTTGAGGCCAGAATAATCTTAATACGTTTGTTGTACTGAATTGGCTAAAATGTGTGAAGGTTTTTTTCCAAGTACTGTTCTTACACATCATACTACATCATAATAAACAGATGAGACCCAGTACCTATTTTGGCCACTTTCATTTCATAGCCCTGGTCCTGCATTCTTGCTGTGGACAGTGTCATTGGCCTTCATCCTCATCTGTGTGACACATGGATTTAATGTTAAGGTTTATACTGAACTGTCAAATCTATTTAGCCCCTCAATTTTATGCCCAAATCACACAACTCCTCTTTCCCTCTCCTCTTAGATTAATAGAACACTCACTTGCTTAGTCAGCTCCCTGATATCTTTTGCAGGAAAGGGAAGCTAGACCAGATGCCGAAGAAACAAACTTTGGTATCCTTTCCATATCCATCTGTTCCATTTATTACGTTTCTGTACATAGCCAGCCCTTGGTTAGGCTCTTCATGAATTAAAGGGACAAGTTACCTAACCTACAAGTGACTTCAAATCTCTGAAGAACCATCCCTCAAACTGCTTACTAGTAGGTAGTCCCATAGAATGCATCAGTTTATTTAGTTTAGTCAGCATTTAGTCAGCATTTAATCTAGGCACTAAGGATACAAAAAGTAAATGAGCCCTATATTCATTCAACTGACATATAATGAGTTCCAGCCAAGTACTGGGGACTTGCCCACAGGACCACCTAGGGTAGAGACATTTATCATATATACTCCTAAAGGACAGGTAAAAGGGAGAAACAGAGCAAAAGAGAACAATCTAGACACATACAAAGGCAATGAGGCAAAGGGGAATGGTGCAATTCAGAAAATAAAAGACCAATGTGACTGGAGTACAATGAGCATGGGGGATACTACCACTGGAGAGGCAGGAGGCAAGGGCTAGATCACAAAGTGCCCTATATACCATGTTAAGGACTTTAAATCTTTTCCTAAACATCCATATATGGCATTGGGAAAATTTTATAAACAGGAGAGTAAACTGATCAGACTTTTGCAGGAACAGCCAAGCCTGGAGTCAGGAAGACTAACAGAAAAATAAACATAAAATGAGGAATGGCTTAACAAAGTTTGTGGCGATGGGAATGGAGAAGATAAGATAGGCAAGAGAGGTCAAGTTGGTGTGATCAGCAGAAGATAACGACCAATATGCTCCTGGAGAAGGAGGTAAGGAAGAAGGACACGTAGGTGGAGATGACCCCAGGTTTCAGGGGAAGTCGGTTCAAGGAAGAGTAGAATTAGAGTGCACTTAGTGATATTTTGTGTCTGAGGTGGGACATCCAAGTTAGACATTAAGATATACAAGTCGGGCCCAGACTGGTTTGGCTCAGTGGATAGAGCGTCGGCCTGAGGACTGAAAGGTCCCAGGTTCGATTCCGGTCAAGGGCATGTACCTTGGTTGCGGGCACATCCCCAATAGGGGGTGTGCAAGAGGCAGCTGATCGATGATTCTCTCTCATCGATGTTTCTAACTCTCTGTCCCTCTCCCTTCTTCTCTGTAAAAAAATAAATAAAATATTTTTTTTTAAAAAAAGATATACAAGTCTGAAGCTCAAGAGGAAATCTAGGCAGGGAAATGAACTTGGGTTCCATTGCAAGCAGGTAGTATGAAGCCATGGAAATGGATATTACCCAGAGAAAGGATGTCGAGTGAAAAGAGAGAAGTCCTAATACGGGTCCCTGAAGACAGTCTTCATCGGTGGAACCTTGGAAAGAGGACCAGCAGAAGTCTACATGTCTATAGTTAAACATTTGAAAGTGAACATGGAGCTAATAGGCTAAATAAAATGTTGAGTCCTCCTCCTTTAAATTATATCCTTGGAATAACACAATTTTAAATGTGCAAAAAGGGTTTAAATGAAATTTGGCCAAAAAAATTTAACAAGATGACTTAGTTCAATTATTATTTTGAATGTCTGCATGTTCTGTCAGTTGGCCAACAATGTGTAAATTGAGGCAAAAAAAGAGTCATTATGCACTTCCTGAGTTATACATTTATCCCATGAAATCTATGTTTGCCTTTACTTCAACAAATCACTAATTATGTTGTTATAATCAAGATTCTCAAATAATTCATGTTCTTTTCACAATAGTGCCAAAATAGGAAAGTCCTGAGATAGTAGCAATTGGAAATGTCAAAAAAATTGTTTAAAGTAATAGTTCAATTCAATTCAGAAATGAATCATAATTTTATATATTTGTTCAAATATTATTATATAGAATATGTAAAAAATGTTACAAAGTATTTTAACTTTATTATTTCTTAGAGTAGCATCTACATCTATAGAGCAATGTAAAAAGCTCAGTATCATACTGCACACTTATCACATCTAAACCTGCATATATACAAATTTAAGAGCAATGTGAGTTGTTTCCTATTACAAAATGTTCCCTGCTTCTATGTGATACTGCTGTAAATTCCACATTAATTCATAAACACTTCTAGAACTCTCAATCAGAGTGAAGAGAAACAAGAAAATGGACAGTTGGCACTTTTGGAGAAATACATTTCATGATGTAAGAATATTGCATTCGTGTTATCTAAAAGGAAAGATTTGGCACATTAATTAATTTGTCTTTTATCTAAGTACTTTTTCCACTCAAATACTCCCTGTACTCAGAAGCAGTGGCCATCTTTGGCTCCCACAGCAGCGTAACCTGCACATTCCTATCAGACTTGGATTTAGAGATCTCTTGTAGAGAAGAATGTCCCTGGGGCTTGAACATTGTTAGTCATGATAGTAATTTGTTTAAAGCTATGAGACACACTCTGCCTGCGCTGAGCACTAGATCCCAAAAGTTAGAGGCCCTTTGTGTTCTTCAATAAATGTATTGCTGGGTGGGATATTTGGGTGCTTCTAAAGGATGTTGTTCAGGGCAGGGATCCTCCTATTGAATGTAAAGGATGGTACTGTCTGAGAAGCATCAACGAAAATGATTTGAAGGAGACAATCCCCTAGAGTTTGAGGTGGGATGACCAGAGAAATAAGAGGAAAATCAAAAGCGGTATTGCAGAAATCAAGACAGGAAGGATTTCCAAGGGATTATCAACAAACTCAATACAGAATATTGGCTAAACAAATGTGGCATGTTTTGGCCCTGGCCAGGTAGCTCAATTGGTTAGAGCATTGTCCCAATACACCAAGTTGCAGGTTCCATCCCCAGTTAGAGCACATATAAGAATCAACCAATGAATGCATAAATAACTGGAACAACAAATCCATGTCTCTCTCTCTCTCTCTCTCTCTCTCTCTCTCTCTCTCTCTCTCAAAACAATAAGTAAAACATTTTAATGTGGTATAGCTATACAATAAAATATTATTCAGCTATCAAAAGGAATCTAATATTGATATATGGTGCAGATGAACCTCAAAAACATTATTAATTAAGAGAATACTAGAGGTGTGGTGCACAAATTCATGCACAGCTGGGATCCCTTGGCCTAGCCAGCTGATTGAGGCCAATGGGGTCCAGGGCTGGGGCGGGGGGGGGGGAGGGGGGAGGTAGGGACCATGGGAGGTTGGCTATGGGAGCACACTGACCACCAGGGGGCAGCCCCTGCATTGAGCCTCTGCCCCCTGGTGGTCAGCGCATCATCATAGCGACCAGTCGACTAGTTGTTTGGTCTACTGGTCATAATGGCTGCTTAGGCTTTTATATATATAGAAAGGAGCATATTTAGTATATGAAAAATTTTATATGTATTGTCCGTTAAAGACAAATCCATAGAGACAAATAGTTCAGTGGTTGAAAGGTGCTTGGAAAATTAGAGAAAATGGGAGGGACAGCTAGCTAATGAATACAGGGTTTCTTCTGAGGTGATGAAAATGTCCTAAATTTAGATTATGGCAATAGCTACACAACTCTGTAAAAATACTAAAAGCTAGAGATTTGGACACTAGCAACAGTTGAATGATGTGGCATGTAAATTATATCTCAATAAAGCAGTTTTTAAGGAAAGAAAAGAAAAAAAAGAAAAGAAAAGAAATAGAAGAGATACACTCTACATTTAAGATCACACCATCCTTTGTCTGATTCACCAAACACTGTACACATAACTGGAAAATCAAATCTTGGGAACCAAGGAAAATCAAATCTTAGTCTTAAACAACCTTGTTTAAAACTAAACAATCTATCATGGTGATTTGTTCTGTTCCCCAAGAAAAAAAATAAATCTTCTATTCTTTGAAAAACAAAAGATGAGGTAAGAGGGACCCTTTCATAATAAAGGTCTTTCACACAAAGCTAGACTTGAAAACAGAGAACATTTATGCAAGAATCCATTTATTGTATCAGTAATTTTCAACATTTCCCCTGCTGTTATTGTAGATAATTGAGTAAAAGCTTTTTCTTCCCTACATCAAACACCAGTTTCCAACTGATCCCCTTAGCAATTCAGTTTTGAGATTTCACTTCAAGACCATGACTGCAGAGTTTATAGGAAATGTGTATGTGTTTGGGTAAATGAACTATTTTATTTTCTTGAAGCAGAAACTTAGAAGAACTAGAAGAAAAGGGGGGTAAACCTCCCACCAAATTTATCAATGCAGAGTCACAATCATCATTTTACATAATCTCCCAGTTGACTGTAAGTCTAGGTTATGAATCCACAAGTCACATCTTTCCCACCCAACCAGTTATTCAGCATTTATGTAAATTCAAGGTACTACATACCAATATATTTCTATTGTTCATGTTTTTAATTAGTTCTAAAGTCCATAAACTAACTAATGTCTACATTCTAGCAAATGTGCTGCATTAGCCAAAACCAGTTTGGCTCAGTGGATAGAGCATCTGCCTATGGACTGAAAGGTCCCAGGTTTGATTCCGGTCAAGGGCATGTATCTTGGTTATGGGCACATCCCCAAGTAGGGGGTGTGCAAGAGGCAGTTGATCGATGTTTCTCTCTCATCTATGAGGTAAGAGGGACCCTTTCATAATAAAGTTCTCTCTCTTCCTCTCTGTAAAAATTCAATAAAATATATTTTTAAAATATATTTTAAAAATGTGCTGCATTAGAATTTATAACTTCTAAGAATTTATTTCTAAAACTACAAGTTGGGGGTATGATACCTCCAGGCAAGTAATACCTAGTGGAAAGATTAATAACTCGTGAGACATCTTATAAAACTCACGTGAACAATTCCAGGTAGTAGGACAATTAATACTTATATTTTTGCAGTTGACATAATACAGTTTTATTCAATACTGTGTTTGCTTTGTTACAGCATTAGAGAACAGATATTACTATATCTCCATCCTTTAGATAGGTAAACAAAGGTTGGTCAAACCATTACGTGAGCAGGGTAGAACTCCTTGCTAAATGTTTCTAGGGCACCCTATATTTAGCACCCACTCAGGTCTGACTGCTTGATGTGTGTCTTCCTCTCTAAGCCTCATGGAAGCAGGAACCTAACACAGCATCTGGCACACAGGATGTGCTCAATAACCATTAGTTGAATTAAACTGATCAAATTCCCACAGCAAGGCAGGGATGAGATGCCTGACTCTACATCACAGTTTCTTCTAAAGCCCTAATAGTGTTTTATTCACCCATTGTTATTGTCAGCTCATTAGGAAGGAAGGAAGGGATGAAGGAAGAAAGGGAGGAAGAGAGGGAGGGAGGAAGGAAAAAGATGCTAAGTAAGACAACTGAACCAGATGTGTTTGCTTTTATACCCAAGGCCACCTGTGTGGAGCAACATTTTAGCATATAGCTCATTGGTCATTTAGCTCTATGGTCATATATCCCAGTGGTAAAGAGTTACAGGGCTGTGGAATTAGATCTTTACCCCAAACTTTGCTTTATTCTCTCTAGCTGTGTGTCCTCCAGTAGCTTTCCTATGCCTCAGTTTCCTCATTTGAAAAATGGAGAAAAAATAAAATCAGATTATTGTATTGATTAAATGAAATCAAATCTGTAAACTATACAGCACAGTGCCTGACACTTAGAGATAGTTCGATAGTCATCATTATTATCATCATTATCATTACTATTACTATTCTTACGTGTCTCCAACAAGAAGAGCAAAAGCCTCTGGGGTTAAACAGAATTGTAAACGCCAGAAAAGGCCATTTGCTGATAACTGATACTTGATTTGGAGATGGAAAAGCTTTTACACAATTTTCTACAATAAGAGTTGAGTAAATGGCCAAAACCGATTTGGCTCAGTGGATAGAGCATTCGCCTGAGGACTGAAAGGTCCCAGGTTCGATTCCGGTTAAGGGCATGTGCCTTGGTTGCGGGCACATCCCTAGTAGAGGGTGTGCAAGAGGCAGCTGGTTGATGTCTCTCTCTCTCATCGATGTTTCTATCTCTCTCCCTTATTCTCTGTAAAAAGTCAATAAAATATTTTTTAAAGAGTTGAGTAAATGTTACTTCTGTCATGTCTTTCACAGGACACTGAAGCCACCAGAGGCAAGAATAGCATTTCCAACTTTTTGGAGACAAGTTCATTGATTTGCCAGTTAAAGAATCTGGGGAGACCTAGACTATTCTTCTCTAATTCCCTTTTACTAGACGTAGGTTATTTAATCTTCTCATCCCACCTCCATGGCTGTGCACAATATATTTTATAGGCAACTACCAACCAACCTGATCATTTTGAGAAAGGAAATTCTTTGCATCTCAGAGAAATGTGTTCCATCATTTGCATATACATCTTTTTTTTTTTCATGCTAGGTGTTTTGACTCCTGATTTCAACTACTTTTAAGGAACTCAAATATCCCCAATGGTTGTGCCCTGAAGGACTGTGTTGCCCTTCTCTCTGACCCTCTTCATCAGAACCTTCTCCTTCTCTCCTGTCTCTGTTCTTCTTCAGACCTCCTTCAGCCTCAGAGATAGCCAGCAGTTCAGCTTATAGTTGAATCATACTATACAGGCATTCGCACTTCATGCTTGTCTTTGTGGATATTAGAAATATAGGGGCACTGGGAGCCAGGTACTTGGATGTGAGTCCTGATTTAATCATAGACTAGGTGCCTGAGTTTTTGGCAAGCTATTTCATGTCTCTATATCTTGGTTTACACATTTATAAAATGGGAATAATAATAATGCCCACCTCATTCATTTGTAATAAGATCACATAAATAAAAAATGCTTTGCAAAATATGACATTCTTCAAAAAATATTTTGATTGCCCGAAATGATAGTAGTGGAAAAGAAAGATGATGAATGAATATGAATTAGGGCCCATTGGGTGATGGGTAATTTATAACTCAAAATGCTACTTTGTTAATTTCTGGATTAATGCCCTATCCCAAGCTGCTCTAATGTCTCTTTTGACAGGAATTTTTCCTCTCTTCCACTAGTGTAGATGTGATGGTCAGTGCTCAGCCTATATTCCCCTTCTGCCTTTACACATTTTCTCTTGTGAAGCTTGGCTCTGCCATTATTTCAACAATCAACTGTAGACAGATGTTTCACAAATCTACCCTGCAGGCTAGGAAGCTCTGAGACCATTAAAATCTCCTCACCTTTACCATAAAATATAATCTAACCATGGGTGTGACATCCATCATAGTAACAGATAAGTGACATCCAACATATTAACAGTTCCTACCCACACATGAGTAGAAATTATACAGGTTATGGACACTAAGGAGTGGGATTCTTGGGGACCATCTTAGAATTCTGCCTACCATAAACATCTATCACCTGCCAAGTCTAGCTTGGCAGAAGGAATACAAAACAATTTGACATGTTCTTTACCCTCAAAGAGTTACAAATTGGATAATAACATCCCCAATTTATAGAGCTAGATGGATGAGATTATATGGGAGGAGATACATGTGCAGTGTTTATCACAGTGCCTGACACATGACAATTAGTGTTCAGAAAGCTTAGTTATTATAAAGTAATTGGAACACAGTCTATTAAGAGATGCATGGAAGCTCTACACAAGGCATAGGTTGAGAGGGGGGAATATTCAGTTGTTGGGGAGATAAGAAAGGGCTTCAAAAAATAGAAGCTACTTACCCTTAATCTTCTCAAAAAATCTCATCAGATTAGCTGTATTAACTTCTTTTTAAAAAATATTTGAAAACTGAGAGTTAAATTATATAAGGCCAATCAGCTTGTAAGAGATGAGAGCAAATTTCACACCCAGGTCACTGATTGGAATGCTTGAGTTGAATTCACTATATGTGTGTACATGTCCATTTCAGCCATGGGTTTGTATCACTGAAACTCAGGGAAGGGTTTAAAATTAAGCAACATAAAAAGGCAAGTGCCTTTGTTGAGATAATTACCTAATAGCTCATCAGAATGTTATTTTAGGAAGATTGTCCAGGCCTTGATGCACAAGATGTATTATAAGAGAACAAAATAGTACATGATGGGGGATGAACCAAGGAGCTGCACTAGTACCTCAGATGGAAAGCAACTGAAACTTGAGAGTAGAGCAGTAGAAAGAAGAGTTGGGAGAAATGCTGGAAATGAAAATGAGAGTTAGATTCCTGATATAGTTGAGCCCTGCCTTAGAATTATCCAACCCTTAGCCCTCTAGTCTCTCTTCCATTTTCTGTCTCTCATTCATACACCCTACATCAGCCAACCTGGACCACCCGAGCTATTAGCAGAGCACCCCAAACTTGCCATGTTGATGTGTTTGTTCTTGCTGTTTTCTTCCTTGCACACCCCCCCCCCCGGAAAAAAATCCTAATCTTTCTTCAATTCTCTTCTTCAGTGTCTATGATTTCAAGGAATGATCTATGATCCTTTCCCCTTTCCAAACTGATGTGATCTCTTGCTTTTCTTAACGCTTAAAAATCTGCACCATACTACTCAGCACCTTGATACCTGCCTTAGAGTGATCTTTACAACAATTAAAGTTCTCTGGCTGCCTCTGAAGATATGAGCTGCCTGTGAGAGCAAGGAACTGGTTCTCACTAAAGTTTACATGTGATCACAGTCATTGCTGGGGAATTGCAATGAATCTCCAAAACTGCTACAGAGACTTGAACATCTAATAGAAATGTGGGGCTGGGAAATATTTGCAATCCTGTATCACTCAGAGATTCTGGATTACCTATAGCAATAAACGTTTTTTGAGTACCTGCTTTGGACTTCAATAGTAAGCACTAGCTCAAATGCCTACATATGAGGTAGATGACTTGCTAGTACATGAGGAAGTGGGCTGACGATTGGGGATCAGTGAGCAGAGAGACACACTAGAGCAGACCTGCTCTGTTTAAAGTTGCTACTTACTCCTCAGCCCTCCATCCATTGTTGCTCAGTTGGAATAGGGGTTCAGCTTTATCAGCTATTTTGATTATTCAAGGGAAATTTAAAAACAGATTTTGTATGAAATGTCTTGATTTTTTAAGTAGACAATTGATTCCTTTTACACAAAAAAAGAAAGAAAAAGAAAAGAAAAAATGAAAGAAAGAGAGGAGGGAAAGTCAGACAAAAACACATTTGAGTAGGTTCAACCAAATGCATCCAAGGGTTAGAGTTTGCCGTTGGGCATTATTTTGAAACCCAACACTAACTATTGTGCTACCTGCTTGGTATAACAAATATAAATCTGACCTTGAGAAACCCCACACTCTTATGGAGGAGATAGGCATTTTAATAGATAACTGCAATAGAATGCACATTTATAATATTTCAGTTTTTTATTCATACATAAATGAAGGTTCTGATGGCAAAATGAGAAAAGAAATTAATGTAAAAGTGTGCTCTCAGTGTGTATGGGAGTACAAAGAAGATATGGAAAACCAGGAAAACAAAAAGGCAAGAAAAAAAAGGAGGTAACCTGACTTTTTAGTAGACCTGAGCCCTTGCCCTTGGGTAACTGGACAAAGGACCAATCTTTATTTAAGAAGAAATATGATGCATTCCATTGGGAACAAGTTGTACTTGATGTAGCTAGAAAACAATTTCATAAAGGGAGTTGAAAGGTGAAACAAAAATGAAAATGAGAGACAAGGATTTGGGGTCATCTACAGAAGCTATTAATGTTTAAAGTCTTGGATATGAATGAGATCAAGAATAGAGAATGGAACTATATTTTAGGAGAGAAGCACTTAGGTACAGGTGGAGAGCACGAAAGTCCAAAAAAAGTGAACTAAAAAGAATACTGGGAAAGCAAAGAAAGACCCAAGTCCCCAAGGCCAAGGCAAGGACATTTACAGAGAAGTCATTCTCTTTCCATTCCTCTTAAATTAGCTCATCCCATAGTACATCGGGGTTAGGGGAGGAGGGTGACTGTAAATTTGTGAAACCAACAGAACAGGGATGATCTCCAACCTGGGCAGGAATCCTTACCCAGAAAGGAGTGGACAGTGAGTCTTAAAGAGAATATTGTTCGAGGTCAACCAAGCCTTTCATTTTGGATTGTCACCAGGAGAATATTCTTTCCGTGGCTGAGAATAAGAAGGTCTCTTTTTATTTGGGAAGAAACAGATATTTTGCCCTGACTCTGCAAGGGCAATACAAGTCATGAGGAAGGGATTCATTATTTTCAACTGCAATCTTCCCACATTCCCAACACAAACGTCATTCCACTCCGAGAGACATTCAAACCAACCTCAGAGCAGATGAGCACATCCATGTTCTTGGGTTGCAACTATTCACCACAGTCAACTTTCTTTTTTCTCTGAAGAAAAATAAATTCTGTCTCCTGGGGAAAGAAGGAAAATGAAGCAGAGCAAATTAGGAGTTTAGTGGACTTGAGAGGTGAATTTTCAGAAACTCCCTTTTCCCCTATTAATCCTTCTCTTTTTGTCCCTTATCCATTATGTGGGATTAGTTCTTTGTAAATTTGGATTTGTACTGATGAATTAAACTCTTGGCAACCGCTGTTCCTGCTGACTGGGTGTTTCTTTGTGTTCTTTGTGAGATCTATAACTCATTGCACCTGTTGCATCTGAATAGTCCTCTGCAGTCGTGTGTGTGTGTGTGTGTGTGTGTGTGTGTGTGTGTGTGTGTTCATGTATTCTTTAATGCATTCTGCAACATTCAATGTAAAAAGAGGAACTCCAGCAGATAGGAGGGGTTGCTAAACTGTGCACTGGGTTAAAAAGGCAAATTGTAGAATATCTCTTTCCTTGTGGATCTTTTAAGAAAAGCATGAAAAAAGCCACAATGGGCATCTGGTGTTCATTTAAGGCAAGAGATAATAAAGGATGGACTCTGAAAATCTTTCCAGGCCTCTGTTTTCACCAGAGATCAAGAAAAGCATTTTATGATCCTCTGGTCAAAATAGCATAGTTTTCTAATGGGGTAAGTCTAGGTCAGAGAGGTTTAGTAGTAACTTACCCAAGGTAACACAGCCAGTTAGTGAAAGCCAGGGAATGAGAACTCATACCTCCTGATTCCACCCCACCCCAATCACACACAATCTCACTTTACACATTTTCTTTTTCAGATAGATATCAACCAACTGGTTTATAAGGCCTTTGTAGAGAAGCTCACAATTTTCAAGTTTCACATTCCTGAAAAATTACATCAGAATATATGTCAGAAGAAGGTTATACTTTTTTCAATGAAATAGATTTTTTAATGGGAAAAAGAAAAAGTGATCCAGGACATATATATCTTAGCAGCTGAATAAACACGACTACAGAATAAGCATTTTGGGCTTTATGTTTTATATTATTTATAATGTTATCATTTAATTTATTAAAGGTTGGACCATTAGTTTCATAATATAATCCATTCTCTCCCTTTATTTTCCATCTAGAGCTCTTTTTGAGATGTAAGTCAGCCAAATGGAGTACAAGCATCTTTCTTGGAGATTCTGTTAGGTTTCCTTCTTTCTTATATTTCCCTGTTCCCCACAGCCACTTACCACCATCATCATGTATAAATCTTTTCCCACACATACTTGAACCCATCTATATGTTATCCATTGGCTGTTTGGGCCTCCAGAAATTTGGAACGAGTCTAGTCCTAGGGATAGAGAATATTCTCAATATCATAATTTTTAAAAAATTAAATGGAATCATCTCTCACCTGTGTCTTCTAAACCCATTTCCACATATCTTATGGGCAAATATAAAATATTAGTGGATGAAAAGGATCAGAACTTGAAATACTTCATTATCGATTAAATCACCTGAGGGTCACAGTTAAGCTCTCAGAAAATGCTGGTTGAAACTTTCTAGCTTTTATTTCTTCTCTGAACGTAGTCTGACTCAAGAACTGCAAATCCCCCTGAAAGTTACTGTCTTAAACATAAATGTTCAAAGTGCAGGCGGTCAGATCCACCTCACGTAAATCAGATGACATCTAAAGCCATGAGGTATTATTTATTTGGCCCAAGTTTGGTGGTGGTGGTGGTGAATGGGGTATCTCAAGGCTTATCTCATTCAAGAAGCTGTCCTTGATAAAGGACAAGCTCTCCCACAGTGACTGCCTAGGGCACATTGTGTTACAACCAGCACTTTGTCATTCATCAGACTCACACCCTTTATTGCCTTCTAGTTGGTTTCTGTGCTACTGCATTTGGAAATCATCACATCTTCATTACCTAAATAAAAATGTGCTCTACCCACCCCAAATAAGTAGTATAGAGTTGCCCACATAAGAGGCAGCTCTATTTCTGCTCCACACCAGCATTTCAAAGCATCTTCCCTTAGGTTTTTTTATTTGGGGCTTATATTTAAAATCACTGGTATTTACTCCATCAGTGCAAATGTCTCTAAGCTCTAATTTAATTCAGTCTATTCCAAATGTATTTTTCAAGTTTGGTGAACATCTATCTGGATATGTGGTTTTAACAACATGAACGGCAAGCAATAAGTAATTTTATGTTAATTCAATAATTCATTCATTAACTCAGAAGACACTATTGAATGCTTATTCTAAGTTAGGCCCTATGTTAGAACTTGGGAGAAGATGAGATGGACATAGTCCGGGCTGTGAAAAGCTTACTACAGCCTCCTTGGAAAGTGAAGAACCATATGATTTCACTCATATGTAGGAAATAAAACTGAAAGCAACAAACAAACAAACAAACAAAAACTCATAGACACAGTCAATAGTATGGTGGTTACCAGAGGAAAGGAGGGTTGGTAGAAGTAGAAAAGGGCATAGGGGCTCAAATATATGGCGATGGATGGAGAATTGACCTTGGTGCTGAGCACACAATGCAATATATAGTTTAGGCAGGGATCGGGCCTAAACTGGCAGTTGGATATCCCTCTCACAATCCTGGATTGCTGGCTCCTAATCACACACCTGCCTGCCTGCCTGGTCACCCCCAACTGCCCCCTTCCTGCCAGCCTGATCACTCCTAACTGCCCCCCCACTGGCCTGGTCAACCCTTACTGCCTCCCCTGCCAGCCTAGTCACCCCTAACTACCCCCATCCACCTGCCTGGTCACCTCTTACTGCCCCTCTGCCAGCCTAGTTGCTCCTAACTGACCGCCGGACAGCCTGGTTGCCCCACACAGCCTGCTATTCAGTTGTTTGGTTGTCCCTCCCTAATCCCCCTGCTGGTCTGGTCATAAGCAACCACCTTGTGAGGATGTGATGATCAATTTGCATATTACCTATTTATTATATAAAATCTATATAATTTTCTTAACCAATGTCACCCCAATAAATTTAATTTAAAAATAATAATAATTGGAAACTGAAGAATAATTGGAATCCTTGATGGCAGGATGGATGTATGCTTCTTTATGTTCACCATATACATTCTGAGTATACAAAAGTCCATAAGCTCCTTAGAGACTTAAGTAATACACATAATTCAATAAGTAGATCCTTGAAGATTACAAATAAACATCAAGGTGTTAGGAGAAGCCAATTCTCATTAACTCAACCAGCAGTGCTTGGATGGCATCTGGCATTGATGCTTAGTATCCAGTATTGGATTTTAGAAAAGTGCCTTCACCTCTCTGAGCCTTTCTTATGACCCAAATGGAGGGACTGGTGGAGTTGATTTATCTCCAGGGCTTCCTCCAGCTCTCACACTCTGTGAGTCAAATCCTTGTGATAAGGGGCCACCAGTTCCGGCCTTTCCCAAGTTGAGTCACATCTGAAGCAGAAATTGTTCTAGGGCTGAGCAGAAAATATGAGTCCAGTCATTGCTGTAACATCCTAAGGTCCATTCTCAGGAGTTGGGGACCAGCAAGTCTGGTCTGAGGCTAGAGCAGATGTCAGAGGCAGCTCCCTGATTACACAAGTCTCTCTGAGTTTCTCCTCCTCAATGGCAAAGCCAGACTGAGTCTAAGAGAATGCCAGGCAGAGCTTCCACAGAAGAAAGAGCCCTCTCTTTCAGATCTCGGGATTTCCCAGAGTCTGATTTCCTGCTCATGTAAATCCCCACAGCCAAATATCTTATTCGCATTGTGCTATAGCTGCTCATAGGACTTGCCACAGAATGCAGAGTTGGCTTTCCCTTACTTCCTCATCCCCAGCACAACTGGGAATCCGCTTCCCTCTTAGAGCAAGCTTTGCTCCTCGGCGCCCCAACCAGTAGAGGGTGCTACCTCTGCCTCATTCCAGTTGCTTAATTCTTAGTGAGCACCTACTGTATGCCACAAGCACTTCTGCAGGTCAGAGATTCCATGGGGCAATCCCAGGAAGTGGATGATATGACTCCCCTATTTCACGTGACTTACCTATTTGGTGAAGGAAAAGTGGCTTGCCAAAGGCTGGACTTGCATGCGCCAAACTGGGATTCAGAGTTCTGTCTGGTTTCCAGTCTGTTGCGTTCTCTGTCCTATAACCAGAGTTAAGCTCTCAATGACATTGTGTCCACGTGTGAACTATCTGCAAAGCCTCTAAGTCAGTGGTTCTCAACCTTTCTAATGCCTCAACCCTTTAATACAGTTCCTCATGTTGTGGTGACCCCCAACCATAAAATTATTTTCATTGCTACTTCACAACTGTAATTTTACTACTGTTATGAATTTTAATGTAAATATCTTTATTTTCTGATGGTCTTAGGCTCTACAGCAGCGGTTCTCAACCTGTGGGTCACAACCTGTAGAACCTACGACCATCAGAAAGCACAGATATTTACATTATGATTCATTAACAGTAGCAAAGTTACAGTTATGAAGTAGCAACGAAAATAATTTTATGGGTGGGGGTCACCACAACATGAGGAACTGTGTTAAAGGGTTGAGGCATTAGAAAGGTTGAGAACCACTGCTAAGCACATCTGCACCCGATGTCTTTGTTGCCCAAGGGAGACACATGCAAGGTTACTTCAGGCCACGACACCAAAAGAGGGAGACAGGTCATAAGTCACCTAACCAAAGGCACTAATGTTAGGATCCAGGGTCCTTCCAGATTCTCCCAATAAAGTTATGGCTTACTGCTACCAGTCAGTTTTGCATAGTCATTAAAATGAAAACGTCCCGTGAACCAGGCTGCCTGGTTTGGAATTGCTTTTATCATGTAGTAGCCAAGCACCTTGGCCAACTCACTGAGGCTCTCTAAGCCTCATCTTCCTGTGTACGAAAGGCAGTGAGAGGAATGCTCCCCTCACAGTGTCGTTAGGGGGAGTAAATAAGATGATGCATGTAAAGCACTTAACACAGAGTCTAGCATATGGCGTGAGCTCGATAAATCCCAGCCATTATTATTATCATAATATCTTTGTATATAAATCTGTCTGCAGCTCTGATTGTTTTCTTAGGACAGATTCCATTGAGTAAAAATCACTGTATCAAAGGATGGCTCTTCACACACTGTGTTCAATTATCTCCCAGAAATTTTAGAGCGATTTATACACCCAACAGAAGTGCCTGCAGGAGTACAGGCAGAATCCTTCATAGCAGTGGACTCCACTGATATATCAAATGCAGATGACCGTAATACAATAAAAGATGTTTGAGCATCTCACAGTTCTCAAATAGAAGGACATATACTTTCTGTTTTCCATGCCTCTTCAGTCATGGGAATAACCAGGGCCAGAACTGATCATCCCAAAGGATCATTTTGCTAGCTGTGAGATTTTGGAGTTAGTTTATTTTTGTCTCTATACCTCCATTATTTCAACAGGTGTTTTTTTAATATGAATTATATCTGAGCAGTATCTTTCTCTCAAATATGTTGCAGCTACAGGTGTATAATAAGTGTGACTATGCCTGGTGCTGATAGCTGTCAATATCTTTTGCACATTTTCCATAAATACAATGCATTTATAAATAATTTTTCACTTTATTATTATATAGATATTCCGTGTGTCCAGTGTCAAGTGAAGTTGAGATCCAGCTCTATCAAAATATTGCTTTGTAATCAAGGGTAAGTGACTTAACCATTCTGGGCCACTATTTCCTGTCTATAATAATAAGGGCTGTGGTCCAGATTACCTCCATTAGCTTGGTTTCTTTCATCTTTCTATCCCATACATAAGATTTCTTAATTGACACTACTGACATATTGAGCCATATAATTCTTTGTTGCACTGCAGAGGAGTATCTATTGAAGGATATTTCACAGCATCCTTGGCCTCTGCCACCTACTGGCATACCCACCAAAGTTATAAAACCTAAAAATGTCTCTAGGCATTGCCAAATGTCCCCTGAAGATCAAAATCATCCTCAGTTGAGAACTACTTGGATATACTTAAGGGTTTCAGACACTGGGTGTTACTTAAAGAGCTGAATTAGATAGCTTTTAACATCCCTTCCAATCATAGCACCCCAAAGGCCAATGATGCTCTGACTGATTTGAACTCCAACCCATCCACATGACACGTATTTGAGAGAGGGCCGTAACCACTGTCTCTTCTATCTGCTGAATTCCATGGAAGTGATGGACTCATCTACTTCTTGGCTACAGATGATGGTGAAATATCCGACCACACACTTGCCGTCCATCTAATCCAGTCCCGAATCAGGTGTCTTTGGGCACAAATCCTTTCGTTTTTCTGCGTTCTTTCATATGTCAAATGTGGAGGATATTGCAGAGCAATTCGGAAAGGACTAAATATGACAAATGTGGATGTGCCTGATCTGAAGGAGGAGGAAGAGGAACTCCAAGTGGGAGGCTCTTGTTTTCATGTTTCCCTAAAGAAAATGATTACCACTCAAGTCATTTCCCAGGCCCAGCCTCGGATTTGGACTAGATTTTCCTTTGATTTAGCTGCATCCAGCTAGAATCAAGGAGCAGCTCCTGAGGAGTGGGGTGGACAAATGATCCAGTTAGCAGTCAGTGGAATGCTGTGGACCCAGAAAGTGACTTTGGTTCCAGCTGAAAACGTCAGCAGAGTGCTGGGAGAAAGGAATCTGTTTAGCAGGTGTGTTTGGAATCTGGCACAGAGCACTGGGCCAAGGCCAGGACCACTGAGCTGGTCTGAATGCCTTCTATGTTGACTCCCTAGGACGGAGACCCAGGATTTAAAGGGGAGAATGTCTAGGGTAAACACACAACGGCCAGACAGTGGCTAGAATTTTTCCTGAGGGCTTCCATGTCTCCTGCAGAACACCAAGAGGCCAGCGACAGAGTGGCCTAAGTCCTTACCCACCCTCTTCCACATCACCTGATCTGAAAAGAGCTCCAAAAATAGCTCAGAATCTGGGCCTGCCTGGGAGAGACATAAAGATCCATTTACATGGGAAGGTGACTGCTCTGAATACCCACGGCAGGCCAATCTATGCTAATGGCTCAGTCCCCCTCAAATCTGGGATTTATATAACTGGCTCCTACACTCTGCCATTGCCAGCAGAAATGCCTGAATTATCTTAATTCCAGAATGTAAATTATTCCAATTTTGAGGCCATCATTTTAAAGCTGTCAAAGTCAATATTTTTAACAGCCTAGGGGAAAAAAAACCACGGCTGGAAAATGTCTAAACAAGTTGTGCTTGAGGTCTTGAGACAACTTCTGGCAAAAGACGGTGCTGAGATAGAGAAAGGCCCCACACTGACTCCATGACTAGGAAGAAAAATGTCAGTTCGTCCCATCACCAACTTGTCTGTAGGGAGCCAATGAGTCAGTCTTCTTACGTTGATCATTTTCAATCTTCTATCTTTCATTTCTGGATTAATCATTCATCTTTGGATACTAAGATTTTTTTAAAAAGAATTTAATCCTTGAAAGGATAACATTCAATACATGGTTATGAAGAGATGGGTTCGGGAAGGAATCCCACCATAACCTTCACCCATCCCAAGTTTTCATGTCATTTATGTTTTAATTCACATTGTGCATTATTCTGAGAGACCCTGTGAGCAGGGCATAGCCCTGGGTGAGAACAGGTGAGGAAAGAGGCTTTTAAATAAACCACTTTGCACTTGGTCAGGAAGGAAAAGGCAGTTTTTGTTTGTTTGTTTGTTTGTTTGTTTGTTTGTTGTTTTTTGGGGGGATTTTCACATCAGTTTTCATCCAGAAACCTGGGAACGAAGGAAGTGAGGGTGGGAGGAGAAAACGTGCAAAGCAAGATCAATATTAGGGTTCACCTGTGGGGCAGAGGCGATTCGTTAGCACCTGGGATGAGGGCCAGGTTGCAAGAATACAGCCCAGCCCACATGGGCATCTCTACTCACCACTGCCCACAGACACCCAGCTCAAGGCAGTCCTCGTGGGACAGCGCTGGGAAAATCTCTGCGATGGGCCTGTCTCCTATTCAGAGGCTGGAACACACCCCGTTCTTGTAGCTCTGAAGCAGGATTAATTGATTGGTCTCATATGAACCTAAAAGCTGTTAAGAGCAGGGAGGATGAAAAGCAATTCAAATTGCTTTATTACCATTTTCTAGTAAAGTACCAGTTTAGTCCTCAGCCCTACTGTGAAGCAGCGGGTTCCCAGATAGCGACTGTGCTGGCATGTGCTCCTGGAAGAGAGGAAATGCCTGGGTCTGGAAGGCAGAAACATCTGCTCCCATCTCCAGCGGGCCTGTTGCTGGAACCATAGGAGGTGGGGGTCCCCTCCAGGTGGTGTCACTACGAGCCAGAGAGGGGGAAGTACTCCCCACAGGGGCATTTCAGGTGGTGGGCAGGGCTCTTTCTTGCCTTTTTTTTTTTAAGACCTCATTTACGTGATGGAGGTGGGAGAGGAAGGCATTATAAATGGTTTATTGGGTAGTCTATAGACTTTCTGACAGAGGGAAGCCTGATGATTATAGTGGTTATAATGATAATATTAACAGTAATCATGTAGTGCTTGTATATGCCAGTCACTGAGCACTTTACATATCTTCACTCATTTAGACCCCAACCAACGCTACGAGGTGGGTACTACTACAATCTCTTCTCTACAGGTGAGGAAACAGAGGCCCTGGGATTAAAGGACTTGGCCGAGTTGAGCACCTCCCAAGTGCAGGAGTAGCGCACCGACCCCTGCAAGTGTAGCTCAGAGTCCCTGCTCTGCGTCACTCCCCCTGGCCGTGACTCCTGCACTGTGCTACATAAGCTCATGCACACTCGCTCTTTGATCCTTTCGGGAAGCTATGAATTGGATATTACTGTACCCGCTTTTGAGATGGGCAAACTATAGCTAAAACTTCTGACGTGATTTGTTCAAGGTCACGAGGATAAAAAAAATGTCAGTACCTCTAACAAACTATTTCCTCTCCCACCTTGGACCTTGGACATACTGTTTCTCAGGCTGGATTCTCCTTCCCCCACTCCTTCCCTTCTTGGTTCCTTCTCCCTTTTCTAGACTCAGCTTTGTCACCTCCTGGCCAAGGTTTTCTCCAACCATCCAGTCAATGCCTCCCTTTCCTTTGTTCTCTTGTACGGCACTCCGTTTCTCCCATAGTTCTTACCAGGCAGTATTCAAAATTACATATTTACTTTTTTTTTAATTCTCTATCTCCTCCACTAGGTTGTAAGCTCATGAGGGCAAAGCCCATCTCTGTGTTGTGGGTATTTGTTGGAGGTTGGGAAGAGGCATTACCATTGTCTATTCAGCATCCAGCTTTGTGCCTTACTCTGTGTCTGGGCTATAGCAGACATTCCAAAGTATTTACTATGTAAGTTAATGAATGAGAAGATACTATTGGAACTGAAAATTATTACAGAGACCCATAAACTGTATTCTGAGAACAAGTTCTAAGTCTTGGTTAGGTCTATATTCCTAACAGCTTGCCCAGAGATGGACAAAAGTATATGTTAAATGAATGATTGTGAATGACAAAATAGAACAGATAAGGGAGTTAACACTTGTTAAACAATTATTGAGGGTTCTAGACAATTGGCATGCATCGTTTCATTTAATCTTCCCCTGGCCATGTGTAGTAATTAAGCAAGAAAAATAAATAAAAGACATTGAATAGGAAAGGAAAAAGTAAAATAATCTGTTTGCAGATCACATACACACTCACAAACTGTTGAAAACTAATAAACAAATTCAGCAAAGTTGCAGAATACAAAATCAGCACACAAAAATCAGTTGTGTGTCTGCACACTAACAATAAACAACGTAAGAAGGTAAAAAAGAATTATAGAGCGAAAACTGCAAACCAGTACTAAACAAATAAATTACACAAATAAATAGAAGTACATCTGTGTTTATTGACTGAAATTTAATTGTTAAAATGTCAGTACTGTTCAAAGCCATCTATAGATACACTACAACCTTTATCAATATCCCAAGAAATTTTTTGCAGAAATAGGAAAACCTTTCTAAAATTCATATGGAATCTCAAGGGATCTCAAATAGCCAAAACAATAAATGAAAAAGAACAGAGTTGGAAATCTAACACTTCCTGATTTCAAAACTTACTGCAAATCTACTATAATCAAAACAATGTTGTACTGGCACAGAATCAAACATATTGACTAATGGAATAGAATAAAGGGGCCAGAAATAAACTCTTGGAATATATGGCCAAATGATTTTTGACAAAGTGACAGGACCTTTCAATGGAGAAAAGATAGTCTTTTTAACAAATAATATTGGGAAAATTGAATATCCACCAAAAAATGAAGTTGGATCCTTACTTTATACAATAAAAATGAACCCAAAATGTGTCCAAGACCTAAATGTTAGAGCTTAAACTATAGAACTCCTAGAAGAAAACAGAGGGGGAAGAAATCTTCATGATCACATAATGAGCATGTTATTGGCATAGCCTACACTAGAATTCTCAGCTCCATGAAGCCAATCTAATGCTATTCTTATCTTTGCTTTAAACAAAATAGTACATGTAGTTACAGAGCATTTTCAAACACAGTTAAACATCAAGCAGCTTAAACGCAATGAAATAATCTATTTATTGGTTTCCCCAAGCTCTCAAAAAACAAACAAAAACAGAAGCACACCTCACAACCAAAACATATAATTGGTGGTGGTGGTGGTGGTAGTGATAGTGATGGTGTCAGTGGTGGTAAAGATGGTGATGGTGATGATAATGAACCCTTCATGAGCTCAGGCTTGCACCAGTGGGAATTTAACTCAGCTTCCTGAACCCTACTCTCTCACTATAAAAACAAACAAACAAAAAAACACAACTCTTACTCAACAGAAGTAGGCTTTGTTTTTATTTTTGCCTTGGTAAGATGGGACTCAGTAGGAACTCAGTTAATTAGAAACCCACTGATCGCCCAATTAATGGTGGTTTTGCTCGTCAGGTCCCTTTATTGAACAGGGTAATAAAAAAAATTTCTGAAAATATTTAAAATGTCAGGGCTAAAACTGGGTTGGCATCCTTTTTTCTTCTCCTTTGCTGTGTTTTCTTCCCAGATTGTCACTTGTGAGGTAACTGAAGAAATTATTTAGGTCATGCTAAATGCCTGTCTTTCAAAGGCAAATAAAACTATTATGTATGTAATTTTGCATAGCTGTTTGACCACTCTGGCCAGTGTCTGTTTCTCTTAGTCAAGGTTTAGGAAAAAGAAAAGAGCTAGAAAAACACTTGTAGAATAGGATTAAAACAAAAACTAGATCACTATCTCCGAGCAGATCATTTTAAATTAACATTTATTCTTCTGGCCATGCCCTAAATCAGTGCTGTCTGCAACACCCTAGCTGATATCAGAGATTTGTCTTCTTATTAATGTCTGCAATTATCAGAAATCCCAACCATACTTTCAGTAAATTTCAATGTAAAATTCCCATGTAAAATTCCCTAATACATTTCCCTTTCAGCCAAAAAAACAAATAAGTAAACAAACAGAAACAAAACAAACAAACAAAAAATACCTCAAGGTATAGCCTCATATGTAAAATGAATTTTAATTGTTCCACTTTCCCCTCCACAACAACCTGAATATGATTATTGATTTTTCTTAAACTGGATTTATGTATTTGGAATGATAGAATTGCTTTTCCCTTCCTTTTCCACTTAGTCTCTTCATACTTGTGGTCCATTAAGAATACAAGTTAAGCTCAGCCTGCATGGTTCAGTGTTTGAACATCAACCTATGAACCAGAAAGTCACCGTTTGAGTCCCAATCAGCCAGTCAGGATATATTCCCCAGGTTTTGGCTCAATCCCCAGTGTGGGGTGTGCAGGAGGCAGCCAATCAGTGATTCTCTCTCATCATTGACATATATATATATACAAGTTAAGTAGGAAGAATATTTATGCATCAAAGTTAAAACTTTAGGGGACAGGGGAAAGACCTTGATTAATTTTTTTTTAAGTTCAAGTTTTTTAAAAGAAAAAAAAAACTGCCCTAACCAGTTTAGCTCAATGGATAGAGCATCAGCCTGTGGACTGCAGGGTCTCGGGTTCAATTCCAATCAAGAGCATATACTGTAGTTGCAGGCACATCCCCAATAGGGAGTGTGCAGGCGGCAGCTGATTGATGTTTCTCTCTCATCTATGTTTCTAACTCTATACCTCTCCCTTCGTCTCTGTAAAAAATCAATAAAATATGTTTTAAAAATAATAATTAAAAAAAGAAAAGAAAAATACTTTTCTATATCATATAATTCCAACTGACTATCAGCACCTTCATCCTAAAAATGTGCACTTTTCTGCCCTTTTAAAACATTGAAGCTCAAGAACTTGAAAATCCCTCCGGACTATAGAGACACTACATCCTCCTACTCTGTGTCTATCCATGAGAAATATCAGATATTAACTTGAACTTTCCTAACTCATATCTGTACAATGTTGCTTATATCTATTGCCATTGAACAACTCAGTTACCTGGATTTGTGCTGCAAGCTGATGGGAGAAATACCCTCTGCACAAGTTACCTAGTTGATGTATTCCTTGAGGACACAGGTCTTTTCTGTTCCAAATATGAAGGGATTCTTGACTGCTCCCCTCAGTTTGGAAATAATTGTTCTCCAGTTACTAATTTTTTCAGAGGGAAAAATGTGATAAATTTTTATTTAGGGTCTAGCTGGTCCTACTGTTTCTCTCAGCCCTTCTCCTGCCCACCCTCCAACCACCTTCACCTGGCAAAATACCTCTTCTCTCATCAATTTCCAGTAGTGTGTGTTTATTTTTTTTAATTTCTATTTATTGTTGAAAGTATTACATGTGTCTCCGCTTTTCCCCCCACTGACCTCCCCAGCCAACAAGTTAAGGAATATTTGGCAAATGCTTTTCAGTTTACAGAGCACATTTTTTATTAGATTGACAATTTTTTTCTAAAATGTATTCGTTTTTTCAATACAAAGACAATTTTTTTAAAAAAATCTTCACAATCACACAAGCTACATAACCCCTCCTAATCACTTCTTTTTTTATTATTTAAAAAATATATTTTATTGATTTTTTTACAGAGAAGAAGGGAGAGGGGGAGAGAGTTAGAAACATTGATGAGAGAGAAACGTCGATCAGCTGCCTCCTGCACACCCCCTATTAGGGATGTGTCCGCAACCGAGGTACATGCCCTTGACCGGAATTGAACCTGGTACCCTTTAGTCCACAGGCCGACTGAGCCAAACTGGTTAGGGCTCCTTATCACTTCTTAACAAAAAGTATATATTTATGATCTATAATCTATACTAACAAAAAAGACTAGTAGTTGTCTGGGGTGAAGAATGGGAGGATTGACTAAAAGGAACAGAAAAGAACTTTATGGGTAATAAAAGTCTATCTTTTCCCCCAGCTTTATTGAGGAATAATTGGCATATAACATTGTGTAAGTTTACTGTGTACAATATGAAGATCTTATATACATATATAGTGCAAAATGATTACCATGGTAAGGTTAGTTTACACATCCATTACTCAATCCATGACCATTTTCTACTCTCTTAGCAACTTTTAAGTATATCATATCATTGTATTATTGATAGTCCATGCTGTACATCCAATTACTAGAACTTACTCAGCTGCCAGTTTGTATCCTTTGACTACTTTCACCCATTTCCCAGCCCTCCTGCCCCAGACACCACCAATCTACTCTCTGTTTCTATGAATTTGGCTATTTATGTCCACATATAAGTGAGATCATATAGTTTTTATGTTTCTCTGTCTGATGTATTTCACACAATGCCCTCAAGGTTCATCCATGTTTTTGCTAATGGCAGGATTTCCTTCACCAAAAGTATATCTCGATCATGGTGGTTACATGGCTGTATTCATTTGTCAAAAGCCATCACCCTGTATACTTAAAATGTGTATATTTTACGCTATGTAAATTACACTTCAATAAAGTTTATTTAATATTTTTAAATAGTAATATACTCATTAGGAAATTTAAGCAGGGCTTCCAGTTTTTTTATTTATTTTTAAAAATATATTTTATTGATTTTTTACAGAGAGGAAGGGAGAGAGATAGTTAGAAACATCGATGAGAGAAACATCGATCAGCTGCCTCCTGCACACCCCCAACTGGGGATGTGCCTGCAACCAAGGTATGTACCCTCGACCAGAATTGAACCCGGGACCCTTCAGCCCACAGGCCAATGCTCTATCCACTGAGCCAAACCGGTTTCGGCACAGGGCTCCCAGTTTAATACGCCGGATTTATTTTACTTTTCCTCTTCCCATAGCCTCTCGAAAATGGTAGTAAGAACAGATAAAAGATATCCAAGGACAAGAAGAACAGGGAGGGAAAAGGTCTTCATGAGAATTCAACAGATTTCAGAATTTAGCAGAGAGCAAAGTAAGTTATAAACTCGGTGCCTACGGATGGATGAAAAAAATCCCTAGAAGTTAGTGAGCAGCTTCCCCTGCAGAAACCCTGGAGGGAAAGAGGAAAGAAAGCTTAGAACTTGAGGAATGGGGTCGAAATATCAGAAATAAAAGAGAGATTAGCTAAAAGTCTGCATGGAGAGGAATGGGAGAATCCCCCCAAAACCCTCCTTCGCTGTCGGCAGCCAGACTCCACTTTCTCATTCTCCAAAGCAATGAACAGGTTTGTTTCAGAGACACCCAGCCTCAGGGGCACCAGTCCCAATGGAACGCAGAGATGGGTACAAGTAAGTTGACCTGTGGGGACTGCAGTTCATAACTGTAGACCCCACAAGCCAAAAATTTAAGAAGTTCTAAAAAGCTCTCTCTGGAAAAATGACATTGTTCTAGAGAAAAAAGACCATGCACACACATTTCAGGGCTTTACCAGCAGTGAGACTCTCCTGGTTCGTGATCTCCTTTGACTGAAGACCGGTTGATAAACATTCAATACACACACACACACACACACACACACACACACACACATACACACACACACACACACAGCTTCCAGACAATGGTTCAATTTTAAATAAGAACAGAGAGTGGAAAATCATAGGCTTTTTAAAAAGTTGAAATAATTTTTTTTTAAAAAGAAACTTGGGGAAAACAGAGACAACATAGGGAGCTTAAGAAAGCTTTAATAAAAGTGCCTTTATATTTAACATCTTTAAAGTGACAAAAGATGATACTACATCCACAGAAGAAACAGGTGTGATAAAAGGAAATAATCATAGAATGAGAGAGCGCTCAGATATTTAAAATATATTACTCCAAGTAAAATGTTCATCCGAAGTACGGAAGCAATGAAAATCTCACACACACACACACACACACACACACACACACACACACACACGACACAGAGATGAGAAAGGATCAACCAAGAGGCACAACACCTCTATGACTTTGCTAGGTAGTGAACTATTTCAGTTGTTGCCATAGTGTTACCCTATCTATAGATTAAGTCAAATATTGCTATATAATTACATTGATTACCTGGAGGATTGGAAAGGGAAGAAACAGGTTTGTAATAGCAATAGATCTTCAAGTACCATAATAGGAATCTAATTCTCGGTATCAAAATAACACAATAAACATATTATTTAGACATTTAAAGATAAATATCAAAAGAAACAGCTAAGAGTTTAAAGTAGCTCCCACTGTAGAGTGAACTGGTGATAGAAAGGGTTGAGGCAAAGAATGATCATATTTTATATAAGCTACCTTATGTTCAAACTATTGTTCATACATATAATTTTTAATTTTTTCCTCATTTTTTATTAAGGTATTATATGTGTATATACCTTACCAATCCCCACCCCACCCCTACTCCCATACATGCCCTCCCTCCCCAGAGTTTTTCCTCCATTGGTTATACTTATATGCATGTCCTTCGGTTGATCTCTTATCTCCCTCAGATCTCCCTACCCTCCCCGCTGTAATTTGACAGTCTGTTTGTTGCTTTACTGTCTCTGTATCTATCTTTTTGTTCATCAGTTTATAATGTCCCTTATTATCCATAAATTAGTGAGATCATGTGGTGTTTTTCTTTCATTGACTGGCTTATTTCACACAGCATAATGTTTTCCAATTCCATCCGGGTCACTGCAAATGATAAGAATTCCTTCTTTTTATGGCAGCATAGTATTCCATTGTGTAGATGTACCGTAGTGGTTTTTTTTTTCGTTTTTTTTTTTTAATTTATTAAGGTATTATATGTGTACATAGCTTACCATTGCCCCCCCACCTTCCCAGAGTTTTTTGTCCATTGGTTATACTTATATGCATGCATACCAGTCCTTCGGTTGATCTTTTATCTCCCCCAGATCTCCCTACCCTACCCACTGTCATTTGACAGTCTGCTTGTTGTTTTACTGTCACTATATCTATCTTTCTGTTCATTAGTTTATAATGTTCTTTATTATCCATAAATGAGTGAGGTCATGTGGTGTTTCTCTTTCATTGACTGGCTTATTTTACTCAGCATGATGTTCTCCAGTTCCATCCAGGTTACTGCAAATGATGAGAATTCCTTCTTTTTTATGGTAGCATAGTATTTCATCGTGTAGATGTACCATAGTTTTTTGATCCAGTCATCTGCTGACAGGCACCTAGGCTGTTTCTAAATCCTAGCTATTCTAAATTGTGCTGCTATGAACATAGGGCTGCATATAATTTTTAATAGAAAAGATGAGCTGTATTCTGTTTTTATTACTACAAATAATATAACAAAGCACTTATACATTCATTGTCTCATTTGGTTTTCACAAGGATCTGCTGAGATAGGATTTACTGTTAGCTCTATTTTTATAGATGTAGAAATTGAGAACCAGAGAAATAAGGTGAGTTGTGACAAGTCTAATGATTCTAAATCCTTATACTTTCCTCTACACAAAGATTAAAAATTAACATTGTAATGTGTATCCATTTACAAATATGCCTCATTCCAACAGGGTTCTTAATGTAACTTATGAAAATGAATGCAACATTGCCAGTTAAAATGAATTAAAAATAAATTATTTGAGAAATATATTGGAGAAGAAATAAGGATTGAAGGTAAGGGTAATTTATCAGATGCAGGCCAGCAAATCTTATCTATCCAATGGAGATTAAACTAAAATTTGGTCCTGAGCTTTCTAACAGCCAGTGCTAAAAAGGGAACAAGATTGACAAGTCAGAACATTCATTGTGTTTACAAAGTAAGATCAAAACTAGGGAGAACTTTCATCCACTAAGGGATATTAGGGAGAAACTACATAATGTAATAAACAATATCCTTATCAATGTTCTTAAAATAAGTCAGAAACAAGCAGAATCTATGTCATTCAATGTAGACTAATTTCACCACGCCAAAAACAATTTGTTTAATAATAAATTGACAGGGCCCTAGCCAGTTTGGCTCAGTGGATAGAGAGTCAGCCCGAGGACTAAAAGGTCCCAGGTTTGATTCCACTCAAAGACATGTATCGGAGTTGTAGGCTTGATCCTGTGCCCTGGTGAGGACGTGTAGGAGGCAACTAGTTGATGTGTCTCTCTCATATTGATGTTTTTCTCTCTGTGTGTCTCTCCCCCTCCCTTCCACTCATTCTAAAAATCAATGGGAAAATATCCTCAAGTGAAGATTAACAAAAAACAACAACAAATGTTTTAATAAATAAATAAATTGACAGGGACAGGAAGAGGGGCATAAACATAATGAGATCTAGGTGTAAGGAAAAATTTAATGCAAGTGTAATGTTCTTATTAGCCATGTATACATATACACATATATGCGTATACACCCATATATATGACTTCTACAAAGAGCTTTCCAATATCTCAATTTCCTAGTGCCCTCACCAAGAGAAACTAGCTACAAAATGTACACAACCTAATGATTTATGCCACTTTTTACACAGGGTTATTCAAAAATGAGTTTAAAATGGATTTATCTATTCAAAATAGTAACATTGTTTTTGAAAGGTTTGATTAGCAGCTACTCTTTCTATTAGGGACAATCGTCTCATAAACCCACTCCTGCTCCATGATAATAAAACTATCTCATCTATTCAGGGTTGACTCTAGTTAAAGGAGAATTAAATTGCCTCTCCCTCTATCCACCTGAATTCTGTCTCAAGTAGAGTTTTTCAAATTCCATGACATTTCTTTGAGTCATAGCAGGGAGTGTTGATTTGACTGAGCCAAACTGAAGATAAGTGTGTGAAAGATGAAATTTTTCATTAAAACAATATTTCAATAGGCCTGACTCCACTTGTTCTAACTCTTGGAGAACCCTGGGATGATCTTCATCATTTCTTCAGTAGTTTCCTCACATGTACACCACATATCTTGTCTTCTCTTCCTGGTTCAGGATAACTCTTTGATGTTCATCACCTTTAGAACTATGTAAAAGCACCCCAACACTTGCAACAGCACACCATTGAAATATCTCCTATGGACCCACCAAAAATAAATCCTTAATGTGTTTAGGTCTGCTAATATCTGTGTACAAGTGGAGGATAAATACTTTAAGTCCCATTATAATTGGAAGTATTATTATGGCAACTATAGTGACTTGTATTTATGTTTATTTGTACATCTCTCTTTCTCTGGAGTTCAACTATGAATCTATAGAGGGCTGTTCCAGAAGAGAATTCTGAATGGCAGACACCATGGGTAAAGGTGGGTGGACACATCCTTCCCTGTAAATGTCATGGCTTTGGTATAGAAATAACCATGCCTAACTTTAGAATTAGTTCTCTGGAGGGTCTTTGGCTGCCCAGATGAGTCATCCCACCAGATTTCCAAATAAGCCCAACTATGTCTGGATCTTAGGAGAAATGGAGATTTGGCTTCAACTGTCATAACAATATCTACCATTTAACAAGAACCATGCATTTGTGCTGGTTTCTTCGTTTAATACTCATAAGGATCCTGGGAGTAGAATATTATTGTCTCCATTTTGAAAGAGAGAACTGAAGCTCATGTGTTCATGATCTTCTCCATAGCTTATTTCTAAGGCTATGGAGGTATGGACTGTGTAAGGTTCCCTGCAAATCAGTGCTGACACTATGTTAGGCCCTATATCAGGACCCAAATGCACTCTCAAGACTGTGACCATAAAAGGACAAGTAAGCCGAAACCGGTTTGGCTCAGTGGTAGAGCTTCGGTCTGTGGACTGAATGGTCCCGGGTTCGATTCCGGTCAAAGGTATGTACATTGGTTGCGGGCACATCCCTGGTAGGGGGTGTGCAGGAGGCAGCTGGTCGATGTTTCTCTCTCATCGACATTTCTAGCTCTCTATCTCTCTCCCTTTCTCTCTGTAAAATATCAATAAAATATATTTTTTTAAAAAAGAAGATAATTTTTTTTTAAAAAAGGACAAGTAAAACACAGGCATAAATCATGCTATTAAAGGTAGAATTTCACACAGAGTGCTGTAGATATCCTAAGGGGGGAGTGAAAATTATGCCACACAAAGTAGTCATGCTTTAGTTGGCCAAGTGATATTTATTCATTCATTCAACAAGTAGAAATTGAATATTTTCTGTAGACTAGGAATTGTACTAGGCACTAAACACAACCATATGAAGAAACTCATAGTCTAATAGAGAAAGAATTAAATATTCCCACTGTGTTACCAGTTTCTTAGAACTGCCATAATAAATTACCATAAACATAATATCTTAAAACAAGAAAAATGTATACTTCCATAGTTCTGGAGGCTAGAAGTTCAAAATTAGGATGTTGGCAGGGTCATGCTCTCTCTCAAGGCTCTAGAGAAAGAATCCTTCCTTGCTTTTACCTAGCTTCTTCTGACTGCCAGTAATTCCCAGCATTCCTTGTGTTATTCACTTCCATCTCTGCCTGTCTTCACCTGGCCTTCTTCCCCATGTGTCTTTGCGTCTTCTCTCTGTGTCTTCATGTGGCATTCTTGGAAGGACACCAGTCTAGATTTAGGCCCCATCCTAATCCAGTATGACCTTAACTAGTTACATCTGTAAGAGCATATTTCCAAATAAAGTCATAGTCTAAAGATTGTAGTAGACATGAATTTTGAGGGGACATTACTGAATCTAGTACACCCACAGTCAATAAAACTCAGAAGTGCCAAGTAGTGAACTACAGAAGACTATGGGAGCACACACATTGGGACCTAATCCAAACTCAAGAGAGTCAAGAAAAGATCAGAATTCTGGAAGACAGTGGGTTGGTGAATGCTTAGTCCAAGAGTTCATTTGTATGGGGACAACTTAACCTCTTTTCCCAAACACACCCACCAATAACCTCCGAACTCTTTTTATCTCCTCCTAACTCATTTGTCAAAGTCAAATTGAAATCCTGACTTTAGAGGTGGAAAAACTGAGACTTAGAGTTAAGTGACTCATCCAAGAATACACAGCTCCTTGTCATTCTGGCCCCAACGGTCATGCATGATGTTTCAGGGCACAGACTTTCTGCAGGTAGGGTCTCTGTGTAGTCCTAAGCTTCTGCTGCTTCCCTAGGTCTGAAAGAGCCAACACAGAACAGGGACTCTATTTTACTCCTGTGGCAAGGACACGGCTGAATGTCCCGACACATTGAATGCCCATAAAGGTTATAACGGCCCAGGAGCTCACTTATCACTCTCTGCATCCTCAGTGCATCTCTGTCCAATCCTCCTTTCTCCCCAGGAGAAAACCAGATGGGCTGGGAGTATTTGCACCAAGAAAAATCCATCTCATAGCAAACATTCGTTCAGTCCCCAAGGATTCTTCCTAAGAGCTTTCCACTGCACCCGCTCACAGGGCAGACAATGTGCTAAACCAGCTGTTTAACACAAGAGGCTCCCTGTCCCCAGAGACCTGAGACAAGCTCCTGAGACATGCAATATGTCTACATTAGCCAGGCGACTGGCTTTGGGTGTGTTTTCTAATTCCATATCCCTGTGTTTATTAGCTGCAAGTCTGCCAGAAACTGGGCTCACCAGCTTTTCCAAACAGAGAAGAGAGAAATGTTTCCCTGCTTCTGTTTGCCCTGGAACCTGGTACCATAGAGACTTGTTACCATCATAGCCTGGGAAGACTTGGTTGCAGCTCAGGCTGGGATGCCCATGCTGAGTCAGCTGAGGAAGGTGCATAAGCAGACACAGGCATGGATGGGAGAGTACCTGACCTGGCAGTGGGACAGGTTCTGAAAAAGATGGCAACCATCCACGTCCTGATGTCCAAGGGAGCAGGAGGAAAGGGGTGTAGCACTAAAAGGAAGAGCTTGAACTCCACAGTTAGACAGAACTGGTTTTGAATCCTGGCACTGCCACTTAGCAATTCTCTGACTTTGGGCAACTTACATAACCTCTTATGCTGGCATGAGAATACTTTGGTTATATTAGGTAAAATTCAATATATTATTTAAATTTATTTCACTTGTTTCTTTTCACCTTATTCAATGTGGTTACAAGAAAATCTGAATTTCCACATGTGACTTGCATATTTGGCTCACATTGTCTTTCTATCGGACCATGCTGGTTTAGGCCAGCAAATGTTCCAGCCAATGGGGTGGGACTCAGGATCTCAGATTCTGGGTTAGAAAAAGTGGAACATGATTTTTTTTTTTTAAAAAAAGTGGGATTCTGAGCTAACACACAGGCATACAGATACTTGGCTGGGCCCAGGTCTCCCGACAAAAGAGCCAGGTCTGTGCAGGGCTGGCTCTGTGAGTAGGTGAGGCTGAGCCCATGAGCCTGGGACTTGTACTGGTCAGGACTGAGGCCTCCAAAGAGAGTTACCATGTGTGATATTGTTTATATCCCTGGTAACAAGTAGGCATGTCATAACAACGTGTATTCCTCCCTCACATGCCATTGGCAGCGATAAGGAATCAAGACACCTCCCTCAAATGAAGTCACACCCAGCTCAGAATTCTGGAATGGAAGAACAGCGGAAACTTTCAGAGTATGAGTGTGTCCTCAAGCCAAACGAGTCTCAGCCAGTTTCTAACACGGACATAAGAAGCATTCTTGGAGAACTCTATCTCATAGTCCCTCAAAAACATGATTGTAGTTAGAACCATATGGAGGGCCTAATTTCTTTCAGGAAACTCTTTGCTATCCCCTTCAATCTCTCGGTCACAAAAAGCCTCTGAAATGTGATTAGGCAAAATCTAAATCCACGTCTCCTTGGAGGCATGACATCAAAACCTGTTTATTAACTCCCTAAGTTATGTTTTCCAAGAATGTGTGTTGTCCTTCAATGAATGAGGGCGAGCCCTTGCCAAGTAATGTCTCCAGTTTACAAACTGAGAAATTTAGCATCTGATCTTGCCTCCATGAAGTGCAAATGGGCTTAACTGAAGAAGGCATTGGAGAGTGGAAGAAAAGAAGACAGTTTCTCAGCTGAGGAGAACTCTGTGATGTGCGGTGCTCTGGGCTGAAATTATTTTTAGGCTTTGACATTAAAATCAAGATTCGAGTTTCACTTCCTGGCCTCTGAAGACACTCATCTGGCTTCATCTTTCTGGACATAGTACGTGCTCTGGGATAGGCTGTGTAAAGACCACTACTCAAATATGTAATATCTTAATCAATAAATAAATTTTAAAAATAAAACGAACAAAAAGACCACTACTCATTGAGGCAGCCATCCCTGAATATAATGTGCAAAAGGCAAGCCTGATCCCTAAGTACAGTCTAGATTCTAAAGAGTCATGTGGCCATGACAAAAAAAACAACAACAAAAAGAACTACAAAGAATTCTACAAGACATACAGCAACCTTGGAAGCTGCCCCAGTGGTGTGCCTCCAACACGTCTTAGGAAAAAGCCATTTGAGTGTCTTCTGCATTAATGGTTGCCTGTTTATTTCAAAAGCATGGATGACTCACTTCTGTAACCAGGCGTCACATAACAAGCAGACTGGGACACAGGTGAGGTGGGAGGTTTCTTCTGTCCTCCTTGAGATCCCGGAGCTCTCCACCTTGTCCCGTGTCCCACACCTTGTGCTGAGACTGTCCATTAACTCAACCCACTAGGACTAACCATTCTTGTTTCTGTCTGCTCCATTTAGCAGATCCTGGCACACTGAGCACTTTATAAATGTGTGTGAAATACAGAGGAATGAATTACTACCTAAAAGTCTGAACTTCATCTTTCTCCATGCACTGCTGCACTCTGTTTTCAACGGGGAGTCATCTAGCACCTCACTAGGTTATGAGTCAACTTCACAACCTAGTGAGGTGCTAGAGGGCTGGCGGGGAGAGGGGCGCAATGGAGATACAAGGTCTTCTGAGGGTCGGTGTTGGTTGAGAAAACCAGATATGACCAAGTTCAAGGACAGCCTAAAAGAGGTAGAAATAAGTCAATCTTCCCAGGAAACACTTTCATTATCAGAATATTAACCAGGCTAATAATGATAACCGATAACCGTAAGAATATGCACTTACTCTTTTAACACTTGTGTCTTACTAAGTTTCGATCATGTTGTAGACACTGTTCTGGGTGTTCCAGGCAGAGCAATAAACAAAAAAGGCAAAGTCCATGCCCTCAAAGATGCAGGGAAACAAGGAAAAGAGAGGTCAATGTCCTATAAAGCGAGAGAGAGAGAGAGAGAGAGAGAGAGAGAGAGAGAGAGGATGAGGGGCTGTGCTTTCATGTAAGGTAGCAAGGTAAAGTGTCAGAGATATGTTTATATTTGAGCAGAGAACTGAAAAGAACATTTCAAACAGAGGAACCATGAACAAGAGTGGTCAGCATGGCCATGGAGGGCTAGCGCTAAAGAAGCCAGGAATCCTGGGGGGGCAAAGCCAGAGGCCAGCAAGATGGCACATTGTGTAGCTTTTTCATGACCAGGCATCCCAGTCCACTGCTTCTCACATGTTGATGGGTAATAGAATGTCTCATAGTTGTATCATAAAAATGAAAAGCAACCAACACCACAATAACAAAACTTCCCACCCAAACTAAGACCTTTGGGGGTCTCCCCTTCCAAACTCTATATAAGGGGACAAGTATAATAATGTCAACATTATTTACTTTTGATTCTTGGTAATAAACATGCTACTGTTGTGAATGTCTCTTAAACACAAGATACCACCTTCTGCTGTCCGGTCCATGTAAAGTTACACACAATTTTACAATGGGACCCAGGATTTGTTGGACGATGCTGGACCATGTCAGGTTTTGGACTCTATTCATTTAAGCCTCACAATAAAACCATCAGATAGACGTTATCACTCCCATAAATAAATTAAGGCTCTGAAAGATTATTTTCCCTGAAAATTAACCAGCCTATAAGTAGTGGCATCATAATTTCCATCCTAATATTCCCACCCTCTATCTAGAGTCCTTTGTGTCTTCTTGTCTGATCTGCCCGGCAGTAGGTCTGTTGAGTGAGTATTGGGGGAACTAGGAATAAGGTTAGCCCTGTGGCCTGACTAGTGTGGCTCAGTGGACTGAGCATTGTCCCATGCACCAAGGGGATCACTGGATCGATTCCCAGTCAGGCCACCTGCCCTGGTTCCAGCTTGATCTCCAGTAGGGGCGTGCATGAAGCAACTGATCAATGTTTCTCTCTCCCTCTCCCTTCCTCTCTCTCTAAAATTAATAAAAACATATTTTTAATGAATGAATGAATGAATAATAAACAAACAAACATTACCATAACCACAGACAATGGGGCAGTGAGGGCCTAGAGTGGCGGTCTGGGGACAGGCCGAAGGTGGTCAATGGGGGAGGGATGGCGGGAGATAATACTTTCAACAATAAAGAATTATTTAAAAAACAAACAAAGAAATGTTAGCCCTGTGACCCAGAGAATCAGCAAACTGCCAGGATGCGTTTAGTCCCCCAAGAGAATAAGTCATAAGAAAATGTGCCTGCTTACTTCCTTGCTTGGCCAAGAGCAGTTGTGGGGAAAAGAAAATTTGACAGAGTGCCTTTGAAAATCAGAATGAAATAAAATCTTCCGAGATGACCAGCTATCAAGGAGCTGAGCTGAAAAACTACTGGAGGAAGTATGGAGCACTCCAGGGCTTTTTCATCCGTTCTCTCCATTCCTTTGTTCATTTCATTTCCTAGTGTCATGTTTACTGACTGCTTGCTTGCTATGTGTTCACTGCCTGCAGCTCTGGTCTCCTGTGGGTGGCCTGGCCCCTGAGAAACTCTCTCCTTTCTAGGCAAGGCAAAATGGCATTGAACCCACCCTCATCAGAAGGTTTGTGTTTAACTCAGAAAATTGTTGTGACTTGGTAGCCAATCTTTCTATTTTTTCAGATGTTAAAAGAAGATAATTTAGTCCGACCTCATAGGTTTATTGTAAAGATTTCCTAAAACAAAGTGTATGAGGTTACCTGGTACACAAGGCGGAATTCGGGGCATATTAGCTGAATCTAAATTTGTGGGTAAAGCCTCTTTTATTGTGGTGGGCAAAAGTAAGCTTACAAATCATATAATAATTAATTAATAGGGATAAACTCTGTTTTTCATACTCACAACTATAGGCCTACTTTTGCCAATCCCGTATATAATTCTTCTATGACTCCTGGGCCTATTTTGATATCTATGTCTGGTACGGGCCACAGGATAAAGTTTTAAAAGTTGGTGAAGAGCCCTGGCTGGTTTGGCTCAGTAGATAGAGCACCGGCCTGTGTACTGAAGGGTCCCAGGTTCGATTCCAGTCAAGGGCATGTAACTTGGTTGCCGACACATCCCCAGTGGGAGGGGTGGGAGGCGGCTAATTAATGTTTCTATCTCATTGATGTTTCTAACTCTCTAGCCCTCTCCCTTCCTCTCTGGAAAAAAATCAATAAAATACATATTTTTTTTAAAAGTTGGTGAAGAGCCTGCCATTAAGCAGGTGACACCCCACCATCATCCCTGTAAAAACCCAGGTACCTCTTTGTATGTGACTATGTTCCATGGGTTATCCTGGATCCTCTAGTCAAGTCTTATTTATGAATCATCTTCTCAGCAGGCTCAATACCGCTACAACAAATAACTGACATTTATTGAGTCCTCATCGAGAGCTTTGCCATTATTTCCCCCAAAGAGCTCTATTAGGTACTATTTGTATTAGTGTGCTCTGGCTGCCATAACAAAATTCCACAGACTGGGCGGCTTAAACAACAGACTTATTTCCTTGTAGTTCTGGAAGCTAGAAATCCATGGTCACGGTGCAGGCAAATCTGGTTTCTGGTGAAGGTTCTCTTCCTGGTGTGTAGACAGCTGCCTTCTCACTGTGTCCTCACATGGCCTTTCCTCTCTGCTTTTGCAAAGAGAGAGAAATCTCTTACACCTCTTTCTCTTCTTGTAAGGACTCCATCCGATCAGATTAAGTCTTTCATTTATTTCATTATTATTATTATTATTATAATCATCATTATTAATTTATCAATTCATTTAACCTTAATTATATCTCTAAAGGCCCTATATCCAAATACAATTACAATTAGGGCTTCGACACATGAATTTGGGGGAAGGACACAATTCAGTCCTTAACTCCATCCCATCCTCCCTATTTTACACTTGAGGAAACTAAGGCTTAGAATTTGTCATAGCAAAAGGCAAGACATGAATCCACGGTGTCCCATGGAAATAAACACAAATTATCCACTTCATTCATACCCTGGAGTCAATTAATGTGTGCGTACACTTTGGCCAACATATTGTTAAGGGAGCAGGCTGGGTGGTGGCAGAGAAATCTATGGGGGAAGTGAAATCTTGGCCAGGCTGGAGTCATGGCAGCCAGGTTCTGCCAGCTTGCCCCACCTGGGCTTCCTCCCCTGTTGCCAAACTTGGAGGGTCTGGGTCTGAGGCTTATTAAGAGAGATGACAATTTTCACTTACATGATTCTGATAAAGAAGAAACATTATAACCCAGACACTGGAGTCTGCAAGGGTTTGGATGATAGCCACATGTCTGGTGGCAAAGTAAGTAGCCTGTGGTTCAAGGTCACCCTGTTCCTTTTAACACAGAGAAGTATCAGTTAAGCCCCAGGGATCACAGAGTTCCTTATTATTACCACAAAATGACCTGACCATCCTGGATGACCCCACACGCTGAACCTCTTCTCTTTTCCCTCAACATCTCAGTGTATCTGCCCAGTGTCCTATTCCCTCTGCCTGGCCTCCTGGGGGAAACAATATTAAGTTTTTAAATTCCCAGTGGTGATAATAGTTGGCATGTCTTCTAATGATATTTCACTCATTCAACAAATGTTTGTTGCCTCCATATTATATTATATATCAGATACTCTTCTAGGCACCGGCAATATAGCAGTGAATAAGTCAAAAAAGATTGTTATCCTCTAAGCACACAGGTTCTAGTAAGGAATGTATGTTGTTATGAGGATCTCAGCCCTTATCAAGGAGAACATCTCTACTGCTGAGCCATTCAGAGCAGTGTGAAAAAATGAAGCATGTGCAGCAGTCATGGTTAGAAGACCTGGTGTCCAGCCCTGGCTTCATGCTTTTCAGTTATTCATGTGACGTCCCCTTGGTGCTAGTGATAGAGAAATAGCTGCAGGGGAGGTGGTGGGAGTGGACAGACCGTTACAATGTAGTGTCTACGTGCTAGAAATCAAGGAATCTCCATCAAAGTGCTTTGGCTTTACAGAGTGGGGAGCAGTTTGGTCTCTTTGAGAAGATGTAGACAGCCTGACATGTAAGATAAGTAATTAAGGAGTGAGTATCTTCTAGGGAAGAGAAAGTGAGGTTGGTCTATACATAGCAGTAATAGCATTAGGGGGAAGAGAGGACAAATCAGCATGGCTGATGAGAATTCCAGGCAGGTGGGAGAAAGGGTAAGAAACACAGACTGGCTAGAAATCTGTATATTTTTATAATCATTTCACAACCCAACTTTGTTAATTCCCACACCTTCATATTTAATGGCACAGAGAACATCAGTACAATTTGCCTCTGTAGACACTTCTTTTTTCAGCGTGTACATCTTCTCAGAGTGTATTTACATGCATACATACATGGATACAGATATGGTGGTGAGCCTTAAAAATATCACAGTTGAGTATAATAGCACTAAGATGCTTTATATTCAACACTTTGGTGATCTGATTTTACCAATAGTCATTCTGTTTGACTCAGAACATAAAATATCTTTACCTCTTATTGTGACAGAAAAAATTAGCTTCAAATGCCATAAAACTGAGCATATCAGGACTTGCATTAGGAAATCCGGCACTTGCACTTTCAAAATCTTTGATTCAATTAAATGGTGTTTAAAATACATTGCTTCAAAGTCATTGTGGTAGATTGAAGCAATCCTCTGCCATGAACCAAAGGGTAATTTGATCACAAGATGGTACAGTACTCTAAAGAAACTTTCTAGCACTCCTTCAGACAGTTGCTGTCTAACAACCCCATACCCCAGCCTTCATGAAGAGATTAGAGAAACAGTACAGAATAAATGCTGTTTTGTTAGTCTTAGTGCTGTTTGGTACATAATTTCAGCTTTCTGCCTTTCAGGCACATGGGAATGTTACATTTCCTTCAAGAGTTCATTCTAGTCTTTTCAAAGCTTTTTTCCCTTCTCTACTCTCATGATGGATGATGATAATAACTGCTTCATCTAGACACTGTACCATGCACACATAGAGCAAGTGAGGAACAAACCTTGTTGCTTTAAACCACTAACAGTTGGGGGAACTTTTTTTGTTACTAGGCACAATCTAGCCTGTGCTGACTGATGCATTTTACAGATTTGAGAGTTGAATCAACTATGTTTTAAAATATGATGAACTATGCATGTATGGGGCATATATTATATGCTCATATATGCTACATATTTTATCTTTAGTTTCATACATGCTGAGTGAGTAGGTATATTTTATATAAATTATAAAACTGAGGCTCTAAACAGTACATTGCAGAGTCAAAATACAAACCTGTTCCTCTTATTCTAAATTTGGCCAACCTTTCACTATGCCTCATGGCCTCTCCTGCTATTTTTGAGGGCAAGATGTAGTCTTGCGAAATATAACCCAGATATCACCTGAGGCTTGACACTCAAGATCTAGACATTTGACTTGAATCCCATCTCAGTGATTTATGGAAAGTCAAATCCTTCTCCAAGAGTTTTGCAAATTCCCAGAGGGCTTATGAGCCAAGCCTTTGTCTGTTTCCTGGAATCCTGATTCATTATACCACACTTACAAAATGTGAAACCAGAGGTTAAAATGAGTCCCTTTACTAATCTCTATTAAAGAACAACACAAAACCAACCAACAATTTTTTTTAACTGGCTGCACACACACAGCATTGGGTAGGTCTTTACCAAACAGCTAAAAATCTCATATTAGACATTTCTCATCTTTGAAAATCCTTTCAGACCACTCCACTTCTGGAGAGAGTTTCTTTTGTGACATACATGCCACAAGACACTCCTCCCAGAATCTCTACAGTGAACTTCAAATATAGCAAAATTCCCACCTTCTCCTGGCTCCTTTTTCCTCTTGCTCCTCCTACCTTCTTCCTAGATTTTCCTTGAATTTCCAAATTCCCCTTCCTCTACCATTTAAACAAGTCACCTCCTCCTAGTTCTTGCTTCCCAACCTAACCTTCCCAGTCAAACTCAGCAAGGCTCTCAGCCATCCATTTGACAAAAACTACCCTCTTTAACAGTTGGTTGTGGTTAATGAGTGTGTGTGTGTGTGTGTGTGTGTGTGTGTGTGTGTGTGTGTGTGTCTTCATCTGAGGATATTTTTCCATTAAGTTTTAGAGAAAGTAGAAGGGCACATTCTGTGCTTAAATGGTTGCCTGGACTAGTGTGGTGAAGAGTCCCTGTCAATCACCCATCTTCACAGAACTCCTGTGCTGGGTACTTTCATTCAATCCACAATCAGTCACACAGAGAACTTCCAGATGGTAAGAATTCTCATAGATTCTACTTTGCCTAAGGCGAGGATGTGAAGTTAAATGACCAAATTATTAAAAGAGGCACTTCTCTTCTCATCATTAGTCATTGTTTAGAGATGGGCATTTTACAAATAAAATCAACATCCTGCTTAGGGCAGAGCTATTTGAATCACAGCCCTTCTGCCTTGAGACTGCAGATTTTGGAATTTATTAATATACATAATTCCAGGTTACCCTGTTTGAAAAGACTACAGTGAACCAACTTCTGTGGGTCTCACTGAATTGAAACAGTATGGTCACATTTAACCGCCCAGTTATTATCAACAAGGCTGCATGGGTAAGTCTCTTCGAAACCAAAGGAGCTTTCCCAGGAAGTGCTTTCTACAAAGCATAAACAAAAATTATTAAATCACGAACTTACCAGAGTAAGAAAGTACCCATCTCACAATCTCTATAGTTAATTTCAAATATAGCAAACCCCACCTAGCACAGAGACACACATTAAGACTCCACCCACACAGTTAACAATGTGAAGCACAAGTTCTCTAAAAAGAAAGCCAAGTATGCACTTCGGAATCCATTAGACTGGAATCTAGAAACGTAGTTAGCAGTGCCCATATCCTGTCTTCAAAAGTTCTTGATTATTCGAATATAATGAATGCCAAGGGCTGGAGCATATTCAGGGAATATGGGTCAAGTTGCTTTTGATAAATACTTAAAATAGTGGTTACTAATTCTAAAGGTTTCATGAGGCACTTTTAAACCCATATCATTTCCAACCCTTACACTAACTTTTAAGGTGAATACCACTATCCTCATTTTACAAATGAAAAAAAGAAAGATCAAGAGTGGTGGGTTATCTTCTGATGGCAAACTGCAGCTCGCGAGCCACGTGCGGCTCTCTGGCCCCTTGAGTGTGGCTCTTCCACAAAATACCACGGCCTGGGTGAGTTTATTTTGAAGAAGTGGCATTAGAAGAAGTTTTAAGTTTTACAAATTTGGCTCTCAAAAGAAATTTCAATCGTTGTACTGTTGATATTTGGCTCTGCTGACTAATGAGTTTGCCAACCACTAGGCCCTAGGACATAGTCACTGGCTGAGCCAGAGAAAGTCAGGTTTGTTCCTACATTCTGAATTACCAATGTTTGCACAGTGCTTTTCTGTATATTAATTGCCTCGTTGGCTTTAGTTAACAGCTCTCTGATGTAGATTCTATATCCCGGTTTTAAAGAGAGGAAAAACTAAGGTTCAAAAAATAGGTGACCGCTATAGGCCATCCATGGAGTAAGGAACAGATGCATGTCTGCTGGTACCACAGAGCTCCATCATCAAGCAGGAGAGTAAGATTCAAATTGAACTGAGTTGTGGTAGATCCTTAATCAGACACATTCCATTTAACTTTTTTCCAAGTCTGTTGCCATGGTTGTTAAGACCAGCATGCATTCCTTGAGATTACAACAATCTCACAGCTGATGATGCTGGAAATTGGGTTGTGAGGTATCATTACCACGGGAATGAAATCAAAAAGAAAGAAAATTTAGTTTATAGCAGTAGACTTTAGTACCCACGGCTGCTGTTCCATTTGGAATTGTATTTAAATATTTTACAACCCTTTACAATTATTATTATTATAAAAGAAGTGCATGGTCTTTATAGAAAAATATTAAATATAAAAAGTAGAAAGATGAGGGAAAACCCATAGTTCCAGCAGCATCCCAAGTCAACTACAACTAAGTTTTTTTTTATTTGTTGCATATATATATATATATATATATATATATATATATATATATTAGTATATATAGATATAGATATATAGATATATAGACACACACATATATGTATGTGTATGTGTAGGTTTATATTTTTATAAAGTTTTTACCATAATGGATATTTAACTTTATCTTACTTTTCAATGTATCTCTCACATTGAACATTATAACATGGGCATAACCAGTGCCAGGTTAACGGCTGCTTAATTATCATTTGAGCATGGTTACCATAGTTTGTATAATATTTTCCTCAACAGAATAGTCCTTTAAACTGTTACCAATGAATCTCTATTATAAAGAACATTGCAATGGGCGTCATTATGCATAAAATTTCAAATTTTTAAAATACTTGGGCTTGTTTTATTAGACAGAAACTTAGTAATGAAATGCATGGGCTCTTCGTAGATACTTTGAAATTATTTGTATAAATGTATATAGTTCTCACTTGTAATATCATCAACATCATTTGAATATCCAAACTTCAGCACCTTGACAGAATACCTCCCGAAGTGTTCTCCAAAAAACTAGATGAGCTCAAGTCATTCATTCTGAATTCTGCCTTTGCACCAGTTCATTTGCATGGCTCCAAAGAAGAAGAATTGACAACTTTCCATTGACAGTGTTCTCAAGCCAGCACTGCCCTTTGGCCATGCCCTTCACTTGACTGTTGCCTCACAACTGGGCTCTGTGGACAATGCAGCTGCAAACACAAACTCTTCAGCAGCACCACACACAGTAGCTTTGGACAGCCTGGTCCTGGATGTTCTTGCCAGTGGTGAGGACTTTGCAAGTCCTAGCCTTGGCCAAGTTGGCCAACAGCTGATCTTTGATGAAGCAACCATCATTTGGGAAAGGCCATTTCAGGTTACATGCTTTCCCTTTGGAAATCTTTTTCCCCATAGAAAGTTTTGAAGAGATAGATCTTAAAAGACATGAAGGTGGGGCCTCCCTGAGTCTTCACAAAGTCATGCTTGTGTAGATATCTACAAGGAGCTAGAAACTTGTATTCACCGGAATCCTGCCGTGGGCCAGGAAATAGGAGAATATTCCCTCAAAAGGAAGGGGAGCATCATCATGACTGGGGAAAGGAAAATGGAGTGGCAAAGGAGATAGGAAAAGGGTTCAACGCTTAAGAGAGAAGCGGAGATTGAAAAAGAAGGGTCTTTTTTTCATGTGCTTTGACAGAAGGGTGAGTGAAGACAAATTTGAACATATTTTGCTGATGATACAATGTCTAGACTTCTGGAGTAGCCCTTCTAGAAGAGGTAGTCACCATCCACATTGTTTTCTAGTCCGTTAGTGTTCTATTTGTAGTGCTTTGGGGGGATGGGTGGCAGTGGATTGTACTTACTGAGGTGTTTTATGTCACCTGGCAGAAGCAGGTCTAAGGTGACCCATTTAGATTTAAGTCATGTAGCTATTTTCCAAGAAAACAGCTCTGAACTGACTGGGCCTTCACCAAAGCTCTGCTGTTTTATATGCTGATATACTCCTATCGACTTTTACCTCTCTCATTTTATTATTTATTTATTTAGTTGCAAAAAAAAGCTTTATTGTTTCATTTGGTCCAATGGATGGGAGAGGGCTCCAGGGTGGTTGAAAGAATGGCTCGTGGTTTGGGGAGAGGCTGGCACAGAAGCCTGACCCCAGGGGAATGCAGAGGGCCCCTCAAAGGCTCCTAGTGTGCTTGTGTGTGTTTCTTTGTTGTTGTTGTTTTAGTGAAGACAGTTTTATTACCAAAAAGCTCTGTGCTGCAGGGAGGGGCCCCAAGTGGTTTGCCCGAGGGTGAGCCTTTCCAAGAGATACTCTCCCAGCCCAGCCTGGGGGTGGGGGGGGCGGCAGCCTGCAGAAGTGAGTCAGGTGTGGCCCATCTTCCTGATGAGCTTCACCCGCTCTTCTGGGAAGTGGTTCTCCCGGAAGTCACAGAGCGGATGGTCTATGCGCGCAAAACCCAGGGCAGGCAGCTCCAAAAGGGCCTGGTTCAGGCTCCTCTCCATGACCGTATAGTCTTCCATGGCATCCTGAGTTTTGCCCAGTCATCTTGGTGAGGCTTCAGCACGTCCTGGAGAGAATTCAGCCACCGTACTGGTTTTGCATTTTTAAGAGACCATCGGCCCTCAGCCCCAAGAGAGGTAGGTGTGGGAGGCCTGCAGATGTGGGTTGGCCAGGTGGTTAATGGCAGCCTTCACCTCAGTGGAATAATTCTGACAAATTTGGGAACTCATGGTTGTTCGGCAATAAAGAGTTAAGGTAAAAAATAAAAAAAATAAAAAGACCCACAAAACGGTGTTGGCTGGTCTTGGAGAAGGCTGAGGATGGCTGAGATAGTTCTGAAGGTGGTGATGGGAAAAAGGTTGGAGGCTGGAAAGAAGGGCATCCCTGAGTCTGTTGGGTCCAAGCACAGTTGAAGCAAGAGACAGATGCAGGTGGTTGCCGAGGGCACTGCCTACCTCTCTCATTTTAACGCCAATCCCAAGATTGTGACTGTCACTCAGGAAATCTAGCTTCTTTCCTTTGCTATCCTGATATTAATGTAAGCCCTGACCACTGCTCCAAACTGTCACCCCCATTTTTTCCCTTTTCCCTAGTATGAACTTTGCTATCCTATCGCCCGTACACACACTCCCACAGTGTTGCCAGCCCTCCCTGGTAGCTAGTATTTCGCTCAGTAGTTTTAGCTTGGCCCAGACAGCCAGCACCTCTCTATGCTGCAGAGATAGCATACCAGTCACACAACTAGGGAAGACAAATTCATGAAAACACTTCTAGTTGCCATATATAATTTTGACAAATTATAAATCAGAGGAAGAAATCTAGAAGTCAAGTTGGAATTTCAGTATTGTCTTCTTAAGCTATTACATCAATATTCTCCCACCGCTCAAGAAGAGAAAGGTACATCTTATTTGAAGGTTAGTATCCAGTATTAGGTTTAAGTGAAAAAAATCAATGTAGTGAAAAAATTACTTCTAAAATTTCTTAAATTATCCATAAAGTTTCATATACTACAATTTGTCAACAATTTTACAAGTTCCCCATCCCTGCAAAAAACAACCCTCTAAGATTAGAATGGATCACCCATACTTTAACTGAGCACCAGAGGAAATCATTAGCTTACATTTATAGGCCATAAGTTTATTTTAAAAAGTAAACTCTGTCTTAAACTCTTGACATAGAACCCGCATGGCCAGATACTCGCACTAGAAGGCACACACGGCAACTTGGGAGAGACATAGGAACACCAGAATCATAGTTTCCAATTCACATTTACTCTAAGGTATAAGCTCATTGAGTGGAAATATGAACAGAAATACCTATGCATTGAGTATCTATGATATACCTACTCTAGACCAAAGCAAGGGTGTTTAGAGCATTCACTAATTTATTCTAGAAATACACACCATATGATTCCCCTGTACCAAATAGCATATTGGGAACTGCAGCAGGTACAAAGAGGAACAAGGCATATTCTCGATTCTCTTGGAGCTCATTGTCTGAGGAAGAAAATACAGACACTTGAGCCAATATTGGTAATTCAATCCACCAATAGAAATATAGGCATGAGTTTGTGGGAGGTCTTATTAACCTTGCCTGGAATGGGTTGTGGTGGTAATCACAGAATTCTCAGAGAAGAGGTTCACTGCTGATGAATTTACAATTCTCAGTACAAAAAGGAGTCAGGTAACTCCCACTCTAAAGGTAAGGAATATATACTTCATGTTTTGGTTTCTCCAAAAGCAAAGCTCATGATCTTCCTAGTACTATTTGTTTATTTTTTATTCATTCATTCACTTAATTTTTCAAGCTCTGCTATAGAGATGAGTATGATCTCTGGAGTCCCTCAGCTTGAATACCCTGTGTAGCTTTTGTAATTACCCAAGCTCTCTAAACCTCAGTTAACTCCTCTTTAAAATGTGGTAGTACTCACATTTGGGGATTTTTTAAAAAAAATAATTGAGATTAAACAGAATAAATTGTCAATAAATATACCTGTTATCACTCGCTGTGCTGTTTTTAAAGAAGACTAGGAGCTTTTGTGGGGGAAAGAAAGGAGATTTTAAGTAGAGGGAAAAGCTCATGCAAATAATCAGAATGAAGAAAGCATACCATGTTTTAATGAAACAAGACAGTTCCATTGGTGATTGTGTAGAGTGTGTGGTCGAGGGGAGTGGCAAGTGATGAGGCTGGACAGATAAGTTGGGTCCAGATTGCGAAAGACCTTATAAACCATATGAACAAATGAGTTTGAACTTTATCCCACTGGCAAGGAGGAGACAGTGAAGGTCTTTCAACAGGAAGGCTACATTATGGAAGTTTTCATTTTTTTAGGATGTAAATTCTGGCAGCAGAGTGTATAAGAGATTGGTGAAAAGAGAATTGGAGGCAGGGATATCAGGGAAATGTTTGCAATGATTCTGGCAAGAAAAATCGAAGATAGTGAGAATGCGTGGGAAATAAAGTGGATGAATTAGATTTGAGGAATATTTCTAAGGAAGGATTAACGTGGCATAATGATTGATCAAATGTGGGGAACAAGAGAGAAGGAAGAGTCTAGAATAATTCTAACTAGAAAGACAAGAAGGCAGTAGCACAATAGATTTTTGTTAGTCAGATAAGTAGTGTATGTAGGCAAGACATGCTAGTGGAAGTGTTGAACAGGCAGTTGAAAGTTGGGTCTGGAGTTCATTGCAAAGCTCTGAGCTAAAGATATAAATTTGGGAGTCATCAGAGAATAGTGAACAGTGAAAGTTCTGGGAATGATTCCAGGAAGAGCAGTTCAACATGCTATCTTCGTAGTCTATTGCATTAGTTTCCCTGGTATTTACTCTTCTGAAATAAAGTGAAGAGCAATCCATGTCACATGGTCTCCAAAAATAGGTCCTCGGGCTATCCTAGAGCTATTCAACTTTCACCACATTTTTATTCTCCTAAGTGCAACCATGGTTTAGCTACCCCACTTTCTAATGAAGAGGAAGTATCCTATGGCATTGAATTAATCAAAAGAAATATGTTTCTTGGACTTTGGGGCCTTTATTAACTCTAGATGATGGACAGAAATCATGGCCTCTTATTACACATAATTCACCTCCACTTTGCTCAGCCACAAAATGTTGAAGAACTAACTTGCTCAATTTTAATAAGGCAAGAATAAATTTATCTTCAGAAAGTAACTGCATATACATTGACCAAGAAGCCCATCTTTTTATTATAGATATCAAGGTTCAAAGGCCCTTTTACCCTATTACTACCGTATTTGCCGGCGTATAAGACGATTTTTTGGCCCTGAAAAATACCATATTTGCCAGCGTATAAGAGACTGGGCATATAAGACGACCCCCTAACATTTCCACTCAAAATACAGAGTTTGTTATATACTCGCCGTATAAGACTACCCCCCACTTGGAGGCATATTTTTCAGGGCCAAAAAATCGTCTTATACGCTGGCAAATACGGTATTTGTCTTCCTCTCAAGTCTTTGCTGGGACAAAGAATTCCTCTTAACAGATAAGTCTAAAATTTTCATTTCCCAGACTATAATAACTTCGTATAACTCTTCTAGGACAGGAAATTTTGATTATAGAAGATGTCTCTACAAGGGCTTGCAGTGATCCTAATTCCACCTTAAACATCACCCGTAGGCCAGTTATTTGAAGCAAATGAATGACTAATCACTAACGTTTTAAAAAATAGTCTGTACCCACCATTTACTTTGGTTGAATTTATGCACAGGGGTATTATTAGAGAATGCTTATGCTTCATCACCCTCAAGCTAAATGTTGCAGGGGGGAAAGGTACAAACTACCAAGGATGCCCACAAGCTGACTAATGAATGGACATGATTAATCAAAATGGCTTGGTGGTTCTTCATTGCTCAACATTTCATGTCTTATTAATAACAGAAATCAGTTATAACAAATCAGCAACAAAAGAACATTAAAATTAACATTTGAAACCCCAGGTTTCCATCCAAGCTCCTACCTTGAGTAAATCAATTAAATTTTTGAGGAGGGTCAGTGTTTCTATATGTAAAAGACTAAAAATAGTACTACTCTTACAGTTTTTTAAAGCATTATCAGGATAATATATGTGAAAACATTCAGCCTGGTGCCAAGTAAATAAAGACACCCCAAATGTCAATATTGGATCTGAACAGGAGTTTGAAATCTAAATAAGATCATTGTCTGCTCATACTAAGGGTTGAGTGTTGGCTCTAATGAGTGAGTGAGATGAAGCTATTTGGGGTCATAGATCTTGGGTCACATTATTTGGAGAGTGTAGGTAACTTGTCTTTATTTTCATCATAAGTGAACACTTTCCTATCTGGGTGACTAGAAAGTTCAAGAGATTTAAGCAGCTGTTGCTCTTCTGATTGTGATTTTTCAGATACTTCACAAGAGAACATATCTTTACCACAACATAAAAAAAGTTGAAATCAGCTGGCCACATAACTGCTGAAGTGGAAAAAAATGCTTTTGCTGCATTTGCAGGACTTGAGTAGAAAAAGGAAAGTATCCCCCAGATTAAGTAAAGTGTTGTGTGGAAAACTTGCTGCCTCTAAGACTCTAAACTAGAGTTGCCTTAATATTGGAACATGGTACGCATGACCAATATCTTGCATAATTTGCAAACACATTTCTATCCTCTGAGAATTTGACTATGTATGGTTTCCTCTCCAGTGTAAAATTTTGTAAGGGGAAATTCCAAAGACATTCCCACTAAATACAAAGGACTGAAGATAGCAAACTTAGCAAATAAACCAGCTTGTAAAAGGTCAAAGGGAGCTTGCCAAGATAAGCAGCATAAGTTCAAAGAAAAAAAAAAAAAGAACACACCTTCTAATGAATTAATATTTTAGAGCTTGATCTCATAGCCTAGCATATGTCACTCTCCTTATATATTGTAATGAAATAAGCACATATTTAGCAAATACTCACCAATGGGAAATTGATTTCTGGAGCCCACCTGCCATTCACCTCACAGCTTGCCGCTGAAACAAAGAAAGATTAATGTACCTGGTCACACAGAGCCAGTGGAGGAGGTTTGAGGTTGCATCTTATTCATGACCAAATCCTCTCCAGCCAACCATGCGACTTCCTGGAACCATCTGTGAGAAGCTGTGGACTTTGTCATCCTGGGCCATTTATCCAGGCATGATGTTTAATTAGTGCACACAAAGTTGATGTGAAAGGCTTGGCAGCTCATCCCCTCACCCCTGTTGGGTTCATTGCCTCATTAGAAAAGCCCTGGATGGCTGACCAGCCAGACAAAACTAACAAGCACATTTTTCTAACCATCCACAATAGCAGTTGCTAACATTTCCATAAAGATTTTAAGGTTTACAGAATGCTTTTATGTATGCAGTGCTCTCTGTTGTCGTGTCGTAGACAGAGCACCAGACTTGAATTGGAAAGTCTCAAGTCTAAATCCCAATTCTGTCATTTTGTGACATTGGGGGAAAAAAAAGTATTCGGTCCTCATTACGTCGCAGTTTTCTTCTCTGAAATGCCTGCCTGGGAGATGTTTAGATAAGTGAGATAGCACATGTGAAAATAAATACACCGTTGCAGGCGTTCAAAGAATGATTATGGTTGTGACCCAATCTACTTACCTTCCAACTTCTTCATCCATGTAGTTTGAAGAGTAAAGTGATCTGCTGTACATCTGGAGGTATGATAGTCCTGGACAGACCCTCTGGATAGATTGGATAGCTAGTGACTGGAGAGGTTAACTGAGAAGACCATCACAGGAGATTCCAGTGGGAAGAGTACCATAGGAGATGGTGTCAGTTAGGTGGCAGTGGAAGAGAGTGCCCCATAAGATTTCATTGGCACTCCAGACCTTCTAGCTTAGCATGATTCTTGTTGGCTGCTGAACCAACAAGGTTATGCTGTGTCCATGTCCAAAGCAAACACTTTGAACAAAAACATGGAAGACTGTTGAAGTTTGGCTCTAGAATAAAGATCATGCCTCTTATATCTTTTCTTTTCCCAAAATCCCCAACCGAGCCCCGGGGTCTCTTAAGGAAAGGGGGATGGAGCACAGGAGGGCAGGGTGGAGGGCTGTATTTTAAGGAAAGCAGTGATTACCTCTCCTATCTTTCACAGTCAAATAAATATTTACTAAGTAAGGACACACAGCATACATTAAAATTAATGCTCCACACAGCTTTGGAAATGTCTGTCATATCTGTCAATGTTTCAATAGCTCCACGACTGTGAATGGCTCTGCTGTCTCGCAGTGAGAGCTGCCATTTTCCTGACGGTGCTCAGCAGGAGATGGGGCTGATTACACACTCTGAGTCAGAGGAGGGGCCCGGGAAAGCCCAAGGGAGGGAGAAAGAGCTCATAAAGTTTCTGTTCGGTGAGGGCTGAGGCCTTCCTGCAGTATTTTGGGAGAGCAATTTAATGGTGATTTCAAATAAAGAAATGGAGCCGCACCTAATAGGGACATCCGTGTTTATAGACCATTAACAAAAGGACGCCGGAGAAAACTGACAATCATCTCTCCTTGGTTAAATAGCCTCTGCAGAGCTACGTATTCTGTATGTCAAGTTGTCACTAGCCCAAGGATTTAAGAAGGTACAGTTTGCACTTAAAAGATATTGATGCACATGTTTTCCCAAGTGTCATTCACCCAACGCCTGTGCAGTGTGGAAATATTTGGACTTGAGTAATTTTATTTTAGTGCTCTCCCCTCCTTCTAGGAAACAGTGTCAACTCCTGACACTAATCTGGCTGCTGAGATGATGGCTTCCAGTTTCATTAATGGTATATTTATGATTCCTTTAAAATGCCAGTGATCTGCTCTTCTTGGAAAATACACACAAAAGTCACATTTTGCAGATTACTCTTTCCATTGGCACCTCAGGTCCTACTGCGGCTACAGTCACCAGAAGAGGAAAGGAAACCTGGCCAGCTATTTTTGGATGGTGAGAGAAACAGACCTGGAGAGCTGTAGAGGTGGAGAAAGCACGAGGTGAAATGGGAACTAGCAAACAGAGAGGTATGTGTTACTCGGTTGACTACATTTCCCCGAGCATTCAGAAATGAATTAGTGACATTCCTGAATGTGATGGAATGTCTTGCTCCATTCCAGCTGTGTTTTCTCTGTGACTCATACATTAGGGTCCCATCTCTTCAGCTCTAACCTGTGAGTGGTCCGATTTAACATCAGTGCTGGGCTTCCTGGGTTTTTTTCCTTAGAAATACACACTTCTTTGTGAGTAAGAAATGATTTCCTGACAAATATGCTTATCAGTGACTATGCTTCCCCATAAAAGATATGAGATTGGAAAATCATCACTGGAGTTCTATCTCTGATGCTTATTGAAGTTACCTGGTGTTAGAGACACGTTTGTTATTTCAGTATAAATTGCAAAGAAACTTGCATGTATAATTCCAACATTCAGGATCAACCTGGGTTTTAGTTTGGGTTTCCCAGAAGCAAAACCTGAGATGAGGACTCTTGCAGGAGAGATTTATTGAGGAAGTGTTCTCAGGAGAAATCGGCAAGGGTGGGGAAAGAGAAAGAAGACAAGCAGGGTGTCGGCTCGGGTGAAGTTCCAGCCTCAGTCTGAACCTGTGAAAGCTCTGCAGGAGAAATACTGCTGCAGAGGGCGTTCCACTCTGAGGCACGGGAGCTGGAATTTCTTACTCCTGAACCGGTAAACAACCAACGAGCTCCAGAATGCCCCTGAGGAATGTAAACTACCAAGCACTTTTTGCTCTTGGACTGTCTGGCCAAAGAGTGCCCAATGGCCCAAGGGTAGTTCTCTCAAGAAGGTTGACAGTCTGAGCTGTTAAGAGCAAAATGTCCAGAGGCCAAGGAAAGGTATTTGAGAGGATCTGTGTGGAGCACCAACCAGAGCAAGAGACAGACATATGAAGAGGTTACAAAATAGGATGGGTTGGGTGCTTACAAGGATAAAAGTGCCATGAAATCACAATGAATAAGTACACGATAGCCAGAAGTAGATGTCATGCAGAACTTCAGAAAGGACATGATCTTAAACATCAGACACTTTTGAGCATGAACTTGAGGTCATTGCAACAGGATGAAGTTCTGCACACCCAGCTGAGCTCAGCTCTCTGCTCACACCCTGAATTATTGTTGTTGTTTTCTGAGACATTCATTGAATATTCACCCAGAAAACATTTACTGAGAACCTGATGTGTTCCGGGAACAACAATGGGCACAGGGGAGACAAAGAAAAAGCACAGCTCCAACCCCAAGAGGAGCTTACATCCTGAGCTCATCATTTCCCATCGTGAAATTCAGATTTGCCATTTGAAAAATAAAGGTTTATAAATTCTTGATACCTGTTTGTACCCAAGAAAATTATGAGCTCAATGGAAGTGTTTCAAATAATTAAGAGCTCAGAAGTCTCCAGGGGAAAAAAAAGCAACAAGCAAATTTTCTGTTCTCATCTTTGTGGAAGATGTGAGTGCAGTTAGCTAGAGACTTACATTCAGCTTTTAGAATGAATGACTATTAGCCCTAGTGAAATATCTAAAATGTCTTACTATGTGTCCAAAAACAAAAATCAGAATCAAATGAAACTTAAGCTCCTTGTGATAGTCACTACTATAGGCAGCTAAGCAAAACCACAAGAAAATCAGAATAAAAGATGGTGATACCAGGGCCCAGTTGTGGGCATGACTGTCAATAGAAAGTGAAGAAGGAGAACAAAGAGGGTGGAGGAAAAGTAAGTCCTAAGAGATTCTTGCCTCACTCTGTGGACCCCAGTCCACCAGCTGTGATGGCCTCCGCTGGCCAGTCTAACTCTTGCCCAAACTTCCCCAGAAATACCCTAAACACTTCTCAAAATCCTAGTAGGTCTTATTTCTACAGCATTCATTGAGCTCTTAGCAAATCATCTGGTTTTATTAACTGTCTCTTCTATCTCCAACAAATATGTAAATTCCTTGGAGGTAAAAAAAAAAAAAATTCTTGTCAAGCTCTCCAAGGTGAGTGCAAGTCAATAGAAGAAGTCAATCTCATGCTTGCTATTGGAGGTAAAGGCAAAGAGTCCTCAAGCTCTAAGTGCACCCTCAAATGCTGAAGGAAGGACAACACAAAATGTGGGTTCAGGGAGAGATTAGATCTTGGCAACAATGCAGATGAGTCATCAGGCTTTGTAAGAGTGGCATGGAAATGAAAAAGAACAGGCTGAGATCAGGATCTTACTCCAGTGAAAAAGTTGACAACCCTAATCAGAGGGTTGACAAAAAGCAAAGGCCAAGAATCAATGTGAGGAATAAGTCAAGATCAGTGTTGGCAGGGGCTGAGAGACAAGAAGTTAGAGCAATAAAATTTGAAAGTTAGGTTTGTACCATATTGTATTGACAGCTCTCTGCTGAGATTAGCCTTGAAAAATAATTTTTGACATATAAAAGCTGTACATAAATAATATATGCAACTTGATGTGTTTGTAGATAAGTTTGTTTTGGTGAAACCATCACCACAATCTATGCCATAAACCAGTTCTTCACCCCCAAGTTTCCTTTGGCCCTTTTATTATTATTACTATGATTATTATTATCATAATCATCATTATTTTGTCATAACAACACTTAACATAAGATCAGTCTTGTTAGCAAATTTTTACATGTACAACACAGTATTGTTACTGCCATGCTGTACATAGATCTCTAGGACTAAATCATCATATACCAACCCATGTACCCTTTGACTAACACTTCTTTGTTTTCCCTAGCCCTCTCCCAAGCCCAAGCCTGGCAATTATATTCCATTATCTGCTTCTATAAGTTTGACTACTTTAGATTTATCATATAATCGGTAGCAAGAAGTATTTATTCTTCTGTGTCTGCCTTATTTTACTTAGCGTAATATCCTACAGCTTCATCCATGTTATTGCAAATGGCAGGATTTCCTTCTGAATAATATTCCATTTTGTGTGGGCACCATTTCCTTTATTCATCCATTGAGGGACATATAAATTGCTTCCATGTCTTGGACATTGTGAGTAATACTATAATGAACATGGAAGTGAATATATCTCTTTGGGATCCTGATTTCAATTCATTTGGATATATACTCAGAAGTAAGATTGCTGGATCATATGGTTGCTCTGTTTTTAGTTGTGTGTTTTTTTTTTTGTTTTTTGTTTTTTGGGGGGTTATTTTTTAGGAACCTCCATACTATTTTCTATAGTGTCTGCACCAATTTACATCCACAACAGCAGTGTACAAGGATTCACTTTTCTCCACATGCTTGCCAACATTTGTTATATTTTGTTGTTGTTGTTGTTTTTATAAAAGGCATCCTAATAAGTGTGAAGTAAGTGATCAGCCTCTTTTTTATGACAAAGTCTCCACTCAGTAATCACTGTTGAATTGGGTTGACAGTCAACTCAAATGATGAGGAATTACATGTCTTCATAGCTTATATGAAATTCCATTTGTGAAAATAAAAATTTTCAAGAGCTTTCTGTTCTTCAACTTAATCTGCTGAAAAGATTACAGAAACTATGAAATGGCTATGCCCAAGGAAAAGAACATATGCTCCAAGTATGTGAACAATTTAAGACACTTCTTTGTTTCTAATGAGTATCTTTGACATTTTTAAAGGCATAAGGATAAAAATTTAGTAGAAATTAGCTGGAGGAGGTGGGAGAAGCACTTAAAGCAGTAGAAAAGTTAAATACCCAAGTCAGCACTATCTATAGGACTTTCTGTGGTGATGCAAATCTTCTCAGACTGCACTATCCAATCCATATGGTGGCCCACCAGCCAAACATAGTTATTAGCACTTGAAGTGTGGCTAATGCAACTGATGAGAAATTGAATGCTTTATTTTCTTTAAGTCCAATTAATTTAACTTAAAATAGGCACATGTAACGGCTTTCATACTGGACAGTGCTAAATTAGATAATCATCTTGGAAGAATGAAGAGAAAGAAATAATGAGGTTAAAGGAAGACGGGGGGGGGGGGACATGGCTAAGATTGAGAAAGTGGTGATAATGGGTAACAAAGTTGGTCAATAGAAGGAAAGAGTGAACAAGGCCATCTGGGAGATCTGTTTTTATTTAGGAGAAGATGTGTTGCTAGGAGATATATCAGCCTAAGACCAGAGTTAAAATAGCTTAGCTAGGAGAGGTTAGACTGGCAAGAGGCCTTGTCAGGAAATATCAACCAGTTTCGACAATCTGGAAGAATGTTGAGCTAAGAACTCCTTCCATGTTCAACTTCCAGCTCCTAAATAAAGCCATGTGCAGTGTCTGTTTCAGTTTTAGATTAGGCCAAGAAATATTCCTATAAGTCGCTTTATGTGATGCTACTTCCAAAGGGATGGTAGTCATCATTCTTTAAAAGACAATTCTGACTGGTTGAGTCTTGAACCCCGGAAAAGAACACTACAGGAAATGCCACACATCCTTGAGTGCACTTTATTGATTTACAGAACATGTAGATGTTTGTAGCACTTTGTCCATCATCCCGGAGGAAAGCACATGACTTCACTTTTCGTTGGTGAAATGGGAAACTCTTCACACAGATGCATATACCAAACAAGCCAATCTAATTTGTTCCTGTTTAATCAGACTTTTGCTGAACACTGGGAGACTCTAGAAATTTCAAGGGTGGGGAAGTTCCTGCAGAAGAACAAGGAGAAACATGCTTTCTTCTTCTATAAACATAGGAAGTTACTCCCAGGCCAAGTCATTTGTTTGTTTTGCACCTTCCCCTTGAGCAGGCTATGCCCATCTAACTATCATGTGTATGTGTTATACCAAAAGAGTCTCCCCTGTGGAGGAAAAATGACTAGCATCCACATAGACCTAAACTGTCTAGGAAACCTTTCTAACCTCTTTCTCCTTGATCACCAGAAGAGACAACTGAGACCCACAAAAGAGGCTAGTTTGCACAGGGTTACCCAACTGGCAATTGGGAGAGAAAGGGTATCCCAGATTTCCTTCAGCCAAATCGTATATGAAAGCACCTAACCCTGGGCCTGACTTGTGGTCCTGGGAATTGCTTTCTTCCTCCCTCAAGACTGCATAGACGACAAAATCCATACTCTTTGGGCCAAAAGAGATTTTTCACACTACAATTCTTAAAAAAGAGGTATCAACAGCATTAAGATGCTCTTGGGTCCATTGTATGTGAGACACAGACCTGGCAAATCTTCAATGGATGTGAGAGGATGGATCCAGGCAAAACACATACACACACACACACACACACACACACACACACACACACACATATGTCTATTTTTAAGTAAAAGAAAGAGGAAAGGTGCAACAAAGCAGAAATTTAAGATGAGAATTGTAGTTCTGAATTAGTGACCGATTGATAAAAAGAGCTATCCTATACTTACCATGTTCCTAACAATGAGCTAGGCAATGGTTGGTTTGCCATCCTGAGATGGGTAGTTGGAGCCTGTCATCTTTATGACCAGTCATTACTCTGGGAATAAGCTGCTCACCAAGTGGTGTTCAGGTAAAAATTTCCTCACTCCTGTGCAAGAGAAAATGGAAAATGTGGCCTCTATTTTCCCTCTGAAAGTAGTAAACTCTGACGGTAAAAATGTTAAAAGATGGAAAGAACATTACTGAGTCACTGAATCTCGCAATCCTGGAATCTACTGTCTTTGAACTTGCGATGTGAAATAACCAATTTTCTTATTGTCAGAATGTCTGCCACTTGTAGCCAGAATAGCCCCAATTGATATATTTTACTGATATCATTTAAAGACACACAAAAAATGAGGCTTGGAAGCATTAACCAAATTACATAGGTAGTAAATAGCAAAGTGGGATTTGAGCACAGATTCATCTGACTTCAATGCTCGAGATCTTTAGCACAAAAAATGTACTAAATTTTGTTACGTTTCCAAAAAGTTTTGGCCACTAACAATATCTTTACTGAAAATCTCTTTACCTTACGTTAGAAAAATGCCAGACTTAATGGTTACAAAAAAATTACTTGACCAATTAATTATCTTTTTAGATCTATCAGCCCTAATACTTATGAATTACTCTTTTTCATTCAAGTATAGATGCACACCCTCAAGAAACTCAACATCAAATACAGCAGTTCTCTGTCTCTTTTGTGTTTGTGACAACTTTTAAATACTAGTGAGTGTGCTTTTGAAGGGATTAAGTTTCCCCCATCAACCATAAAGCACTGTCTCACTGTTGGGTTAGAACTGTAAACTGGCTTGACATGAATTCCATGATATTTATTCATTCCTGAACTGCTGCTGATAATTCTTACCTTTCCTTTCAGCAAATAACACCCTGCTTTATACCACATTGTACAACTTGTTCACCTCATCATACCTCTGACAGAAGTCACTGTAATAAATGTGTGTACTCGGTTGTCGCAAAAATAAACCTTACCCTTGAATCAAACGTTGGTAGTACAGCAGGGAAAGGTCCATGATATATCTATCAAACTTGACACAACAATCAAGAAGCACTGATCGGTTAAAGAGACATATTTGCAAATAACTAATTACAATATAGTCTAAGGGAATTCTAGAAAGAAAGATCAACACAGAGGATGAAACAATTAACTTTTCTTACAGAGTTACCAGAGGAGACTTCACAGTGGTGGGGATTTTTGACCTTGAAAAATGGGTAGAGTCATGTCTATCTGATAAGTCAAATTGTGGGGGAGAGGCTTCCAGGGGGAGGGAATAACATGGATAAAGTCATGGGAGAGAGGACTAACCAGTGAAGCATGGCATTGGCTGAACTAGAAGAGAGTCTCAGTCAGTCCATGACCAACAATGAGAAGAAGAGAGCTTTAAAAGGATATCTATGAACTTTAAGACAGAAATAATAATTATTATTATCCCCAAACATACAAAACACCCCACACTTTCAAGAAATAGTACATATATTATCTAAGTTGGCTTTTACAACAACTGTTATTACTATTAACACTCTACTGATGAGGAAACCAAATTTCAGAAAGTTTGATGATAATCCCAGAAAATATTTAGCTTAAACTTTAAATAAAATGTTCTTTCCATCAGAGATCCAGCATCTCCCCTTGGGCACCTCATAAACTAAATGACACAGCGAAATGAATGTGCTTATTTACATTGATACCAATGAACATAGGACAATAACTGAGTAAATCAAGAAATTGGGAATGATAACACATTTTTCTTCTTTCTGGCTTATTTTCTCACAAACTGGACTCTTCTTACTTAAAAACAAAAATTAGATACATTGTGAGTGCATTTAAAAACTAAATAACGTATAGAAGCTTTTTATTTTGATATAGTCCCATTTGCTTATTTTCTCCTTAGTTTCCATTGTCATAGGAACTGTACTGGTAAAGATACTGATATGATATACATCTGATATTTTGCTGCCTATGAATTCTTCCAAGATTTTTATGGCTTCCCATCTTACATTTAAATCCTTTATCCATTTTGAGTTTACTTTTGTGTATGCTGTAAGTTGGTGGTCTAGTTTCTTTCTTTCTTTTTTTTTTTTTTTTTTTTGCATGTACTTGCCTAATTTTCCCAACACCATTTATTAAAGAGATTATCTTGACTCCATTGTATGCTCTTGCCTCCTTTGTCAAATATTAATTGAGCTTAATGGCTTAGGTTGATTTCTGGGTTCTCTGTCCTGGTCCATTGGTCTATATGTCTGTTCTTGTGCCGGTACTAGGCAGTTTTGAAAACAGTGGCTTTGTAATATAGCTTGATATCTGGTATTGTGAACCCTCCAACTTTATTCTTCTTTCTCAGGACTGCTGCAGCTATTCGGGTCTTTTTTTATTCCAGATGAATTTTTGGAGAGTTTGTTCTAGGTCTCTGAAATATGCCATTGGTATTTTAGTTGGGATTGCATTAAATCTATAGATTGCTTTGAGTAGTATAGACATTTTAAATTTCTTTCTTTTTAAAATATTTTATTGATTTTTTTACAGAGAGGAAGGGAGAGAGATAGAGAACTAGAAACGTCGATGAGAGAGAAACACCGACCAGCTGCCTCTTGCACACACCCCCAACCGGGGATGTGCCCGCAACCAATGTACATGCCCTTGCCCGGAATCCAATCTGGGACCCTTCAGTCCACAGACCGACGCTCTACCACTGAACCAAACCTGTTTCGGCTAGTATAGACATTTTAATGATGCTGATTCTACCAATCTATGAACATGGTATATTCTTCTATTTGTTTATGTCTTCCTCTGTCTTTTTTCAATGTCCTGTAATTTTCCAAATGCAGGTCTTTTACCTCCTAGATATCTTAATTTTTTTTGTTGTTGCAATGGTAAATGGGATTAATTTTTAGTTTCTCTTTCTGTGAGTTCATTATCCTATATAATAAAAGCCCAGTGACCGAACAGCAGAAAAACCAGAATGACTGGTCAACCAGTCACTATGACACACACACTAACCACTAGGGGGAAGACGGTCAAGGCAGGAGCTGTCCCCAATGGTCAGTGTATTACCACAATGGGAGCGCTGCTTGGCTGACCAGGATGAGCAGCTACTCCTGCTGTGAACCCTGGACTCATGGGCAGGAAGATGCAAACGTTGGCTCCTCATCCCAGGCTCCTCCTTCTCGCTCCATGCTACCTCCTCTAGTTGCCTGCAGGCCGCTCAGCACCACCACCACCTCGCTCACAGAGCTGACTCCAGAGGCTGGGAGGTGGGTTTGTGGCTGCAGTGAGACAGAGGCCTACTCTGCCACCTCTCAGTAATATTGTCCTTGGGCCCAGTCCCGACTGGATCCCCTAGAGAGGAGAATGCTCCAGCTCCACAGAAGAGCTCAAAGGGTGGATCCACAGTCACTCAGCTGACTGGGATGAGTGGCATTCCCACAGGGGGCCAACCCCCACAGGCTAACCTCCCCCACCAGGGCACAAATCCCATGTACCAGTTGGTGTATAAAAATGCCATAGATTTCTGGGTATTAATTTTGTATCCTTCTAGATTGCCAAATTCATTTGCTAGATTCATTTATTAAATCTAGTAGTTTTTGTATGGAGTCCTTAGGGTTTTCTATGTACGATATCATGTCATCTGAAACCATCAACAAAGCAACAAGAGAACCTACTGCATGGGAGAACATATTTGCCAATGTTATATCCAATAAGGGTTTAATCTCCAAAATTTATAGGGAACTCATACAACTTAACAAAAGGAAGATAAGCAATTCAATCAAAAAATGGGCAAAGGACCTAAATAGACACTTTTCAAAAAAGGACATACAGAAGGCCCAGAGACATATGAAAACATGCTCAAAGTCACTAATCATCTGAGAGATACAAATCAAAACAACAATGAGATACCATCTCACACCCGTCAGAATGGCTATCATCAACAAATCAACAAATGACAAGTGCTGGCGAGGATGCGGAGAAAAAGGAACCCTCGTGCACTGCTGATGGGAATGCAGACTGGTGCAGCCACTGTGGAGGACAATATGGAGTTTCCTCAAAGAGTTAAAAATGGAACTCGCATTTGACCCAGTAATCCCACTTCTATGTCTATATCCCAAGAAACCAGAAACACCAATCAGAAAGGATATATGCACTCTTATGTTCCTAGCAGCACAATTTACAATAACTAGTAAGATTTGGAAACAGCCTAAGTACCCATCAGCATATGAATGGATTAAAAAAACTGCGGTACATCTACACAATGGAATGCTATGCTGCTGTAAAAAAAGAAGAAACTCTTACCATTGCAACAGCATGGATGGACCTGGAGATCATTATGCTAAGCAAAATAAGCCAGTCGGAGAAAGATAAATATCATATGATCTCATTTGTGGAATATAATGAACAACATAAACTGATAAACAAAAATAGATCTAGAGACATAGAAGCATCAAACAGACTGTTCAACCAGAGAGGGAAGGTGGGGGCTGGGGGAGGGTGGTAAGAGATTAACCAAAGGACTTGTATGCATGCATATAAGCATAACCCATGGACACAGACAGTAGAGGGGTGAGGGCATGTGGGGAAATGCCCGGAAAGAGGTGAATTGGGAAAAAAGAAGACATACGTAATACAACAAGGAATTTAAACTTAAAAATAAAGTAAATTATTTAAAAAGAATAAAAAGTAAAAAGTAAATGATAATATTTCTATACATTTCAAAATTGTTCTTTATTTTATATTTTAGAGTATTGCCTTCTTGACTATATAGTGATTTACAGTCAAATTTGAAGGCGAATAAAAAACTTACTTTAATTTAATCACCTGTTAATATTTTGATGAGTTTTTCTATTCATATAGGAATGTATATATGTATGTATGTATGTTTATATGTATGTACCTCATGGGCCACAAATTTCTTTCCCCCATTACTCATCCACAGAGGTAGAAGAGAGATGAGCAAACTATCTGAATTATCTAATGCATTTCATGTTCAAGAAGCCATGTCTCACTTTTGAAGCAAATAAAGTATAGCAAGGAGACCTTGACCCAGTGCAACTGAGGATATCTGAACATTGAGAGCATAGCTAAGTTACTGGTCCTTCTCAAGCCTAAGAGTCCCAATTGGACATATCAAAATGAATGGTAAAGAGGTCACTTTTGCACATGGTCTAAGAGGAAGCCATAGCTTTGTGGTCCCAGTAAGGATGGTCTCACTTCATGAATCTAAGACCCAAAGGCATCACCACCACTTGTTGGGCTCTGTGATGTTAATCTGAATGTAATGTCCACATTGCCAAAAGCATATGGTCATAATGAGTTAAGATACAGTGTGAACAATGAAATCTGGGACCATAAAGGTGGGTGTCAGTACTAAGATGGTGGTCAGTAAGGAATTCAGAAATCAGGAAGACATTCTTAAGATTGGGAAAGATTCTAAGAATGGGACCTCCCAACTTTTTTTTACTGAAAAACCATACATGATCACCACTTAAAATAAACAAGTTAATTCATGAATCATCTCATCTACTCCAGTTGGAGATGCCACACCCTCCATCCCACCTGGATGGAAATAAAGGCTACCTCTGTGTTTATGCCACCAGGAAGCTTCACCTAATTTCTGCAGTTACCGACACTTCCAGCCTCAGGATCTGGCTCCCACGCATAATGAATAGAGGGTTCAATTCCTTTATTTCACAGCCAAAGTTCCCTGGCACCAGAGGTGGCAAAATAAAACTATTTTTATGGAACTTGTCTGTGTTGAGAATGTTCTTCATCTTTTGTAGATGTCTGCTCCGAAAACTGAGGTTTCTTCATTCTTTCCTGCATGATATTTTCAATTATTTAAAGTTTACTCTTCCTGCTCTCAACAAGATTGCAGCCTATTAAAATAAACAGGAATGACACAAAGATATAATTAAATACTGCATGAAGAGCAGGACACTCCGATGTACTAGAGGAGGATAAGAATGGGACCTCCCAAGTTTTTTTTACTAAAAACAAAACAAAAAAACAGAAAATAGCCAGAGCTGTCCAGTGGAAAACATCTTAAGTCTGAACATAAGTTTAAGTCCTAGATGCAATACTTTCTAGTTGAATAACCTTGAGCAACCTCTTTGAGCCTTTGAACTAGATGGCTTTGTCCTCTTCCTGCTATAAAACTCTGTAACTCTCCATGACTCATCTTGAGGTACAACGAATGTGGAATACACTTTGTATAAGTAGAGAGGAACAAAAGGGCATTCAAGATATGAACAATGTTAACCAGGAGAGCAATGAATTGTGTATGGCCAGGAAAACCTTAAGGTGATGACAGCAATGCCTTTTAGATTGGGAACAAAAATAGATCATTTTCAAGGCCAGGGCTCCCAAATGCTCTCTTCTCCCAACCTAGAGCCCTGTCTTAATACTAGTGGATCCAGCTGTCATAACCCTTACCCAGCCACATCTAGACAATTATCCACATGGCCAAAAAAAATTAGAGTTCAGAAGGGCTCTGGTCTGAGAACTTTAACTTTTCCAGGAATCAATTTATTTTTTTAAAATAGAAACCCATTCAAACTAGCTTAAGTAGAAGGGTTTGTTGGAATAATATAGGAAAATCTTATTAGAACCAATTGTAGAATATAACAATCAGGCCTCACATGATTTGGAAGGTCATTATCTTCTCTCTAAGCCATATAGTTTTGTACTCTATGATGCACCTACATTTTTCTCCTCTTTCTGAATACCAACTTGGTCATTTTTGCCCATCTATAACTTGGTCTTTGATGAATTCTGTCTCTAATTCTTCATGGTATAGTCTCTCAGTGTCCACTGAAATAGGTTACAGCTTTTGTGACTCATTTCAATTTCTAGGAGAGTATCTGATTGACCACTGGACAGCTTATAAACTTATATATGTTTTCTAAAATTCCTCACATTATCCCAGGCAAATAAAACTTGTAATACATAATTCTGGATCTTCAGAGATTTGAGTGGAATAGATTAAGCTAGAAGAGAATTTATCAATGGCAAGCAAATCAACTAGTGTCTTTACTACTAACTTCTAGTATATCTTAAAAAAATAGTATGAACTAACCTAATAATCTATCATCCATAACATAAGTTTAGAATCAAAAAAAATTCAAGTTCCAAATTTCAACAAACTTTTGGAACAAAATCTATTTTTACGTTGGGGGCTATCTCCATACAAGGTCAACCAACTAAACATGACATTTGAAATAAAGGCATTAGTCAGACTTTGCCTTAACTTGATTCCACAAGGACATTCCTTCCTACCACAAAATCTCTAACACTCTTGAGCACCAGCCTGTGCCTTCATGTAGAGAACAAAGGCCAATCACTTAGAAAAGAATTTGCTTTTGGAACAGTAGATGAGTGACTGAGAAAAAGGTGAGATGCCCAACCTTCATCCATGACATTAGGGAGGGCTTCAACAGAAGGAAATGAACCTCTGTTGAATGTCAGTCATATGCCAAAAACTGTAACAAGAGCTAGATGTGCATTTTCTTATTTAATTCTCATAAATCCTAGGAGGAGGCTATTGTTAACTTCACTGTCCAGACAAAGGAACTGAGACTCAGGGAGGACAACTAACTTGTCCAAAGTTACAAAAGTTGTGATAGAACCAATACTCAAAACAGGGTCCATCTCACTCCATCACTCTAATCACTCACTCTAATCAGCATGATGGTTATGGTCATGGGCTCTGATACCATTTTACTGGATTCTAACCTAGCTCCATCCTATGACAGGGGCAAGTGGACTGTGTCTCGGGAAAATGAGAGTTATTTAGAACCGATTCCCAAAAGCTGATTAGAAGGATTAAAGTGAGTTTAAATATGGGAAGTTCTTAGAAAAATTCCTGATACATCCCAAGTTCCTCAACATTCACTTTGGAATTTCCAGTTGGGATTCCTGGGCTTGAGAAGTTCCAGCAACTTAAATATGTTCTGGAGGTCCAGATATCTTCAGCTGAACTGAACCAAGGTCTCCTTGTATACCCTGTTTGCTCCAATCATGAGATTTAGAACAATCCTATTTTGTGGCTCAGTCAGCATGCACAGTGTTACATAACTCAGATGATCTGCTAGTCTTTTCCTCAGCCTCTGATGATGAGCAATCTGAGGAAGAAATAGGTGGCCAGTGAGGTACATACATTCATATATATATATATGAATGCATCAAAGCTATTGTCATTCCCCCCACATTGCTTTGAGGCTATAATGATATACTCCCTAAGGAGATGATCAATGCTATGAGGAGAGGAACATCATTTACCTAGATCCGATTACAAGCACACAACAGTATTTGCAAACTGGAAAATGCATTTAAATATTGAAGAAATGTAAGGGAATCCAAGAGAACATACTTACCCAAGGAAACAAGCTGAAAGCCTGTCAGCACAGACATTTTAGAATGAGGGTGGGCCAAATACTGAAGAGGGAGAAGTAGGAATAAAATATGCTATCAGAGTAATCTTCAGTGCTGGCCCTAGAGGGATAAACTAAGTAACCTAATAGGTGTTTTCCATCTTTGAATTCTATGACTAGAATATCAATGAAGGTTTTTAGCTCAGGATTGGGATGCCACAGCCAACTTAGGAGGTCGGTGGAAAGGAGCTTTTTATATTACCTGCCCACACTATGTCTGGCTTAAACTAGTGCTGACTGATTTCTGTTTTCCTAAGTGCTCACGCACCATAACAACGTTTTTCCACACTGTGTGCAATCACCGTGCACACATGCATGCAATTATGGCTCGAGATGCATGAGCATTTGTGTATAGATAGAGTTTGAAAGGTAATGTTCATCCCTGATGCATTGGTTCTGAGATTTGCATTCAATACGTGGAGAATGAGAGCATATTTCTTTTAGAAGGGAAAGGAAAAAAGACAGTAGCTGATGTAGTTTGGAATTTATGGGTCAAATATTAATTCTCTGAATATTTCAGTAAATGAGTATTAGACTTGTAACTTGCAGTGTTTATCAAAAATGATAGTGTGTGCTGGGGGAAAGGAGCCGGCGGGGAGAGAAAGCTGTAACTTCCTTCAGACTTCATTATCAACATCACTTGGCCTACCTGTTAAAATTATTATGATTATCTCTTTAAAGGTAAAAATATGTTCAGGCTGATCACATTAATTCCCTTATGGTGTTGATGAGTTTGAATTACAATGTAAAGAAATTGAAACTAAATAACCATGAACACTCTTGCGAAGAACAGAAGATTTCTCCAGATGATCTAGAAATTATGCCAGTAAAGCAATAGTTTAGTAATGTATGGGTCAAATTCCATGATCTTAAAGCCAATTAAAGTAAATTTTTTTGTTATATTACTTTTAATGATATTACATGAGGAGATGAATATAATGTTAAATGCACAGATTTGGTTATTAAAATGAAGAGATCATTACTGGAGGGGTGGGGGGCTCTTTTATCTTTTGCAAACAGGTATTTGTCGAAATGGAATCTGACCCACATAAACAAATTTATCTTTATGGACGTGAATCTGACATGGCAAAAACCCTTTCAGATTTCTATGCCACGTGTTCTCTCCATTACTAACCACTTTCAAAGTTATGTTCTAAGTGCTTGTAAACGTTATCTCCATCAAATAAGGCATTAAATTCTCTATGAGCTTCAAAATGTAGTAAATTATCTTAATACCAGAAGCCTGGTGTACAAAATTTGTGCGAGGGGGGGAGGGGGCGCAGTCCCCTCAGCCCAACCTGTACCCTCTCCAATTTGGGACCCCATGGGGGGTGTCCGACTGCCGGCTCCTAACTGCTCACGTGCCTGCCTGCCTGATCACCCCTAACTACCTTTGCCTACCAGCCTAATTGCCCCTAACTGCCCCTCATGCCAGCCTCGTCTTCCCCAACTGCTCCCCCCTCCCACTGGCCTGGTCATCCCCACTGCCCCCTCTGCCAACCCTGTTGCCACCAACTTCCCCCACTGACAGCCTGGTCACCCCACACAGCCTGCTGTTCAGTCGTTCGGTCATCCCTCACTAATGTCCCTGCTGGCCTGGTTGCCCCACGCAGCCTGCTGTTCGATCATTACTGTGAGGGCATCCTGACCAATTTGCATATTACCCTTTAATTAGTGTAGATACTAACTCAATCTATTTCATTTAAAGACATTCCTTGTAAAATATGTGGGTGCGCGTGAAAGTACCTGAACAACTATGTCAACATTCAATTCCCTCAGAATGGAATTCAGTTGCAGATGATTATTGTATGTTCAGCCTCTTCACTCTTCTTCCCCCATTGTAGTCTAGTGACATTAAAAGTAACTTCCTTGCTTAGTGTCCCATCTTGGATATCATCCCCACAAAGTGCCTGGGTTTATGGTGGGGCAAGGGGAAGTCCTAGGGTACTTATTACATGGAAACTATCATTTTACCCTTATCACCAGAGAGCATCCTCTTCTGTAGGCCGCAGCCAGATACTGTGTTTGGAGTCTGTGCAAGCCTCATTCATTTGCCCATTCTTTTTTCAACTAATAGTTACTCACTGTGCCAGACACTGCTCTGAGTGTTTCATGTGGCTGAAGACAGAATACCAGTCAAGTAAGGAGGAGAGAAGAAATCCTACATTCTTGAAGCAAGGCTCTGATTATACAGTACCTCCTTTGTTAACAGTAATTGCTTGTTACCTTACTGCACTATCCTTTAATTAGAAATGCCAATACAGGAAAACGTTAACTAGGTCTCACACCTATTATCATCAAACGTGAAATATGTCAAAATTGCAAGAATTGTAGAAATGCACACTCATGATAATAATGATAATAGTAAAATAATAATAACAGTAACATCTACTACTTTAATATTCATGTTTAGCATACACTTGATGCAGTGATGAACACTTTGCATCTAACCACCAGACTATCAGTTCTCAGAGCAGGAACTACATATGTCTTATTCATGGTGACATCTCCAGTGTCATGCAAATTGTAAATATTCAAAATCTGCTTTTGTCAAAGGAGGAAATATGAATCTATTATTGCATTAAATGCCTAAGAGATTGGTATTATTACCTACGAGAGGCCCGGTGCATGAATTCATGCATGGTTGGGGTCCAGCTGCCCCCCCCCTGATTGGGGCTGATTGGGTGGGGGCTGTGAGAGGTTGGATGGCTGGTCCAGCTCCCAATCTGGGGGTGGTGATGGGGTGGGACCAGCTTCAGGGAGGGGTCAGGTGCAGTTGGCCAGCTGGTCCTGCCCCTGGTCAGAGTGGAGGAGGGTCGATCAGGGCTGCAGTGCACATCATAGTGACCTGTTATTCTGGTCATTCCGGTGTTCCTGTCACTTAGCTTTTATATATATAGAACTTTACAAATTATTAAACTTAGGTGCAGAGAGATGAAGTGTTCATGGCAAAACTAGGATTGAAGTTCAATTCTGATGGACTCCCAAGGTCTGTGGTTATAACTACTCTGCAGCAATGTCTCTTGGTATTGTGGATCCCTAGTTTCACTTCCTCAATAAATTAAACATATTCCTGAATTAAAATAAGCATTTGATTCTCTTTCATTTGATAGTTTTGATCACCTACTGTTACCTGTTTTTCATGCCATTTCCCTGGAATGACTTTATTTGGAAATTCAGACTTTGTTTGAAAAACCTATAATTAACTCTCAGCATAAATGTATCTTAAAGCAAGTCTTCTCGCCATGACCCCCAAAATTCAGTGTTTGCACCACTAAAGGAAGAGACCCTCTCTGGGATGCACATATGGTTTCAGTAATCTTACCACCCTTCTTAGCACTGAAACCTGGGGTAGTGAAACTAACACACCCACAGTAAGGTAAACCTGGGCTCATGTCCTCACTCCATACCGTACCAGCTGCATGACATCAATAGTTCAACTACTATGAGCCTCAAATATTCCAATGTAAAATGGTAATAATTGGAAGAAATAATTATTTAATTTCTGCAAAGTTCCTAAAATAGTTATGCATATAAGAGAATAAATACTAGGTTTGTCAGGCCTGTGTGGCTCAGTGGTTGAGCATTGACCTGTGAACCAGTAGGTTACTGTTTCGATTCCTGGTCAGGGCACATGCCCAGGTTGCAGATTTGATCCCCAGTAGGGGGCATGCAGGAGGCACCTAGTCAATGATTCTCTCTCATCGTTGATGTCTCTATCTCTCCCTTCCCCCAAGTTTTATTGAAACCAATAAAAATATTTAAAATAATAATAATAAATATCAGATTCCTTCAGAAAACATGTTAAGAAAATGCAAACGGGACCAACCAGAACCCTGGTTGGCAAACTGTGGCTGGTGAGCCACATGCAGCTCTTTGGCCCCTTGAGTGTGGCTCTTCCACAAAATACCACAGCTTGGGCGAGTCTATTTTGAAGAAGTGGTGTTAGAATAAGTTTAAGTTTTAAAAATTTGGCTCTCAAAAGAAATTTCAATCGTTATGCTATTGATTTTTTGCTCTATTGACTAATGAATTTGCCGACCACTGAACCAGAAGCAGACAAAAAAACACAAGTGTGTGGTGATTACACCATCGTTGGAGAACAAAACCAAGGAGGCAGACAGGAGGGCAAACCTGGGGACTCTAGCCTGGTACCCGCTGCTGACCCAGGTTTACAGAGGGGTCAAAGCCATGCCCTTCCCCAGGAAAGGTGCTCAGAGGGACGGTCCCTTGAGAGGAATCGTGGAAAGAGAGAATTGCCTCCTGACACTAGGCCTGAGTTTTACTTGTTTGGAGAGTTCCATGTCATCTCATGTAGAGGAAATCTCTGGAGCAGAAGCTGGTACAGGGTCTAAAATCTGGAACTAGATGATCTCTGAGGTTCAATCCAGCAATTGCATATTATGATTCTAACTTCTGACCAATCTGCTGAAGAAATTAAAGTAATCTCAGATGGGTCTGTAAGTGCACTAAGCCAGAACACCACAGTGTTGAGGAAAAGTGGGAGGGAGGCAGGGTGTAGGGAGAGGGGGAGACTTCACATCACTCAGAATGGAAAACCTCTAAATGCTGGTGAAATTAATTTAAATGGAACTAGGAAGCATAGCCAACCCGACTCCAGAGAAGGGACTGCTCTCTGCCTTTCCCCAGCACTCCAAGAAGCATTCAGTCTGTGCTCATTGAATCTTCCTAAACATATGTGAGCACAGCCTCAGATAAAATGTTCTAAAACTGTAGAGGAAAAATAACCTATCACATTTCAAATTGCAAAGAGAAGGCTCTGCTCTCTAGCTTGGCAGAAACGTCAACAATATACTAGATAACTGATCTGTGCCTTTTACTGGGGAGAGATAGAATAACAAATGTGAAAACATTTCTACTTCCAAATATGTAATTAAGTGGAGAAGACAGCAGAATAAACTGATCACTAAATAGAGGTACAAATAATGTGATGTGGAAAAACAAAGATTCAAACTTAGAAACTAAAAGAACACTCTATGGAGAAAGTGTGTTTTGAATTGATATTGAAGTAAAAGCAGGATTTATAATAAAGGGGAGAAAACAACCTCTTATAGACAAGCAATTTCCTCCAAGATGTAATATAAATGATGAGTAAACATGAAGAAAAAAAGATTAATCTTACTAATACTCAAAAAATGAAAATAATATAATGCAAAATTATTTATTTTTCATATATCAGAGTGGAAAACATTTGTGAATGATAATATTTAATATTGGCTTAAATAGGGATTTTTATATAATTTTTATGAAAGTTCACACAATATATACCAAGGCCCTTAAAAATGTTAATATAGTGTTATTCAGTAAATCCAAATCTAATGTTCTAGTCAAAGGTGGGGGGGAATCAGAGAGACTCATAAAGACATATATAAAGGAATTATTTATAAAAATAAAGTATTAGAAATTAAATGCACAACAATATCTATATAATAAAATATAAGGCATCATTCATGTATTTTAAAAGAATATTTAATGTCATTAGAAAGTTTTCATTATACAGTAAGTAAAAAAGGGTTCTAAATCATATATATTTATATATGCGTATATAATATATATTAAGTAAAGACTAGAAAATATATAGAAGATATAATACTATTTCTGGATTATGGGATTATATCACTTTATATCCAGCAACCTCTAATTTTTAATTTTTTGAATCAGGAAAATAATATTGTTTCTTTTTTATTCAACTTTATTCATAATGTTGTTTCAAAACAATGTTTTAATGAATTGGATTTAAATAAGTGACAAATGGAAAACTGAAAATGACATTTTAGGCCAAAGGACATTATGAGTAAAGATAAAAAGACAAATGTAAAAGGTATTTTGAAAAAGGTAGAATAGACCAATAAGAAGGAAGTAGCAGGAAATGCCACTGGGAAATTATTTGAAACTAGAAGCTCGGTGCATGAAATTTGTACACATGGAGGAAGGGGGGTCCCTCAGCCCAGCCTGCACCCTCTTGCAGTCTGGGAGCCCCCAGGAAATGTCCAACTGACAGCTTAGGCCCAGTGCAAGGAACAGGCCTAAGCTGGCAGTCAGACATCCTTTGCGCTGCTGCAGAGGCAAAAGAGGCTCCCGCCACCGCTGCTGCATTTGCCAGCCATGAGCCCAGCTTCTGGCTGAGCAGTGCTCCCCCTGTGGGAGCACATTGACCACCAAGGACAGCTCCTGCTTTGAGTTTCTGCCCCTGGTGATCAGTGCGCATCATAGCGACTGGTCATTCCACCGTTCAGTCAATTTGCATATTAGCCTTTTATTATACAGGCTAGGATTTTTAAAGACATTGAATGTCATGCTCATGAATTAATCCTATAAGTAGTAGATGTGATCACATCAGTTAGTAGGGAAACTATTTAAATGACAATTGGGGGGATGGAGGATAGATCAGAGGGGAAAAAATGAGAAGCAGAGAGATTGTTGTCAACACACTACAACCTAGCAGTTAAAGTGTACTGAAAACTTTTTAGACCATGCAACACAGTAAAAAAATATGTTTTATACTGTAACCTAACACACACACACACACACACACACACACACACACACACCTGCATATATGACTGGAACAAACATTTAATGAAAAAGTCTTATCTTTACCTTATGAAATCAACTCTTATACTTTCTATTCTATTGTGTGCTATTCTTTTCCAAGCTATAACATCAATTTTTTTTAAATGTTGGTCACAACCCACAAAAATGATTTCATGACTCATAATATGACAACACTGCTCTGGGGGAAACCCAAGCTTCCCTCTCCTCGCCCCAGCTCCACTCCTGAGAAGCAGGCCGAGCTCCAGTAATGGGTTAAGATCAAGAGCCCAGAGCTGGGCCATGACACCGGGAGCTGGAGCTTTCTGGAGAAGGAGCAAAGGGAGAACGGCTTTGGATCCCGTGTAGAGAAATATCTGGGTGTGGGGCGGGGGAGGGGGACATCTTGCTTCCTTGGACTCCCTTTCTTCTTGGAATGCTTCTCCATCCTGCAAATCACCTCCCATAGAGCCAGTGAAATAAGTAGGCTTGGGCCTGTTCTCACCCTCTGCCAACCCACTCCACTCACAGAAAGCCAACAGAAAACAAAGGTTAGCCCTGCAGAAAGCCTGAAGCAGATGAGCATCTACCCAGACATAAGCAATCCTTTCAGCAGGCATGTCATCCAACCTAATTCCTAATATAGGCATTTGGAACAAAAGCCCAAGCCAACAGAAAAATATGGTGAATTGGCAGGCTGCTCTTGATATAACTTTCCTTTGGACACAATTTGTAGACAGAGACTGTGGATGGAAGCTGTGTTTCCATCAATCCTGATAGCAAAGGATTCAGTAGTCCTAGTAAGAGGTAATCCAGGGGGATGGCAAGGGGGAGATAGTTCAATAGACACGTCTGTGCTGGAATCAGCTGGATTTAAAACCTCATTGGATTGGGCAGTGAGAAATGACAGAAAGAGAACAGAGGGGCAGTGGAAACAGCTCTAAGATTTTCAACTTGGGAGATTGGGATTGAAACTGTGTGTATTCTGACATCATGAAGGATAGAAATACAGACAGAGGAGCAATAGGTTTTATGGAGGAGAAATTAATGAGCTATAATTTGGTAGAGGCCCATATCAGAGAAAATTCAAAGCAAAGGAACAAAGGTATTATATTCTTCTCCAAGTGGTCCTATTTCTCATGGAAGAAGGCAGAATAAGGCCAGTTGAGCCCAAGCCGGTTTGGCTCAGTGGATAGAGCATCGGCATATGGACTGAAGGGTCTGGGTTCAGTTCTGAACAAGGGCACATGCCTTGGTTGCAGGCTCCTCCCCAGCCCAGGCCATGGGGTGTGTGCAGGAGCCAACCAATCGATGTGTTTCTCTCATATCAGTATTTATCTCTGTCTTTCCCTCTCTCTTCTTCTCTCTCTAAAATAAAAATCAATGGAAGATATCCTTGGGTAAGGATTTTAAAAAGAAGAAGAAGGGCAGTTGAAACAAATAATAAATCCATCTGTTGTAAAAAATTTTGGAGTTATGTATACTTCTAGGGTATATACTTCACATGGCAAATGCCAACTGCAGCGCCTATACATATGACCACGTTTTCTTGTGGACCTTTTCATTTATCTTCTCAGAACAAACCTCACAACAACCAGGAGATACAGGGCTCATTGCTTCCAGTTTGTAGATGAAAAGCCTATATACAACGATTTTAGGAGGCTTGCCTGAAATCATAGTTAGCTCTGGCACTTCTCACCGCTGCCTGTTCTACCCTGCAGCTCCCTCTTATTAAACAGGAAGTCTATAAATTTGATCGTAAGAAGAGAGGGGAAAGTGCCAGGTGAAGAGGCCCACGTGGAAGAGTCATCTCTAAAAGGAATGTGGAATATTCCAGAAGCCATAAGTAAAAGACATGCCTACTCAGCTTGGGAAGATAGAGTAAAATTATTGAACGTAAAACCCAAGCCATTAGGAACATTTCCATAATTTGATGCTAGTTATATTATGAAATACAGCCCCAATGAAATCAATCTTATGGCTTTATAACCACCCAGAAAAATCATTTCAGGGAAGGATAGTAAGGGAATTAAAATGTTTTCTGCTTTCATCATTCTGTTGTATTTTCTTAAGCAAAAAAAAAAGGGGAGGGTCAACTATTTTTAAGTGTGCTAATTGACATAAATCATAAACAGTTTAGCAGTTCCAATGAGGTTAGTATGTATGAATTATGTTTTTACTAACAATTCTTTTAATCCTTTTGACATAGAGCAATCAAGTCAGATTTCCCCTGGTAGACCAGTGCAGTGGGAAAGAACTATGGATTCAGGGAGGACAACATTTCAATCTGGTTCTACCACCTTCCAGTTTGGTGACTACAATTGGACAAGTTGCAGCAAAATTTATCTGAGCCTCAGTTTCATCATCCGGCAAATAAAAATAACAATACCCACCTTATATAATGGATGTAAGGATTAAAGGAGATGAAAATGCATCTGAGTTCAATGCCTGACAGAGCAGAAGCTCACTGAATAGCAGCTGCAATGATGAAAAAGAAGAAGAAGAAAAAATAAGACTATATGCCAGTGTTGGAAAGATAAGTTCACTTTTTTAGATCACTAGGGAAAAGTTCTTTCTGAAGGTTTCAGTCTTTAATAAAACACACTGTGTATACTTGCAAAATATATGTTTGGTTCTAACACTCGTATTTTGAAAGACACCTTGTGTTCTCTGGGTCAGATTTTGCAAAACATCTCTGACCTTTCCAGAAACATCGTGAATCTATGCTTTTCAAAGATCAGTCATGGTTAGAAGTTCTCCGCATCAGAAGCCAGTCGGACTCCTGTCTTCAGATAAACACATAACTGAACTCATAGTCATGCATGCAAAACCCAATCATTTCGGGCAGATAAGAGGCAAGAGCCTTTATGGTCTAGTTTTTCAGTTAAAAAAAATAAAAATAAAAAAAGGTGACCATCTTTCTAGGGAATTCAGCAAGGTATTTAGCAATTTACACGGTTGGAAAACACTTCCTTAAAAAGAAACAGAATATCTGTGTTCCAAGGATATTTCCTGTATTCTGGTCTTAGCAGAGTTGAAGTACAATTGGTTGCCACCCTCTGGATAATACCTCTTTAAATGTTGGGAGGATTTTAGCAGCTTCCTCTCCCTCTTCTCTCCTCCAGGACAAATCATCCTCGTGCCTTTCACCTCTGCAGAGCACGCTGGAATACCCTCATTCTATAAAATTGCTTAGCACCCCCTGGACCTCAATAAAATATGTTAATGGGTTGACTTTTGCCATAGATCTTATTTCCCAAACTTCTAAACATGCCTGGAGCTTTCCTGTCCAAGTTCAAATATAGTATAACACATCACAAGTGTTGAGAAGCAGGAAGTCCATCACTGGGTCTGGCACCACAGTCCTGAGTGGAAAAATACCATTTGTTTCCCCGATGATTTATCCTCGGTAACAGGACAAAGTGTGGAGCAAAGGGTTAATGCTGCTGTGGAAGAGCCTCCACTACACCCTACCAGTTCCCAGAGGCCAGGGAAGGGTGATAGTGACTGGAAACAGATTAAATTCCTGGTGCCTTTCAACAGGAAGTGGGAGAAAAGGTCTAAAGGTCTAATGGCCTGGTAATTAAGGGCTCCTTCTACCCCACAAGTTTGTAATCAGGAATTGTCTTTCAGGAAGAAAAGGGAAGGACAGCACATGGGAAAGGCACTTCGCACTGAGAATTGGCTAGCATAGAGGATGGAAGGCAGAAGACCTTTCCAGCATGTGAGGAGCCAAAAGAGTACCTTTTAGTGTTTGTTTTGATTATATTTGCCTGTAACCCAGCAACTGGGCCCAGATGCCAGGAGCCCAACGAGAACACTGCTGATGACGGGTGTATGGAAAGAAAAAGAATTCCTTTTATTTTCTTACTTTTATGGTTCTTCTCAAGGTGAGTGAAAAGGGCTAGTCAGGACCTTTTGGAAACCGTTTAGAACCCTTACTCATTTTTCTAGCAGCAGTCAGGATGATTTATAACGCCACGTGTTCTCATTGGTGGTTTCCTCTTTTTTATTTTTGAAGACAAGACACAAGTGGGAAATGTGAATCTTGAGCCAGAGTTAAGCTGATCTTCTAAAACAACTGCATGAATTTTCCAGTCACTATCCCCCCATCTTGAGGCTTTCCTTCCTGAATCACTGAGTTCTCCTTACAAGGGCAACCATTCATATGCTCGGTATCACTCTCAACTTTTCAATTTCAAGAACTCCATGTTGCTCTTCATGTTAAGTTGCTTTTGTGTAACACGTTCTCCTTCTCTGTAGTGTATTCAGTGTATTAAATTCATTAGATCTACTATAAATAACATCAAAAGGATGTCAGAGAGAACTATAGTATTTCAATAGATACATAGAAGAAAAGAGATTATAACATTGTCATTTTTCATAATCTTTGCAACCAGGCTGTCTTCTTTCTTCAAGCTACATCCCACCGCTTTTAATGTTTATTTTCTCTTGTTACCAACTCTATGGAAATAGGGAAGAGAAAGAGAGAGGGAGATGGTGGTGGTGGTAGTGGTGGTGGTGGTGGTGGTGGTAGTTTTATTCTAATTTAACCCTCACTTCTCAGGCATTTGAAGATAATTGTTAATGCTGACCTTAACCGCTTCCTTTCTGGATGAATCAAAACAAGGTATTGATTCTCCCTCCCCCTGCTGTGCAATGGATTTTATTAGCTATGTTAGAAAGTAATTTTGAATTTAAACTATTTTGTTATGTCCTAGTCAATTCAAAGACCCCTAGAATTTCCCACAATGTATTGATTTAAATGGGAAAATTGTAAGTAAATTTCATTTGACTGACAAATTGGGTGAATGGGGTGTTCTGATTAATCATACCTTTTGTATATATTAATATTCAAAATCTTTGAAATACATCTAACAATACATATAACTTGCTTGTCTGAATAAACAAGTTATAACAAGACTGTGTGCTACACAGTTTAACCACACAGATGACTTACATGGCATTCTAGAATCCTGCATTGCTTTAATACCAGTGTTCAAGAGTCCATTATGCAACTTCACATTGGTAGCTTGAAATTAGCCATGATAGGAATATTTATACAACAGAGAGCAGTACATTCTAGAAGGAGACCCAGTTGTTAAACATTTACCAGCATACCACTGGCTTCTAGGTTATTATTACAAGTATAATTTTCAATTACCTATTAAATTCTAATTCTGGAATAAATAGAGAAAAATTAAATAACCAAACTCTGCAAGTCTCCCACATACCTAAAGTAGCAAAAATGCAACCCGATTTTAATTATCTTTGGTACTCATTTTCTAAATATGTAGAACAAAAATATTAAGTTAAAAGTGAGCAAAACACGAATACATGCTGAAATGACAGAATGTTTTAAATCTCATTTTAAAAAGTGACAGGAACTTTATTATGTAAAGAATAGTAAAAAATCAGTAAGTGAAAGAGATGTACCTCAATAGAAATTTTGGCAAAGAAATACAAATAGTCACTAATTTGGGGGAAAAAATTTATAGAGAAACAAAAATAATAATCTGTTTTACCTACAAGATTGGCAAAACTTAATTCTTAAGAAAAAACATCCAATGTTGGTGCAAGTATGAAGAAACAAGTATTCCTATACTGCTAAGGAGAATGTAAAATTGGTATTACTGCCCTTTTCTCTTGATTTTCAAAAAGTATAATATGGTTGGATAGAAATGTTTAAGAAGGGTCTGGTCATAAGCGGAAGGGAATTCTGACTTTTTTGCTCCTAAATCTAAATTCTACTAGGGAATATAGTGTATCTGGGGAAACTTGGAAAGCTTAGAGAAAAAAGGTAGGTAGAAAAGAATGGGGGGTGGAGGATGGGGGTTAGGGGTGGGGGGAGGGAAACCCTATGTTGCCCTAACATGCTTTTAGGTGTGTATATAAACATAAAATAAATTTAGTGCAAACATTCCAATAGATATTTCACCAATGAAAGAACTATGAGTTGACAGACAACTTTTGGAGGTTAATGATAATAAAAACGTTTTTTGTCTGAATAAACAAGTTATAACACATCTTTTGTACTTTCATAGTAAACTAAGATCATGTAGTGGTTGAGTGAAAGGGAAATTAGAGATCTTATAAGTTAACCTCCCCTGATTTACAGCTGGTTTGTTACTTAATGTGTTGAGAGCCAGAAATATGGCAGTTTCTAGGAATATAGCAGGGAACACATGAAAATCCTTAATCTCAAATGAACTCAGATTCTAGTGGGAAGAGAAGGATAGTATACGAATAAAGAACTGTGTGATGTGTTAGATGGTACCAGGGGAGATGAATAGTGTGTGTATGTGTGCCCTTGCATGTGTATGTGTGTATTTGTGAGGTGGATGCTGTAAAGTGGTGAGGGAAAGCAACACAATAAAGTGTCATCAGAGTAGAGATCTTGGTGAAGAGAGCAGAGTGTGACCTGGACGATATCCAATTGCAGAGAATTCCAGGGACAGGGAACAGCAAATGCAAAGAATCAAGTAAAAGAAAGGAGGCCAGTCTAACTAGTTTGACTCAGTGGATAGAATGTCAGCCTGCGGACCGAAAGGTCCCAGGTTCAGTTCCCGTCAAGGGCATGTACATTGGTTGTGGACACATCCCCAGTAGGAGGTGTGCAGGAGGTAGCTGATCGATGTTTCTAATTCTCTACCCCTCTCCCTTCCTCTCTGTAAAAAATCAATAAGAGAGAGAGAGAGAGAGAGAGAGAGAGAGAGAGAGAGAGAGAGAGAACCAGTGTGACTGAAGTGGCCTGACCAAGAAGGAGAGAAGTAAGACAAAGGAAAATAGGAAGACAAATTATATACCAATACCAAAGGATAGTAGAGACAAAGTCCTATCAGATCCAAGATAATCCAATATACTTTAGATTTTATTCTGTATGCATTTGGAATACCATAACAATCTGCCACTTGATCTGATTGCTTTTAAAAGGCCACTAATTTTAGAAAAAATTTTTTTACAAACATTAAAGAGTCAAGATAGAGGCAAGGAGGTCAGGCAGAAGGCTATTGATATCATCCAGGCAAGAGATGATGGTGCCTTGGCCCAAATTAGCAATAGAAGGGATACAGACTGGCTACTGCAGGGTATATTTTGAAGTGGAGGGTAGGATTTGATGCTAGATTGAATATTGAATTTGAGACAGTGGTGAGTTAAAGAAGACTTTGAGGTTTTTGGAAAACTGAACTGTTATTTGCTGTCAGAGAAAACTGGAGAAAGTAGAAATTAAGGATTTGGTTCTAGATGTGGTAAATTTGGAACCTATTAGTCATCCAAGCAGAGATGTTGAGATTGCACTTGGACATAGGGTTATGGAGTGCAGGGGACAGGTTCAGGCTAAAGGATGCAAATTTTGGAGTATAGTTATGGTACTTAAAACACCTGGTTTGATGAAATCCCATTGGGAGTGGTTTAGATAGCCAAGAGAGGGAGTCTGGGGACAGAGTTTCGATCTCTCCAACAAATAGAGGTAGAAAAATAAAGAGGGTCCAACAAAGGAGACTGAGAGTATATGGTTTGTGAGATTGGAGGAGAATCAAGAGAACAATCTCAGAGTTCAACGAAGAGTATGTTCAACGAGAAAGCAGTCTACTGAGGCAAAGATCAAGTCTGATGAGGACTGAGATTTGATTAGCAGTCATAAATTAGGTTTTCTGATTCTTTCTTCCATCTACTCCAGTGTTTTCCAAACTTTTGACATATGTGTACCCCTTCTATAATTTTTGTAATGCTGAGTACCCCTTGTCAAAAAAATGGATGTATTTTAATAACAATCAAAATATATTTATTATTTATTTTTTGGCACATACACAAAATAATAATAAACAAAAAATAAAATTATTCATAATAAAATACAAATAAAAGTTGTATTATAAATAACATTTATTTGCACACCAGACCATCTCACGCCTCACAAGACTGTCTTGACTTGATTCATGAGAACGTAGAATTAGGTGCAGCTAAGCACCGTGCAGTGCATATCCCCACCAAACTCCGGTGCAACATGTACCCCCACCAAACTCTTCCCGTACCCCTGGGGGTACTCGAACCATACTTTGGGAAACACTGAACTCCATTGTTACCTTGCCTGAGCTATAGATAGAACTCCTCTTCTCATTCTGGGAGCTGCTAATGTATAATCAATTTCACAGAAATGTCAACAGGAATTGAATGGAGAACATCTTAGTTTGTGTTTTTCTAAAAGTAGACCCTGAGACAAGGAATTGAAAGAGGCCACTAGAAGATATATTAATGATCATGTTACTGTAATGGGCAACTGGCTCAATTTCATGGATACCCTGTGAGGAAGCATGCAGAATATATGTTTCAGCATTGTCAGGAGAGTCAAGCTGAGGTAGTTATCCACAGACTCATTGGCTGAGAATTGCCTGTTGGGAGCATTAAATACTTAGCCTTTTCCAGATTGCCTTGTGGATTTCCCTAGACCAGCTATGGGCAAACTACGGCCCGTGGGCTGGATCTGGCCCATTCAGCTGTTCCATCCCGCCCGCGGAGCCGAAAGAGCGGAGGGTTCTCTTGCTCTCCCCTCCACTCTTTCACCAGCAGCTCAAGATGAGAGTGCCAGCATGGTCAGGTTGCTTTTGTTCCGGCCCTCCGGTCCAGTTTAAGAACCCATTGTGGCCCTCGAGTCAGAAAGTTTGCCCACCCCTGTCCTAGACAGATAAACAGAGAAGCAGGGGTGCTTAAGGTGGGAAGCTATCTGCGTGTTCAAGAAATGTCCCTCACAGATGTAGGTGAGTCCAGAGATGGATCTAGTGAATATGGGCTTCTGTTATTGAGGACAATGCAAAACTGACTGTGGTAGCATTGGTTCGCACCCAGGAGCAGATTGTTTGGCCTTTGTTTCCTCTTCCATGAACTAAGCCTTTCAGGCAAATGATCAAGTGGCATTTTTTAAGGACTTGCTAGATTGAAGGAAAATATTTATTGGATGAAAGATTATTTTTCGACAACATTTGTCATGTCTTTTAAGCAATAACATATGCTTGATTAATATAAGAAGGTATACCACTCTGCCCACATTTTTAAATCTAGAAATATCTGGAAAATCTTTAAGTTCTGCTGTATAAACAGAAAGAAAATTATTGAAATATTATTATAAAGAGCATACTTTGCTTCTTTTTATTTTAAAATTTATTATTTAGATGTACGTAGTACCAAAAAGGATTGCATCTGGCTTAAATGAATACTAATACCTTTTTATGTGTTTTAGGGGAGCACATGTCTATGTGAATATCTCATTAAAATGAAATTATTCGTAAGTGCATCCAGTGACTACTGCCATTATGTCAAGAAGTTATACTTCTCTCCCAATAACCAATGAGTCTTTATTAAATAGATGATAGATCTATGTCTCAGTAAGGTTTCTTAACTTTCTGTAGGGAAATTGTGCACACAGATATGCCTTTAATTGGCAACACAGACCATCTGAACTCCAGGTTCTCATTAGAGAGCTCAGCTATTCCAAACAAATAAAAAACATGGATGCAAGCAGTGACATTAATAGGGGATTGCCTGAAGCACAGCAGTAATCTTTTCCTTGAGGCTCTCTGGGTTGTCCTGGATGAAGTCAGACCGTGAGAAACATGCCCACAAAAGTGGAATTACTTTGGCCTTTCTAGAGCTACTCTCAAACAATCAAGATTTTATGTTATCACACTGGCCTACGGAGGGGCTGCAGATGAACCCACGAAAGCAATGGCTCTCTTGTGTGTTTAAAAATAAAAATGGAAAAACAAATCTTCGTTTGCCTGTATCTTCTGATCATTGTGTCACAAGTAATGTGTCTTACCTGTTTTGACCTACCCCACACATAAGTGTAGGTATCTATTCTCTGCGTTTCTGTATGCTAACCCGAGCACACACAATAACCTGTTTCTCACAATATACTTGATCAGAAACTAATTTAACTAGGTGAAGTCATCCCTAATTGGACAATGATAATGAAAGAGAATTGATTAATGAACCTATTGCAAAACTCCCTCTTTGCCTGAATCCTTCAAAGAGATAAAAATATTGGGCTCTGAGGATTGAGGATTTTGTGAAGCCAGGAGAGATAGCTAATAAAATGGAAAACAATATCAAGACTGGAAAATAATTTGACAGTCTGAAATGATAGATCAAATTTTTCTTTTAAAGAAAAAGATTGTATTTGCCCCACTGATGCGACTCAATTGTTCAGCATTAACCAATGAACCAGAAGGTCACGGTTCTGTTCCCATCAGAGACATGCTTAGCCTGTGGGCTTGATCCCCAATAGAGGGTGTGCAGGAGGCAGCTGATCCATGATTCTCTCTCATCATTGATGTTTCTATCTCTCCCTCTCCCTTCCTCTCTGAAATCAATAAAAATATATTTTGTAAAAAGTACCATGATTGCAAATAATGAAGTTGATATTAAAATAAAAGTCAATTAAAATTCCACTGTACTATACCATAGCATTACATTGTTTTGGTTCAAAACCCTGTCTTTTAAGAACAATATCAGGTACACCTCTGGGGATAGAAAATTAAGACTTTGTAAATTTAGATAGTTAATGTGGAACAACAAACAAAAACTCAGTCAGAGGTAGAGTGTTTTTTCTTTGGAAGGGGTAGGAATGGATTTGTTTCTTTAGGGGGTTCTCCGGTAGAAGAGAGCAGACATTCCACAATCTTCCAAACATCTCAACAGAAAAGGCAAGATTAGTAACTGTTTGAAGGTAGAAACCAGGTCTGAGCATTTTTATATTGCTGGCAAGTCCAATTACGCTAGAGGTATTATCTGATGCCCATGGAGGAACAGAACTGATGTTATAAGAAGACAGATTCCGGCACTATAAAAGAAAAACTGGTAAAAGAAGTGCAATAATAGCCTTTCAATATATTGAGTTTCTTATCATTGGAAATATCCCAGCTGTGAAGAGAGTAGGATGTATTAATATGGTAATTGAAGGAGACTTGACTTTGGGTGGTGAACATGTAAAGCAATATATAGATGATGAACTGTAGAATTGTACCCTTGAATCTTATATAATTTTATTAATCAATATCACTCCCAATAAATTTTTGAAGAGTAGGGTTTAGTGATTTAGAATAAGAACATGGACTCCGGGATGAGGCTGGCCTGGGTTTAAATTTCAGCTACCGTATTTACCGGCGTATAAGACAATTTTTTGGCCCTGAAAAATATGCCTCCAAGTGGGGGGTAGTCTTATACGGCGAGTATATAACAAACTCTGTATTTTGAGTGGAAATGTTAGGGGGTCATCTTATACGCCCAGTCTCTTATATGCCGGCAAATACGGTATTTTTCAGGGCCAAAAAATCGTCTTATACGCCGCCAAATATGGTATGTGAATAATTTCACAGAAATTACTTAACCTCTCTGGATCTCAGTTACTGTCTATAAATTATGTGTGATGGTAACTAGCTTTCAGTTTTGTTGTGTTATTTATGTCGAGATAGTGTTTGTGAAGAGTGAGGACAGTGTGCAGGACAAGAGTAAAGATTCAATAAATCATAATTCTTTTTCTGGCAGAAGCTATTTTACATTCTCCCAAAAATGTTGTGGAAGGGATTCTTGTATTGGGTGAAAAGTTGAATAAATGATCTCTTGGTCTTGCTCAATTCAAAGACTTTCTGAGACTGTGATTTCTCAGCACTGTTCCTTTCTATATCCTTAAGCTATATATATAATAGCATTGACCTCACAACACTGAAAGCATTAAGTTAAAGCAACCCTCAGGCTCAACAGAAAAGTCTGGTTCTTGTTCACCTTTACACCTGTAAGTGCCTAGCACACTGGCTGACATATAATGAGTAATGCTATATTCACTAATTAATAAATGAATAATCAAATAATTAAATATTCAATCTCAAAATGTAGACCATATCTATCATCTTTCTCATTTTAAAGAGATGGGGTCTTCTATCCCCATCATATTTTCTAATTGATATAGTGATCTTTATCTATTTTTCTTTAAAATTTTCTATTAAAGTTTACATTCAATATTATTCTGTAGTAGTTTCAGGTGCTCAGCATAGTGGTTAGATAATCATATACTTGACATAGTGTTCCCCTGATATTTCCAGTATCCAGCTGGCATCACACATAGTTATAAGATATTATTGACTATATTCTCTAGATGGTTGCATATCTACTATCTATCAGTGAAAATTTCAAGTATAAATGCTTGATCAAATCTGCTTGATCAAACCATACTTCCTTTAAGCCCACATAATAAAAGCAAATGATAAAGATTATAATTTACTTATCTCTCACCTCAATCATATAAGAAACCAGTATTTATTAAGCACCTACTATGGGCCAAGAACTTTTCAAATATAATCTCACTAGAGGCCCGAAGCACGAAATTCTTCTGTGGCTGGGGGGCCTCGGTGGCCTCTGCATTGGCCCCCTCCCACTGCGGCTTTGTCTGGAAGGAAGACATCCGGAAGGACATCTGGTCTAATTAGCATATTACAGTTTTATTGTTATAGATTTGATCTGTTGATATATCTATGAAGTAAGAACTAGTTTACCTAATTTGTAGATAAAGAAACTGAGAACTTAAAAATATCCAAGTCACACAGTCAGGTGTAATATATATTATTAGGTGATATATTCAGGATTTGAGCCTCAGTCTGTGTAATCCAAATACTAAGCTGTCTCTTTTTAAATATTTTAATTGCAAAAGCAACATCATACATATTTATTTTGAAAAAAATTGAAGAGTTACAAATACACAGACTAAAATATTAAAGCTCCTTATAGCTATGTTACTCCCCAACTCACGATTAATGTTCTCCTATCTATAAATCATCTATGAAAACATCTTTTAGATACTACTTTTTGTATTTACATACTTATATAACATACAAAATTCATAATGTAAATATGTAATGTAATAAAAATATAACATTTAAAAAATAAATATGGCTTTTTAAGTTTAATTATATATCTTGAAGATCTTGCCAATGCAAATACATCTATCTTAATTGTAATGAAGTCATAAAAATGTTTAATAGTATAAATTTATATGCTGTAATTTATCAAATAATTTCACTGCTGTTAGGCATTCATGTAGCTTCAGATTTTCTCCTATTAGAAACAATACTAGAATAAACATATTTGTGCATATATACAAATAGATCTACAAGTATAGGATGGATTCTCAGAAGTATAGTTTTTGAGTAAGAAAGCTCTAAATATTTTATTTTGGTAGATACCACTTCATTGTCCACCAAACCACTGTACAGATTAATATTTCTACAAATTCAGTATTTGTATGTCTATATCAACAGTGAATCATGTCAATTTTTTAAAAATTTGATAATCTGATGAATAAAATTATTTTATCATTGTAATTTTCACTTCCATGATTATTAGAGGTACGATGTCTTTTTAATATATTTTGCCAATTTTGTATACATTCTGTGAATTGCTTGATTGTATCATGTATCCATTTAAAAAAAAAAGGTGGATTGTCTTTTTCTTATCGAATCAGTGGAACTCTCTGCTAGTAATATTTAGCCCTCTGTTGTATATGTTGCAGATATCTTCTCCACCTCTTTCATTTGTCTTTTAACTATCTTTATCTATAGAATTTATTATGTATATTATCTGGTCAATCTCTGTCATTTTAGAAATCTTTTCACACCCAAGCTATTAAAAAAAAAATCTTTTCACACCTGTGACTCCCAGTATGTCAGAGTTTTGTTTTTCCATGTATATAATTTTTAACCCATCCAGAAATGATTTTGTATATGGTGTGAGAAAGGAATATGTCCCAAGTGAGATGTTTTTCAAAAATTAAATCTAAAATCAATTATTTCTAACAGATTTAAAAATATATATATTTGTTATACAGTAATCCTTATTTGTACATGAACTGTTTTTGGACTTGGTATTCTTTACTATGATCCATTCTGTATTCTATTTGTATTGTTTTTTGTGCCAATACCACACTTTTAGTCATTGTATCTGGATAATAAATGCTACAATCTATGTCAGGGGTGGGCAAACTTTTTGACTCGAGGGCCACAATGGGTTCTTAAACTGGACCGGAGGGCCCGAACAAAAGCAACCTGACCATGCTGGCACTCTCATCTTGGGCTGCTAGTGAAGGAGCGGAGGGGAAAACAAGAGAAACCTCTGCTCTTTTGGCTCCTCGGGCTGGATAGAACAGCCGAACGGGCCGGATCCGGCCCACAGGCCGTAGTTTGCCCATGGCTGATCTATGTTTATAAGAGGTTAATATACAAAGTGTCCTGTCAGGGGTTTGAGAGACCAGGAGTTCGATCGCTTGCTGTGAGTTGTGCTGACCACCAGGGGTGGCATGAAACGAAGGAAGGCCCCAGCTGGCAGCCGGAAGGCCCCAATCAGCCCTGATTGCCAGCCATGCCTAGGGACCCTACCCATGCACGAATTTCATGCACCGGGCCTCTAGTCTACGTTAAGGAGTTAGGCTTCATACTAGTCGTATTTCTGAAAATCATCATTTCTCCTTACAAACTTTAGAATCAGTTATCAGGGTAAAAAAGAAAAGAGAATTGATATTTTACCATACTGAGGCTTTTCATAGAAGACCATGATTTGTCTCTCCATTTTTTTTTATGTCTTCTAGAGTATTTCAATTAAATTTCTAAATATCATCACATAGGTTTTGCACATTTCATTGTTTATTTATTCTTATGGATTTTTTTAAAAATGCCACGGAGTGATTGGGTCTTCTATCCCCATCATATTTTCTAATTGATATAGTGATTTACACTCTGGGTCATCTGCCACAAGACCCGTGGCCACTTCTCCCTTGCTAACAGAACACTATTATTTAGGGGGCAGCCATGTGCCCATTTCCAGAAGATGAATCACGATAGGTCCGAGCTATTCATGGCAATCCGGATGATTTTGTCTTTTGCTACATGCTCACTTTCCCTGGCTCCCTTGCCACCAAGGCTGGCCACAGCACCCAGTATTGTACAATGTGTGATAAGGGAAATTGTGATCATTTCTACTCCTCGATACAAGTAAAGCCCCTTTGCGCCTGCCCCCATGGTCTCATCCAGCTTTCAGGGTGGGTGAGCAGGCCTTGTGCCCAAAGGGCTAGCTCCTTGGTCAGCAAACTTAGGATCTCGAGCCTCATGTGGCTCTTTGGCCCTGAGTATAAAATATTGATTTTTGTATGTTTCCCTTGTCTTCAGTTCCCTTATTGAACTCTGAGCTCTATTAATTTTTAAGAGGATTGTTTGAGAGTTTCTAATTTGCATTGGCAAATAATGACAGGTTGGTCTGAGTTTTTCTAAATTAACTCTTACCATTTCTTGAATTATCTCTAAGACTGAGACCTCGGTGAAATATTGAATTGTATCAGTGGATTTCAGGTATTTCCTTTTTAATTCCTGACCTTAATTGGAAGATTCTAATATTTCAGTGATGAGACTTTGCTATGATTTTCTGGTAGCTACCTTGATAATTAAAAAAAAGAAACATATCCTAGTTGTTAATTACTACAAGTTAAATTTTGTTTTATTTTGTTTTGTTTTCATCAGAAATGAGCATTAAGTTATATCAACTACTTGTTTAGCAACTGGCGAGATGATCACATGGTAACCCTCCTATATTTTGTTAATGTAATGAATTACATGAGTAGATTATACCTGGTTTTGAGCAGCCGTGCTTTTCTGTGACACTCTTATTAATTCATGGTGAATCATTTCTTTCATACACTTTTGGATTTTTATACAAAATGTCTTATACAGGAGTTTCACATATATGTTTATAACAGATATTGATGTAAAGGTTTGTTTATGTATTTGGTTTTCTTTGTTGAATTATGGGATGCCTAGACACAAAGAATGACTATAAAATATTTAAATAGCATAAGACTTTTACTTTTATGTCTAAAACTTCCTGTACTCTTTAAATATTTCCATGAATACCTTATTACTTTATAGCAAGTTTAAAGATAAACATATACATATTTTATACAAGGAATTACCCATTTCTATAAGGTATACTAGAATTTACCTAATACTTCTGTTAGGGAGGCTAGGGACTTAGCTATGTTTTCTCTTTTCATAAGTAATTGATTTATCTTTTCTTCTCCCTCTTGAGTCAATTTTTATTAATATATAGATTTTTTGAAAAGTATCCTTTGTGCTTAAGAATTTTTTATTTTATTGATATAATATTCTCATAACTTTTTAGTCTCCTGTGTGTTATGTCTCTTTCTTTGTCTTCATGTTTTCCTGTAGGCAAAAGGTTTATAGTTGTTCATATGGAAAATAATACAATAATTAATAAATAATAATACAAGAATAAACTGTTTCATGTACTCACAACCATAACCCTACTTTTGCTCACCCCTGATTTGTGTTTTCTTTTTTTAAATCAGACTTAACTGATTTTTTATATTGATAGTTAAATTAATAACATATACTAGTTAATTTCATAGAATTCTTTTTGGAACACTTAATAGTTTCTACTTAAAAAAAAACTTTTAGCCACTTTGGTTGAAAGTGTATGTATTTTAACTAATGTATGTATTTTCTAACTAATACACTTGAGGATATTAATTTTTGTCTACAACTGACTCACATCACACAAGCTTTGCGATGTAGTATTCTCACTGTTTATACTTAAATCCAGGATATCCCAAAAATATGAATGCACACTTCGATTAATTATTAATTCCAATGGGTTAAATCTTAAAAGAAACATCAATTGGTATCCTATAATTTGTCATTTCAGCTTGCTTTTCTTTTTAACCAAAGGTTATTATGAAATGTATTTTAAAGCTTTTGAGTAAATAGTTTTGTGTGTGTGTTTCTGTCCTTTGGCCGTTAATTTATACTTTTGTTGCACTCTGATCTGTATTCTGCTTTCAATATTTATTGAGTTCATAGCACTTTCATTTTTGTAGTTGAATGGCCAATTTTTTATAAATGTTCTATGGGTATTGGAAAGAATATTAGGCACACAGTTCTCTCCATATTCAAGTTGAAGGAATGTTGTTAAGTTTTTCTATATCCTTTTGTTTTTGAGGGCCATTTAATTTGTCTTTTTTTTTTTGTGAGGCATGTTTAAAAAAGTTTATCATTATAGTTTTATAAACTTTTTGAAGACATTATAGATTGCACTTTACATATTTAAAAGTGATATTATTATTTTTAATATATTTTTATTGATTTCAGAGAGGAAGGGAGAGGGAGAGAGAGACGGAAACATCAATGATGAGAGAGAATCATTTATCAGCTGCTTCCTGCATGCTCCCTACTGGGGCTTGAGCTTGCAACCCTGGCATGTGCCCTGACCAGGAATAAAACTGTGACCTCCTGGTTCTAGGTCAGTGCTCAACCACTGAACCACACCGGCTGGGTACAAGCTGTAATATAAAGTATAAACATGGTGAATTATTCCTTTCATCAACTAAATATTTTTCTTTTACATTCAAGTTTTTAACTTGAATATTTTATCTAACATTACTATATTTCTTCTGCCTTCTTTTTTATAATACTTAACTGATTCCTGGTTACTGCCTTTTATTTCCAGAATCTTCTGATCATTTACTCTTTTTATGACCTATTTAAATAGTTGTTTGCATTTTCTGTTTCTTAGACTATCATGGTGTCTAACACAATTCCTTCTAGAAATTGACAGATTTTAGAACCCTCAGAAAAAGAAAGTATATGCAGAGTGGACAGATTATTATGCTTTCAGAGATCATAATAATCTGGCCACTCAATGTATAGAGAATTGTATAACTCATTTAATAAGCTTGATTGAAGTTTATGGATATATATTTGGCTTAACAAGAGAGTGACTATATCTCAATAGAGAATTTTAATCTATTAAAATTTATTCTGAAGATTGACATGCACATATTAACCAGTTTTTTTATATATTGTTCCGCACTTCTAATATTGTATTTTCTATTACCACATTCTCTTATTTATTTATATTTCTTCCCTTTTTATGTTAATTGAATTTTCTTGTTCCTTTTATCCTTTATGAATTTTGAAGTCACTGCTCTATTTATTACCTTTCCTACAAAGTTAAATAGTGAACATTAGTGTAAGAGAGTAGACTCAGAATCCTGAACCTAACTATATTAAGAAAAAGTTGATGTAAAGTTTTGAATGAATTTATAACCCACTAATGTGTCTGTAATTTTGTGAAATGATAAAGCCAACATTTGGAAATATATGCTAGACAATAAATGAACTGAGTTAATGTATAAATATACATTTATATTTTTACATATATGAAAATTTTGCTCAAGTATTTAATAAAATCTAAACAATATTGTGATCTTCAGTTTAAAGGGATAAATCTAATAATAAAAGAGTAAATAAGAACCAAAAATAAAGTCAACACTCATGCTTCTAAAACTATAGTATGTAATAAAGGTGGCATTTCAATTAAGTTGTTAAAGAAGGATGCTTTTTAAAAAAAACAATACTGTGGCAGTTAAGGATTTAGAAGATAATTATATTTGATCCTTACCTCATATCATATATTAAAATAAATTCTATATAGGTGGTAGAGTTATATGTAAAAATAAAATCTTAGAATTAGGAAAATTAAAAAAAAAAGGTTGTCCTATTAAGGGTTTTGAAGGCCTTTCTGATATTATACCAATGGCAGGAAGCATAAAGAAAATGACTGATAAATGCAAACGCAAAAATGTTTTAACATCTATATATCAAAAAAGCATTATTATTAAAGTTAAAAGCAAATAACTAAGAAAAATGTATTATATAAGGGGTCAATATCTTTATAAAGTGACATCATAAATTAATGTAGATATACACACACAATCATAGCAATAAAAAATAAGCAAAAGACATAAACTAACAAATCACAAAAGGAGAAATACAGAGGATAATAGTATCTCTGTGTTTTGGGACTATATATTCTTTTTCTTAAGCTTTTATGCATTTGTTAAATTTGTTACTATGCATTACTTTTGTAATCAGGAAATATATGTACATGTATATACATACACACACACACACACACACACACACATATATATACATATATATATATATATATATATATATATATATATAGAGAGAGAGAGAGAGAGAGAGAGAGAGAGAGAGAGAGAGAAACATTACGGTTTTATAACAGGAGTTTAACATATGAGGCATGTTGGTGCTATCTGGAATCAGAAGTCCCGAGTTCAAGTCTCAATGCATGTTGAATGATCTTGGGGAAGTCACTGACCTACTTTGAACCTTGGTTTCTCCTAATATAAAACTGAAAAAATAATCCTCATGTCATAAATTGTTGTGAAGGATGGATTTTTGAAAATGAACGTGGGCAATGCTTTGCAAGACCATTTACAGGTCTCAGAGATTCCCATTGCGGATCCGGAGCATTAGAGCTTTTCCCAGCCTCTGGACAAAACGCGTGCATCCTCTCTTACCCACGTGGTATCACTTTGCCTGATGAGAGTGACTGTTCCTGAGTTGTTCAGTGACAGCTGGAGATATCCCGGATTTTGCAATCTCCTCAGTGAATGGGACCAGAGCCATTAGATCTTAGCTATGGGTTACATTCAAATAAAACTGTAAAACAACAACCACTATTGCTTTTCTTTTTCTGTGTTACCTACTTTAGCATTTAGTTCTGATATCCAGGAAATTAATTTGATTTCCAAATTGATACTATAATTCCATGTTCATGACATTTTTAAAAAGACCCTACTAATTTTCAAATTCAGTGCTCTTTCGTAAGTCAAATGAGAGCACTGGCTTAATCTCCTCTTTCAATCATGGGAATAATCCCACGTGAACCCAAAAGGACCAGAACAATCAGCTCTGCACCTGATCCTTGATATGCAGAATAGTGGCTAGGTGTCTCCATTTATAGACATAAATGTGAAATAAAAGCAGAATTATGATTTTCCAGGTGAAATGTCTTATGTTTTGTCTTTTTCTTTCTTCTGATCCTGCACCTATAATTATCATTCTAGATGGAAAAACAAGAAGAAAAAGATGGAGGAAAACCCTAAACATTCCCAAGGAACAGAAAATGTTTATATATGGAACACAATTAACTCCTCTGTTAGGAAAAAGAAAAGATGAACTGAAAGTTACCAAAATAATTCAGAGAAAGCATAAAATTATTGAGTGGCTGGCTAAGCTATTCATTATTGTTGGTCATGTAAAGTATAGGATATCATTTCTGGAAAATCTTAGGAAGGAAGGGAGAGAGGAAGAGAAGGAAGGAGAAAGAAAAGAAGATAACTGAGTTTTTGGGTCAATACCAGCTCAAGGAAATCTCTCTTGCTGGGACAAGCAAATTGGATGTAGTAGAAATTGCCACACAGAGGGATTGAGTAGGTTCTGGATCTTCAATAACTTGGTATGGAATCCTGGGAAAATCACTTTTCCTGGAGACCATTTTCTCATCTGGAATACATCAGTGGTTTACAATTGTGCTTCCGCAGAACACTGCTGCTCCAGGAACTAGATTAATGAGAAATGGTGGTCTCTATATAATTCACAGAAAAGCAGAGCAAAGTAAAATGTTCACCCTTTGCTATAGTTTAGTTGTTTATATTTCTTATAACAATTCCTGCACTGGATGTATTTTTATGAGCATGTATAACAGTTTCTTTGCATGGAGATATCAATAAACAACATTTTCTTGATTTTAAGGTTTTGTCTTCCACTTTTTAAAAACCCTTGGCCCTACTGCCACATTTCAGGAAACTGAGTTCTAGCACACGACAAAGGGAACTAACAAGCAGCTAATAAATGGTAATGGGAGAAGTCATGCTTATATTTTTAATTTTTAATAATTGTTGCTGATTTTAAAAATTTGTTTAAATAGTACTCAATTGTGTTTTATCTTGGGTTTGTATCTTGATTTTGATTTCCGGACCTAGAAATCTGTCTTAACTCCAAATTTAGAGCTTGTCCGTCATTTATGCCGCCTCACAGTAAAGCTTACAGTTATAGACTCCCATGTTTTCGCTCTGCATTTTTTAAATCCTCATAACAGCCCAGCTAGCGTGGCTCATGGTTGAGTATTTTTACCTATGAACCAGGAGGTCACAGTCCTATTCCCGGAAAGGGCACATGCTCAGGTTGCAGGTTCAATTCCCAGTGTGAGGCGTGCAGGAGGTGGCCAATCAAGGATTCTCTCATCAATGTTTCTACCTCTCTCTCCCTCTCTGAAATCAACTATATATATATATTCATAACAATCCTATAAGTATTTAATTATCCTTCTTTCCTAGATGTGGAGACTGATGCATGATGCCCAGCGTTGACACTAGCAAGAGCAGGAGCTGCAAACTAGTAAGTAGATGTTGATTGCTAGATTTGGTTTTGTCTTTGTTCTAAACAGTAAATCAATAAATACTCCACACCTGCTCCTTGAAATGGGCAGATTTTCAGGATAAACGTTAGAAAGATACTAAAGGATGAACTTGTTGTTCATTGCAGGCACTTAAAAAAAAAACATGTAATCAATGAGTAACTTTTGTGAAACACCTGGTTCTTAGCAACTTGGTGGGAAATCAAACCCCAGCGTGAGAGACAGGAGGGCTGTGTGTGCAGATCCCACCTTAGAGTCAAAGGGGAACTAACATGGAGTCTACACGGGGTCAGTCAGGGGTGACTAGTGGATGCAAAGCCAACTCAGCTTGGTGCTGGCAGTTGTTACTCAAAATCCAATCGGTGCGCTCAACTCTTAGCTGACCTCTGGAGCTTCTTTGGGAAACCAAATGAGTATGTACAAGGATTAAGGCGTATGTGCCTTGAAAGAATGATGAAAACATTTGTTTTATAAACTGGACAAACATGTGGTTTGGTCAGTCAGGCTTTATGACCTGAGAGATTTTGTGTTGGCAGAATTTGTTTACAAAATTTGCAACTCTCTAATTGCGAAAGAGATATAGTCGTTGTAGAAATGTTTTTAAACCTGAGAACAGTGCAATCTGAGAATATCACTTAGGAAAAATTAGATCACCTGGAAAGAACTATTAACACTTTGATTATGCTTTTCTAATTATTTTTCAATGCCTAGATACATACACACATATTTATAAATATGTGATAAAGCTATATATGCTGTTTTAAAAACTTTTGCCTTATCAAAAATCATGTATTTCCATATGATTTAATATTTCTTATAGAATCTAATAGCTATACAGCTTTTTTTATTGCATAGGTGAACTTAAGTTCTCGTTGGGTGTTAATGTTACAACGAACCTCCTCAAATATTAATTTTTTATAACAGTCATGACTATTTCTTTAAGACAATTTCTAAAGTTAAATTCCTGGGTTAAAGACTTTTGATACATCTAGAATAACTGAGACTTTTTATAGTCCCACCAACTAGATGGTCTATTTTTCCGTATCTTCAATGACTGGAATTATATCTTCTTAACAACCAGGAAATATAAACATACATATGTGAGTGTGTGTGTGTGTGTGTGTGTATACACATACAATATATATTTCTGCCAGATTTTCCATGTAAAGGAGTATTATAGCTTTCATATTGGTCATCAGTAATTCTTTTTCTTTATTAAAATCACCTTTCCTTTTATTAAATCCTCTACAGAGGATTTTTAAAAAATTGATTTTAAAGAGAGAGTAAAGAAGAGGGAAAGAGGAAGAGAGAGAAAGAGAGAAAGAGAAAGAGAGAAACATCAATGTGAGAAACATAAATTGGTTGCCTCCCATAAGCATCCTGACCGGGATCAAACCTGAAACCAGAGTATGTGCCCCGAACAGGAATTGAGCCCAAAACCTTTTGGGATTTGGGGTGATGCTCCAATCAACTGAGTCACACCAGCCAGAGCAGTAATTTTTTTTTTTTTTGCTAATATCTGGTAATATTTTTGAGATCACAGTAGAATTCTAGATTTGAAAATAGGAGTACAATTTAGGAGACCTGGACTTTGGCCTTCATAATGCCGTTAGTGCTAGAAGATCTTAGATTAAATCATTCAATTTCTTTTGGTCTTAAATTTCCTGTTATATATAAAAGGTACTCAGAATGCCCACTCAAATCTTCCCATGATTCCTGTGAAAAGCAAATTAATTATCTTTGTGTAAAACAGTTACTGTACCACTATTTTATTAGCAGTATTAATAAGCTCTTTGACACACATTTATAATTATCAGACATATAAAAGTAGGTTCTGTCATTTAACTTTAAACGTCTTTAAGTAATTAAACAGATAATTGACAATTCAGTTCAAACAAAGCAGTAGACTCCATAGTGTATATTAGTATATGTATATAATATACATATTTATGTATGTATATAATATACATATGTATATAATATACACATATATGTATGCATATGACATACATATATACATGTATAGAATATACACATATGTATGTATGTAATATACATATATGTGTGCATATAATATACATACATATAACAAATTATACATAAATTCCACATTTTCTAAATTTTTTTATAGTAAGTCAATTTACTAGTGACATGGAGTATTTCCTTTCAAGGAAATTTTTGCATGTGTGCATTGTAAAAAATTAACAGCATTTATAATTTTTCATCTAGGTCTTTTACTTAGCATGAGGCCATTTTTCTATTTAATTACAAAATCTTCATAAACAATTTAAGCTGCCTAATGTGTCATCATGGGGATATATTATTATTTACTTAATCATTCCTCTTATCCAATTACTCTATCTGTATCATTTTTTATATAATTCTACATTTGTTTCCTTTGAGTTGATTCTAAGAGGAGCAGTTAAGGGGACAAAAAGTGACAGCATTTTAAGACTTTAAATATATATTATTAAATTGTGCTAAAAAAAGACTTATTAATTTTTAATTTCTATTAAGAATATATAATGAGCCGAAACCGGTTTGGCTCAGTGGATAGAGCCTCGGTCTGCGGACTGAAGGGTCCCAGGTTCGATTCCGGTCAAGGACATGTACATTGGTTGTGGGCACATCCCCGGTGGGGGGGTGTGCAGGAGGCAGCTGGTCGATGTTTCTCTCTCATTGATGTTTCTAGCTCTCTATCCCTCTCCCTTCCTCTCTGTTAAAAATCAATAAAATATATATTTTTTAAAAAGAATATATAATGAGAGGGCTTAATTTGAGGGTACACAAGCCATCCCTGGGCCACATATTTTTTTCAAATTATAAAAGTGACTTGTGTTTGTACACAGAACAGTAACTTCCCTCAAGCCCCCAACCGCCACCCCTTTCATTCAAGTACATTATCAGACTGTTTTTTAATTTTTAAAAAAGCTTGCATTTAAATTTTAACAATAATGTATTTATTTTGATGCATATTGAAAATGGATATGTAAATAGCCCAAATCAGACTTGTGCTTTCATGGGTATTATTGTTTCTGATGAAGCTAAAAAAATTTTCAAGTTGATTTAAAAATAATATATATTAAGTAAATAAAAGTGCAAGTAGTATGAAAGTACGTTTTAAAAGTCTTGAATGCGAGAGGAGAATAACTTTAGGAAACTGTCATGGAGGGATAGGATAGCCTCTAGAGCTGCCTGCCCCCGCCAGCTCTGTGCTCTGGACCAGCTCACATCCCCTCTCTGCGCTTCAATCCGAGTGCAAGTCCTAGGCATCTGGAAATACCAATCTTTCTGCCATGAGAGCTGTCTCAACAGACGGGCAATATTTCAGTTGAGGTTTTTTTCCTCCTGATTTTTGGTTAATCTATCTTAGTCTTATTTAAGCTTGCTTCCTTTCCTAAAAATAAAAAATAAAATTCTCTAGTAAGAATTTCATCTTCAATCATCAGTGAAGACATTGTCTTTAAAATGAAATCCTAAAATTTTATCTTAAAATATTACATCTCAATAACCCCATAGGAGAAACAGAAAATTTCAAACTAAGCAGTCTCTTTATTGGTCAAATCCTGTATTGCTTTTGAGTAAGTAAGAAATCTGAAGTTCTATAGCCAAGTGATGAGATTTTAAAGCTCGTGGTTCGTCTTTGTGTTGCTAGTATTCAGTGTATGAGTATGTCCCACGGTCGATGCTAGACAAGTTGTCAATGGATGGATGATATGCCACATGAATGCATGTTCCATATTATAGTAACTAGTCTAATAGCAGAACTGTGAATTTACCTCGCACCTATTGGAGATTCTTTAAAAAATGTTTAGAACATTGTTATTGAATCATCTTCTTTGGTATCCAAAGGTATATACACAAAGACTCATACAGAGTAAGCTTAGCATGTTATTGCAAATTCTCTTCTTTGGGGAATTGTTCTGAATTAGGAATCATCTACCTTTGTCTTATTTTAGTCACTTCTCCCTAAAAGGGACACTAGTCCACTAGTTAAATGTTTGAAATGGGTTTATGAGGATATATTGGTTTTTTTTTGTAAGGGATCAGAAGGTGTGCGAATGACTTCAGTTTCTTCATATTTGCAGGGTCCTTAATTATGCAATTTGGAGTTTTCAGGGGGGGGAAGCCCCCCACACATTCAAAGACTGAATAATTTCCAACAAGAGTAAAAAGTCTCAAAAATTCAAAATTTTAAAAAACATAGTAATAGTTTTGGCCGGTGTGGCTCAGTTGGTTGAGCATCATCCTGTACACCAAGGGTCACAGGTTCAATTCCCAGTCAAGGCGCATGCCCAGGTTTTGGGTTGGGTCCCTGGTTGTGGTTTGTGTGGAAGGTAACCAACCTATTGATGTTCCTTTCTCTCTCTCTAAAATCAATAAAAACATATTTGGGGGGAAAAGCACCACAAACAACATAATAGCAAACAAATGCCAACTGTAAAGGCAATATTAAATTGCAAAAAAACAATAGGAGTTTTATCTAGGTAGGAAAATACCAAGTTAAAGAGGTATGTCACAATATGCTCCAATGTTTAAGAATTAAATAATTAAGACTTCTGGAAAAAATATATTCTTTACTTACCTATTCTTTATTTTGCTAAAATCATCAGCTTGATCAGTTTTCCAGCTGGGATTTAGAAAGTGGGATTATAAACTGGATTTATTTTTGGGGGGGAGGGTGGGGTGGGTAATAATTTTCAGGAAGCAAAGCTTTTCCTTTTTTATTTGATAAAATGTAAAAAAAATGAATCAATAACACCAGAACACCTAAACACTCTTGTTTCAGTTTAAATTCTTCTTAATGCAGCCTCAGGCCCTACTCTTTTCCTTCCTGCAGGGAATTGGAGCCGTTTTTCTCTCCGTAAACACCTTTCTTTAAGAGACGTGGGTGTCTTCCTTTCCTAAACCTCTAGAAATAAAAATGATTTATAGACTATCTCCATCTTCCTGGAGTTGGGCAAGTGAGTGGATCATATCTGCATGGGTCACTCTGATTATAGGACTTCACTGTTTCTTGAACTAAAATTTCAAGATTTATTATTCTATTAATGCTCATAAAGTCACTCTTTTGATGAGCCATAATTTCCCTTTATGAGTTGCCTGTACGCCACTCACCCATGATAAGGGAGAAGAAGAAAGTCCAGACTTCCAACATATTCATATTTCCTGGGTCATTAATAAAGCCTCGAAATCCCATATGACTCCAGGGGTGAATGGCTTAGGGTACAGTAACGAAGGCAAATCTCGCCCAGTCAGCTTGTCCCCCACGAGACTTCCCTCACCTTGTTGGCTGTGTCCACAATCGAAGCTTTTCCATTTTGGTTTAACATTTTAGAAATGAACCCTCCTGGCTGAGAAGATCACCCACCCAGGAGGCATTATCTCTGAGAATGTTCCCAGGGAGTGAACTAGCAGGAGGTGTGAACTTTCTTCTGTTTATCTTAATGGTCCGATAATGGCAAAGCATAATTACAGTTACTTAAGTGCCAAGTTTATCAAGATTCTCACTAAAATCTCCCAGCCAGCCACGGCCGCTTTCCTCGACGGACCCAGCTTGTATTTGCCCAGTCGCTTTACTGTCATTGGGAAGAAAACTGCCCTCCCTAAAGACAAGCAAGCAAACAAAAGCCCGCTCCGCAGCCAGGTTTCATTTATTTGTTATTTTCAGTTGGGCCGTTAAGACATTTGCGACTCCAAAAAAAAAGTCGAAATATATGTGTATATATATATATATGGGATCAGCAATTGCAATGTTAGCCTTCCAAAAGCAGGGGTATACGGGAGTTTTTGCAGTAGTTTGTGCTTCGTGGCTTTGGGAAATCAATTTGCTTCTAAACCAGAAGGTGGTCTTCTCAAGACCATCCTCTATTTGGGATGGAAGCTTAGAGCATTGTACCTCCACATACACACCCCACACACCCCCCCAATGCACCCCGCATGAGCAGCCCGCAAGCCACCTCTCTCCCCATCGGCCCCGGGATCTCCTGGCTGCCTTTGTCCCTTCTAGACGTGGAGAAGCTTGGAGAGGAGGTCTGGTTTCCAAGGATTGGAGCGTTGGAAGGGCGGGGCCATCTCCAAGTCCATCTCCCCTTTTTTGTCCTCTCCTCCTGGGACGGGAGGGAGGAGCCAGGTCCCCCCGCGGCCGGGTCGGGAGCCCTCTCTCTATCTCTCTCGGCCGCTCGAGGTGAGTGCGCAGGGCGGCAGCCCGTTTCGTGGCGGCGCAGGTTCATTTCTGGAGTTCACCGCGGCCGCCGCCGCCGCCGCCTTTGCCGGGCCCGTGCCAGGAGGGTTTATGAGGTCGGCGGCGGCGTGCTGGGGCGCGCTCGTGTTTTCGCGAAAGGCTCCTCCCCGGGGCTCATTCCCCGACTGCGGGAAGTCCTCCGGGGCCCCAGGAGCCTCGGGTTTCCTCTGACCTCGGCGCTTCTTCCTCCCTCCCCTACGCTCGGTTCCCTGCCCTGCCCCCCGCTACCCCCGCCCCTGGGGAAGGGCGCCCCCCCTCCCCATCTTAGGATTTCCCACCCAAGAAGGTACCTCCACGTCGATGCAGATTTTTTTTTTTAAATCACACCCTCCAAGACCCAGCAGTCATAGGAGAGCTCCCCACCTGAAATACGATTGTTAGTTCCCCCCCCCCCGCTCCGTGCCGGGCTTTGACAGGAAAAGTCAGCTTTTTTTTATGAAAGACAAAGACGCACGGGAGCGGCCGGGGCGCGCGGACCCGGCGCGTCCCTCCCCGCGGCCACGAGGGCGGCGCGGGGGCAGCGGCGGGCGGCGGGCGGGCGGCCGGCGCGCGGACACCCCGGGGTCCCGCGGGGGAGGAGCTGGGGACCCCAGGACTTCCCCGAGGCCCCGCGGGCGCCTGGAGGCCGCGTCCTCCCCCCAGCTCCGCACAAAGCCCGCGGCATTCCAGCCCCCCAACAAACAGCCTTCCTCCGCCAGCCCTCCACTCTCCTTTCTTCCTCTTCTCTTTCTTCGGACTCCCTGCCGGTCTCGGCGCTTTCTCCTCCTCCTCCTCCTGGTTCTCCTCACCTACTTTTTCCCCCGGCCTCTCCCCCCTCCCGTTACACCCCCCTCCTTTCTTCGCCGCCCCGCACGCGTAGAGTGTCATTTATTTATTTATTTATCACCCCCCGCCCCCAACCCCCGCCATCAACACCCTTTTAGGGCTTCCAAGCTTTTCAATGTGAGTGGGAGGAGAAAAGGGCAGGAAGTGTTGACTCGGAGGGGATTGGGGGGGGGGGGTGAAATCGTGCCTCTGGGTGAGAGCTGCTGCCCCAGAATAAACGATCGGGGGAAATAATCTAGAGAGGGGTGGAAAAAAGGAGGATGCAGATCTGTTTATGACACCCCGCTTGCCGACAGACGGAGACCAACTCGGCGCGCGCGCGCCGCCTCCTCCTCCTCCCGCCCGGGGCGCCCCCCCTTTATTGTATGGGTTCGTGGATACATCTTCCTGGACTGTTGTTGGGAAGGGGGTTGGAGTGAGCGTTTAAAAGAGGGCAATCTTGCCCTGGATCCTCACCGCCGCCTCTGCGCCTTCTCCACCACCGGATGCGCGCTCCCCGATGCAAAGGAATCCGGCAACACCCCCCCCCCCCCCCCCAATTCAGACCCGGACAAAAGAAACTTTAATTAAGGTCTCTGCCCCGCGCGCGCGCTGCGTGTTTCTCTCTCTCCCCTTCCCCCTCCCCGCCTCTCCCCCCCCACCCCCCCCAGGCTGTTGATGTCCAACTCGAGGAGGATGCGGGAAATAGAAATGGTACAACCAGCCCCGTGCCCTTGAACTTCAATTGCTCCCGACTTGCTGTATTGATTTTTTTTTAATATACTGTAGGCGCTGTCCCCACCCCCACCCCCGTGCGCGCGCGCGCTCCCCCCTCGTATTGAACTAAATCCTTAGGCGACGTGTCCCACCTGGTTGGGGAGGGGGTGGGGGGGACCCACTCCTTTGCAAAAGGGCTGGGTCAGAATGATTTGGGGGGACATGACACCAAATTAAAAAAAAAAATCAAGGTGTGAAAGCTTCTTCTTGGCTCTTGTCGTCCACACCGTGACACCTTATCATTAGGCGCGCTGATTGTTACTTTCCGAGCCTTGAGATGATCGGGCCGGAAAGTGCAAACAACGCGCGGGGCTGGAGGGTGTAAAGTTATTTAAGCAGGCTTCTTTTTTTTTTTTTCCCTTTTGGTGCGCCGTCAAAACATTTCACAAGTTAGGGAAAGAAAGTGGTGGTTCCGAGAGGCTTGGAATGATAGGTTCTCTCTCCCTTCCCCACCCCACCCCACCTCCCCTTCCCGTATCAGAAAAGAAATAAGATGCACCATGAGCCTTTATTGCGGGGGGGAGAGAAGACTTCAGGATACGTGCCAGCAATGGACGGTTCGAGCTTTTCGCTGGAGATACACCGCAAAGCTGGGAAGGGATTAAAAAGCCCCACGTGGTTGATCTGGATTTAGACTTGCAACCTCTAGTTCCCCCCCCCCCCCCCCCGTGCCTGTTCTTTGCAAAGATTGGCCTCTCGATGCATGCGTGTGGGGGACTCTCTGTGGCCCCGGGCTCGGCCCCTGGGGCAGGGCTGACGGTGGGAACCTTGCGGGCCGCGGGATAGGGTCCTCCCGGGGGGCTCCCTCCGCCGGCCGGGGTGGCCGGGCGCCTGCGGGACGCGAGCGCGCACGTCTCAGCCCGGCCGCTGCCGCGCTCCTCGCACCGCCTTCTCCGCAGGTCTTTATTCATCTCGTCTCCCTCGTCCCCTTCTCCTCCTCCTCCTCCTCCTCTACCACCACCACCACCACCTCCTTCTCCACCGCCGCCACCTCCTCCTCTTGCATCTCACTGGCCTGCTGGCTCCGTGTTGCTCTAAGTGACAAAGACAATGTCCCAGCCTTAACTTTGCAACCACCTTGCCTCCTCCTCCTGGGGTGCAGCAGGGGGGGGGGTTGGTTGGTTGGGGGGACACAGCAGCCGCAGCCTCAGCATCTCCTCCAGCTTTCCTCCTCCTGCTCTTCTCCAGCTCTTGGATTAAAAAAAAAAAAATTCTTCTTCCCTTGTATGCATCCCCAGCCCATTGCCTGCTCTCTTTCCTTTCTTCCTTCCTTTCTCTTTCCTTCCCCTCCTGCACGTTGTGGTTATTAGAAAGGCTTCGCGCACCCCCTGGTGCTCCGGCGTTTTTGTGTGGCAGGAGAAGATTGTCTTCCTTCTCTCTTTCTGTCTTGCTTTCTCTCTCCCTCTGGTTGCTCATTATTCAGAGAGAGACACAGGAGGGAGGGAGGGAGGGAGGGAGAGAGCGCGCGCGAGAGAGGAGAGGGAGGAGAGGAGAGGAGAAGAGGAGAGGGGAGAGAGAGAGGGAGAGGGAGAGGGAGGGAGGGAGAGGGGGAGAGAGAGAGAGAGAGACGGATATCTCAGGTCATCTGCAGCTGCAGAGTCTGAGGAGCCGAGGAAGGCAGGGAAGATGGCGATCCTCCATTGCTGAGACCCGGCAGAAGCACATGAGACTCCCAAACAACTTCCACAACAATAACCCGAGCAGGAAGAGGAGAAAGAGAAAGAGGATCAGGAGGCGGTGGGGCTGGAGAACCCGAAACACACCTCCCCGGCGCCGGGACCGCTTCTTCTGTAAGTTATTGCAATTAGCAGGCACCTCGGGGTGGTCCGGGTGCTCCCGGGGCGGGGAGCGGGGCGCGGGGCGCGGGGCGGCGGGCGCACCGGCGCGCTCATTCATTCGGCCGAGGAGGGTTGGCGGAGCGGGAGCCGAGGAAGTCCCCCGCCTGGACTGGGAGAGAAGAAGCAAGAGAGAGAGAGGGAGAGAGAGAGAGGGAAAGAGAGAGAGAAGAGGAGGAGGGGGAGGAGGGAGAGTGAGAGGGGGAGGAGGGAGAGGAGGAGGAGGAGAAGCGAGGGAGGAAGAGGTGGAGAAGGTGGTGGTGGTGGAGGTGGTGGTGGTGGCGGCGGTGGCGGTGGCAGCGAGGTGGCTGTGCTTTTCCTGCTGGCTGCTCTTCTGCGGGGGGCAGCGGAGAGCGCCGTGGCTTAATTAATTTCGTGTAGTTCTATGGGAGAGCCGAGAAAAATGAAAGATGAGTGAGAAGAAGAGAGCGGGAGGCTTAGGACGGATGCGCCTCCGGGCGCGGGGGACCGGACTAGGGACCTCGGGGCGGGTGGGGGGCGCAGAGCGGGAGGCGACCTCAGCCCGGAGCCGGAGGGAGGAGAGCTCCTAGCGAGGGGCCGAGGAGGGAGCGAGCGCTCCCAGCCGCCCCGACCTGAGCCGGTTGACCTCTTTCTTTTCTCTGTCCCTCTCCTTCCTCCCCCTGCCCGCCCCCCCCCCCCCGCGCACCCCCCTGTCCGCCCGTCCCCAGCCCGATGGCAAACCCACCCGTGCGGATTGGCACCCCCCCTCCTCCTCAGGTATTTGACTCGCTCTCTCTGTCTCCGAAGTTGGGATGCGGGGTCGGGATGTGTCCTGGGGGGGTGGCTTCTGCTGCTGCTGCTGGTGGTGGTGGTGGTGGTGCTGGTGGTGAGGACAGAGGCCAGGAGCGGGGGGCGCCGGCCGGGTGGGGGGCGCAGGTCCAGGGGCAGCGGAGGAGCTGTCTCCAGGCCTGGGGGGTTCAGAAGCGTCTGGTGGAAGAGGACAACGGCTTTCAGGAGAGGAGAAGCCATTACATACGCTTAGGCTCTCCTGGGGAAGGGGAGGAAAGAAAGCAGGGGCCTTGGGGGGTCCTCTGGCTCCCGGTGTGCCTTTCCCAGGGGCCTGCCCTCCTTCCAGGCGTGAGGGGAAGCCACAGCCCGGGGAGGGGGGCCCCCCCATTGGAGCAGCCCCTCTCTTTCCCTTTCTTTATCTCCCTTGTCCTCCATTTGCAAGCTGTCTGCTTTGGTTCCAGTCCAGACTCCAAAACACAAAGCTCCTTCTCACGTTCATTCTCCAGGCTTTTCACCATTCCTGAAGGAACCCTCATTTTCTTTTCATTGTAGCTTCTAACCTACGGGGAGGGAGAGGAGGGAGGGGAGGGAGGCTGCCTGGAGTTCCTTTCATATCCCTCCCCTACCAAAAAAAAAAAAAAGTTTCATTTTTTTTTAAGCACGCGCCTGGGATGGGAAAAGACCAACAACCAGTTGGGGCTTTCTCCCAGGGTTGGGGGGGCGGGAGCCGGGGAGGGATGGGGGAGCTGGATCTGAGTGTCTGTGTTGGCTGTTTGGTTTGCTTTTTGGTTTTGTTCCTGGAGGTGGCTTGCAGGTTTTGGAGGAAGTGGCTAGTTTGGTTGAGAGCTGGGAACTGAGTCAGGTAAGCCCTGTCATGTTGCCACTCCACCAGAAAATGGAGGAGAGCGAGTTTCCAGGAGACAAAGCTGAGAGGAGAAGTGTTTATGGAATTAGGGATGTTTCCATTTTGAAGCTCCGTTGGTGATGGCTGGAGGAGGAGGAGGAGGAGGAGGCTTGCCTGCCTGCCTATACTCCTTCTCCCTTTCCTCGGGGGAGGTCTTGTGGTGGCTCCTCACTGTCTATTCATTGCCCAAGGAAATGAGGGGCTTTTAAGGGCTGCTCAGATTTTCCTCCCACCCAAGGCGTGCTTTCACAAGTTAGTGAGATGCTGGTTTCCATTTTAAAAGTAAACTTTTGGATTTTTTTCCTCCCCCCCACCCACCCTTTGGAGTGGACCTGAAGGGTTTTGACCTCCTTCAGGAAAGGCAAAGCCTTAAAGATTTTTTCCCCTGAGGTCCCTCGCACAACTTTCAGCTGCTGCAGAGATCTCCTGAACAGTCACCAGGAAATGGTGACTCTCCCCATTGTGAAGACGCTGGTGCCCTCAGCTGAGACTGTGGAGTTCTGGGCTTGGCTATCCTGATGTTTTGATGCATTGCAAGACTTTATTGTCTGGTTAGGCTTGATCTCTGGGGGGGGGGAGAAAAAACAAAACAAAACAAAAACCAACAACAAACCCTACAAGATCTCAGAGGAAGTCTTCCTGACACCAGTTTCTCCAGGGTCCACATTTCTCTTCAGGTTGTTCCATGTGTGTGTGAGGCCTCCTTTTAGTTCCTTTGTTTTCCCCCCCTTCTCTTCCATCCTGCTGGGGTTTTTCTCTGTGTTCTCAAGTACTGTAAGTCTCCACAAATATCAAATGTCTTCTTAACAGTGTCACTATGGAAACAATTTTTTTTTTTTAAGATTGTGTCAGTTGAGAAAACCTATGTCTAGGTCTCCACACCTTTTTTTAATTGGGGGGGGGGGTTATTAGTCTTCCAGGAAGACATTTTGTGAGGATGATGTGAAGAAAGGATCCACCTCAGTCCACACACATTGATTGGAGCCCTTCGCAGATTAGTTCTAGAGAATGTGTGTAATTGATCCAAGGGAAGACCTGAATCCTGAAAGAAATGCTTGAGGATTTTGTAAAAAGCCAACCATGAAGATGTTGCTTTTCCATTAGGTAAGGTAGCCATCTTGAGGATGAGGGAAGATGTTGGAAGAATTGTAGATGGGACTGTTGGAGATAGGTGAGGAGGGCCGCACGGTGGAATGAGAACTTGGAGGAGATTCAGAACCAATTAATGTATTGTGAGGGAGCTGATTAGACCTTGTTTCAACCAAGGAGGAAGACAGAAAGGTACCAGCTTCAACACAAGCAAGGAGCACATTGGTGAGCGACTCCTACCAGCTTTTTTCTTGCTTTCTCATTATGTGTCAGGTTTGTGTGCCTGTGTGTGTGTGTGTGTGTGTGTGTGTGTGTGTGTGAAGTTCCCCGTGTCTACAGTATTTTTGTGCATATTGAAGTGGTTTTAGATTCCAGGTGCAATTATATTCTGTTGAGTAGCTGGTAGCAGTGTCATTCAGTGCATGCACAGTGCTGTATATGACAACATCACATTTTTCAAACCAAACTGTGGTGTCACTAATTGAGGGTTATTGTTCGTCTAAGGGGTGTGAAAGGAGAGGGGGAAACACATGGTTCTTTAGCTGATAATTGTCCCTGGTCAATGAAGTAAATCCTTGATTTCTGCAGATGAAGATGTGTGGTTTTCAATTAATGTGTATGCTCATTTAAAAATATTTCCCTTCACATCTCTGCGTCTTTATTCAAAACCTAGGCCTCTCCAAGAGCACTTTAAAAATCGTAGCTGGAATCACACCTCTTATTATTCATTTTTGAAATTTTGTCTTTTGGTGCCCATTGCTTTTGCTCTTAAGTGGAATGTGATCAATGTTTTATTTAAATTTCGTAGTGCATGTTAAGATGCTGCATGCTCAAACTTAGAAGTTCAAATGCAATGGAATAAGGAGTTATTTGGGAAAGTAATTACCAGATAATTTTGCATCTAATTTACCAGATATGTTTATGTAAACACAAATACATTATACATTGATCTTGAAGCAAACTTCCATAATATCTTTTTCCTTGTTGTTGTTGAGGACAACTGCTTAATTACTTATTTCAATTGGAGGAAAAATCTGACAAACTGGTTGCCAGTCCAGCAGTTTGACTCACCACATTTCTTTACTTTGCAACCAAATGTTTTAGTGTTTTTATAGACAGTTTTATAGAGATGAGCTTTCTGGGAGGAAAGAATTAAGTGTCTAAGGGGCATTCTGGAGTTTGAGAAAATGTTTTATTAACAGTTTCCCTAACAGACCCATCCCATCTCTGATTCCCTTCATCAGTATGGGAAGTACCATAATATTAAACACATGGTTTCTTGTGTTCATCTAGAATATACACTTGAAATGGGACAAGTATCTTGGATGAACCATTATGAGAGAATTAAAAAGAGTGTCAAAGTGAACATTCTCATTTGATGTCAAAGCTCAGAGATCCTTTCTGTTTTTGAGGCAACTAGTGGATGAGGCTCATTATGCAAATTTTTGTCATAACTAATATATCATCAAGAAAAATCATTCTGAAGAAATATACGTGAGCTATGATACACACTGCCATTAAAAAATGTTCTTGTTGGAACTTTGTAGTCCATAATACCGCTCATATTGGATTTATGTCCATATGATTCATTGATCACATTCTCTGCGGACTTGTTTCTTCCCCCACTCTTTGGACTTAGACACAACTTTTAAATAAACTTTTTATATATAAATATATGAAACCTTTCTAAGGAGTCTTCCAGAACACAGTAGGGGAAAAGAAATCCAACTCTACTAATGGACTTGAGCATTTGTGTGGTCAGTTTTCCTGAAAGAAAAGAATGGTCAAGTTGCCTTGGGAAAGAGTTCTGTTTTTTTGCCTGATGGAGTTTAATAGAGTCTAGTCTATCTTGAATTCTTTCCTGGTGTTGAGTGGGGTGTTTTTGTTTGTGTTTTTGGTTAAGGTAACCTTACTTACCTTCTTGGTGGTGTGTGCTTGTAGTCCACTTGTAGTCCACTGCCTTATGGGATAGAGCATTGACAGAGCTGTAGTGAATGTTTCAAGTTGATGACTGGAGAGCAGAGGTGCTATTTCACAATACCATACTCACAAATGAGGAAATATGTAAATAATGAACTCAGATTGCAAAGGGTCTCACAGGAGTGTATAAGTGGATGATTGGTACATGGGAACTAAGGAAATTCAAAAGAAGTGGGGGGAAATATTTCCAGGACCTATCACTAAAAAATCTAGTGAACTGAGCAGTGTGTGTGTGGGGGGGGATCATTGTGTGTGTGTGTGTTGTGTGTGTGTGTGTGAAAGCAAGTATCTTTGGTGAGATTCACATACTTATGAAGTTGGTTGCTTTGAGAGAAACATTAGCTGGTGACCTATTAATTGATTATGAGAAAACAGAGAGGAGAAGAGATAGTGCTAGAACAAAATTCCTCTTCTTGTGTGATATGCCAAGACATCTGGCAGATGTTATGTTGGGCCCTAAGGAATGGACAGTTTAATTTTAGCCCTAGCAAGGAAATGGGAAGTTCTAAGCTCTTTTAATAGCACAAGTCACAATTCTTAGTTTGGGGAAGGTTGCTTAGAAAAAAAAAAAAAAAGAAGAAGAAAGGAAAAAAAAAAGAGGCATTTATTATACTATGAAAGAACTCTTGGGAGCACCCCGATGAAGATGAGGCTTTGGGGTGACGGACAAAAATATTTCCCAAGTAGACATTAACATTAAAAACTCACAGATACCATAAGTGATGAGTATTAAGTATTTCATCTCCACCAGTTAGAACTTATAGTTGAGAAGCTAGTTGTTTTGTGCCTTAGAGAGCTCCTCAACTTTAATTCTCCCCCTCCCCCCCTGCATTTTACTGAAGAGGAAACTGGCACCAAGACTTGAAGTGACTTGCCCAAGGTCAGAAAGTTCAGCTGTAACAAAGCCAGGCCTACAACTCAGGTCGGCTGACTCCCAACCCAGTACCCTTCCTGCCGCCCCAGTGCACGTGATTATAGCGGTTTGTGAAACACCGTCTCAAGACACTCGTCGCACATTAGTGGGGCAGTTGGATTGGTGTTAGTAGAATTTAACATGTTGGGGAACCGTGGCCTGAACATGGTTTCACTTACAGAAGAAGCGACGCTCCAGAGGCCAGTTTTAGTCGTATGACTTTCAGTCACGTTTTAGCTGTTGGGTTTGTAGCTGTGCTTGTCACTGCCCTCTCCTCCTCTCCAGTTCTGTCACCCAGGGCTCGGGAGCCCCTTTTCAAATGCCCTTCTTTGGAGGTTTGTCTGGGTCAATGGCAGCTTACAGAAGTGCCCACAATTGGACTCTGAGAGTCTTATTTTGCAACATGGTACAGACCTAAATTGGCTTCTTTCAGAGATGCCATTTTGTAATAACTGATGAAAGTCCAAGGGAGTAAAATCCAGTCTAAAACAATTACCGGCGACGTTGCAGTGTCCTGTCCTCATCCAGACACGTGCCCTCCATGCACCTTCTAGGAGCCCCGTTCTCCCTTGCAGACCAATGGCTGGCTGCTTCCTTTTTCCCACTCTACACGAAGACACCCTTAAAATGACTTTTGAACAACACGAGCAGTATTTAACCATGAGAGAGAGGAGAGAGAGATGGGTCAGTACTTTAGGAAGGGTGAAATGGGTTTCCATTTCGGATTCCTCTTGGACAAGCGAAGGCAACTTCGTAAGGAAGAGTGACGTTTGGCAGTTTCCACATTTTCTAAGCTTCTTGCAAACCGGAGCATAAAAACACTCAGTCCAGGAGGCAGTCTGGAGAAGGTAGTGCTGGATGTGGACTTCTGGCAGGAACACAGTTAACGCTATAAACAGTTGAACCTCAGTGTGGCACTCCTCCAAATGAGTTGACTGTCGAAAATAAAATGTTCCAGAAGAACTGGGAGAACAGGAAAGAAGTTAAAACAGCATGGTTTGCATGCCAGTACTGAAGGGGGGAGAGAAAAGTTGGGGAGGTGGGGTTATTAGAGAAAAGCTAATCCTAAATTGAATTGTCTCCTGGATCTCTAAGACCCACGAGAAGCTCCCGAAGGGAAAACGGGTTTTTATGACTTGAGATTGTGTTTGCTGCCGACTAGGAAGCTCTTCTGAGTCTTTTGTCCCCTTGAACTTTGTATCTTGAGAACTGCACACACTGATAAATAGGAAGTCAATTGGAAGCGTTTGGGATTTACTTTTTTCTGCTTGGAAATACTGTCATCAAATGTGTCTACTTCCTAAGGGCTCTTGTCCTCAGCAGTGGGAGCACACGTAAGATTTTTAGCCTTTGGATGTGTGGCTCCAACACAGTTGGTGTTTTCAGGGTTTGGGAAGACAAATAGTGTGGGATATGGCACAAGAGGGCACCTGTATGGTCTCTCCTGCTATTGCCTTGTCTTTCGGTTCTGGTGAGCAGATTACTTGGTGCCTTCAAAAGCATTCCTACTCACTCCTAGCTGGAGACCTTTTTTTTTTTTTCTGGAGTTATCCTTGGATGGAAGGTTTCTCTCTGTGCCAGGTCGTGGTTATTTCGGAGCTGATTTTCTTGCTTTTCATGGCTTTGCTTGTGCAGTTCATTGCATGTTGCTTCTGGATATTAATAAAAATACTTCTGCTGTGCCTGCCCCACATCTTCACCCCACACTTAGTTCAAAGAGCAGAGGGAAAGGGTGAAGTGAAGGTTGGTGTTTGTTCCGGAATAAATTCTTGAGATGAAAATCGCTTAATTCAGAAAGCAATCTGGTAGGGTTTTTTTTGAGTAGACTTTGAACAAAAGACCATGCAAGGGGAAATTCTATGAGGAATCAACGGATCCTGATTTAAATGTTTTAGGATCTCTTCGTTGGAAATGAAGCATTTAACCAAGATGAGTAAGCAAGGACTTACCGTTGACTTCAGATTGGTGTGAGCACAAAAGAGGCTGGAGGCCCAGGCGAGACAACTGTGTCAGAAGTAATTAAGCCCAGGATTTGTGGAGAGGCTTAGCTGCCACAGAGCCCCGCTGGGGGAGGCCAGCCTCCCTCCCTAAGCCCTCGTCTGGCCAGTCCAACCAGAACATGAGCCGAGGCCTCCAGATTTTGGAATTCTTCTCTTCCCCGTTCAGATGTAAGAGAGTCGAGTCGCTACCCTCCAGTTTTGCTCATGTCCGCCGGAGTGCTTCTCCCTGGAGCTGGGGAAATGCCAGGGGTCGGGGGGGGGGGGGAGCCGATTCCCTCCGAGGGAACATTTTCCCTTTCACACCACCAATGTGCCTACGGCATTGTACTTATTACTCGGAAAATAATTGTGCGGCGGCACAATGTGGGATACTTGAAAGATGTTTTGCTGCACAAAGGTTCCAATACTCACCTGCAGATTAAGAAATGGGCTTATAAACCATCTCATTTCTATTGTTAATGAAAAGCTTTGGAAGGCACCTGTGAATTAGAGCTCCAGCTGCTATCATGGTAGGGGAAGTTAGGCCTTGAAAGGATACACGGATTAGCCCGTCAGAAAAGCAAACAGTAGCATCAGCACAAGTAGAAAATAGACAGGGTTGTTAAGCTAACAGGAAAGTAGGCTGAAGCATTGCCATAATTACGTGGTGGAAATTTGCTGGGAAGGAGAGCCGGCTTGGATGGGACAAGGAAAAGAGGAGAAGGCAGGGGGGAGTGAATGATTGACAAGTGAAAATAGAAGAGGCCTGTCCACCGGGAAGAGCCTCCAGGAGGAATAAAAAGGCATTGCTTTTTAAGAGAACAATAAAGCCGGTGGAAAAAGACCTTGTAATTTGGTACCTATTGCATGTGAAATATGAAGACCAGAGCTCAGGCCCACATTCTTAGGTCCCGCTCTTATGTGGGGGGGAAAAAATAGAATTGGGCTTAGAAGACAATTGATGGGACTTTGGGGTTACAGATACAGCTTTTCTGATGAAGGACGGGTGGAAGGAGAACTGGGCTCAGTAGGCCTAGGTGGACATTTTCCTGGAAAATGAATGAAGACGAGACTAGAGCACAGCAGTAAATAGCTGCATTATTAATGGGCAGAAAATGTGATAGTCCTCTCTAACGTTATCCATAGAGCTTCTCGACCTACGCTCTGCTCTGGGTGTTACAAGAAGAGAAGAACCAAGACATGCTTATTTCCGAGGGGAAAGGAATAGACCTATTGTCCGGCTTGGGCTTAAGCCATTTGCTTCAGCCACGCATCGCAGGCTGCTCTGTCAATCCAATCCTGGCATTTTGAAATCCAAAGTAAGGCCACTGTGGTCTAGAATGTTTCGCTATTCCAATCCCTAAATACATCATCCCTCTGTGTTGTGACCAATTGGTCAGCAGTGGAGCATCAATCACTCAGCCAGATTGGGCCTGATTTAGGGGGTCCTTCATGTGGGATAAGCCCTAGCCGGTTTGGCTCAGTGGCTAGAGCATTGGCCTGCGAACTGAAAGGTCCCAGGTTCGATTTCAGGCAAAGGCACATGACCAGGTTGCGGGCTCCATCCCCAGCGGGGGACTTTCAGGAGGCAGCTAATCCATGATTCTCTCTCATCGTGGATGTTTCTATCTCTGTCTCTCCCTCTCCCTTCCTCTCTGAAATCAATAAAAATATATTTAAAACAACTTTTTGAACACTGGGTTATAGTCTAAATATGGCCAAAAATAGATACCAGGTGTATATTATGCAAAGATTTCAATTACAAGTAGTTATCAGACCGAAACTTTTCTTCCATGGTTTCTATCTTAAGTGATCTTCTCAGAGACTATTAAATATTAGTAATGGTAATTGGGGAAGGAATCTGTGTGAAAGAGACCATTTTCATTTGCATGTCAGAGTTCATCTGCAAGAGCGTCTCTTGCTGTCAGTTGAATATTGTTTCTTCTAATATTGGGTAAGATTACCGTCTGTGAGGAGAATAAATATGATTGCTTCCTAAAAAAAAAATGCTGCCAACTCCTCTATAGAGTGGGAAGACCCCATGGACCTTCAACAAAATGCTGTTTCTCCTCCAGGAGTGACTAATAGTTCATATGAATTCTAGGTGATGCTTATTTAACATTTAATATGAACCGGAGACCGTTCCTACGGTAGAGAAAAACTGAGGTTTGGGAGGTAATTTCCCCAAGGTCATGGAGCCACGAGGTGTGGGAGTGGGGCAATTACCTCCTGGCTCTCGGCTGGTGGGAACTGGCCTTGGTTATTACTTAGTATGCTAATAGCTTATGTTCCTGATGGGTTATCTCTTCCAGTTGCTTATGCCAGGAATATATCCTAGTGTTCTGGAAGGAAATCTGAGCATAATGGAAAATTAATTGTGATATATTAGTTAATATGAGAGGTATAACTTACTGTAATAGCTTGACAAAGTGTGTTTCACTGAAGAGGACTCTTTGTGTTCTGAGTTACAGAGATGGGGTGAGGCGGGGTGGGGGGGTGGGTAGGAAGGGGGAAGCAAGAGACCATGTAGGAAGAAACTTAGAGAATAACTTTTTTAAAATATATTTTTATTGATATTTTACAGAGAGGAAAAGAGAGAAATAGAGAGCTAGAAACGTCCATGAGAGAGAAACATCGACCAGCTGCCTCCTGCACACCCCCACTGGGGATGTGCCCACAACCAATGTACATGCCCTCGACCGGAATCGAACCCGGGACTTTTCAGTCCGCAGACCGACGCTCTACCGCTGAGCCAAACCGGTTTCGGCGAGAATAACTATTTTTAAATTGCACTGTGTCAAGCTTAGTGGTGCAAAGTAGTTACACATGCGGATATTTAGAAAGAGCACCTGTCTTGTGGCAGGAAGATAGGCTGTGTGACTTTTTTTTTTTTTTCAATAGAGAAGGATCTGATTTTTTTGCCCCCTGAGGGCCGCTTTTGAAGGTCTCCTCCGTGTTGGCTCTGGTGACTTGTAGACACAAGAGGGCTTTTCAGAAGCCGCGTAGACATATTTGAAAATTAGTTCCATTCATTTTGGGAAAAACAGTGCAGATACTCTTCAAAGGCTGGGTGCTAGCGTCCCCCACGCCCTTCGGTGATCACCATGTGCTCTATTTAGATCATGGAGACTGGATGAATGTTTTGGTTCTATTTGCTTCTCCCTCAGACATCACAGTACAGTAAGGAAGCTGCTGTTCATGGATGGCCACAGATGCCCTTAACAGAGCAACAAGATGTACTGAGGGACATGGAACAGGTCCAAATATCCCTGTGATACTCGGGACAGTAGCTTCTCTGTAAGACGGGGAATTGGGGCATTAATTGCTGACCAGACTCTTTAACCTCGAAGCGACTAGTAGTCGTTTTTATAAAATCTTAATTTTGTTGCCGAAGCCGGTTTGGCTCAGCGGATAGAGCATCGGTCTGCAGACTGAAGAAGAGTCCCAGGTTCGATTCCGGTCAAGGGCATGTACCTTGGTTGGAGGCACGTCCCCGGTAGGGGGTGTGCAGGGGGCAGCTGGTCGGTGTCTCTCTATGTTTCTAGCTCTCTGTCCCTCTCCCTTCCTCTCTGTGGAAAATCAATAAAATACATTTTTTTTAAAAATCTTAAATTTTGTTATGGGACTGTTCAGACAGACTCATACCCGGGTCTTTGTAGGAGGATAAGCATGTTTCCCTGTATGTAAGGTATACAAGAAGGCCACAGAGTCACCCATTTTTTTTACCAGCCATTCATATCTACTAAACCTACCAAACCATTGTCTTCTTAAGATATGGGGAAAATTGCTCAGAAAAAAAAAACAAACAAAACCCATAGTTGAAGAGAGTAAAATATAACCTATATGAAGCATGTGGTTGTCCAGATGGGATTTCTAATGTAAGAGCTGTAGGGTCTCCACTCAGTCTCAGGTAGGTGCCCAGACACTCCCTCACACTAGCCTATCTCCCAGACCAGCCCTCGGAGGGCCTGCTTGTTCAGCCTTCCTCTCCCTTCTTTGAAGAGAAATCTACCCAGACTACCCTCAGGGGCTTTGCAAAAAAGTGAAGGTAAATCGGTCTTGTATCCACACGCCTGCAGTGGGAATAGGACATTGAATTTGAAAAGACACTCCTGAGAGGTGGGGCAGGAGAGGAAGCCTCAGAGCATGTCCTGGAGGTAAACGTTTAAAGTTTCTGTACTTAGTTCCAAGGGGAGGAAGCCTCCGCTCTACCCGGAAGAAAAGGGAATCGCATCTTCAAAGACAGATGCCGCGGTAACGTGAAGAAGCACATTGTGTAGCTCACATAAAATCCCGAGTCTTTAAGAAAGCAGAATAGTGTCCAGAACGTGTATGAAAGTTCTCATCACTCATTCTTCTCTTGGGGAGGGTGGGGGGTGTGGATGTTCGGAGAAGGGAAATGGTGTTGAAGAACCAACATCAGTCAGCTGTCCCTGAAATCCATCCCTAACCCCTTGGCGGACTCAAGAATCTGAGTCCCTCACCCATTCTTTCTCTGACCTATGTGGCCATAGCTTGTTAATATGAATGAACATCACCCATAGACCCCGAAATTAGCAAGCGTTAAACGTTATGTATTTATGAGGGGGAAAGCGGTAATCTAGTCAGTGGGCTTAATTAGGTTATGATTGCCCAGTTGCTGCTTCATGATAATTATATTCATAACCCTGCTTCTAGACGTCAGCTACAATTACCAAAATTGACCCCCAGCGCAGGTGAGTGTGAGCGATCTTTTTTTTGAAGCAGCTTCTGAATGGTGGTGAATTTCCAGTGTCCCCACTGCCCTCTTTCCCCTTCTCGACACCTCCCGTCATCTTTTCCCCACGTTAGCGGGAAGGACAGTGGCAATATTACTTTGTCTGTGACCGTACACATATTGTATAGCCTGTTGTCTACAAGGGGAAAAAAAGTTCCGAGAGTCGAATGACAGGAAAACATTCATAAACCAGCCAGTAGGAATCTTCAGCCATAAAAACCCCAAATTGGCTGGGTTGTGTCTTTCAGCACACGAAACCTGCTCAGTAGACTTCATGGGATTCATTTGAATAAATATTTTCCTTTATAAGGCACACTCTTGAAAGGGAAAAAGAGAGTCATCTGTGTTTAAGATGCTGCCTTATCACATGATCGTTAAGGTCTAAGGAATAAAGAGCGAGAGCTTGCCACTTTTATATTACCCTCTACCCCCCCCCCCCCAAATCCATGGCACTTGCCGCCAGGGTATCCCCACAGGAAAAGAACACGACATTGCTGAGGGTGCTGTTCCTTGTTTGTCTCCCAAATGAAGACAGTGACTTCTAGGAAATACAAACAGCAACCCGTGTCAGAGGTGGACACGTTGGTGTGGCACAGGGAATCGCTGGGCCAGATTGTCACTTGGCAGCCTTCCCTTTCTGACACGAAAGTTGTATGGGGGAAGTAACGCACGTAAAATGTGCGTGCCAGGGCTACGTGGCAGTGCAATCGCACTGTCTGAAGAACAGCTAGAGCTTAGCTGCCGGATATGTGGGTGTATGTGTGTATACATAGATAGCTAGATCTAGATATGTGTGTATAAATTTGTAAATATACGTGCCTATATATATATTTTCATCCGTGGTTGGAAATCTGTAAGCTGAGGGTTGACTTCAATTATATGCAGATTTTTTTTTTTTTACGGTGAAGGAAGTGGCTCCCTTGCCCCCTTTCAAGGGTCTCCTGTGTATATGTTCTCCCCGGGAGAGGTGTTTTATTTTTTGTGGAAACATCAGGAGGGCAGAGTGCTCCGTATTTCTGGGCGAGCGTGCAGCTTCTAGTGCAGGGGTCTTTGTTACGGAAGTAACGTGTGCGTGGTTATAGCACGCTCTTGGCACTATGTAAGCACAGGGGTGAAATTTGGCTCTGTCCCTTCCTAGCTGTAGGACCTTGAATAGGTCACTTACCTTCTCTGCTCCCATGATTTCCTACCCAGGGAAGTGGGGAATAATAAGAATCTGTAGAATTGACAAGAGTCCTAAAAGCTATTATAAGTGTAGTAGGTCCTGGTTCATAATTGGAACCTGAAATGTGATCGTTTCTCCCTTCCTCTCTGATGGAGAAACCGAGGGTCAAGATCTTCTCCCAGGGCTTTGCCAGGTGTGAGTCATCTCATCCTTGGTCTTAAACTCAGCGTTTTGAATCCCGCCTGATTAATTCTGTGCCACGTCCGCCTTAACTGATGGGTAGTGCTCATTGCTGTTGCCCATTCTCAGGGAGACTTTCCCGGCTTGCACTCTGTCGCTGTTGTGTGAGTGATCAGTAGGGACTTGTGACAACCTGAGTGTTGACACCGTGTCCTCTTAAGACAAGACCATGCGCATGGTAACAAAGCCTGTCCCAGCCTTGCAGAATGGGTCCTTTAAGTCTGGTGGGAGAACAGATTTTTAATCACTGAACTTCTCTGAGCTTTTTTGGAAGAAAGGTGTTATTCCTGTTCCTCTTGTCTGGCATCGTTCTGGCAAAATGGCTTTTCTAAGAAGACTTACTGCAGTGAAAACACTGGCTCTGCTGTCTTCTAAAGAGGTTGGGTGCCTCTGGCTTCCCTCACATAGATAGGGCTGAGCCTGTTTGGGGGCTGTCTTGTGGTCCTGCTGAGAACTGCTCTGGTCTTCTCTGAGCAAGTGTTTATTTTAACAGCCCATGTCCACTTGGTCTCACCAGCGTACTGTGATATCAGATGCTTGGAGATCTCAGGGTAAGGAGGCTAATTTTAGAATGCCTTCAGGGTAGATGATATTTCAAAATGTGAAGTGGTGTTGATAGGGCCTAACAGGACTTCTCTAACCTGGTTTGCTCCAAGTCAGAAGCACATCGGTGGCCTCTGTGGTGGCGTGTGGTGGCGGCGGCGGCGGTGCTGCTGGTGGCAGAGAAAGGACGTGCACGTGATTCGTTGGTAAAACAGGAGAGTGATTTATTTTTCACCTGTTAACAAAGATTGCCCAAGAAGAATGGTGTACGCTTTTATTTTGAAAATTCCCAGAGACAAAGGAGTTGTTTTTAATTACAAGAAACTCTACAGTCATCACTTAAAACCTGTGCCCAGAGATATTTGAGGAAGAGAGAGAGAGACATGCATTTACTTCCTGGGGTTCAGATCTCTGGGACGATTTCACATGAGAGATTTTGTGGCCTCAAAGGGTGGAGACTCCCAACTAAAGCAGTGGAGGAGTAACTTTGGGCGTGGCAGTGGTTATACTAATCTAGAGTGCCCTCGGTAGAATAATAGTAAGTGTGGGGGAGAGACAATAGTATCTGACACTCTGACTTCCTAGGATAGTGGTTGGCAAACTCAATAGTCAACAGAGCCAAATATCAACAGTACAAGGACTGAAATGTCTTTTGAGAGCCACATGTTTTAAACTTAAACTTCTTCCAACGCTACTTCTTCAAAATAGACTCGCCCAGGCCACGCGGTATTTTGTGGAAGAGCCACACTCAAGGGGCGCCAAAGAGCCGAATGTGGCTCGCGAGCCGAAGTCCTAGGATGTCTGAAAACCCTGGGAGGGGACAACCCCCCCCCTGCCCCCCGTCTCCTTGGAACCAAGGGATATATATATTTGGGAGCGCCACCTTCACAAGTGTCCAGTTCTCTCCCAATTGTGTGGGGCCCTTCCTTCCTTGTGACTACAAAGTAGTCGTAGAAAGGTGATTGGCTTAATTTGGGCCAGGCTCCTGATTTGCTCCTAGCCTCCAGTTTATCCTTAAAATGGAACTCTCTCTGGCGAGGGCCAAGGGGCATTCGTGTGTGTACATAAAGCACCCAGCACCCTGCCAGGGACCCAATAAAAGGGCCGCCTCTGCAGTTCATTTGCAGTAATCAATTAGCGGCCAGCCAGCGCCTCTGGTGCAGATGGCTTGCTCCTTGCCATTCATCTGCCGCCTGGCTCTGCTCGCCTCGTTAGCAGTTGTGGGATGATGATAGAGCTGGAAAGAACGTGTTTTATGGGATTGTTACATTTAAGAAACACGTGTCCGTTCGTCTAGCCATCATCGGGACGGTTGCTGAGCCCCTTTTGCCTACCTAGCCGGCCTGCCGTGTGCCTAGCTGGTGGAACCCGGGAGATGTTCCATTCTCTGTCCGTTGCATTAGGCTCTTTGTGTCGGTAATTGGGTGATTATGGTGGTGATGGTGCCCTCAGCCGCATGTAAATAGCCTGGAGCCTGATGCCGGTGAGCTGTGGCTTCAGGCGGTGGGCAACGGACCCCGCTTTAGATGCACGCACTTCTGCATCTTTGTTTGTGTACATTTACGCTATGATTTGCTAAGCACGCAGCCGGGGCTGCTGGGGGACAGTAATCTGGCAGATCCCTCATTTAAATATTTACTCCGAAATAGCTTGTTCTCTGCTGGTGTGAAGTCGTCGAGTTTCCAGTTATTTTTAGGTCATTTTCATCTTAGCAACCCCGTTGGAGATGAACCAGACACACGGCTGTAAACTGTCCCCACATTTTCATAGAATTTCATAAAGTAAAGTTCTAATAGTTTGGTCCCAGGAGGCACACCAAGCCATCTGGTTAGCAGACGGTTAGGTCCAGGACTGCTCGGGCTGCCGAGAGGGCCACAGACCAGCCCCGGCGGCTCCGGTAGGTGAGACGTCCAGTTGCTGAGTGCACTGAGCGTTGAAATGGTGCTCCCAGGTCTGCCGAGCCAGCAGTTCTGTTACCACCGCTGTGACGCAGGAGATAATTCAGCTGGGCAAGCGGCAGCATGGGGGTGGATCTCCAGTACAGGATGTGTAATGTCAACATGAAGGTTCGGAGCTGGCAGGAGGAAGGGAAGCACTCCTTTCATGCCAGTGCAGGAAGCCTAGGGAGATCTTCCTGCCCCCCTCCTCCTCCTCCTCTTCTGGAGCCTTCCATGCCCCTGGGTTAAAAAAAGGATCGCCTTGTGTGCTTGGTCCGTGGCAAAACGTCAGCTGATTGTCTGCCTCTTTTGGAACAACCTGCCCGTGTAAACAGGGTGAACCACACACTCCGCACCCATGGAAGGCGGGCAGAGGCAAGAGTTCGCTGCGCGGCCTGGGAGGAGGAGGAGGAGAAGGCTTGGTGCGGCAGGGGCGTCTTTGTGCTTGAGATGGGATCCCATTGTACACCCCTTTGTGCTCAGATCGGAGACCGGTCATCCGGTTCAAAGGCTGCAATCATCTCGCAGCACCGTGCGTGCTGCTGCAGCTGTAGTCGGGGGAAGAGAAGGCCGCAGAACGGTTCCAGTGATTCTGCAGAAAGCTGAGCAATTACATAATTTCCATGTAACTGGAAAGAGCCATCGGGATGGTCTCGTGCTGGAGAGAAAGCCTCTCCAGTGGAAGGGGGTGGATTGTTTTTCCCTTGTGAAATCTGGAAACTGATGAGCAAGGACATCAAGCCACCGAGGCTGGAACCGGGTCCTCTCGTTGGCACGCGAGGGGAGGACATTCACAGGAACACTTGGCTGGACATCCAGTGGACTTCACAGCTATGTCACAGGGAGAGCGAGTCGCCGGCTCTCGGAAAAGTGGGTCCTTGCGTCCACTGGCTAGGATACACCTGGCTTGTCTGTAACAGCTGAGGCTGTGTTCTGTGTGCATTCGAGGCATGGAGGGTTCCAGAGCTTTCCCCGGGAAGGGATCCCCCGGAGCGGCACTTGATCCCCCAAGAGCTCTCTCCATTCCTGCTGCCTGTTCAGGGGGATTTTCACAGCGTCTCTCTCGAGGGAACCCTCTCAGATGCGGATCAGCCGAAACACTCGCAAGGCCCGGCTAGCATCAGATGTTCCCAAGAGCCGAGTCCCTCCCAGCGTCAAGCCGTGTGGAGCAAGCAGATCGCTGTAAAGACCTCACGGCGCAGGAATGAATTCCTCCTTTCAGCTGCCTCGCCACTTGTTTTCCATCGCTGAGGGGGGAAAAAGCTGAGGTGAAGGCGAGAGGGTTTGCGTTGAGCCAGGCTCGGTTTCCTCACCCCCGAAACAGTCATCTAAAATTAGCCTCCTCTCCTAACCCGAGTGTGGCCTCTCTGTTTGCTTATGTTAAGCAGCTTTACATCTCGGCCATCCTGCTTTTCTGGGCTTGGTCTGGAGGAGCTGCTAAGAGTAGGAGTGGTTGCCGGGGTCCATTTTTATTAGTGACACAAGCTGGGCCTTTCATACATAGGACTTTCATCTGTATCCCTCTGGTGAAACCTGTTTGCAGGCAGAACCTCAGTCAGACGGGGAAGTTTTGTGTCCTTTGTGAATTGAGAACGAATGGCCAGCCAGACATATTAAAGGACTTTGACTTCCAAGATGGATCGGGCCCGCAGACCCCTAGACCTTTTTTTTACCTTGAGGCTCTGCTTTAACTTTGTATCTCTTGGGTGTAACGTGGAGATTGACTGGTGCAGACGGTTTCTTGGAGACTTGGAGAAGCTCAATGCCTACAGAACAATGGTGGTGGGTTTTCCAGGAGCCAGCCCGTCTCGGCACCGGGGCTTTTATTTTGTAATAGTCCGGAGGGGTATAGGATCACCCATGGTGACCCTTGCCTGCGTCATTCCAGGCAGGCCTTGGCACGCTCCTGCGGATGAGTAAGGACAAGGGCAATTGGCAGGAGGGCCCACTGAGTTCATCTTGCTTTGTATCTTAGGAGCTGGCCTGACCTTGTTCCATCACCAGTGTGTGGGCACTCTGAGGAACACAGGACCTTCTCCCCGGGGGCCTGGAGGCTGTGTGGGGAGCAGCGCGCTCTCATCCTCGGAGGAACGCTTGCCTGGCCCAGAGACCACGTAGGAAGGAACCCTTTGCTATCGGTGTCGGGAGGCCCATGAAGACCTTGGCAGTGAGAGCCATGGTAGGTAGCCAGAGAGTTGCTGTGTGACATGGAGTGCATAACTTGAATCTCGGATCCTCGCTTTCCTTATTTGGCTGGAGGGGGCTGGCGGGGTGGGGGAGGGAAAGGGGGAGGAGTCTACTGTGTAAGCTTGTGGGGAATAAAGGAGTGTGAATGTAAATCTCTGGTGCAGATTCTGAGACGGAGAGGGCACATAAAAATACCAATTCCCTTCCCTCCCATCCTTAGGAACACGCAGTGTAGACAGGACACTATTAAAAACGGGGACTATCCGATTACCGGTCAGAGTACAGCGGAGTCCAAATGAAATCATCCCTGTGAGGGGGGCTCCTCGAAGCTTGTAGTGGGCAGACCGACAAATATTTAGCTTCTTGTCCTCGGAGGCTGGGCAGGATCCTGGTGGTGCGGTGGCTTTTTAAAAGCCAGCGTGCTCCTCTATGAAACATGACTCCGAGTCTTGTAAAAGGGAAGAAGTGCCTTAACCTCTGTTTGTACTGTCTTGAACATTCTGTAATAGATTATTTATTAAATTCCTCAGATGACGTTTCTGGGTTTTTGTTTTGTTTTGACTATGGTTATACAACCAACTTCTTTAAAAGAAGGGAAAAAAAGCTGACTGTTCCCAAGAAGAGCCTTTGGGTGTCCAGAATCCCAAAGACGGCACACTAGGAACGACACGCTCACAACAAGCCTCTTTCATCTGACCCCTAATCCAGTGCGCCATATGTCGGCGCTCCGTGAAGCCTTGTTGGCTGTTTTCAGGGGGAAAAAGATCTTAGTTAAAGTTTAGCCGAAATCAACTCGGAAAGCCAACCCACTGGTTTGCCTCAGAATTAATTGCGGAGCGGGACGAGACTGGAAGCTACAGAAAGGCAGGCCCAGGATGTATTGTCAGCGCCTTGCGCAGTGCCCGGGCAGCGGCACACGGTATGTTCGGTCCGTAACCAGACCCAGCACTTTTTAAAAAGGTCATATTGCTTTTAAATACCTTCCTTCCACGCACCTGGATTTCTGCAACGGAACATTATCTGTTAGCGTCTTCTAACCGATAATTGCTACTCCGGTTGTTGTCCAGCATTCAGCTTCCCTACGTGGAGATTTGGCGCTGACATTTTCATTCAGAAATGAGAGTTAATAATGTGTGTTCTTCGTCCAGGGAAACTGCCCAACTCTTAAGATGGCATATGAAATATATGTTGTAAGTAAGAATGCCGGACGGGTAGTCGGGGTTAAAGAAGCCAAGGAGAGGGGTGATGGTGGTTCTCCATCGCTGAGGAAAAAAAGTTGAGGTGGAGCTCCCGTAGTATTCACACTAAATTTAGGTTTCGTTTATTAGCATGGACCCCCGAATGAATGACTCTGCGGGGCGTTGTAAAGTTAGATTTTGTAGAACGGAGGCTGAAACTTTGGAAAGGGAAGCATTCAAACTCAGGAATACTCAGCAATTCAAGGCCAACAATTCTGGAGGAAACTCATTTGTAGTTTGATGTGAAAAGGGAAGACAGATCTTTTTCTAAGACTTTTTTTTTGACCTCTTAAGTCTAAAAGGACTGTGGCGTGGAAACAAGGACTATGGGAGGGAGGGTGGGCAGAGAAAGAAAAGATGAGACTGTGGTGTTTCCTGTCAATTGAACAGAATTGAAAGAATGAATCAATGGGACCAGGCTCAGAGTCACATTCTCTGAAGATGCTCAATGAGATTTGGAAAACATGCTCCTTCACCTTTGACTTTAGTTCTTGAATGAATGTTTCAATGGAATGATGTGGACCATTGAAAGTCCAGTATGTGCAGAAGCCTTCTAGGTATGAGAGGTGCGTGCAGCATTAAAACACACACACACACACACAAAACCCATGGGACCTGCTAGTTTCAACCTCACTGAAGGACATATTCTGAAGAGCCAGCTCAATAAGCTTTTGAAGGGTGTGCGCTGCCGAGCAGTTTCCTGTTATTTGGTTAATGGTTGACCTAGTTCTATTGCCATATGCTTCCTGGAACGCATTCTAATATAAAGTATGTGTTAAAGCAAGACTAGGATAATAGCAGGGAAGTCAAAACCTTTCTGAAGCCGAGACCCTATTAATGCAGGCCCCGGGAAGGCTGTCTAGTATGTGGATGGAAAATGAAAAGACTTCTTTCTTCATGGTCCTGTTTACTAATTCTGATGTGAATCCTCACATTTCATCCCAGTCCGTTCTCGGGAGTCGCATTTCTCCCCCCACCGTACCTTGTACATACGGCCAGCGTCGTTAGTTCATTTCTCGTGCATGCCAGGCCAACTTTGAAGTTGAACTATCCTGAAGAAAAAAAATTATTACTGCAAGGAATGGTTAGATTAGAGTTGGCGAACGGCAGGTGATTTTGTTTGTGTTGTTAATTTTGTGTCGCCAACAAGGGATTAGTCAGTCTTTGCCTGAGGTTGGATGGAGTCCAGAGTGGAAGACTGAGGCTCCATAATTGTCGTTTCACCTGGAATCGGCAGTCTTGGCTTGCTCGTTCGGATGGATAGGGGAGCCCACACAGTCATGGGAGCTGCTGAGCAAACTTTGCATGAGACACACAGTGTTTGTTTTAACAGCTTCAGAATGTGAGGAATCTGTGGGCCTAGTCTGCTAATTGCTGGGTATTTGGGTGTAGTGGAGGAAGCCGTTCTGTTCTCTCCATTGCTTATAACGAGAATGTTGGAGGAACCACATGGGGGAGGGGGGTTGGAGGGTGGGATGGGGTGGACAGTTCCTTTAAAAAAAAAATTTTTTTTTTAATTCACCCTAATTGTGGCATGGGGCAGTGTGATTCCTGAACTGGGCTGATCTTCAGAATCATTCTGAGAACTTGGAACCCAAAAGGAGGTTATTAAAAATAGATATTTAGGTTCTACCACAGGAGAGGGATTCAGTAGGTCTAGGGTGGGACCCCAGAAGCCAAATTTAGGAACCACGGTTCTTGAGAATGCAGTATCGTTAGGCATGCGAGGAAGAAGCAGCCAGTGTGCTCTGATGTCTCCCATGCAGGAAGGAGGAAAGGGAAAAAGAGATGCTGTCAGAACTAGATATTTGTAACTTGCTAATAATCTGAGCTACGGAGTAGGCTTTCGTTTTTTTTCTTTCCCAGGAACTCAGTTCCTCCAGGGCACCTTCAGGGTACTGTATACCAAATGATTTGGGTTTGGGAAATGTCATTTTAGTGGCAGGCTACTTACTACACTCCACCATCATGCCCCACTGCCCTGTCACCTCCTCACCTGCCACCTTCCAGCGCAGGGACAATGTGCTTGTTTTAACAGCTTTCAGAATGTGACGGTATCTGCCATTCGTCAATTAAATTGGATGCGGGTTTTCATATTAATACCTACGGCAGAAACAAAGGGACGTGATAGTATGTTGATTTCTGTATGTATACAAAGGACTTGCTACTGATCCATCCAATTAGCTTCCGGTGTGTTGTGTTTTGTTTTGTTTTCCTGTGAACAATAAAGAGATGTGCTTGTTGACCAAGGACTTTCTCCCTATGGCTGCCCGCCTGACCTGGTTTGGAGGTGTGGCCTCTGATATGGGGCTGCAGCTAAGCTGACCCATTTGTGAATCAGAACGACCTTGACTACAGCATCACCCTGATCTGGGTTCTACTAGTGTTCCCGATCAGTAGTTGGTCTTCAGGGTGCAGTCAGTGGGTGAATGAATGGCTGAACCAGCTAAGTAAACATTCCCTCACCAAGGTAGAAGTAACTTGGAAAGAAGATGCTGCTTCAAAGCAATGTGTGTGGTCAATGTAACCTTTTTAAGGATGCGCTCTGCACTCATCCCAACAAAAAGGAAAATGACCCTATTTCAAAATTGGACAGATCAGACACTTTGGCCTCCTAAGAAAAAGCAGGGATGCTATTTCTTTTCTTTGTGTGTTGTTTCTATCATCAAAAACAACTGTCATCACTAGCACCCCAAAAAATATTCAAGAGAGTGGCTGCCGTGCAAACACTGCTAAGGGTATTTGGTGATCTTTCTCTAGACTTCGAACTTGAAGTCTCAGGGAGTGAGAAGAACGTTGTTTTTAGAAGTAGAAGAGAAGAAACAATTGACCAGCCAAAAGGAAGTTGAGGACATTGCTCTTCTTGACAGTAATTCATTAGTAACAAAATAGTGGTCACGGCCTAAGAACTCATGGCTATGTCCTTGGCATGCTCAGAAGCTCCAAGAATGGAAGGTAGTCTCTTCAAGTTATTTTGAGGAGTTGGACACTACCTACTAGGCTTCTAATGCTTACCCAAGTTAAGAGGTTGAAGTGCCTCCAAGGCTTTAAGTAGCAGCTGAAACATGTGATCTTGTTAACCCTGAGATGTTGCTGAGAAGTGACTCAGATCGCAGTGGCAGGCGATCCTGTCCTGCCCCAGCTGCCCTTTAGGCCTATGGCACAGAGCTCATGTGCCATCAAGAACTTACAGGAACAAGGACAGCTTGAACTGGCCACTCTGCACGTGCGACCCATGTTGAGGACTGCTTTGGTGTTTTGGACCCGTCTGATTTCATAAAGCGTTTCCAGTTCCTACCTCCACCCCCACCCCTGCTTGTGCGCACACCACTTGAAGAGAAGGGGAGGATACCAGAGAGTCAGGAGTTCTCATGATGACTTGCTCTTTGGCTGTTTGCTCCTCCAGATAGATGGAGGCCTTTGCTTTCCCCGGAAAAGGTAAAGTATGCTCAAGGTAGCTTAGAAGCTGTGTGATGCCTGTTTTAAACCAAGTAACAGACCCGGGCAGTTTCTGATGTACTAAATCGTAACCAAGAGGTAACTCACCCCCCAAGAAGCTGGTGTGTGCGGCCTGAGCGTGAGAGGAGAGAGCTGCCTGATGAGTCATTGAACATTACTGATTTAGCATGAGAGGAAAACGGGAGGGTGGGGTGGTAAGGAGGGGGTTGAGATTGTTACCTCACCAGACCACTCTTGAAGCTTTCTTGACTTCCAGTATGTGTGTGTAAACCCAACATGACTTTGAAGCTGGAAACGTCTTTCTGTCCAGCTGAGGGAGTGTGCTGCCTGTTTCGGAAGTTGATAATGACTCAAGGCTATCCAGCGCTCAGAATTCAAGCCACTGCATGTTGGCAATAAGGCTGGGTCCCGGTTTTATAAATAAAATGCCTGGAGGATCCACACGTAGTTTGCGAGCACATTCTAAATCTTGATGTGTCCATACACTGCAGTGCAGTGTCAACTACAGAGGACTCAAGGAGACATGGGGTCCAGAAGGGAGGGGATGTCAAGTCACTCGCTATAGTCAAAGAAACGAAATCCCAGGCTGGAACGGACCTATGCAGTCACCCTGGCCAGCCCCTGCGTTTTGCAGCTCCGGAGAGGCTAACGTGGTATGTCCAAAGTCCACAAATGTGAGGAGTTAGGGAGGCCTGGAATGGAATTTCAGTTCCTGCCTTGGCCATCTCCGCCTGTTCCGCTACGACAGTGTTGGCAAATAGGCTTGATTTCTTGTGCCAATTTTGATTGATTGGTGGAGACTGCCTGGAGCTCGGCTTTGAGGATTCTCTGCCCTGTCTAGGCTTGTTGGAACGGAGCGTGGAGATCAGGCAGAGACTGCTGCCGAGGGCCAGATTGGGGGGTGGGGGGGAGGATAACAGGCGGTGGCATTTCCCCCACGTTGATGTCCCTTACCGTGATGTGTTTAAAAAGCACAGCCTTCTTCCCCACCGGACACTTTCTCGCCTGGTGTCCATGAAGACTTCCTGTTTCCAAATGTTTTAAACCGAAGAAGAGGATATTTAGTCAGGAGGAAACTCTCATTCAGAACAGTTCCCCAAGGTCACTAGGTTATTAAGCAGCCATTTGAGCCAACGATAAGGTTTTCACCATGAGTTTTTGTCACCTAACCGGAGGAGCTCTCTGCGCTGTTTGTGTAGCCTAACCCCGACGCTGGTGAGGGGTCACTCAGCTCCCTGTGGTACCGTCCCCTTCTCCCTCGTTGTCCACGGTTTGCCTTTCAATGCCTCCGTGCTTTGCGGGACCCTGTGGACAGACTAACTATCTTTGTAGAAGGTTTGGAAAAGTCCTAACCTGCCCAGGCTCACCCCACTAAGCGGTAGAAGAGAGCCGCGCTGGCCCCCGCGCCCTGATCATCACTGCCCCAAGGCATTTCATGAAAGCTTTCCTACCTGCTACAACACACGTGACTTTGAAACTACAAGTAACAGTGGAGGTTATTTATTCCATCTCATTTTATGGCCGGAGAAATGGAATCGGAGAACATTTAAAGGACTTGCCCAAGGTATCTCTAAGTAGCACAAAAACCCTCTGGATCTTGAGGAACAAAGCCGAACACACGTGAACTCCCCTCCCCCACCCCCGTGCCTTTTATTTACTTATTTTTTATTTCAATGAGAAAAAAATGAACATGGGGGCATGACTGTCTTGTAACCTATTAGGATCGATAGATCTTGTACAGTTTGATGAAACTGACTCACGAGGGCTTTTTGGAGTATTCTTGAGCAGTTTCTGTAGTAAACTCAGAAGGATGAACGCTGGTTGTAAACTTCCCTGCAATGTGATCCTCACAGGGCTTTCAGTGTAATTCTGGAACCCTTTCTGGTTCCAAAGGGAAGCTGTTGTGAGGTCCCCTGTGGGGGGCGTACAGGACCCTGGCGGTCTGAACAGCTCAGTGGACCTGTGATGGTCTAGCACAGCACAAGGCGTGTGAGGAGCTGTCACGTCAAGGAGACTTGATCACAGGAGATGGGCCACCTACCCCCAGAGCTCTGCCGTGGTTCTCCTACGGAGGGACCAAGTATGTCTGATGATCATACTTTGCCCCGAATGGGGTCGGTGTTTGGCAGGTAGAGGGGAAAGCAACCTGTTAATCTCTGGTTTGAGATGAATGCCATGGATACCAACACAGAAAAGGCCCATGTCACTTCCCAGGTAGGTGCATTCATTTGCCCTTCTTGGCTGGTCTGGAAAACAGAATCGAAGCTCTCCTGTTGGTTAGCATCGTCGTTGTTGGCAGCGGACAGCTCTTAAACAGTGCCACCGCCATCTGTTCCCATGGGCCACCCCACACCCATGCCGGTCTCCACCATGTTAGCAGAGGAGGCGCGATCGGTTGTCTAAGTCTTCAAGAGATCTTGGCGCTCAAGAGCGTGTACTCAGGGACCTCTCAGAGTGTAGGCAAGACGGCTCACCTTGGAGCTCTTGTCCTTTGCCAGAACATCTCCTTTCGAAGTGCGCTCACTTACAGAACGGAACCAATTTCCCTCGTTCTTGGAAACCCAGTCTAACCTTGAGCCTTTGTTTTGGAATGGAAAGGTGTAATAATCTGCATAAAACTGGGAACATACCACCACCCTCGATTCTTTTTTTTTTTTTCTCCCTCCCTCCCAGTCAGTTTCAGCAAAATGATCCCCTTTCACTTTAACAAAAAGATCCTCTTTCTGGCTTAAAATATTCCGGATACGCTTTAACTTGCCTTGGGGTCATAGCACATGTCTTCCAGGACTGATGAGTCTTGTCAGTTGCCCCAGGGTGACAACTTTAATAAGCAAATTGCACACACCTGGTTTTGCAAAATAGCGGCCTAATGGGGCACCTAGGCGGAAGTTAGTACTTCCACTCCCCGTGAACACACCCCGCCCCCCCAGCCCTCTCTGAAGGGGAGGCCTCAGAAACTGCTGCCTCTCCATTTATCTTGTAAAACTTTCCCCGTCTCTTCCCTCCCCTGTTGTGATCCTTAATGAGCTCAGGTTGTTGCTGTCGCTGCTGCTGTCGCTTGGATTTGTAAGGCATGCCAGCGATGGGCTGTGGTACACGTCGCGGGGAGCGTTGGTTAAGAGGGAACGGGGCTGGCGAACGCTCTCTGGCTGTGCGTCCCCTGCCCTTCTCTTTGATTTGCTTTTGCCGTTGGTGTGGCCCAGGCCTCCCCTGCGTAGACTTTCCTTCGTAAGTTGAAAGAAGGCTGCCCGCTCCCCAATTTTTGAACGCTGGACACCACCCTTGCTTGTCTTTCACTCTTGTTCTCTCCTTTGATCATGCATTCAAACATTTACTGAGCATTTGCTCGCTCGGTAGGCTTTGTGCTAGCTGTTGGGAGATTTCAGAAATGAGAGACTTGGACCCTGCCTTTTTATTTTAATTTTTAAATTATTTCTCTTATTTTGTTTGTTGACTTATTTTCTGTTGACTTTCAGAGAGAGTGGAAAAGGTTGGAGGTGGGGGACGGGGTGAGAGAGGGGGAGAGAGAAAGAGAGAAGGGGAGGGAAAGAGAAACATCGATGTGAGAGAGGCACATTGATGGGTTGCCTACCACAAGCTCACTGTGACTAGGGCCTGGGATGGGACCTGGCAACCCACCTACCTCCCTTGACTGGGAATCTAACCTGCGACCCTTTGGTGTGTGGGCCAGTGCTCTAACTACTGGGCGACACTAGGCCAGGGTGGCCCTGACTTCTAGAAGCTCATAATCTATTGTTCACTTCTCCAGTAGTTAGCAGGTATAACACATTGCCACACGTCAAAGGATGCGTGGTCATGCGCATTCTTTAGCTTCTGTGCGCTCCTATGTAATTGCTGAAGGTCAGCTCCCCCAAATAAAGCTACTTGGATGTCTTCCTGGTCATCCATTCTTTCAATCACCCCATCTTCAGTCCCATTGGGGTACCCATGTGATCAGGATGCACGATCACCCCCTTAAAAGCTGCAAGTAGCATTGATGTATATGTATCTCCAGACCAACGAATGGTGGCGATTATATCTTGGAGTGCTCTGTGTTCTAGACCAGATTTCACTCTCATCGGCTGTCCTTCCAAAATGCCTACAGGATTCTTAGATTAGGTGTTTTTCTTTTTCCCTGCACTAGTTGACCTTTGTGTCGTTGGATATAATCCTGCTGCAGGCTTACAGATTCTGGTTATACATCCTTAGGCAATAGCAGCCATATTCTGTGAGGCTTCTCTGACTTTGACGAGGCTGTGGATGTCCTTACGCTCCAAGTCTGTTGTCAGCCTATGTTCCACCGTCACTTGCGTGTGTGTTCTTCAGAAATTCTAGTCAGCAACACCTGAAGCACCTCTTCTTCTCGTCGCATCTCTTGGTTTGGGTGTCTCCCAGACATCTGCAGGGAAATCCTTTCCCCGCTCCTATGAGTCCACTTTCAGGCCCCTATAAAGAACACCACGTGGCACTGTATGCAGTTTGGCTAAATGTCATTTGTGACAAGAAATACTTGAGACTTGTCTCCACTCAACCAGTAAGGGTGAATGTCTCAGGTTAGCCACATGCATCCAGGTCAGAGGCTGTATGCTTTGGTAAGGAATCCCAGGTCATTCCCTACCTATGTCCTCTACTCCAGAGCTCATGTCACTTGCATCATGCTGCGACATGCAACACTATTGCATCATCGGGCGTGCATAATGGAGTGTTAGCCAATTATCATGAGATTACTGAATATTTTTGTTTGGAAGCTTGCCAGCAATCGTGAACAAAGAGATGCTTTCCCATGCCACTTTCTCACCTGTATTCATGAAGACTATCCATGACGTTCTTAATATCTGATGGTTTCCTCTGTACCCTTCTGGATGAGTAAAGAATATGGCAAGCTTTTTCTTTTCTTTTTTCTTTTTTTGACAAAGAATATGGCTAATCCAGGAAATCAAGGTTTTGAGCTAATTGGATAAGAATTAGTATAAAGTCAAAGGTAGAACAGAGACTACAGTGGCTGGAAAAGGAGATGATCAATTTCTAGGAAATGGGAGACTGCTTGATATTTTTACAGTAATGAAGAAAAGGTCTTCCTGGAACAAAAGTACTGAAGAAAAAAAAACACAAAAAGGTAAAAAAACACACACCAAAAAAACATTATTTCCTTCGCACACAGATGAAGCCTGTCTTTGTTACTGGAAGTTCTGACATTTCTTGAATCTCCAAACCTTTTTGATTTTTAAAGTCTAACATGTAATTCTAAAATAGTCTTTATTTTCATCTCTGTGTTTTCATTCTTCCCGAGTTATCTGTGTCCTCCAAAAGTTTAAAAACAAGTGATTTTTTTTTCTCATCTCTGTTGGCGGAGACACACAATGGGCTGCCTTCCCCCTTCTCTGTGGAAAGAATGGAAACATAGTAGGCAGCCAGCGCAGCTCCATAAGGATCGACATTCCTGGCTTCTGCGTTTGAAGTTAAGATGGTCACGAGAGAGAGAGAGAGAGAGAAATATTTTCGGTTCCAAGCCTAAGAAAAGGACATTCCTTTTAGTCCTGGCATTCCTGTTTTCCCGGTCCTCATTTCTCTCCGCACCATCTTCAGTCCCATTAATAACTCACATCTGAAAATGAAATCACTTTCATAAGTTCTTTTCCTCCCCACACCCTCAATTAGACAGAAAGTGACGTTCTCTTAGATTTATCTCAAGCAGCTTAGGATATATTTTCCTGGCATATTTCGCTCTGGATGAGTTCCCATTGTTGATCAAGCACATTCAAGAGAGTTTTCCAGGGCCCTGAGAGACCCATCCATGCATTCTGTTCTGTTCAACAAGGAAGAAAAAAAAAAAACCTGGTTTTTTACCTTGCTTCAGAGAAGAAAATCTCAGAAGGATTGGGGTTTGTAGGTTAAATTCCACATTAGACAAATTCCCTGCTGACCAAGAAGTTACAGGATCAACAATAGTCTTCCTTTAAAACATTTCTCTTTTAAAAGAGGAAGGGATTCCATTTGAGGCGGTTGAATAAGACGTGAAGATGGGGTGTGAAATTGGTGGAGGCCCAAGGTCATTGGTAGAATGGACGGTCCATTTGAAAATTATTAGCAGCTGTTTAATGGAGTTGTGTGGCTATAGCTGTGTGAGAAAAATTCAAGCCCAAGATATGTGGAATGTCCTGTTCCAGGTCCTTTCCTATTCTAGAATGATCCTGGCACCCATTGAACAAAGGTGCAACATGGACAAAAGACTAGGTAGCTCTGTACATGAGCATGTAATACAGGCTTCATTTGCTTTAGGGGTTTTTTTTAGACTTTCTATTTTGTTATTTTTTTAAATTCTGTAATCATTAAGCTTCGCATACAACCTGCATATCCCCGTGCCCCACCCAATAATAACACAACTGCAGAGTCTTACAGTGTTGGCTTTCCTAAGGAATTCTTCAGCTCTTCACTTAGATTTTTAATTTTAAAAATTGCTAATCCTATCAAATAATTTATGGGATTTAATTTGCCAAATTTTGAGCCAGTGGAGGAAAAGACTACTGGAAGAGATGCTGTATTCTCTAAAACACCTTTATCTCATAAAACTGGTTTCTGGTTTTGTACAACCTAATAGAGGAATGATTTGCTTCGATCCTTGCATTCATACCTGTGCACAGGCACACATGCACGTATGTATGCATGTAAAAATATTTAGTCTACAAAGAAATATGCCTTTTTCTCCCATCGGTCATGTATGCTTTGCTAACCCAGAGACCTGACATGGAGGAGAAATGCAGAGAGCATTTCACTGGTTAATGAATTCCACAGCCCTGAGTCACCCTGGCCCCAGGCTCCTTGCCTTTGCCTCATTCTATTCCTGCTCTCAAGGTCAGAGGTCTGGATCTCCAGATCTGACTCTGGAACTGGAAAATAAGGTAGGAGATGCCGTAGCTCATGTAAAGTGAGAGTCCCCTTCCATATTTCAGAGCAAATTCCCCAAATATACTACTAACACACACAGAAGTGTGGAGGTCAAGTTTCGATAACTCATCCCTGCCTTACACTGATGTGCAAAGCTCTTCATAAATGAGACCAAGGACTCTCAGTGAACATTAGGTAAATTTGTTCTCCGCACCAACTTCGTGAAGCAAATTTGCTTTCTGCAACTCACAGAGGTCAAGTGACTTCCCCAAAGTCACAGTTGGTTGAAAGCCTGGACAAAGTCCCACAACTGGTCTTCTGACCAGCCCTTTCCAGTACTCCATGATGACTCACCCATGGGTGACAAATGCTTTTGTAGCCTTTTAAAGGAAGTTGGGGATGTTCAGGAGACATCCTCCAACCTTGTGAGGATGTATCATCATGGAAGGAAATCACCCTACTCTTCATAGACGAGACCTCCTCAGAGCCAGTGGTCAGGATGACTTGCTGTGTAGCATTCATCTTAGTGATGATTACGGACATGGTAAGGAGAAACTAATGCGTTCAGAGCCACAGGCTCTGATGGAGAAGGGAAGGGGGGAGATGCTAATGGTACTCAAGAGAAGGCAGGCACTGTATTTTCGAAGGCCAGGTTATGTCCTACGTTTGTTGTCTAATTTTCACTATGGTATTGCACAGTGGATGCAGTGTTATTGTTATTCCTAATTAGCATATGAAAAAACCAGGCTCAGGCAGGCTAAGTAATTTGCATGTGGTCACATTAGTGTTAGGTGTCAATGAGGTGATGACGTGAATATAGGTCAACTATGTTCATTTCATTGTGCAATACTGCCTGCAAACTTCTCTGAGGTTGTGGAGAAACATGATACTGGTGTTTCTGGAGGACTGGGGAAGTCCATGGAAATCAGGGTTAAGAATTATTGGTGACCGATTATGTACCCAAATTATTATCTATCACTTCATTTAATCCTTACTATAGTTTTGTGAACTAGTATCACTTTTTTTTTTAATCCTCACAGAAGGATATTTTTCCATTGATTTTTAGAGAAAGGAAAATACAGAAATATCGATATAAGAGAAGCATATCAATTGGTTGCCTCCTACATGAGCCCAGCCTGGGGAAGTGAACCCAGGACCCTTCAGTCTGCAGATCGACATGCTAGCCACTGAGCATACTGGCTAGGGCCCACCTTTTTTTTTTTTTTTTTTTTTTAACCACTTTTTGCAGTTGAGGAAATGGAGGCACAGAGAGGCCATACAATTTACCATGCTCAGACAATTAATTAGTAACTGGATTCAAACTCAGGCAAGCGGGCTCCGAGCCCATGTTCTTAGCTACCATGCTGGGTGCTGCTAGGCAGGCCAACTGCCAAGTTCAAAAAACGCCCTTGTTGGTCAAAGATGTTTTTCAGCTGGACCAGCTCTGGGTTTGGTGTGTTATGGAAACATCCTGCTTGGCAGTGTAGGTAGAGTGTGCTCTGAGGAAGGTCTTCGTATGGGTATTATTACAGAGATAAGATACCAAGATATTACTTAAGGATCCTTAAAACTCAGTGTGACAGACTCTGGCTTTTGCATGGGAGAGATCCCTAAGTGGTTAGTCTTTATCTTAAGGGAAAGGAAAGATAGTGCAGGGCTGTAAGCCAGGGAACAGATGTGATTTAGCATTTTATCTCCCACTCCAGATGTTTAGCTGCAGTAGGTGACTACCGCAAGGTGAGTTTCCAGTGAAAAACTCTATTGAGTAAAGACTTTGTTTTTAAAGGGAAACTTGAAGGTTGTCTATCTCTTCCTAGTTTAGGACGGTAGCCCTGAGCCATGGGTAGCGATTGGGCATTTGAAATATGCCTGGTCAGAATGGAGATGTTGCCGTCAAGCCCGAAATATACTGAATTTTGAGACTTGGTAGGAAAAAGAGAGTGTAAACGATCTCATTAATATGTGTACGTCTTGATTACATGTTGAAATAATATTTTGGATCTAATAGGCTAAAATGGACTGTTATTGAAATTAATTACACTTGGTTCTGGCTGCTAGAAAATTTAAAATTACATCTATAGCTTACATTATATTTCTTCCTGACAGGACTGCCTCAGGTTAATGTCTTTGCCATCTACTTCAGTAGAAAATATGTAAGAATGCCATTCCCATAGGTTGATGCACTATCCCTGAAGAACCAACTGGTTCAAGTATTCCAGCCTAAGGACTGTTGCTTCTTAAAGTTCTTGGGTGATATTCTACACCATGGTTCCCAAAGTGTGGTACGCGTACCCCCAGGGGCACAGGAAGAGTTTGGTGGGGATATGCACTGCACCGTGCTTAGCTGCGCCTAATTCTACGTTCTCATGAGTCAAGTCAATTTCATCCTTCTCATTGATCCAAATAAATGTTATTTATGATATAACTTTTATTTATATTTTATTATTATTTTGTGTATGTACCAAAAAAAGAAAAAATAAATATATTTTGATTGTTATTAAAATACATCCTTTTTTTTTTGACGAGGGGTACTCAGCATTACGAAAGTTATAGAAGGGGTACACATATGTCAAAAGTTTGGGAAACACTGTTCTACACCTTCATTGGTGCTGATCATATAAAAAGGTAGTTAAAAGTATAATTGTTTTAAACCTATCCCTGAATAACTTAACTCTTCGTGATATATGTTTTGTTTGTTGTTGTTTTTTTTAAAAAAGAGCCCAGACCATAGCTCATTAGTTACTCTTGATATGGTGACCCGGTCACTAGGTGGACTTCACTGTAAGAATTGGCCTCTGCTGTTGCTCCCTTCTCAATACGGTTTAGGTTTGACCACCTCCTCTTCAGCCCCAGGGCATCTTCCCAGCCCAGTCCTACTTTGTCTCATTCCTGGACCATCTCGGCAGCTGCTTTATTAATTTTTAACAGATTGTATATTCATACATGTGCACAATATATATATAATAAGAGATTATATATGTGTGTATATATATAATTTATTTTTATAGACAGGGACAAAGGGAGAGAAACAGCAGATTTGTGAGACATTGATTGGATTAGCTGCCTCCAGCACGCCCCCTAGTGGGGAATCAAGCCTGAAACTCAGGCCCATGCCCTGACTAGAAATCAAACCAGCAACCTTTGGGAGTACAGGATAACACTCAACCAACTGAGCCACACCAGCCAGGGCTCAGCAGCTGCTTTAAGCAGCTTTTGTCTGACACTACTCCCCTTTCCCAGCCCCTATAAATTCCTCTCATTGGTCCCAAAATAATCTGTTTAAAAAAACCTTTATTATTTTTAAATAAATCTTTATTGTCCATATTATTACAAACGTTCCTCATTTTTCCCCCTCCATTGCTCCCCTCCACCAAGTTTCCATCCCACTCTCTGCCCTTTCCCCATCCCCCATTGTCCTCATCCATAGGTGCAGTTTATGTTCAGTCTCTTCCAGCCCCCCCCCCTCACTCCCCATTTCCCCGAGAATCATCAGTCCACTCCCCTTCCATACCTCTGATTCTATTATATTCACCAGTTAATATTGTTCATCATGATTTTTACTTCCCTTGGTTTTTAGATTCACTTGTTGATAGTTACGTATTTGTTGTTCATGATTTTTATCTTTATTTACTTCCTCTTCCTAAAGAACCCCTTTTAGCAATTCATATAATTCTGCCTTGGAGGTGATGAACTCCTTTAGCTTAAATTTATTTGTGAAGCTCTTTATCTGGCCTTCGATTCTGAGTGATAGCTTTGCTGGGTAGAGTATTTTTGGCTGTAGGTTCTTGCTAGTCATCACCTTGAATATTTCTTGCCATTCCCGTCTGGCCTGCATGGTTTCTGATGAGAAATCAGCTGACAGTCGTATGGGTGCCCCTTTATAGGTAACTACCTGCTTTTGTCTTGCTGCTTTTAATATTCTCTCTTTGTCTTTTGCTCTTGGAATTTTAATTATGATGTGTCTTGGTGTGGTCCTGTTTGGATTCCTTTTGTTTGGGTTCTGTGTGCTTCCAAGTCTATTTCTTTCCCCAGGTGGGGGAAGTTTTCTGTCACTATTTCTTTCAATATGTTTTCAGTATCTTGCTCTCTGTCAGCTTCTGTGACGCCCATAATTCTGATGTTGGTTCGGTTGAAGTTGTCCCAGAGGTTTCTTACACTGTCTTCAACTTTCTGGATTCTCTTGTCTTCTTGCTTCTGCATAGGAGTGTCAAAAAACCTTTATTGTTGAAAGTATTACATATGTCCCCTTTTTTCCCCACATTGACCCCCTTCAGCCCCGTCCTGCCCCCAACCCCAGACTGTCACCTTGAAAGGACCTAGCTGTCATCTGTCTCATTCCTCTGATTAAGGATGATAATGGTTCCCAATGAAGCCTGACATCTGAGACTCCATAGATGCTATCCTATCTAATCCCTGGGAGGGGGGTATTTATAGTCCCATTATATAGGTGAGAAGGCAGTGTTGCATCTTGCCTGAGGTCAGGTAGTAGGGGATAAAGCTCCATTCTAACCCTTAGGATGTTGAGGTTCTACTATCTTTCTTGGCTAAAACCTCTATTTAGTTAGTTCTACTGACCCAGGCTGCCTGCCTAGCTTTCAGGAACATTCTTTATCAGGGACCCACCTCATCCTTTGCTCTCCCGGCTGTCCTAATTATTCTGGAACTTGCAAACTGTTCCATAGCAACCCACACTTCATTACAGAGTATTTAGAATTCTTCATTCTCAATATTTTTAAAGTTAGTCTTGTCCCAGCTGTACTTTAACTTCCAAACCTCCCTTTTGCCTCCTTAGGTTACTTGTGTTACTCTTATATCCAGAACTATACCAGCTACCTGGTAGGCACTCAAATGTTCACTAAATGGTGGATGCTGTTGGCACGTGGTAGCTGATCAATAAGGATGTGCTTTGGGCTCAATTGAAAATGATTTTCCTTTTAAATGAAGGCAGAGAGCGCCAGGTCAACGACTCTCTCTTCACCAGTCTAAATGTGAGATGAAGTGGACCTTGGCAATGACGAGACTCTTCCAAGCCAGACTTTACCTCATCGAGTCTCAGATTTCCAACCTTATCTCAGTTGTGGGGTGAGGTGGTCATGACTGGCGTCCCATATATCTCGGGGGTGGGGGGAAGGGGGTCATGGACTATGTGGCTTCTCATATTTCCTGGAGAGACATTTAAGATGTTTTTACGTGTTTGGGAGGGCGGGTATAAGGTAAAGCAGACAGTCCCTTGAGATCAGAGCTTTGTCCTCTGTAGGGCTTCATGGAACAGAACCGACCATTGGGTGGAATGGTCACTCAGTGGGTGGAATGGTCACTCAGTGGGCTCCATGGATTAACGTTTGTGTTCAGCTGTGATCCTGCTGAACTTCCCTTTCTCCGGTGGTATGGGGCGCACCTGCCCCTGGGAGGAGGGCCAGCAAAAACACCGACAATCAATCGCTCCGGTTGCTAATAGGCAGCACCTGTTGTGTGGTCATTCTCGGCCGTGCCTCTTATTCACGTGGCTGAAGTGGCGTGTGGGTACCTTAAGTATTTAAACACCATAGTAAAAAAAAAAAAAAATTAAAAAATAAAATAAAACACTATAGTGATCACACATATACTCACACTCCCTTAAATCGGGGCTGACTTGTTGGGCCTGGGGATTTTCTTTAACGAGGGAGACTGCCTTGCTTGTTTACATATTTCTCTTAAAAACACTTCAGCTTTAAAAACCATTTCCAGCTTGTAAAACCAACATACTAATAAAAAAAAAATATACAAACACGGTAGAAGTTGGGATTCAGAGAAAGTGAAAGTCCTCGGTAACCACACTCCCAGAGACAACGTCACCGCCAAGGGCTGGGGGAATGTCCCTTCTCAACGGCTCCCGGTACCTCTACGCTAGCTTATTCCTGCCATCATCATGTAGGCGGCCACAGCCTATGTGCCTTCTGTTGGACAGCTTGCTCTTTCACTCTCTGTACGTGCTGGGGAATTCTCCTAGGGCTCCCTTAAGGAGAAGCGCAGGTTTTGAAATGCAGGCTGGATGTCTGGGCTTCTCAGCTTGGGTGACCAGGGCTGTGCTGAACCCTGGCCATCGGTGACCTCACTCTGCTTTAGTATCTTTAAAGACTTACTTTTTTTGAGTTAATTCCATTTGGAGGCCAGTTAGTTCTTTGCAGTCTTGACATTTCTCATCTCCCAAATAGACCGGCCTTTTGGAACGCAATATTGCTCTTTGAGTGAAAGCAGTATTTTATGAGGACAATCCTTGTTGCCTGAGATGCCAGCGCCAGAGGCAGGGGCAGTGTGAGGAGCACAAAGGATATGAGAAAAGGGGGGGGGTTGAAGGTGGAAACATACCCCTCAATTCAGAAATCCCAAGGCAGCTAGGAAGTCTGGGGACAAGGACAGTGTTGAGATTGGGGAAGGAGAGGACTTGTTTTTTGAGGAGAACGGTGGGCAAGAGGCCAGCGGGGAGGGGTCTGCTGACCTACCGTAGAACAGCCTCTGACCACAAGCCAGACCCCTAACTCGTGGCCATATGGGACTGGAGCTAAAGCTTTTCCTTACTTCTGATCCTCAGCTCCTTCACCAACATCCCCTGTTCTCCCCACTGCCCCCCCCCAAAAAAAAAAAAACTTATACAATCCATTAGTTAACCTGCTTCCTTATTTCCTGGGTACAAAACACACGTTTTCTTTTTCTTTTTCTTTTTTTAAAGGGATACGTGTTACAATCAGTTTACATTTAATGTGCATGGGCTTTCTTCCCTTGAAAGTCTGTGTTAAGGTATGTCTTCCGTGAAGATGGTTCCAAGTAGCGGAGGAAGGTCGGGTAGGTCCCGGACACTGGCCAGTGCTGGGTGTGACCCTCACACCGTCCTTGCTCTCAAGGACCCCTCGGGTCAGGGTGGCAAGATGGACAGTTAGGCGGACGGTGCTGTGTGACAAGTGCTTGGGAGGTTGAGGAACACGTAGGGGGGGCCTCCGCCCAGCCCCGGGGTGCCAGGCAGGGCCTTCTGGGGGAAGTGGTTCTCCCCTGGAGATGACCCCCCACCCTCACCCTCACTCCCCAGCGTCTTTAGTGAGACCAGTGGGATCACTTGGGTTCCTACTGGGGGCGGTGGGAGTGGGAGCCGGCCGGGATGCTGGTGAATGTCCTCCAGCGTCCAGGACAGCTCCCCCCACAACAAACAATGATCCGGACCCAAAGGTTGAGAAATCCTGGTCTCAATAGAGACTGAAGGATGGATGCAAAGTGGCGGGGAGGGGGGTGGGGCGCGAGGGCGGGAGAAATTGGGGGGGTGGGTATCCAGGGAGAGAGTGGGCTGTGGAAGAAAGTCAGCAGGTAAAGCTAGCCTTTTCCCGGTCCTCAGAAGGTCTTTCCTGACCATGGTGAACTGGTTTCAGCTGCAGGGTGGCTGCAAAAGCCAGGTGTAGGGGATTGACAAAAGCCGTTTGTCTGCGAAAGGGAGGCTTAATGGTAATAATGGCAATTACAGTTGCCTTTCTGTGATGCCAGAAACTCTGCCAAATGCTTTATTTCACTGTCCAGACTATTCCACACAACAGACGTATGAAATAAGGATTCTTGTGCTTGGAGGGGGAAATAGAGGTTTGGGGAATTGAGTTTGTCAAGGATTCATGCAGCTCTTAAATCACGGACTCGGGGTTCAACCCTACACGGCTTTGTACCTCTGCTTCTAAGTTTTCCCAGTTCTCTAGGGAAGGAGACAGGCCCAAGGACCTGGGGTGAGTGTGTGTGTGTGTGTGTGTGTGTGTGTGTGTGTGGATGGGAAGGACTTGGTTGGTATCAGAGAGAATTGAACATGCAGATCAGCTGGGCTCCCAGGTGGAGGCGGGAGAGGGTTGGATCAAAAGCCCAGGCTGAGCCATCAGCTGTGGATAGTGGGAGGGGGAGCGCGCCTTGCATTGTGGTAAAAGAGAGGGGGAAAGACGGGAGATGAGGAAGGAAAGGCAGAGCGAAGGTGGAAACCTCCTTCTCTTCTCAACTTGACACAAGAAAGGAAGACAGGTAAATGTCAGCCGGTGAACGCCAACCTGAGGGTAGGCAAAGAGAAGTTGGGAGGAAAAGTGGATGTAGACTGAAGGTTGAGGTGTTTTTTTTAGATGATTTCTAAGCATTCATCTATTACATTCAGGTTTGCAAATATTACCTAGAGTTGTATGTACATAGTCATTTTTAAGTTATACCTTATTTTCCTGTACATTGGTGAATATTTTCTACCTCTTATCCTTAATTTTCTACATTTGTATTTTGTCCTCTCTCCTCCTCCTTGCCCCATTTCGTATTAGGGTAGGTAATAGTTTTTGTTTAATTTTATGCGGTATTATATTCTTAAAGAAAATAAGTGGTCACTTGGTGAATTTTATTGCTTTTGGATTTTTTGACTCCTGATTTTCTAATTTATCTTAATTAAATCCTTCCACTTTTTATTTTCATTTTCCTTGAGTAAGATGTTTAATTCATTTAGTAGTAGTAGTTCTTGATCTTTAGAATTACTATTATTTCCTGATTTATAATTCTTAAAAAGCTATGGAATGTTCTCTTAGTAAATCTCTTAGCAAGTTTCACATTTTATGTACATAACATTTTGAAAGACATGTTCTGCTGTTGAAGTTTTATTTCATTACCAAATAAATTGTTTAGGAGAAAATTCTTAAAATTTTTCCAAGTGCTTGGAAGGTTTTGTTCCCCCCCCCTCTCCCCCTAAGTTTTGTTGATAGTAAGTAAACGTGATGGACTATTTTTTCTATTTGTAACTTATCTCTTACTTCTGGCTTTATAGACTCTTGCAAACCTCTGTGGGCATTTGAAAACTGTTGTAAATGTCCCACAGTTGCTTGAAATGAAAATGTGTTTTCTATTTCCAGGAAATGGAATTTGAAATGTGTCTCTTAAGTCAATTCTATTAATTCTATCCTTAGTTGTCTTCTTCTATTGAATCTATTAAGTACTATAAGCCTGTTCCTTCTTATATTTGTTGTCCTTTTTTTTTTCCTTTTCTTTACCTATTTGATGTTGGGGGGAACATAATAGTATGATAAATCTTCATTGTGGATTGTACATTTTTACATTATTAAACCATTTACCTTTGAACTTTGAAAATAATTTATTTTCCTTTACATCTGTGGATATTTTCTGCTTATTTTTTTGTAAAGGTTAAGGGTAAACTTACAAGCATTTTTATCTTGAATTTAAACCATGAGTAATATTAATCATAATCCCTACTTATCTTTTTTTTAATATACCTTTGATCATATTATTACTTTCAAACTTTATTTGTCATTTGTATATGTATGGGTCTTTTGTAGACAAATGTAATTAGAGTTTGTTTTTGAATGTACTCTGGGGATATTTTCCACAGTAGCAGTGTCTAATTCACATTTATTGATATAATAGACATACTTGTTTCTAATTAACTTTTTGCACTCACGTGCATCTTTCTATGCAGTTTACCTTTCTCCTCTGTCTTTTACTATATGGTCTTTGTGGGGGGTTTTTTATTAAAAAATTAAAAGCTACATAGTCTGTTTTTATTTTCATTACTAATTAAAATTTAAACTTTAATTTATGCATTCTAATACTTCTATTTGGGGATTTTAATTTTTTTTTAGTTCAGAAAAAAAATAACATCAAGTATTTATGTCCTGCTATGAAAGTTGAGACCATTCACCAACTTAGATTTATCCTCTAATATCTCCCCCTCCCCCTGCCTCTTTATTGTTGTTGCTATGCTTGAGGGTTTTCCCCAATTTTATGTAATGTATTGTTGTTATGATATGAGATACTTTCCTGTTCTTGTATTTATTACATTTAAGGAATTATAACTTTGTTTTGCAGTCATTATAAATTATTTGATCTTAGTTCTAAATGTAAGTGGATTCGGTGCTCACATCCTCTGCTTGCTTCTAAATTTCCTGTTCTTGAGATCTTGATTGATTCTGAATCTTCTCTTGGTTGGATGATATTACATCACTGAGTAGATTTGGAAGAAGTTAGTAAGTGCTGCATTCCCTGACAAATGGGAAAATGTGTTGTTATTATTATTATATGCCTGGCTTCAAATTTAGCTGGGAACTGAATATTGACCTGCTCTCTCTGTCTCAAGACTTCTCTGCTTTCTGTCATGACTGTTACTGTGAAAAGGTCAGAGGTTGTCTGACCTTTTCCCCTGTCATTGATTAATTTTTAAATATCTTGATTTTATAGAATTCTGTGTTTATCATTATGTCTCAATTTTGATGATTCTCTAACTTTTTTCTGGAATATTTGATATTCCTTTGTATTTCAACAAAGTTATTTCCTGCCACGCGGATTTGAGCATATTTTGTTTGGCTCTCTTTTGTTTTGCTGTCTGCTTCTGGAATACCTTTTATCTGTATGTTGCATCTCCACTTTCAAACCTCCTTCTCTGTCATCTCCTCTACTTTCATCTACTTGTCCTTCTCCTTTGCATTTCGTCGGTTTTTTGAAGACTGTTTTCCACATCATCAACTTGGTTTCTGGTTTGTGGATTTCACCTCTTATTACGTTAATATATTTATTGGTTCTGCAATACCATTTTTGTCCTTGGTTTCTTTCTTCAACCGCCAGCTCCCCTTTCATCTCATCCTGATGTCTTATCATCTCATCTTTGATCTATTCTTTTCTAGTACCTCTGTTAATTGCTGTGTGTACTTTTCTTTTGTGCCCTGTTTTTTCAAAATAGATAATTCACTGGTCTTTTTTTGTGTGCCCTGTTTCTTTCTGTCACCCCTCTCCCCTCCTTCAGTTCATTTTTCTTTTTCTAACTTGTTAATCTTTGGGACATATTTATCAGAACTCTCCCTTGGCCTCTAAACAACGAGAAGGATACCTCTTTAAATGCCCTCCTAAAGCTCTGCTTCATTCTGCTCTCACAACCTGATTTGGGGCCTTGGGTGGTTTCTCTTTCTTCTGTAACCCCTGCAGCTTTCTACAAAGTCATAGTTAAATTCCCGGGCGAGATACAGTTGAGAAACCATGGTCTTCAAGGAGGGAAATACTTTGGACCTTCAAAATGTAGGTAAACAGCCGAACCGGTTTGGCTCAGTGGTAGAGCGTCGGTCTGCGGACTGAAAGGTCCCAGGTTCGATTCCGGTCAAGGGCATGTACTTTGGTTGCGGGTACATCCCCAGTAGGGGGTGTGCAAGAGGCAGCTGATCGATGTTTCTCTCTCATCGACATTTCTAGCTCTCTCTCTCTCTCTCTCCCTTCCTCTCTGTAAAATAACAATAAAATATATATTTTTTAAAAATGTAGGTAAACATATTTTTCCCACCTGGAGGGAAAATGTGGCCAAGCGTGCAGATCTCAGCACCTTCTTAAATCATTCTCTTCACGATGATAAGGCTTTCTTTTACAAGAGATACCCTTATGGAGAGTGTTTCTGATACATTTTGCTTTTTTACATTCAAATGGATATATTTATCTACTGGAAGTAGAGATAACAAAAGGACACACGCACACATTCATAAATGTGGTAAAATACTCCATCTGTGGTTGGTTTCAGAGCACAGTGTATAATTCGAAGTTGAAATCCGGTATCGATAATGTTCTGGAATCACTGGTCTGAGCTGCTCGCTAGCTGTGCCACGAGAAGACTGGCTTCCTTGCCTGACATTTGAGGGGCTGACTGCTCTTCTCCTTTCTTTTTAAATGAACTGACCCTATATTTCCAGAGGCGGCCCCCCCCCCCCCCCCCCCGCTCATTCAGCCCGCCCCGCCCGTGACTTTGTTGGCAGTGCACATTTTCCATAAGAAACAAGGCGATGTTCCTCATGGGGTAGATTTGGCAGACATAAAGCTACTACATAACCTTGCTCTGATTCCGTGAGGCTGGATTCTGAAGAAAGATAATTCAGTGTTATAGCTCTTGTTCTTCTGTGTATACCTTTGTCAGCAACTTTCAGTCTTCCAAATGTCTTTCCAAAGTATGAGCGCACCGCTTGCATGCCTGAGGAGGTCCCCGAACAGTCGAGTGGCAGACGATGGGTTTTGCACCTTTTCAGTGACGGCCCAGAGTGCAGCATTCAGACACGGGGGCTTATTCTGGAATCTGCCGCCCCAGGGAAGAAAGACTAGCCTTAATGAGAATATATGGGCATGAGCTTTTCCTGGGAATAGCTACTCATGAACTGCATAACATTTATAGAGTGTCTTGACTGCTACTTTCCATTCTCAGACTATAAAATTCAAAAGCTGTTTCCCCTCCCTGGCTTTTTTTCTTTTTTTTCTCTCTCTCTCCTGGCTTCAGAGAGCTTGTGTCCCAGGAGCCTGGGGCAGGTTATTTTTCCTGAGACCTCAATTTCATGATCTGAAAAATGGATAGAATGGATCAGGTTGGATCACGTGTTCTTTAATATCTCCTCTCTAAATGGACACTGTGAGCCTATAGACCAGCCGTGGGCAAACTACGGGCCTCGGGCCAGATCCGGCCCGTTCGGCTGTTCTATCCGGCCCGCGGAGCCGAAAGAGCGGAGGGTTCTCTTGCTCTCCCCTCCGTCCGCTCCTTCACCAGCAGCCCGAGATGAGAGTGCCAGCATGGTCAGGCTGCTTTTGTTCTGGCCCTCCGGTCCAGTTTACGAACCCATGGTGGCCCTCGAGTCAAAAAGTTGGCCCACCCCTGCTATAGACAATTAACTTTCAGAATGAATTCTTCCCTTTGATTAAAGGAAAGCACAGTCGCATTGTTTCAGTACTTTTCAAGGAGGCAAAGGAGAGAAAGGCCGCTCCTGCCTGATTTCGTTATATACTTCCCTCCACGCAAGTGTGTAAAGAATGTGGAGGTGCAAGGGAGAATTGTTCCTCGGCCTTCCCAGGATCCTTGTAGATAAGCATGAGGAGGTTTCTGTGCAGGGAAGGCAACCAGATAGTTCCCAGGGTGGCTGCAGACGGTGATTCCAAGTGGCACATCAGTTCAGGGGAGCTTAGCAGAGTTATAAATACGAGCGCGGGATGAGGCAACCAGCGCACCTTCCCCATGGATGATGACCAGGAAAAGGAAGATGGCCACTTACTCAAATATCAAGGACAAGTGGGGACTTAGAATTCCTAGTATCCCGGTGGTTAGCGCCATTTGTCGTCGTGATGCGGCTTCTTGAGCTTCGGTAGGTGCAGCGCGGGGAGGGTCACACAGCCCGAAGTCTTGTTTTGTTTTTCTGGTCACAGAGGCTCTCTGGAATGACTTTAGCTTCCTGAATGTTTAGTTTGAGTTGGTACTACGGGTTAACTTTCTCCTGGAAAGCAGGCACGCGGACGTTCATTCATACCAGGATCCATCGGCCAGACCTGTGACTGTAAGAAGCAAAAGTGATTTAGAACAGCCTGGGGCCCCGTCAATTGAGAAAAAGGTAATTTTACACGTCGGACAGGAAAAAAATAGGCATCGTGTTTTTCACAGAAATTATAGTGGAAAGCCACATGCCAAGTGTAGAATGTGACCATTTTTTAATGACCTGGACCCCTTACCCACAAAGCCCACTTGATCATTAACAGTGCAAGGGCCTTATCGCTCAAAAAAATCTTATTGAAAGTTTTTAGGAAAAGACCCAAATCAGAAAATGAAAAGCTTGTGATATCATATGACATCATATAGTCACTAGGATAATTTAGAAACATAGAATCCTAAAAATCTTTGAATTAGGGAAGAACTTGCTGATTATCTAGTCCAGAGATTTCCTATGCCAGGACCCCAGTGAAAGACTTGTAAGGGCAGGTAGGTTATATGCAGAGACTGCTTGTAACAGGGTTTCCACCCTCTGTACTACAGTGACATCTTCTCCTGCAGACTCTGTTATTGAGGCTGCCCTGTACATTGCAGAATAGTTAGTAGAATCCCTGGCCTCCACCCATCAGATGCCAGTAGCACCCTCCTTCAATTGTGAGAACCAGAAATGTCCCCAGGTACTGCCACATTCCCCTGGTGTGGGGTGAGGGGATGGAGAGGCTACAGAAGTTGGGATGGCTGCTCTATGATAAGGTTAGTAGAAGAATCTAACTCTCATGATAAGTCTTTTTATGTTCTGTCGGACTCCCATAATTCAGAAGCGTTGATTCATTCATTCAACATATTTGCTGAGTGCTCATATGTATGGAGTATCTCCAGTGCTAAAGATGGAAATGTACGCAGACAGGCATGGGCCTGCTCTCAGAGTGCTGATGTTCTAGGGGAGGGAGACAAAACAGATGGGCATCATGTCAACCGTGAAGAAAGTGAAACAGCCCAAGGTGATCAGAAGTGAGTGCGGTCAGGTGGTGGACAGGGGACCGGGTTCCATGGGGTGGGGAGGGTGGGCTGATGCTAGATGGAGTTGTCAGGGGAAACCCCTTGGATACAACCTTTCAGCCCAGACCAGAATGATGAGGAGTCAGCCATGTAAAACTGGGCGTTTGTCTCTGAATAATCATAGTGATGAGGAGTCAGCCATATAAAACTGGGCATTTGTCCCTGAATAATCATAATGAGGAAATGAATTAAGTCTGGGGGTGGGGGAGGTTGGTGGAATCTTTGAAAATCTGAGAAGAGCCTAAACCGGTTTGGCTCAGTGGATAGAGCATCGGTCTGTGGACTGAAAGGTCCCAGATTCGATTCCAGTCAAGGGCATGTACCTTGGTTGCGGGCATATCCCTGGTGGGGGGTGTGCAAGAGGCGACTGGTCGATGTTTCTCTCTCATCGACGTTTCTAGTTCTCTATCTCTCTCCCTTCCTCTCTGAAATATCAATAAAAATATATTTTTTTTAAAAAGAAAAAAAAGAAAATCTTCTAAAGCACAGCCTTTGTACCAAAAGGTAGAACATCATAATCTAATCTCTTCGTTTAACAAAATGGCCCAAGGAAAGGCTTCTCCAAGGAGACTTGGCTGCAGGTGAGGACGCCAGGCAGGCAGCAGCATCACACCTGCTGGGAACAAATTCCTGCCCTTGCTAGGTAGACTATACTGTATGCTCGTCAGTCACTGGTTTTGAGAACAGGCCAACAGTGAATACACTGGAGAACCTAGGTTGTGGGGCAAAGGTGAGACTTATCATGAAGGACTCATGGAATGTGGGCTTGACCCTAGCGCCTGAGCACTCTGGTGTTTTCACACACTGCTGAATTCCACTGTTGTGTTGACAGACAAATGTCTTAACCTTCTGTTTAGAAGGTTTTTTGGGGGTGCAGTGATTTTTAGGAGTGAACTTACTGAAAAAAGTAGAATGGAAATTGCGAAGGGAAGAGAAATTCTTTAGCTATCTTAAAAAAAAAATCCTAATTCTTGGGTATCTGCTGGTCTCATCCATAAACACATACTTGTGTTTGTTTGTTTTCATATTGTAAAGTTTTATTAATGGGCCTGAATGGGCCCAGTGTTAGTTTATTTAAAATATATTTTTATTGATTTCAGAGAGGAAAGGAGAGAGAAAGGGAGACAGAAACATCAATGATGAGACTCATTGATCGGCTGCCTCCACATGCCCCCCAACTGGGGATTAAGCCTGCAACCCAGATAGGTGTCCTTGACCAGAATCGAACCTGGGTCCCCTCAGTCCACAGGCCAACACTCTTACCCACTGAGCCAAACCAGCTAGGGCAATGTGTTAGTCTAATTATGAGGGAGAAGAGCCTAATGACTTCTGCTAAAGGGGGAGGCCAAGAGGAGAGGGGAAGAAAGTGACCGTCTCCTTAGGGAGGAAGAATTATCAGTGTGGTCATGATCTACACCATCCCAGCCCTTCCGGTCCGCTTCGGGCTGTATCTGATCAGGAGCCATGGTTTGGAGAGAGACAGACAGACCCAGGTGCCAGGCTCGTGTAAGCAGTTCTATCAGATATAAAAATGTAGATTGGAAAGGTCATTGCATTGCTTGGACCAGGGCCCCATGTGCCACTGACACAGGCAGCAGAAGTGGGAGGGAGAGTTCTCGTCTCAAGGAAGTGACGTGTCTGACTTTTCTGAGCAAACCAAGAGCCCTAGAAGGTGGTGAGCCAATCTCAGAGGAATGGGATGGGGACGGTTGTGGGCTTTTCCCCAAATGAAAAGAGTTGCAACCAGACTTCCTTATACTTTCCACATGCCAACCATGCATCATTTGGGGGTGCCTTTTTCCCCTCCCTCTGAATGCTAGCTGAGATAAGGTATGTTGTTAAAATGGTTTCTGGATTCGTATACTGAAAATGCAGAATTGAAACCTTTTGTGTCAGAAACGGCGGTGGCCAAGGCTTGAGGTCAGTCGAGCATTTCAGACCCACGGAAGAGGGACCCCATGCACTGCTTGGTCTTCCGTGACGTGGCGAATGACTTGTACCGGCGGCTTCTGCTTAGTCTGCGTCTCCATCGGTTCGGTAATGAAGACCCAGCAGCGTATCTGCAACTTCCCTTTAATTTTACAATTTTTATAATGAGAGTTCTTGTAGTGTGGAAAGTGTCTGTGGAAACCCAGCCAGTACTCGGCACGAGTCTAGAAAGGAACACCGGGATTTTCTGCCTCTTGCCGTGTGGGGGAGGGTTGGCCCAGGAGGAGAGAAATCCGTTTTCTCCAGCCCTAAAGGCAAGGGCGAGAAAGAATGGTCTCTCAGCGTGTCCACGGAACTTCCCGGTGGGACCACGCCACGTCAGAGGATTCAGTCAACCTCAAGCATGGGTTTCCGCCGCTGGAAAGAAGGAAGAGATCTCTCTGGTCATGATTGTCTTTTGAGAATTTTAGTGCATCTTGTTTTGTGTCTCCAGGGGAATATTGTCAGGGCACTTCTCAGAATTAAGAGTTATCTGGCGCCCTGGAGGTCCGTGCCCCTGCTCCCCTCCACAGACAATGAGGCCTGAGATACCACCCCGCTTCCTCCCTTTCTTTCCCGGTCCCTTCTCTCCTCTTTTATCTCCTCGTTCAAATCACACGCTTCCTCTTCTAAGGACAGGGCACCTGGCAGGCTGCCTGTCTCTGGCTTGCTGGCCTCAGTTAGCCTTATATCATCGCAAAGGAATGCATGAATTCTCCAGAAGGTATGTACTATCTCTTTCTGTATTAGACACTCACTTTCCTAACAGGTCACTCAGCCCGAGTTGCCGCTTATTTACATACCTGGCATTTTTGTAGTCGCTTGGATTACATCCCTAGGTGCTCATCCATTTTAACGATGCTCTCAAAGGTATCCATTATGAAGTATTACTCCAGCGTGCTCGGTGATACTTGAAAACTTTTATGCAGGAGAACAAAGCTAAGGGAGATGACCCGAAGACTAGCTAATTCTTGGCCGCCAGAAGGTCGGCTGGGTGATTAATCCGCAGATTGCCTGCTTCAGGCTCTGCATTTCATGTGCAAGGTTCCACACACGACGGGACGGACCAGGCCGGCCACGTAGCGCAGAGGCCACATGCATAGGCGGGACTCAAGGTCTCATGGTATTTCTCTGCTTCTATGTAAATCCAGCCTCATATTGGGGGGTTACATATGTGGCTGCAAATTAATTCTTTCTCTTCTGAAAATTTGGTTCTGAGGAACAGCTGTGTCTCCCTTCTGAATGCCTTAATTATTTATCCTCCCTGATATGTTAAACCTTTCATTAGTGTGGTGATTGCCAAGAGTACACAGAACTGCTTAGATCATGTAGCAAACAGTATAAACATTTGATAGGACATTTGAAGACACCACATGGTGAGCTAGGATCTATAGTAGTACCAAATGCTGTGAGATCGATGGAGGTAGCTTGTTTTGGATGTTCTTTGTTGGTCTATTTTGCCAACAGACTCCTCTATTAATTTAGAGTGCGCATGCTCATATCTGAATTTCAATTAAAATTTTAAAAATTACCTATATATGTGTATTATATGAAAGCGAGAGAGAGACATACTATATTTGCATTTTAAAATATCAGGACTCCCACTTTGACCATGATGATAAGTGACAACCAACAGCGGTCGCTAACCTTTCAGACCTCATGGACCACTGGTGGTCATGGCGACCACTGATATAGAACACCTCTTGTTGCTAAGAGTAGCAACCCAACACTCACCCCTCCCCCACTTTTCATCCCATGCATGAAAATTCCTCCCAAACCGTGGTCCTGGGGGCTTGCAGTTAGAAATATTAACCTCCCCACACACCCCACAGTTCTTTGACCTCCTCGTATCAACAGTTTCTGATCTGCAAAAACATCTGTAGAAAGACCTTTAAGCTCCAGATTTCTATTTTTCTAGATGAGCTACTCCAAAATGTATGTATCCTGCTACCTGTCCTTGGGTACTTGCATCTTCCACCGGTGGGACAGGAAAGGAAGAAGGGCACAGACAACAGGTGCTAAAACTAAAGCCCTTTATTAGAATTGTGATTCCAGAGAGCCGGGGAGCTCGCTGTCTTCAATGAAACTAGGTTTCTGGAGTGGACAGAGGAAAAGCTGCCTGCTGGTGTTTCTGGTTCTGGTCCTCCAAGGCTCTGAAGGTTATAATTAGTTGCCACTGAGTCCCCGTGGCAGGGATGCTTCACAGCTTTATTTCTGGTCTGCAGTCCTACCGTCAGAGGACAGGTTAGAGCAGCCACGGGCAAACTACGGCCCGTCCGGCTGTTCTATCCGGCCCGCGGAGATGAAAGAGCGGAGGGTTCTCTTGCTCTCCCCTCCGCTCCTTCACCAGCAGCCCAAGATGAGAGTGCCAGCATGGTCAGGTTGCTTTTGTTCCGGCCCTCCGGTCCAGTTGAAGAACCCTCTGTGGCCCTTGAGTCAAAAAGTTTGCCCACCACTGGGTTAGATCAGGCAAGGCCTGCGTGTTTAATTTGGGCCCCGCCCGGGGACAGATGGGATTTTGACTTGAAGACTGCTTGCTCCTGGGCCAGGCAGACTTAAAGAGCAGTGCCCGACCTGGGCAGGCGCCGATTGCTAGAACTCTGTGAACCTTCAGGGCACCTCCCCCACCTCCAGTGACGCCTGCGTAGCGGGTCGGAAGGGACTCGCCATGGAGTGTGGATGGTCTCCTTTCACCTTCACAGGAAGAGAGCGGAGGCCTGGGGCAACCCGGGAGTTCTGAGCACAGAGTGTGTGGGCAGATGGTACATATTCACACTGGTGTTCTTAAGGTGGAGGAAGAGTGGCCTGTTTCCATAATTCCCCTTCCCCCATTCTCACGCGTGTGTTCCAAACCTTTAACAAAACCTTTGGATTTGCTTTCAATGTGACTTGAAGAGTTTGTCCAATATGGAGAATTGGGTTTGGGGTCACCCATCAAAACCCCACATTTTGAACCCGCAAAACTATAAATGTGAATTGAACGAATCAACAGCTGATAGGTAATAAGAACTGGAGAGTAATGAGTAATCAGATGGTCTAGGGCAGTGTTTCCCAAAGTGTGGTACACATACCCCCAGGGGTTCGGGAAGAGTTTGGTGGGGGTACATGTTGCACCCGAGTTTGGTGGGGATATGCACTGCACCGTGCTTAGCTGCACCTAATTCTACATTCTCATAAGTCAAGTCAAAGACAGTCTTGTAAGGCGTGAGATGGTCCAGTGTGCAAATAAATGTTATTTATAATATAACTTTTATTTGTATTTTATTATGAATAATTTTATTTTTTGTTTATTATTTTGTGTATGAACCAAAAAAATAAAAAATAAATATTTTGATTATTATTAAAATACATCCTTTTTTTTGACGAGGGGTACTCAGTGTTGTGAAAATTATAGAAGGGGTACACATATGTCAAAAGCTTGGGAAACACTGGTCTAGGGCAATGGTCGGCAACTCATTAGTCAACAGAGCCAAATATCAACAGTACAAGGATTGAAATTTCTTTTGAGAGCCACGTTTTTTAAATTTAAACTTCTTGTAACGCCACTTCTTCAAAATAGACTTGCCCAGGCCATGGTATTTTGTGGAAGAGCCACACTCAAGGGGCCAAAGAGCCGCATGTGGCTCGAGAGCCATAGTTTACTGACCACTGGTCTGGAGCTTGCAGGTTGGTTAGGAGGACTCAGCACATTCGTGTGAGTTTATGAGAGAATGACTCCATAGTCACCTAGCAGGTGTCCTCATGGGTGGTGCTCAGAGTCTGGTCACTTGATAGAAATACTGTATGAGGAATAGGAGACACAGGGGGCGGGAAGGGTGCTGGTTTGATGTGTAGATTCATCTCATGATCTTTTGAAATAACCTTCCTTTTTGGTTAATTTAGAAGCTGCTGCTTCTGCCTTTGATTTTGCCAATTTGGTCAGTGAGGGGGGAATAAACTGTGGCTAATCTCATTATCACAGTATTTTTAAATGAAGTAAGTAGAGGTGAGATCAAGGCTTTTGGTTTTTAAACCCCAATTTTGTAGCAGATCAGCCTAGGGTTGTTGCTCTTCCTGAGTTGTTGGAACAGTCAGTTTTGCAAAACCTATTTCTCATCTTTTCCCTCCTTGTTGTTGGTTTCCCAGAGGATTGCCATCTGCTGCAAAAACATCCTCTGGTTGATGGACACGGTCGTCCTTGGGCCCAGTTTTCATTGTCTCTCCCTTCTCCAAATCCCTTCCCCTTCCACCTCCTCCTCTGCCTCCTGGCACATGAGGCACCTCCTCGATCTCCCAAAAACATCAAGTTTTCTGTTTTCTTTGATTGCTCGGGCCATGCTGGCAATTTCTGTTTCCTTCTGTCGGCGCGCGTCTTCAGGAGAAACGTGTGCACAAAGACAAAATGGCTTTCAAAGGAGGCGACACCCTCGTGTCTGCACTCGGCGCAGACATCAAATTGAAGGCCACTCAGCTGTCCCCAACGCCGGTTCTCTCAGCAGCCTGGAGATTAACCTCTTCCAAGGCTCGGAGCTATTTTTGAGGTGGAGGCTTGCAACAACATTAAAGCTAGAACCCATTAGGAAATCACTTTCATCATCTCTTCTTTTTTTTTTTTTCCAAATCAGTGGCCTTTTTTTTTTCTGATCTCCTAACCCTTTAATCTCCTTTGTAGCAGAACAAGGAAGACTGTTGGTTTGTGCTTGCATCCGGGCGAAGTTAGAATCCTTAACGGCCTCGGAAGAGCCCGAGGTGTTTGTGGACTGCACAGAGCGGTGGGTTTCGTCTCTGTGTGGACGCTCGAACCCCGAATGCTGAAGGTGCCCCGCTCTCCTCGTGCAGAACCATCGTCTGTGTTGATGTTGCTCCAACCCGGGCTCCCAACTTTCCCGAAAGACACCCAGCAGCAGAGAAAGGCTTTTGTTGCGTTATTTCTAAAGGCTTGAAGCTTCGAAGGGAAGAGATTTTTTGTTTTCCTCCGGGCTACACAATGGAGCTTTCAGAGAACCTCTTGTAAAAGGAATAGCTACAGCCTTTGTGTGGAAGGGTGTGTCCGTTGGCAGGGTCTGCTGATGCAGACAGACTGGCTGGTGATTAACAAAGGTCATTAGACTTTGGAATCTGGCAGGCAGCATCGGATGGTATGTCTTCTGCGTGTGTGTGGAAGGACGACTCCCAAGAAGCCAAGGCATTCTGGAGGTTCCCCCCCCCCCCTCAATCCTGCTGGAGCGTAGGGTCTGGTCCAGGGTCGTCCTGTACGAACCAGTGCTCTCCTGGGACCCGAGGGACAAGCCTATTAATCATGGGGTAGCAGGACCTTCGGAAGTCTTGGTTGGTGCATGACATGTGAGGAAGAGAGAGGTGCAGCTTTTTTTTTGGGGGGGGGAAAGGAATGAAAACAGTTCGTTCTTTGTTGGGAGGAGAAGAGCCCAGGCTTCTGCTTTTGGAGGCTCCTTGCAGACTGTCAGCCCAGCCGAATCCCGGAGAATCCATGTTGTGCTCGGAGCTAAAATGGCTGCGCTGAAGCTCAGGCCGAGGGCAGCTCAGCCAGTCCTAGGGCTCCAGTGACGCAGGGCTCCTATCTCCTGAACGTGTGATAAACACATTCGGCAGAGCTGTGGCTTGTTTGGCTGAGATGAAAGGACTGGGCTTGGGGGATGGGGAGTGCACACGGGATGATCTGCTTTCTTTCTTTCTTTTCTTTCTTTTTTTTTCTTCTTCTTCCTCCCCCTTGCCTATGAAGTGTTCTAAATGCAGGAGTCGTCTGCACCATGGAAAAATTTGTTTTCAGGTCTAATGGACTGTGCGAGAGAAGTGGGGTGTGGCCTGGGTGGCTGCTGTAATTCGATCCAGAGCTGATAGCAACCCTCTTCCACACAGTTCGGGTCGGTGCTTGGACATAAAAGCTTGTGTATCTGGAATATTGAGACTTAGTTAGCTGAAAAGACTCTGGCTCAATGTTTATTGGGGGGGGAAAAGAAAGGCTAGATTGCCCCGGGGAGAGAAGAGGAGGTGAATGTCTGCCCCTCACTCTGCAAGCCCAGTCGGTCCAGAGCTGGACTTGCCAGGAGCTATTTTAGTAGGCTATCAGTAGGAGCCATGTCTTCATGGAAAATCCTCCCGAGTTGGCCGCTTCTACTCCGTGGACATCTTGCTAGACTTTTGTTCTCCCGCAGGCATAATAAGCTATCTTTTCCAGTGGAAGCAGAGAAAGTTGCTGCACAATGAAAGCGTGGAGAGATTTGTTTGTTCTTGGGCATCTGGTTCTAGATTGCGGTGACTCAAGTAGAGTTTGGGGTGAGTGAGCTCCGTGAACTAACTCACTCATTAAGATACCAGTTGGTTATCTCTACTCAGCATATATGTCACGGTGGGAAAGGCCTGTACCTTCTACATTTTTACCTTCTTAATGATGGGATTCTTCATTGGGTTAGTGGGAAGCTGTCTATATATTTCTATTCCATTCTAAATAGCAGAAGGAAGGTAGCTGGGCAAGTTTTTTTTTTTTTTAAATATATTGATTTTATACAGAGATGAGTTGAGAGGGATAGAGAGTTAGAAATGTCGATGAGAGAGATACATTGACCAGCTGCCTCCTGCACACTCCCCACCGGGGATGTGCCCGCAACCAAGGTACGTGCCCTTGACCGGAATCGAACCCGGGACCTCTCAGTCCGCAGACCGACGCTCAATCCACTGAGCCAAACCGGTTTCGGCTGGGCAAGTTTTTAAAATGATTCTACCTCAGATCCCCAGCCTGTGTGTGTGTGTGTGTGTGTGTGTGTGTGTGTGTGTGTGTTCAAATACACACTTCACATTTATAAAGGAGAGAAATAGGAAAAGATTGTAAAAAGTCCTGACTCGGAAGCCCCTCCCTCTTCAAGACTTCGAATTTCTGTCTGTTGCTTTCATGTAAATTGAGGTACCAAGATGCAACCTTTAAACAAGAAGCTGGATTGTCCTCTTCAAGTCAGTTGTTTGAGAACCTCGTGAGAAATATTTTATGACCTAATTAGATTGGAGAAGCTGTTAAGATATAATTGGTGGGCAGTAAAAAGCAAATAACCATTTAGCGCATTAAAAAAAAAAAAGCCAGCTAAAATGTTTAGGGAAGGAAGGAAAGAGGTGTATCCCAATTATTAGTTAAGATGTTAAATTAAAATAATAAAATTATTTTTAAAATTTGTATTTCGTAAAATTATTAAGGTTAAAATAATAAAAGGTACAATAAAAGCCCTCTTTACCACCACTTTGAGATTCCACCCCGTTTCACAGTGCGGTGGTAGAACATCAGTGTTATGATACTAAAACGGCAAATGGAGATGGAAATTTTGTCTTTTCCTCCGTATGGGCAGCCTCTGTTTCAAAAAAAAAAAATGGGTCCAGGCCGGAACCACAATCAGAATGAGCTTACTGAGAAATTTGAATTCGATCAAGACACTCAGAAACTACTCAAACTTTGGGACGTTTCCTTGAGAAATGGCATTTGAAGATATATCAAGCCAATGAAAGTTTATCTGGGTGTTTTTGTGGGTTCCCCCCGCCCCCCATCCCTTCTTGTGAAGTCAAGGACGTTATCCCAGTTATGTCTGACTGCCTTCCTCTGGCCAGTGTTCCCACCGGTAGGGCTTAGTGAGCGAAATCTGCCGAATGTTAGCCTTTCCTCCCGCAGCGCCCTCAGCCCCGTCCACCCGGGGTGTGCCCGCCCTGCCTTCCTTAAGATGTTTCGTTGTGACCTCTGCCACAGGTCCCTGATGTGATAGGGTAGACCCCGATCATGGAGGTGCTTCAGTGCGATGGCTGTGACTTCAGAGCCCCATCCTATGAGGATCTCAAGGCGCACATCCAGGACGTCCACACGGCGTTCCTGCAGCCCACTGATGTCGCCGAAGACAATGCGAATGAGCCACGATCCGGGTCCATGAATGCCAGCAATCAGACCGAGGTGGAGTTTTCGTCTATAAAGGATGAATTTGGGATCGCAGAGGATTTATCAGGTAAATCGAGACTAACCCCGGCCTGTCTGGTATATCTCAGCGCGCTCAGGTGTTTTGAGGCAGTGGCCCTGGTTCTTGATACGCGGGCCTCTCTGCTCCGGGGAGCTTCTCGCTCCTTTGAGCTGCCCTTTTTGTGGTTTGGGCATCATGTTTCGGTTCTTGAGTTCCTCGGTTATTGTCCTCTCGGCTTCCTCCTGACTCTTAGTTTCCTTTCCATTTTGGAAAACAAGATAGTCTCTCTGCGAGCTCTCGGATGGAGATTGCAGTTGGTGAAACTCATGCTTTCAACCTATGAAGGATATCTGAAAAGAAGCGTGGACTTACATGATTGAATTGGTTAATTCTCCCTTGCTTTGCCTTTCTTGTCCCACTTACCCCCCTGTTTTCTCTTTAGGTCAAAATGCAGCCGCGTTGGGGACCGGAGGTTACTATGGCCACAGTGCGGGATATTACGGTCAGCACGTTGCCCCCAGCCCCAAACCGACGAGCAAGTTTTTCCAATGCAAGTTCTGCATACGCTACTTCAGGTCCAAAAACCTCCTCATCGAACACACCAGGAAGGTCCACGGGGCGCAGGCTGAAGGGAGCTCGGCGGGGCCCCCTCTCCCGGGGTCCCTGAATTACAACATCATGATGCACGAGGGGTTCGGGAAGGTCTTCTCCTGCCAGTTTTGCACATACAAGTCCCCGCGGAGGGCGCGGATCCTGAAGCACCAGAAGATGTACCACAAAAACAGCCTGAAGGAGATCGCCGCTCTGCCCCCGGCCCCGGTCCCCCCCGTGCCCGACCCCGCGATCCCGCCCGTGTCCCTGCAGGACCCCTGCAAGGAGCTGCCCGCAGAGGTCGTGGAGCGCAGCATCTTGGAGTCCATGGTCAAGCCCTTGACCAAGTCCCGGGGCAACTTCTGCTGCGAGTGGTGCAGCTACCAGACCCCGCGCCGGGAGCGCTGGTGCGACCACATGATGAAGAAGCACCGCAGCATGGTCAAGGTCCTCTCCAACCTCAGACAGGACGGCACGGGCCTCCCCGACCTGCCCAAGAGCGAGCCCAGCCCCACCCCCAACTCCGCCTACCTGTCCGTGAACGCCGGCCGGGAGCTGCCCAACGCCACCGCCGGCGCCCCCAACTTCAGGGGCCCCGTGGGCAACTCCATCCTGAGGCCCAACTCCTCCTCCTCGTCGTCCGCCTCCAAGTTCTCGCCCCTGTCCTACCCGTCCATGAAGCCCAAGTCGCCTCACAACTCTGGCCTCGTCGGCCTGACGGAGAGATCCCGCTACGCCATGGCCGACCTGGTGAGCTCCCCCGCCGCCGCCGACCTGGAGACGAACAGCATGCTGAACGACTCCAGTTCCGAGGAAGAGCTCACCGAGCTGGACAGCGAGAACGGCCTCCACGCCCTGGACCCCCAGGCGCCGGCGGGCATGTCGGCCGAGCAGCTGATGGGCTCCGACGGCCACAAGCTGCTGGAGACCAAGGGGATCCCCTTCCGGCGGTTCATGAACCGGTTCCAGTGCCCCTTCTGCCCCTTCCTCACCATGCACCGCCGCAGCATCTCCCGGCACATAGAGAACATCCACCTGTCGGGCAAGACGGCCGTGTACAAATGTGACGAGTGTCCGTTTACTTGCAAGAGCTCGCTCAAACTGGGGGCTCACAAACAGTGCCACACGGGTACGCCGGCCGACTGGGATGCCATGAACTCCCAGAGCGAAAGCCTCGCCGCCGCCGCCGCCGCCTCCTCCTCCGTGAACGAAGGCGTCCTGTCCTACGAGAGCCCGAGCATCAACGGCAGGAAGTCGTCGTCCTCGTCGGGAGTCATGCTGGACGCCTTGCAGCAACAGCCGCCGCCGCCGCCGCCCCTGCCACCGCCGCCGCCGCCACCTCCGTCGCAGCCTCAGCTGCCGCCACATCAGCTGCCACCCCAGCCCCAGCCCCAGCCGCCCCAGCCCCCCGTGCCAGCCCCGCCCCTGCACCCCTACAAGTGCACCATGTGCAGTTACTCCACCACCACTCTGAAAGGGCTCCGAGTCCATCAGCAGCACAAGCACTCGTTCTGCGACAACCTGCCAAAATTCGAGGGGCCGCCCCCCACCGGCCTCCCGCCGCCGGAGAGCGAGGCCGCCGCCGCCGACAGCCACCCCTCTTCCAGCAACACTGTGAAGAAAAGCCAGACCTCAATTCTCGGCCTGTCCTCCAAGAACAACTTCGTCGCCAGGGCCCCCCGGAAGCTGGCCAGCGACTTCCCCCTCGACCTGTCGCCCGTGAAGAAGCGGACGAGGATCGACGAGATCGCCAGCAACCTGCAGAGCAAGATCAGCCAGAGCAAGCAGCTGGAGGACGCCGCCGTGATCAACGTGGAGGACGACGACGAGGAGGAGGAAGACCACGAGGTGGAGATCGAGGTGGAGCTGGACCGGGAGGAGGAGCCGCCCGAGCCGGTCCTGGAGGTGCCCCCGCCCTTCGCCGCGCAGCCCATCTGGGTGCGAGACGCCATCGGCGAGCCCCCGAAGGAGCCCGGCTTCAGGGGCGTCAGCCACGATTACAGCGCCACCAACGGGGCCGAGATCGAGCTGACGCTCTCGGAGGACGAGGAGGATTACTACGGCTCCTCGGCCAGCTTGAAGGACCACCAGCTCCCCGGCAGCGCCCTGCTCAACGCCCAGGTGCCCCTGTACGGCGCCGAGCACGGCAACGAGGGCGCGGACTTCGGCGACTCGGGGAGGCTTTACTATTGCAAACACTGTGACTTCAACAACAAGTCCGCCCGGAGCGTCAGCACCCACTACCAGCGGATGCACCCGTACATCAAGTTCAGCTTCCGGTACATCCTGGACCCCAACGACCACAGCGCCGTGTACAGGTGCCTCGAGTGCTACATCGACTACACCAACTTCGAGGACCTGCAGCAGCACTACGGGGAGCACCACCCCGAAGCCATGAACGTCCTCAACTTCGACCACTCGGACCTGATCTACCGGTGTCGGTTCTGCTCCTACACGAGCCCCAACGTGCGGAGCCTGATGCCGCACTACCAAAGAATGCACCCCACGGTGAAGATCAACAACGCCATGATCTTCTCCAGCTACGTGGTGGAGCAGCAGGAGGGCCTGAGCTCCGAGTCCCAGACGCTGAGGGAGATCCTGAACGCGGCGCCCAAGAACCTGGCCACGTCCACCCCCGTGGCAGTGGCGGCGGCGGCTCGCGGCGGCGGCGGCGGCATGGCGTTTGGCAAGGGCACGCCCCCCAAGACCTTTCCTCCAGAATGTGAAAACCAGAAGGACCCCTCCGTGAGCACCGTGGTCGTCTACGACTGCGACGTGTGCTCCTTCGCCAGCCCCAACATGCACTCCGTCCTGGTCCACTACCAGAAGAAGCACCCCGAGGAAAAGGCCTCCTACTTTAGGATCCAGAAAACCATGCGCATGGTGTCTGTGGACAGGGGCGCCGCCCTTGCCCAGTTGTCATTTGAGGTGGGTGCTCCCGGGTCTCCCAAAATGTCCGCCATGGGTTCCCCGCCCCCCCCGCCGCCCCCGCCACCAGACCTCAGCACTGAGCTTTACTACTGCAAACACTGCTCCTACAGCAATCGGTCCGTTGTGGGAGTCCTGGTCCACTACCAGAAAAGACACCCAGAGATAAAGGTCACCGCCAAGTATATCAGGCAGGCCCCTCCCACGGCGGCCATGCTGCGAGGGGCCGAGGGGCCCCAGGGCTCCCCGCGGCCGCCCGCCCCCATGCAGCCGCTGGGCCGCGGCGGCGGCGGCTCGGAGAGAGACGGCCCCCCGGCGGAGACCGAGATGTTCTTCTGCCAGCACTGTGATTACGGGAACCGGACGGTCAAAGGGGTCCTCATCCACTACCAGAAGAAGCACCGGGACTTCAAGGCCAACGCCGACGTGATCCGGCAGCACACGGCCACCATCCGGAGCCTCTGCGACCGGAGCCAGAGGAAGCCCGCCGGCGGCGGCGGCGGCGGCTGCGTGCTGGCCGCCCCCTCGGGCGGCGGCGGCGGCGGCGGCGTGGAGCGGGACAAGGCGAAGCTGCGCGCCCTCAAGTGCAGGCAGTGCTCCTACACCTCCCCCTACTTCTACGCCCTGCGGAAGCACACCAAGAAGGACCACCCGGCCCTGAAGGCCACGGTCACGTCCATCATGCGCTGGGCCTTCCTGGACGGCTCCATCGAGGCGGGCTACCACTGCGAGTGGTGCATCTACTCCCACACGGAGCCCAGCGGCCTGCTCCTGCACTACCAGAGGCGGCACCCCGAGCACTACGTGGACTACACCTACATGGCCACCAAGCTCTGGGCCGGGCCGGACCCCTCCCCGCCCTCCCTCCTGATGCCCGCCGAAGCCAAGACCTACCGCTGCCGGGACTGCGTCTTCGAAGCCATCTCCATCTGGGACATCACCAACCACTACCAGGCGTTCCACCCGTGGGCCATGAACGGGGATGAGTCGGTGCTGCTGGACATCATCAAGGAGAAGGACGAGAGCCCCGTCGGGCCGCCGCCGCCGCCCGAAGACCTGGTGGGCCCTGTGAACTGCGAGGGCCTGTCCGCCCCGCTCGCCGCCGCCGAGCAGGACGCGGAGTGCCCCGAGGACGCCCGGCTGTCCCCCGAGAAAGGGCTCCAGCTGTCCTCGGCCAACCCGGCCCTCAGCTCCACGCCGTACCAGTGCACCGTGTGCCAGTCCGAGTACAACAACCTGCACGGCCTGCTGACCCACTACGGCAAGAAGCACCCCGGCATGAAGGTGAAGGCCGCCGACTTCGCCCAGGACGTGGACATCAACCCGGGCGCCGTCTACAAGTGCCGCCACTGCCCCTACATCAACACCCGCATCCACGGCGTCCTCACCCACTACCAGAAGCGGCACCCGGCCGTCAAGGTGACCGCCGAGGACTTCGTGCACGACGTGGAGCAGCCGGCCGACCTGGCCCAGAGCGACGTGGAGGAGACCAGCCGCATCTTCAAGCAGGGCTTCGGCGCCTACCGCTGCAAGCTGTGCCCCTACACGCACGGCACCCTGGAGAAGCTCAGGATCCACTACGAGAAGTACCACAACCAGCCCGAGTTTGACGTCTTCTCCCCGTCGCCCCCCAAGCTGCCCGCGCCCCTCGAGCCCCCCGAGATCGCCACGGCCGAGGCCAGCCCCTCCCAGGTCTCGGCCGCCGAGGAGGAGCTGGTGGGGGGCGGCGGGGAGGAGCCCGTGCCCGCCGCGCACTTCTCTACCTCGCACCTGGCCTCCCACACGGTGTTCCGGTGCCAGCTCTGCAAGTACTTCTGCTCCACGCGCAAGGGCATCGCCCGGCACTACCGCATCAAGCACAACAACGTGCGCGCCCAGCCCGAGGGCAAGAACAACCTCTTCAAGTGCGCCCTGTGCTCCTACACCAACCCCATCCGCAAGGGGCTGGCGGCCCACTACCAGAAGCGCCACGACATCGACGCCTACTACACCCACTGCCTGGCCGCCTCCCGGACCATCAGCGACAAGCCCAGCAAGGTCATCATCCCGTCCCCGCCCAAGGACGACTCCCCGCAGCTCAGCGAGGAGCTGCGGCGGGCGGTGGAGAAGAAGAAGTGCTCCCTGTGCTCCTTCCAGTCCTTCAGCAAGAAGGGCATCGTGTCCCACTACATGAAGCGCCACCCGGGGGTGTTCCCCAAGAAGCAGCACGCCAGCAAGCTGGGGGGCTACTTCACGGCCGTCTACGCCGACGAGCCCGAGAGGCCGCCGGTGGCACCGCCGCCGCCGCCACTGCTGCCCGAAGAGGAGGAGAGGGGCGGCCTGGAGAGAGCCGAGGCGGAGGGGGGAGGAGGCGAGGCTCAGGCGGCGGAGATGGAGTGGCTCCCGTTCCGCTGCATCAAGTGCTTCAAGCTCTCCTTCAGCACAGCCGAGCTGCTGTGCATGCACTACACCGACCACCACAGCCGGGACCTCAAGCGGGACTTCGTCATCCTGGGCGGCGGCGGCCCCGCCTACCAGTGCAGGCACTGCGACAGCAAGCTGCAGAGCACCGCCGAGCTGACCTCACACTTGAGCGCGCACAATGAGGAATTCCAGAAGCGCGCCAAACGCCAGGAGAGGCGGAAACAGCTCTTGAGCAAGCAGAAATATGCAGACGGTGCTCTTGCAGATTTCAAACAGGAGAGGGTAAGGATAATGTGTTTTGGTCCCCCCTTCCCCCCAGGAGGCCTCTCCGCTGCGCTGGCGCCCACACGCGCACGTCTTCGCTGCCAGCCAAGCTGCCGCTGCTGCGGGCTTCCCAGTGACTTAGCTCGCCAGAGAGCTCAATAAGTCAATCACTACACGTTTCCCGAGCCTGATTATTCCCCCATTCCGTGCTCACTCTTCTCCATGGTCCTGTGCCCCCCCCTGCCCCCGGGGGAGGGTCGGGGTGGTGTCTCTGTGCCTCTTCTGTCTGCCAAGCGGCCCTGTCGGAGGCCCAGGCCCGCGGCGACGCCCGCCCTCTTTTTCCTGAGGCCGCCGTGGGCTTCTCGGCCAGCCGGCCGTGTCTCGGGTCTGCAGCGTTGCCACGTGAACCTGACGTCTCCAGGAGTAGGATTGTTGTGTGTGAGTGTGTGTGTCAAGAAGCTCACTAACGGCGTAGCTATGCAACGTTCTCACACCTACCGTAGTCGAAAAACGGTTCTGCAGACCAGACCCCCTTGGTGGCCGTGACGATGGGGCGTCTCTGTGCACAGACATCTCCTCCCGCACGTCGTAACGTACGCGGCTTCCAGAGACTTTGCATAGTAGGCAGTGTGCCACACGACTCCTGACGAATTTGTTGTGTGTTTAAAAAAAAAAGTCCTCATTCTCTCCCTTGGTTGTTTTTTTTTTTTTAACCCGCTAATCTGCATTTAAAAAAATAAAAATCTGCTAGTACGCTGCAAGAATAAATGCCTGCCGTTGTGGGAGGGTGCGGAGTACTGACGGCTACCACTGTATTTTGCCAGCCTTTTGGTCACTTAGAAGAGGTGCCAAAGATCAAGGAGCGGAAGGTGGTGGGCTACAAGTGTAAATTCTGCGTGGAGGTGCACCCGACGCTCCGAGCCATCTGCAATCACCTGCGGAAGCACGTCCAGTACGGCAGCGTCCCCGCCGTGAAGGTGAGAGCCGGGGAGGCCTGGATGAGTGGTCCTCTGTGTGTGTGTGTGTGTGTGTGTGTGTGCCGTTCCGTGCGCGTTCCTCACGAACCCCGGTGCCCGGGGCAGCCCTGGGGTGTGCACGTTCCCGAGGCATGCGGGCCGGCCTGTTTTGATTTCTTTGCAGGTTGGACCTCCCTCGTCTCGCGTGTCTCTCCACCCGGCCGGGTTCCGATCCGGTTCCCTTCCGCGTGGGTAGCTGGGCGGACACGGGAGATCTGGGCCTCTGGGCGCAGGAGGCTTCGGGTGGCCCTTCTCTTCTGCGTGTGACGCCTCTAAGGTGTTGGCTCTTCAGAGTGTCCCGAGCCCCTGAGAGAAATGGAGTGTGTTCTGTCCGGTCCTCTTCGACTCCTCCCGCTGGCCTGGCTTCTCCCTGTTCCTTCTCGCAGGGCTTGGCCGGTGCAGAGAGCCCAGGAGAATAATCTGTCTTTCCCTTCTTATCCCGGGTCCTCGAAGGAGTGGCAGAGACATTAAACCTAACACTAAAAGCCTTAAGTCACAGTTGACCCTGAGAGCCTGTGACCTGATTTGTCTCCCCCCTCCCCTGTTACACATACCATCCCTCCCTCACCCCCACCCCCACCCCTCCACCTCTCATAGGCTGCCTATTGCGAACATCATGACCAGAGTAGATGCCGCGGTTTGGATGGCCACACCGCCACCCCGGCCTTCCAGGACAGGGCTGGCCTGCTGAGGGGGAGAGGTCGGCTCGGGGCTCTGCTCTCCCCGCTGGATGTGTGGCGGTGTATTTGTCGTCAGGCCCGTTTGATCTGGTCCTGCTTTGCCAGTGTGGCATGGAGGCAAACCTGCTGCTGGTCTCCTCTGGAGACGGAAACTGCCTGGCTGTGGGCGGTGCAGGGACAGCGGTGGGCAGCGAGGGGCAGCGGAGGTCGGCGTCACCCCAGCCTTGGACCCCCTCAGGGGAGACAGAGCGGCTCTTCCCGTGATCAGTAATCCAAGGAGCCACCTGGAGACACGAGTGACTTAAGACCAGGATGCTGCTTACTTTTTTAAAATATATTTTTATTTATTTTTTAAAAATAAATCTTTATTACTCAGATTATTACAATTGTTTTTCCTTTTTCTTAATATATTTTATTGATTTTTTGACAGAGAGGAAGAGAGAGGGATAGAGAGTAGAAACATCAATGAGAGAGAATCATTGATCAGCTGCCTCTTGCAGACCCCCCACTGGGGATGTGCCCACAACCAAGGTACATGCCCTTGACCGGAATTGAACCTGGGGCCTTTCAGTCCGCAGGTCGATGCTCTATCCACTGAGTCAAACCGGTTTTGGCTGCTTCTTACTTTTTTAAATTGATTATTCATCAGCCTGAAGTCCCTGTCTGCGGGGCGGGCTGAGCGTGGGGGGAAGAGGAGGACAGAGGACAGGCTTGCTCACTTTCCTTGATTTCCCAAGGATGCCCAAACGACTTGGCGTGGTCCCCTTCCTTTCCTGTTGCTGCTGTTGGTTTTTCTCTGAGCCGTAACCCTAATCCTGCTTTATGCCAGTTTTAGGCGAGACCACAATTTTAATTCTCTTTATCTAAAGATGGGTGCTAAGCGAGCAAAACCATGTTCAGTGTGGGAGAACCCCTCCCTCAACATTCCCAGGCCTTCGCACCCTGGGCCTGTGCATATATTCATTGCCCTGAAACCACCACCGCTGCCTGGCCAGTGGCCGGCGGGTTTGCCGTCTCCTCTAGGGGGAGCTGGAGAGGCAGGGAAGGAAACTTGTCAGGAAGGGAGAGGAGGAAGGCTGGGGGGGCCAGTCGCATGGATATTTATTTTGCCGGTGGGGCCTGTGTGTGTGTGTGGTTCTCTTAGCAGGAGGCTGAGGACCCTTCCCACTTGTTCCTGGATGGATTGGAAGCGGCCAAAGATGCAAGTGGCGGCCTGGTGGACCGGGTGGATGGTGAACACTGCTTGCTTGATGGAATGTTGGCGGATGAGACCCGGCCGGGGGGATACCATTGTAGTCAATGTGACCGAGTGCTGATGTCCATGCAGGGGCTGCGTTCTCACGAGAGGAGCCACCTGGCCCTGGCCATGTTCACCCGCGAGGACAAGTACAGCTGCCAGTATTGCTCCTTTGTTTCCGCTTTCAGGCACAAGTAAGTGCTGAGGGGTGGTTGCGTGTGCCTGGGAGGAGGAGGGGGCCCCGCGGAGGGCAGCTACGTGAGGGCGGGAGAAGCTCGGAGGAGTCAGCAGGCGCCCCTCGTGGGTCAGGCCTGCGGTCTAGTTGGCCGTTACCTTCAACTTGATCTGTCACATGGGGCTAAGAACAGGAGTTTGCTTGGTTGATAGGAGATTTGATTAAGTCAGGCTTTTTTTTTTTTTAAATGATAGTTTTGGAGGTGTGTCTCTGATGTACGCAAAGAAAGATCAGAGTCTCGATAAGTTTACTGGTACCTAATCATCATTTGAGGAGTTAAGTTCCATTTGGGAAATGGAGTGCCTGGGAGGTAGAATTAGGACTGTTAACCCTTGTGACCAAAGGCTCATTGCTTGATTCTTTTTAAAAAAAAAAAAAATATATATATATATATATATATATATATATATATATATATATATATTTCAGAGAGGAAGAGATAGAAACATCAATGATGAGAGAGAATCATTGATAGGCTGTCTCCTGCATGCCCCCCACTGGGGATGGAGCCTGCAGCCCGGGCATGTGCCCTAACAGGGAATCGAACCGTGATCTCCCGGTTCATAGGTCAACACTCAACCACTGAGCCATGCCTACTGGGCATTATTGCTTGATATTTTTTAAAAGACCTTGAAAGGTAGATACGTAAGTTGATGGAACCCAGAGAGGCTTGAAGTTCGGGGGTTGAAGTGTGGAAGCTTCCCGTTGTTCATCCCGGCTCAGAAATTGTAAACTTGGAGCTTTTATGGAAGGCTTTCTGGGGCGAGGAGAAGAGGGATGGTTCTGAGACGAAACATTTTGTTGCCTTTCTCTGTTGAACGAGCGCCAGAGAGAAATGTTCCGTAATGTGTTCTGCGGTCTTGGGTGAAGGTGACTATGACATGCTGTTTATTTTTATGGTAATTGGAAATAACTGATGGGCTGTTTGCTTCTTTAAACAGACAAAGTGCTAGTTAGTGGAGGTGGAAAGGCGGGAGGAGGCAGTGCTTCTGCGGCGTTTGGGATGCCTACCGCTACTATTGTTATTCAGAGTCAAAAAGCTCATCTTTGTTGTCGGATCCAGGCATCAAATTTGTTTAGTTCTCGTCAATTCCTAAACTATTTGTTTTTTGTTGCTAATCCTGACCCAAGGATATTTTTCATTGATTTTTTTTAATTTTTTTTTTTTTTTTTTTTTAGAGAGTGTGGAAGGGAGGGGGAAAGACAAATATTGATATGAGGGAGACATTTTAAAAATATATATATTTTACTGATTTTACAGAGAGGAAGGGAGAGGGATAGAGAGTTAGAAACATCAACCAGCTGCCTCCTGCATACCCCCTACTGGGGATGTGCCCGCAACCAAGGTACATGCCCTTGACCGGAATCGAACCTGGGACCCTTCAGTCCGCAGGACGACGCTCTCTCCATTGAGCCAAACCGGTTTCGGCGTGAGAGAGACATTTTATTGGTTGCCTCCTGTATGCACAACCTGACCAGGGCTTGGAATTTGAGCCTGTAATCAAGGTATGTGCCCTTGAATAAAATCAAACCCGGGACCCTTCAGTCCATGGGCTGACACTGTATCCACTGAGCCAAATCGGTGAGGGTCCTAAGTACTTTAAAATAGCACCTGTCACCTAGCAGAACCTCAGGACATAGCTGTGAATAAGCGGGTTTGCCCTTGTGCTCGGCAGTGTCCTGGAGGCTTCGGGGCATGTGAACGTGAATGGGGCATGGTCAGTGTTCTACAGGAGTGTAGGGTCTAGCCCAGGGGTGGGCAAACTTTTTGACTCAAGGGCCACAATGGGTTCTTAAACTGGACTGCAGGGCCGGAACCAAAGCAACCTGACCATGCTGGCACTCTCATCTTGGGCTGCTGGTGAAGGAGCAGAGGGGAGAGCAAGAGAACCCTCTGCTCTTTCGGCTCCCCGGGCCGGATAGAACAGCTGAACGGGCCAGATCTGGCCCTCAGGCTGTAGTTTGCCCACGGTTGGTCTAGGCAGGATGCTAAATAAAGCAAGCACACCAACGACTTGCCATAAGAAGGCACACGTCTTTAAAAAGTGTGTGTCAATTAAATGCTATGAAGTTTCAAAGAAGGACGATGTTAACGTCACTCTGGAAGAATCAGGAAGGCTTTATGGAGTCGGGAGCACTTGAGTCTGGTCTTAAAGTAGGAAGATAAGACGTGAGTGGTTTGGAAAGGGTGTGTGACGTGGGGTAGTGATACACATTAGGGCTTTTCCCACACCTCTTTTGGTGGATGGATCTATTTTCTTTAGACTAATAATTATGTAATACAGGGAATACGGAGAATGCATGTCATCAAACCACATCCTTGGGAGTTTCTTCTGGGAGACGGGTGTTCAGCAGACGCTGTTGAGTTTATCAGAGGGATGTCCAGCCTCTGGACCTTGGGACTTCCCGTAGTCACACCTGCGTGTTTACAAAGGCTTTGGAACAAGTAGCTCAGCACTTTGACACCCTCCCCTGCTTAAGTGTTATCTCCTCCTCCCTTCCGCTGCCCCTCCTTTTAGAGTAGGTGCCACTCTTGCCTTTTTTTTTTTTTTTTTTGGTTGTGCACCATCATTGGAAAGTAAGCAGAATGACTTGGAACAGCTTAGAGATGGGATTTCCGGAAAAGGGCAATGGGAAAACGTCACACGCAGTCTTTAACCCTGTCTTTCTGTTTGTTCGTTTTCCTCCCACGTCAAGTTTGGACCGCCATATGCAAACCCACCACGGACACCATAAACCATTCCGATGCAAACTCTGCTCCTTCAAGTCCTCCTACAACAGCCGCCTAAAAACACACCTGCTCAAAGCTCATGCTGGTGAGTTGACACTGGGGATGCCCAAGTCTGCTGCGTTTCAAATCCTGTGGTCCTCGCTGAGTAAAACTTTAAAGGTCTCTCGTCCCACACATGAGCATAAGTTATTCCTGAGGCGGTTGCTCATTTAGTTTTGCTTTACTCGAATAAAGAAAAACTAAGGAATCGCCCAAAGCCAAAATAATACCAACCCGGTGTCGCCCACGTCACGGTTGATGCATGCTAACAGTTTTTGTGGGTGAGGAGAAAGTTCTAAACTCCTGAGCCTTTCTAATGGAAATGCAGGAATCGATCCATCCACTAAAGATAATCCCTAAATAAAGTAATGTTGTAGTCTTGAGGAAGTTCAGAGGAACTTAAGAGAGCTCAAGACAAGTAGTGAGATTCTTGGGGAGGTGCCTTAGATACAAGACAAGCTGTGGCTTGGGGTCCTGCGTGTCCTGGGGCTATGTGGGTCTCTCTATCCCTGTGTGGTCCATCTCCCTGTGCTTGCCTCAGAACACCCTTTACCTACAGGGCTCTTGACTGAACATGGTTCATTCATCATCGTATTCATCCTCATGGCAGACCTAAAGGGCAGGTTGTCAGCCTCCGTTTCAGGTGGCCTGCTCAAAGCCATGTGGTCCACTCACCGAGAACTTGACACTAGAATAAGCATGTCCCCTGTCACTGATGGGATGCTGCCCCTCTCTCTCTCTCTCTCTCTCTCTCTCTCTCTCTCTCTCTCTCTCTCTTTCTCTCTTTCTCTCTCTTGCTCTTTTCTACTTTGCTTATGATAGGGGATGCTCACAGGTAGATACCCAGAACTCAAGAGAAAAGGCAGTGGGGAGGGGCCTGGGGATGTCTCCATGACCTACTCAGTCACTCTCGGAACCCCAACTCGGCAGCAGCCTGCATGTGACCCTCTCAGAGGTTTTGACAACCTCAGAGGAACTCCCATCAAACCCAAAGGGCAACTGGGGAAATGAGGCCTCCGGACACCCAACTATTCCACCAGATTCTTTCAGAAGTTGTCTCCTCCCTGAGCTTCCTAGGCTGAGGGATTTAGATCCTAGTTTGAAAATTTGCAGACAGCTAGAATCCTTCTCATTTTTTTGGCTCCCCTTGGGTGGTTATAAAACCCACCGAGAACCTGAGCCCTTCCTTCCTTCCTTCCCTTTGCCATCTCCTCATTGCCTGTGGAAATACACTCTTGTCTCTTTGCTGTCCCCTCCTGAATGTTGGGTCCCATTGAATGGGCTCAATGCAGTGAAGCTATGAAGGCTTCCAGATGCCCCGGGCCCCACGTGGGACAGGGGGGGTAGGGGGACCTGGAACAGGGGAGATTAGCCAAATGGGCTTGTCTCTCTCTCTCTCTGTAAGTATTTTTCTATCTCCAGGGAAATTCCACTGAAGTTCATGGAGTGAGAGGCTCCGGGGTTCAAGCCATTCTCTTCTAACTGTATATTATAAACGAATGATTCAGCGGGGACCCCGGCCTGGTATTTTTCCCATAGGCCTCCACCTTGTCAGAAGCACGGTCGCAGGGGGAGTTGGGTAAATGATTCGGCCTGTAGGAAGGGCTTTGAAGGGGTGCCAGAGGCTGCACACTGGTTCTAGGGCACTGAGCGGAAGTGTATGTTCTTGGAGCTGGCTCACTGGTTGGAGGGAAGGAAGCGTCCAGAGGGGGAGCGAGTGGGAGCGGTGTAGTTCAGCTCTCTGTGCACCTGGGAGCTCTGGTGTCCACATTTAAATGTCCCTTGGCCACTGACAGTGGCCCGGCTAAGGGAGAGCCAGTACATTTTGCAAAGGACTGTTGACTCATCTTGTCTGTTGTAGATGGATTGTTTTAAAGGATAAAGAGTCATGTAGATGAACCAAGTAACCTGGATTTGAATTCTCTCTCCAGTTGGACTATTTACAACCACTAAACAAAGTTCGTTAACCAAAGGACTTGTTGCATATATGCATAACCCATGAACACATATATGCATAACCCATGGACACAGACAATAGGGTGGTGAAGGCCTGGGGTGGGGATGGAGGCAGGCTAGAAATCAAGGCTAGGGGATGGGGGGACATATATAATACTCTCAACAACAAAGATTTTTAAAAATAAATAAATTTTACTGATTTTTTGGGGGTTTTTTTGGTTTTTTTTGCAGAGAAAGGGAGGATAGAGTTAGAAACATTGATGAGAGAGAAACATCGATCAGCTGCTTCTTGCACACCTCCCACTTGGGATGTGCCTGCAACCAAAGTACATGCCTTTGACCGGAATCAAACCTGGGACCTTTCAGTCTACAGGCTGACGTTCTGTTCACTGAGCCAAATCGGTCAGGGCATAAAGATTTTTTTTTTTAATTGAAAAATGGAAGAGGGAGAGCAGCGGTATTATATATAATGTAATATAGTAATTATTGTATTATTGTAATAATGCCATGATAATACAAAAATAAACTCCATATTTTGAGTACTCACAACTATAAACCTACTTTTGCCTCACCCTATATATGTAACTATGCATATAATGTGTATATTATATATATCTACATATATATTATATATATTACTTATATAGATAATAGTAGTAAAGCCCATTGCTCGTGGCCCAGCATTACCTGTAACTCCTAGATAACTATGGGGGAAAACTGATGGATGTTCTGTTTGTTTGGATCCTCTGACCTCTTTGAATGTCTGCTCTGCCTGGGGCTGTAGCACGTTGCATAAATCAAGGTTAGTTTCAAGACTTTGTTGGAAATGCAAGGTCTGGGGTTATCAGTGGTGAAAGGGGACTTAACGTAGAACTTGGGATGCAGGGTCACCTCATATGTGGAACCATTGGGTGGCAGGCGGCAGTCCTTCGCTGCGTGAAGCGATGACCGAGTTTTCCCTTCGAGTTCCTGCTTCACTTACTAAACCGGAGACACCAGCTCCACCCTGGGCTCCGCCCTCAGCTCTTCCCACTGGCCCAGAGAACCTTCACAGCCATCATGCCACTCTTCTCTCATTCCTTTACTTCCTCCTCTTCCATCTCCTCTGGCTTTTAACTTTCACTTAAAAATAAGTTTTAAAAATACATGTTGATTATAGAAAATTTGGAAATGAAGGAAATGTAGTCAGTCGTCTATAATCTTGTTATCTCAAGACCATGGTTGGTTAACTTTTTTTTTTTTAAGGATATTTTCATTGATTTTAGGGAGAGGGAAAGAAATATCAATGATGAAAGAGAATCACAGCTTGGTTGCCTCCCACATGCCCCCTACTGGGGATCGAGCCCACAACCCCAGCATGTGCCCTGAGTAGAAATTGAACCGTTACCTCCTAGTTCAGAGGTTGCCAGCTGGTGGTCCCTGAGGTCCGAAAGGTTGGCAACTGCTACCCTAGTTCATTGGTCAACGCTCAACCACTGGGCCACACCAGCCAGGCAGCTGTTGTTAGCATCTGATAGTTTTTCCTTTCAGCCATTTCCCCTATAATTATTCTTAACAATTGTGGTTATAATTTCATCTAAAAGATATTATGCCTTCCTATCTGCTTTTCAAGTATTTTATTTTCCTATGTTGTTATAGACTCTTTAAGAAAATGATAATTCATCAAGAAGATAGCGCCCCATTTACTGAATCATTTTCCCATGGTTGGAAATTTAGGTTGCTTCATCTTTTTCAAGCATAAATGCATGTTCATTTCTAAATAAAGCTTTCTATATACCAAAGGATATTTCCTTAATGTAAACCCTCAGAAGCGGAATTACTGCATTATAAGCACGAACATCCAAAGCCTATTGTTCCAAAAAAGCAGAATTGCTTTCTGAGCTGATTGTACCAGGGTAACATAACATACGCTCGCCCATTTCACACCCTCGCCTCTGAAAATGCAGTTAATTGAAAAACTGACTTAGGGCAAAGGTAAATCATACTCTTAATTTAATTTAGTCCTAGTAATTCGTCCTGCATTTCAGTGGCATAAAAACAATTAAAAAGAACATTCTTATTTTAACTGAAATATCCTGTTTATTGAAGAAGGCGGAGATATACACACACAGAGACACATATTCTTAAGTATACCCATACCTCTTTCGGTTTAAAAAAAAAAAAGACTTGTTTTTACCCATTTCTGTATTATGGATTACATAGGGAAATGGGGTTTTATCCTGAGGTTTGTGAACTGGTCCAGAAAGAAAACAAAGCCCACCGTGGGATGAGTGGAGTCGGGGAGGAAGTGGTGAATGAGGCTAGCACAGTGGGCTCGCATGGAGGGACGGGTGATGGGAAGCCACCGAAAGGCTGTGGAAGGAGAATTAGGCGTGTTGGTTCCTGATGACAATAAAGGCCAGCCATGACCGGGAAGCGTTTCTGGTGGGGGCACCGTAGACATTGGGTTTGGCTCCCTGTGCACGAGCCAGCCCGTAGGCCCCTCCACGTCCGCAGAGAGTGAAATGGGGAGAGGAGCCAGCTTAATTGAACAAGGAGCCCCTCCGGGTTTCAGTCCCGCAGGAGAGCAGTGGCCGGGGGAACGGGCGGGGGGCTGGTCTGTGCAGGTCTTAGGCCCCGAAGCTGGGGATGCTCCTCCATCGAGTGATTAACCATGTTCTGGTCTCCGCCCCACCCGTGCCCTCCTTTCCCCTCTGTCCCTGGCCCCTCCTCCCAGGTGAACATGCCTACAAATGTTCTTGGTGCTCCTTCTCCACCATGACAATCAGCCAGTTAAAGGAACACTCCCTCAAGGTCCACGGGAAGGCCCTGACGCTGCCCAGGCCTCGGATTGTCAGCCTGCTCTCCTCACACAACCACCACTCCACCCAGAAAGCCATCCCGGCCGAAGAAGTGGAAGACTCCAATGGTAACGTGGGCTGCCCGGCCGGAGCGAACCACCGCGGGGGGAGGCGGGCGGGGGGTGATGGCCAGTCCTCCTTTCTAGAAGGAAATCTTACGCAATAAAAAACATGGAGGTTCAAGTGAAGGAAGAAACGTGTGCAAGGGTTGAAACTATAGGAATATGGGATCTGGGCCCCGGCCGGTTCTTGGGTGGTTAGATCATCTGGCCTGCTGACCGACCGAAGGGTCTTGGGTTCGATTCCCATCAAGGGCATGTACCTGCGTTACAGGTTCAGTCCCCAGCCCTGGTCAAGTTGCATGTGTGAGGCAACCAGTCTATGTGTCTCTCTCACATTGATGCTTCTCTCCTCCCCCCTCTCCTTTACTCTCAGTAAAACTCAATGGGGGAAAAAATATCCTTAATATAAACAAAAAAACTAAAAAAAAAAATGAAATTGGAGTTGGAAGGTGTTGGGAACTCGGGGAGCGTGTGTTGGGTGCTGACGTGAGTGAGCTTTGCTTGTGGAAAGAGCACGGTGTGAGGGATGGGTTAGTGTTGGTTCTCTCACTGTTTGGGAGCCGGAAAGAGGATGGGCTACCAGACAGATGTGTTTCTTCGTTTACTTATTTATAGTCCGTCTTGGTCTAAAACAATATGTGTGTATTTTGAAGTGGTCGGGGTATGAGAGATGTATGTTAACTACGGAGAATTCAGGGTAGGAATGGAAAGGGTGAGCGGGTGGGACGAACACGTCTGATGGGATCGCAAACTGCGTTCGGGTTAGTAAGGCAGGGATTGCGATGTAGCTGAAGGGTCCTGAGAACACATCATGTGGGAGGAGGGTTTAAAAACTGCCCAGGTTTGGAGGCCCAGGAGAAATACAGGAGGCCATGGAGGGGGTCTCCTCACTGGCAGTGTCACCAAAGCTGCAGGGGAGGCAGCGAGGGAAGGAAGGAAGGAAGGAAGGAAGGAAGGAAGGAAGGAAGGAAGGAAGGAAGGAAGGAAGGAAGGAAGGAGGGTGCAAAGGAATGGGTGGTGGTTTTGGCCACAGCAGGAAATAGAAGGGTCTTGATGACTCAGTCCCCCTCAGGTGAGTGAGAACTGGGTACTTTGGAGAGAAGGAAGTCCAAGCAGGGCAGGAGACCTTAGATAGAGCGCTCTCTCCCAAGTCCCTCTAACACCCAGGTTCCTCCCAACATACCTCTCATACTCACCAGTTTGAGTACCAGGTCGGGGACCAGGCTGCTTCCCAGTGTCTGCTGTGGCGTTCTGGGGAGGAGCTGGGTGGACTGGAAGGAATGTTCATAGGGTCTGGCTATGAATCTTTCTTCTCTCGTCGCCAGTTGTGTTTCCCTGGGCCACCTGGGCGCTCTGTACTCCCCAATAAAACTGGGTTAGACAGTAACCGCTGACCTTGAGAGATTCGTGAGAAAAGCTACACTAATGAGAGCGAGGTGGGATGCCTGGTTCAACATCTGATACGTGGTTTGTAGTGAACAAGTGGCCATTTTGTTTCCTGGGATTCTCATCCTTTGACTGAAATTCTGGCCTTTGGGACCTTCTGTCAGAAGCATGCATTTGGGGTTATTTTTTCATGTTAAGGGTTTAAAAATATTGCCTCTTTGGGTTACCAGAGGATCCGACCGCCCAGCATGTCCACAGGGTCTAAGTACCAGATTATCAAGGGGCTAAGTGAGAGGTCTCTATTCCTGAGGTCTACAAGAAGACCGCTGTGGGAGGGGGAGGAGAGCTAAGTCCTGAGACCGGCAGCTGCCTTGCTTGAGTCGTTGAACCTGGGGGCCCTTTCCTTTGCTGACCATCAAACACTGTGGTCCCCCCAGTAGCTTCCTCCTGGTAATCCTGCCCTAGAGGACTGCCCTTTACTAAAGCATGTTTGTTAGGACGACTGTGGCTGGCAGCGGGGTGAGCATGCTCTCTCCTCAGCTGTGGTGGAGCAGTTTGAAATGCAGGAGAAAGCCTGTGTTGTTGCCATCCAGGGAAAACCTGGGGTCTCAATGCCAGGGGCAGGGGCGAGGGCATGTGAAAGGTACGGAAAATGCGCCCCTGGCACCTGGAGGTTCTGCGCGTGGGAAGACTGGTATGTGGCAACAAAGGGCAAAACACAGTGTCAGGTACCAGCCCCTTGAGTGCATTGTTTTCATCTGACATGGAAGCTACACCCGTGGAGCCATTAGGGCGAAGCTGATCCATCCTCAAATGCCATTTCCGGCAAAAGCTTGACCCGGGACACTTCTCTCGATTTCATAGCTTCCTTTTCCTTTGTCTGTCTTTCTCACTTGAAGGGTGGGTCTCCTCACAGGACATGGGAGTCCCACAGACCCCTCACTGCATGGGGTGCACTAGCAAGGGTTAAGTTCAGGCAACTTCCCGAGTCTGTACTCTACACTGAGAGCCACACTGCGCAAGGGAAGAACCAGAGCCGAATAGAATGCCGGGCTGACGTGGCTCAGTGGTCGTGCATCGACCTATGAACCGGGAGGTCACAGTTCAATTCCCGGTCAGGGCACACGCCCGGGTTGCAGGCTCTCTCCCTGGTGGGGGATGGGCAGGGGGGCAGCCAATCAGTGATTCTCCCTCATCATTGATGTCTCTCTCTCTCCCTTCCTCTCTCTGGAGTCAGTGTATTTTTAAAAAAGAGACAAGCTAAGGACTTGAGTACCATTCTATTTCTGCAAAAGCTTAAAAATCGGATGTTTACAAGGTAGTCTCAGTACCTACATCTGAACTAATCACAACCCTAAGCCAGCGACTTATCCTTTTTGTGGGTGATTTCAGGTTCTTGGAAGCTAGACTAGGTTGGGACCTTGGGGAGGGTGGTCACAGAGTCATGGTGGCACGGCATTGAGTGACTCGCTGCGGAGCACAGAGAGTCTGCCTTGACTCGGCCACAGGAGGGTCGTTTGCAATCAATAGAAGTGGTGGGGTTCTTTTTCCTTTAAAAGAAAGAACATAGTGAGTGTGAAAGCCCTGGGTGGCATCTATGCAGTGAGGCCCACGCTGGCTTTAACATGTAAATCGCCAATATCAATGGGTCAGAAGCGATTAATTGGATGGAAAAAAAAACAACACTTGGTCAGAGGGTGGGGAGAACAGAAAGAAGGCAGCAAATCGGCTCTAGTCACGGATGAGTAATTCCGTGGAAAGAGAACTTTAGTTTATTTGTCCAGTAAATATTTCCTCGAATGCTTACCATCAAGTCTCGCATAGTCCTGCATGCTCAGGGGCGATGGAGGAGGTCCAAGGTGAGAAGGCTCTGTCCCGGGGAGCCAGTCAGTGGTGGATCCCTGTCAAGAGCTCAGCCCGGGGGTGAGGAAACAGCTGCGGGGCTAGACCGTGGCCAGCAAATCACGCCTCGGATGGTGTTGGCAACGCACATGTGGAATCCAACTGCACATTTTAACGGGGTGAAGCTGTGGGCTGCTGGCTCTCGGCTGAGGTTTCCCACACTGCGGATGCCAGGACACTGGTGAGCTGCAGGCCTGGGGGCGGGAGGGGCGGAGAGCGGAGACCCATAAAACCAGGGAACTCACCACCGTGTCCTCGGCTTTCTGGTTCCCCCATGAGGGATGGGAGCCGAACGAGCTGACATGCTCGCTGCTGTCCGCAGTTGTCAGATGCTTGTCGCCTGGAGCGCGAGCCAGCCTTCCCTGGCAGAGGGAAGCCGCCCGAGAAAGCGGGTTCTCCCGGGGCCGCCCTCCCTCCCCACCCAGAGGGAGGCCTGCGAGGGCGGGGAGCCGGGAAGGGCCGGGGAGCTGGTGGCCACACACCTGTTCCATGCAGAAGCAGGGCTCTTGGGCTCTTGGGCTCCGGGCTGTCTGTCCGCCTTGACGGGTCTCAGCAGTGCCGGTCTCGGCTGTCCCTCCTGATGGGCTGTTGGGAAGCAGAGCCACGGCCGCGCGGCGCGGGTCTCGTGTAGAGGATAATGGGGAATGACACGCCGTCCCGCTTCCAAACGGCGCGTTCCGGGGAAATCATAAGGGTGTCAGCCAGAGGAAGCGCTCTGCTCTGTTTGTGTTTACGGGGTCCCTCCTCCTGCCACATAAAACACGGGGCTGGGTTCTGTCAGCGTTTTCCCACAGGCCTCTGCTGGCAGTGCAGAGAAGCACACACGCGCGCACACATCTGTAAAATAACAAAGAAAGCAGAACACGCAGTTCGGCTGGGAGGTTTGTGTAAATCGGAGGAGAGGCAGTGCAGCGCACGGACAGTGGATCATTAACTCAACCGTCAGCCGGGCCATTTGTAAGAAGTCAGGCCAGGGGTGACGTTCCACCTCCTTATTCCCTCTAGTTCCCCACCCCCACACACACCTCTGGAAAGATAGGTTATTTTATTTCTCTTACCCACTTGTGTTTCCTACTCTAGGAAACAGCTACAAAAAATGAGAGACCCTAAGATCAACTAGAGTCAGGGATGGGCAAACTTTGACTCCAGGGCCACAGTGGGTTCTTAAACTGGACCAGAGGGCCGGAACACAAGCAACCTGACCATGCTGGCACTCTCATCTTGGGCTGCTGGTGAAGGAGCGAAGGGGAGAGCAAGAGAACCCTCCGCTCTTTCGGCTCCGCGGGCCGGATAGAATAGCCGAACGGGCCAGATCCGGCCTGCGGGCCGTAGTTTGCCCACGGCTGAGCTAGCTGCAGGTGAAATAAGGTGAATGAGGGCAACATAGTTTTTGCATCCACATCCTGGGGAGCAGCCCAGGGAAGACGCAAGAACCCTCTTGTGATGCCATCCCCCGTTACTCGTCGGTCTCAATCCTGGCCACCCAGCGGGGGTATCTTCACTGTTGTAGATTAACAGGCAAATGTTCTAAGGAGCTTTGAGTGTGTGTGTGTTTCTAAGTGTGTGAGATTTTCTGTTATTTTCGGTTGGCTTTTCTATTCTACACTCTAACATAATATTTGCTACCAACACTTTTGATCAAGACACCTCTCATCGAAGGACCACAGGCACTTGTCACCCCACCAGAGCCCAAGTCCTCTTCTTGCACTCGGAGTTTGCCATGCAGGCACGCCTCCCCGTCCCAGAGCGGCCTCCCTAGCAAACCTGATGCCGCCAGCCGTCCCCGTACTCGCTGCCTCCGGTGTCCTCTCCCCGTTTCTCTGCCTGGACTTCCGAAGGAGCGCTGCGGGGCGTGAGGGAGAATCTCCCCCCTGTCGGCTTTCCCTTCTCTGAAGAACAGCTTTTACTGCCTCTGCCCCATTACCCTTTCCCCTCCGGTCTCCATTCCCTCTTGGTGCTTGTGGGTATGATATTGTTCCTGTCCCCTAATGTGCCACTGGGGGCAGTTAGGTAGGAACTGACTCAGTACTGACTCCTTTGGACTGACCCGTGAGTTCTCGGAGACAGCACAGTTTCTCATACAGTTCGTTGCAGGAAGTGCTGGCATTTCCGAACCCACAGTTGCACCAGAGTAAGCTTATTTGCATTTCCACGTAAGCGGCACGTTCCAAGATAACCAGTCCCAAGACGGAACCTCGGGGACTGTTCTAACAGAAATCTTCCGACACGGGACTCTGCCAGGAGGGGAAGGTCTTTCTTGACAAAGATCATTGTGGACATTGTCATTGTTCCCCGCATCGCGGGGCCTTCTGAGGAGCTGGGAGGCGGAAGGCCGCGATGGGGTGGAAGTCTTCGCCGCTCTCAGAAGGAGACAGCAGGTGCCGTGGGCACGGCCAAGGGTGGTCACCTGGGAGCCGAGCCCCTTCTGGAGCGAATGCACACGGTCGTTGGCCCTGGTTGTTGTCTGTCTCCGTCCAAAATCCCACGGTGGCCAAAACCAGTTTGGCTCAGTGGTAGAGCGTCGGGCTGCAGACTGAAAGGTCCCGGGTTGGATTCTGGTCGAGGGCATGTACATTGGTTTCGGGCACATCCCCGGTAGGGGGTGTGCAAGAGGCAGCTGGTCAATGTTTCTCTCTCATTGGCATTTCTAGCTCTCTCTCTCTCTCTCTCTCTCTCTCTCTCTCTCTCTCTCTTCCTCTCTGTAAAATATCAATAAAATATATATATATTTTTTTTAAAAGAACAAAATCCCACGGTGTTTGGTTGCAGTTCAGTCCACGTTGCATGAAACTGAACAACAAAATGGATAGATTAATGAAATTTCCGATTCTGCCTCACAATTTTACCGACTGGGACTTTTAACATAATGTATTGGTTAGGAGGAGAACCAATATCTGGTTAGGAGGAGAACCAATCTCTGCTTTGTGAGATTTATCCTGGTCAGTTTCTGCAAATCCTAAGTCAAGGATTGGAAAAAAAAATTTTCTGTAAAGGATCAGATAGAAAATATTTTCAGCTCTGTGAGCCACGCGGTCCATGTTACGGCAACTCAGCTGGGACTCTAATGTGAAAGCTGCCGTAAGCACAGAGCGTGGTGGAGTTCCGATAAAACTTTATGCACAGAGACAGGGGAGGCCACATTCAGCCCCTGGGAGTGTGTCACTGACCTTTGCCGGAGATGATTGGAGGGGGGGAAGATACAGTGATACCCACGAAACTAGTCCCATTTTAATAAATGTCATTATAGACCTTTATATTTTACACGATCACTACTCTCTTTTTATAATACACTAGTGACCTGGTGCACGGATTTGTGCACATTGAAAGGAAATTAATTAGAAGGTGGCCGGCTGGGTGGGACTGGGCGAGAAGGCCGAACGCGTCCTGGAGCCAATCTCCTGTGGTCCTACCCGCATGCCTCCCCCCACTCCCACCCCCCACCCCCTGCTTCCCAGTTGGCCATATCTGGGGTGGTGTTCGTGAGGGCATCTGTGGAGTGAGTGGGGTCCCTCTGGCAGGTGCGGTCCCTTGGCCTGGCCTGCAGGTATCAGGCCAGAACCAGCTCTCCGACATCCCCCAGGGGGTTCCGGAGTGCAAGAGGGCACTCTGCAAAGTTGCTGTGGTACAGGGTATGGAACACAAATGCAAGTGTGCAGTAAACCAGATTTTGGATGGCAGTGCCCTAGCAACAACATAACCCACGGCCAAAGGTGGAATCGTGCAGCCCTGCGAGGAATCAGGCTCCTTCCTCTCTGGTTTTGGGGTGCGTCACGCCAGAACCACTGTTGCCAAGTAACTGCAGCTTGGTATCTCCTGCGTTGAGTGTCTGCCCCCTCCCTGGTGGTCAGTGTGCACCATAGTGACAGGTGGAAGGATACTTAGAATACTAGCCTTTTATATATATTGATTTTCTTCTTGATTTCAGAGAAGAAGGGAGAGGGAGCGAGAAGTAGAAACATCAGTGATGAGAGAGAATCATTGATCAGCTGCCTCCTGCATGCCCCCTACTTGAGGATCAAGCCTGCAACCCAGGCATGTGCCCTGACCAGGAATTTAACCGTGACCTCCTGGTTCATAGGTTGACTCTCAACCACTGACTGGGCACGTGTGAACGGACCACTCTTAGGTGTCACTCAACTTGTAACTCGACCTGAATATGTCCTTTATTTTATATATGCAGGATATGAGACTATAAAAGTGTTAGCATGTAAATTACATTTAAGCTTAAGAGAAACTGTTTTCTAAGAATTACGTTGTGTCTAGCACCAAACTGTCAATTCATTTAACCTTGACTCTAGCAACACTAGACACTTAAAAATCAAGATCTGAAGTGCCTGCTTTTCAAAGAGAAGCTTTTCGGATTCCTAAATAGGTCAGACCTAAAACTCAGCCTTTACAAGGAGCCAATTAGTTGCTAGGGCATCAGACCTTCCACACAGATGCCCACCGCAACCAGATTTCTCTTGGGGTGAGAGAGAGAAGAGGCGGTTTCTCTAAAAATGACAGTAATGAAATGGAAACTCTTGAGTGAATAGTTGTGTAAAGAACAAAGATGTACATCGTTTAGAGCACGTAGGATACAAGGCATGATTTTAATGGCCGGACCAAAACGTTGAATGGGTTCTGCTGATCTCCAAATTATCTGGCCGGAGAATGCTAGCCTCCTCTTTTCGACACCCGAATTTCTACATTACAATGTGACCTGGAGTTTATTTTCATGCTTATTATGAAGGTGGCATTTCTGCTCTAAAGACTTCGAGTTGGTGGCTGCAGTGGAGCAAAGTGGTACAGGTGACTCTGCGTCCTCTGTTACACACCCAGGTGTCTTCAGAGGTGTCATTGTTAGAATTTGTCTTCAACAGCAAATAGAAGCTTCCACAATGACCACTGCCCTGACGGTGAATATCACATTCTCTCTCCTTCCCAAGAAACCCACCTGCCTGAGATTTCTGGGGCTTTTTGAATTAGCCACAGTTTCATGTGCCGAGGATTAAAAAACATTTCAAGTGTAAGCTTTCCATGTCCTGGGAACTTAGTCAACTAACCATCTCTCGCTTCCCATGCCAACAAAAACATTTGTTCATCAGAAATATAAGCATAGCCTTAGTTGGTGGGTAGGGCACCAGCCTGCGAACTGAAGTATTCCAGGTTCCATTATGGTCAAAAGCACGTGCCTGGGTTGTAGGCTCAATCCCCGGTTTGGGGGGGAGGGGTAATGAAAAGGTGGTTGGTCGATGATTCTCATCATTGATGTTTCTGTTTCTCCCTCCCTCTCTGAAATAAAAAGTATACTTAAAGTCTTATATAATAAAGAGGTAATATGCAAATTGACCTTCACTCCAGCACACAAGATGGCCACCTCCATGTGGTCAAAGGTGGCTGCCCCATGTGGACACAAGATCACCAGCAGGGGAGGGCAGTTGTGAGCAATCAGGCCAGCAGGGGAGGGCAGTTGTAGGTGACCCTGGCCTGCCGGGGAGGATAGTTGTGGGATACCCAGGCCTGCAGGGGAGGGCAGTTGGGGGGGGGGGCAGGCCTGCAGGTGAGGGTAGTTGGGAGGGACCAGTCCTGCAGGGGGGGGGGAGTCCTGCAGTTAGGGGCAATCAGACCAGCAGGGGAGCAGGAAGGCATCGATCAGGCTGTCAGGCAGAAGCAGTTAAGGGGCAATCAGGCAGGCAGGCAAGTGGTTGGGAGCCAGCAGTCATAGATTATAAGAGGGATGTCCCAGATTGGAGAGGGTGCAGGCTGGGCTGAGGGACATGCCCCCCCCCCCCTGCCCTGCCCCCGCCACCATGCACAAATTTTGTGTACTGGGCCTCTAGTATATATATAAGCATAGACTACCCAACTTGTTCAGAGCTAGTTTCTAGCAACACCAGCATTTGCCTCAGAATTCCCCATCTGATGTTTGCATCTCCTGTTTGAATGTTACCTTTAAGTGTTCTAGAACCCCAGTAATAGGAAGTGGCTAAAAGGGAGAAGACATTTATTCTTTAGCAGGAAATACATTCAGTTGTTAATCAAGTCATCTAAATGACTAATCTTGGTTCTTTTTGGAAAGAATGTTTGCTTGTCTTCTCATTGCCCCCCCTCCCCCCCCCTCGATTTTTCTTTCCCTGGAACTGGAGCTTTATCGTTTAGCTCAATTATCCTATCTAATAAGAGAGTACTATGCAACATACAAGATGGTTATCCCCATATGGTCAAAGATGGCTTACCCCATGTGGACACAAGATGGCCAGCAGGGGAAGGCAGTTGGGAAGGACCAGGCCTACAAGGGAGGACAGTTGGGAGGGACCAGGCCTGCAGTGGAGGGCAGTTTGGGGCAATCAGGCTGGCAGGGGAGAGGTTAGGGGTGATCAGGCTGGCAGGCAGAAGCCATAGGGGCAATCAGGAAGGCAGGCAGGTGAGCAGATGGGAGCCAGCAGTCCTGGATTGTGAGAGGGATCCCATATTGAAGAGGGTGTATGATGGGCTGAGGAACACACACACACACACACTGCACAAATTTTGTGCACCAGGCCTCTAGTATTTATATAAAATTCCTCCGTTTTCTTGAGACTTATTATGACCCCCCCCCAGTCCTCCCTTTGCTTTCAAATACTGTTCTGCATTAAAGGGTTTTACACAAGCAGAAAGGAGGTTTGGATTCAAGAGAGCTAGCATGCAGGAGCTGACACTGACAGGTATAGGCCCTGGGTCGGCCTTATTGCAGGAGTGGCTGTGTCCTGGGCAGGATGACTGACTGTGTAAAAGAGGTTTTTAAAAAATGTTTTATTGATTTTTAGAGAGTGAGGGATATAGAGAGAAACACATCAATGAGAGAGACACACCAAAAGAATTTCTTTTAAGTGCTGAGATGAGAAGAAGATGCCAGGAATAACCTTTTAGAAATAACTTAGCATTTACTTATTTTTTTTAAAATAAGTTCCATGAGGTCTTACGGTATTGCCTAGAAGAGCATGTCTAAATCACGTACACATTTCGTTGTTAATGTATTCATAATCCTAAATAACATCCTCTGGAAAAATCCCACTGGTGGCAGTTAAGTAAAAACAGCAAGGTAGCCAAAACCGGTTTGGCTCGTGGAAAGAGTGTCGGCCTGCAGACTGAAAGGTCCTGGGTTCGATTCCGGTCAAGGGCATGTACCTTGGTTGCGGGCACATCCTCAGTAGGGAGTGTGCAGAAGGCTGGTCAATGTTTCTCATCAATGTTTCTAACTTTCTATCCCTCTCCCTTCCTCTCTAAAAAAAAAAACAATAAAATATATTAAAAACAAAAATAAACAAACAAACAAAAAAACAGTACGGTAAAAGGAATGGCCAGAGTTCGGGTAGCAGTATAGGCTTGCTTGTCTTCTTCTGGGTTCAGTCCCTCACTGTTTGCGCCCAGAAAGAGAGAGGCTCCCGCCAGAGGGGCTTTTTCAGAGTCCCAGGGCTCACCCCAGAGGGCATTTTGGCCGAGGGGGCGGGGCGAGCTAAGGCTTTAGTTACGGGGCATTGCTGCCCGAGAGGTGATCCTGGGGCTGGTTCTGGAGCTCCCTGGAGCTCAGCATATTCTTAGATGGCTGGTGCAAGCCAGGCTCCTTATGTCATCTTTATTTTCATGCGCCGTGAGCCCTCCAAAGCTGCAGGGCCGGCCACAGGAAGCAGAGCGGGACCTTCTCAACCCTTCATCCAGCCCTTGATATTTTTGGCATTGCTAGCTATTTTTTCCCCTCCTCGGCCAGAATGAAACTCATCCATTCTGGTTTATTACAAGAATGCTGCATCTGTTGGATTCCTGAGTGTTAAAGCAAGCATTGGTGGTGGTGGTTATTGTTTTAATTCTGCTGATTGCCTTAAACTTGTCATCCTGATCAGTGTGTCTTTATCAGTCAGAGGTACAAATTATGGGTCACATTTAGTAGAGAAGGAGGCTGAGCCCCCTGAGGAATGAAGTGATGAGTCCCAAGATCATGAAACGTGTACGTGGTGGAGCTGGTCTGAATCCAAAGCTGTGTTGGGGGGTTTTACGCCATCCCATTGGTACTCTCGGCAGAAATACACATCCCTAAATGATCCACGGCAACTGGGGCACAATCTCGTCTTTATGTTTGGGGATCCTGGAACTTTCCTTAGGAAAGGAATGCCAACTGTTTGTTGTGGGTCGATAATTCTAGAGCTTAAGTTAATAGACCTGCAGGTGGTGTTAAGCTGTAAGAGCAGAGTAGACTGAAGTGAGGAACTGTGCATTTGGATCTTTACAGGGGCTGAAGGAAGTCCATAACCGGTGGAAGGAATATCAGAAGTGAGCAAACTTATAGAAGAAGGGATCTCGGAACAGCAAGGAGACCAGTCTGGCCAGAGGGGTGGTGTGTGTAGGGAAGTTAGTGAGGGGACAATGGTGGATGAGGAGAGGTAGAGCCGGACAACAGGGGTACTTAGTACCAGGAAGAGGCCCTTAGATTTGTTAAGTGGACTGAACAAGGAAGACCAGCAGCAAGGTGCCTATCGCTTTAAGAGGCCATGGGGTACTTTTGAGCTGGTGTCCACAGGTCTTCAAGAATGAATTCATCTGAATGACCTTCTGGAAAAGGCAAAACTATAGACAGTAAAAAAAAGAAGTGATTGTCAGGAGGTTGGGGGGTGGAGGGGACGAATAGGAGGATATCCTTGTATGACATTCTAATGAGGAATATACGTGGTTACACATTTGTCCAAACCCATGGAGAGTACGACATCAAGAACTCTAATGTAAAGTGTGGACTTTGGGTGATGATGTGTCCATGTAGATTCATCAGTTGTGACAAATACACCACTCTGGTGTGGATGCTGATAATGGGGGGGGTGCTGTGAATGGTGGGGGGCATCTATGCAAAGTGTCTGCACCTTCTGCTCAATTATTGTGAATCTAAAGTTGCTCTAAAACACAAAATCTATTAAAAGAGACAAAAGAATAGTTATGGATGGTAGCTACCCCTTTTAAGATGCTTGCTTAGATTTTTCCTTCTGATTAGAAAAGTAATACCCGTTCATGACTAAAGAACAGCTCTATGGCCATGCCTAATAAAATGTAAGGGCCACCCATAATGCCAACCTCTCTCTGAGCACCCAACTAATCCCGGCGTCACCTCGATGTCTTCTGTGCATACACAGGGTCTGCCTTATTTTAATTTTTTTTAAACTAGGACCGTAATACACAGACGAATTTGTTCATGTTTTTGCTCTCCCTGGAAAAGTTCTCACACTATTGGGAGGGACTCACTGTAGTTTTAAAACACAAGGGTCCGTATCTCACAAAATGAACGACTCCACTTAAGGTAGTAGATATTGAGCCCTTAAAGGCTTGCATGTTTGTGTATGTGATGCCTACATTGAAGGCGAGAAGTCACTAATTCATTTCATTTTAAGGCTCACTCATCTCCATAAAAAATTACTTAAGCAGCATGTCTTTTTTTTACTGCCTCAGACTTCATACATTTGGAAATACTGGCAAATGTTCTGTAAGTTACGTGACAAAGTCAGGGTTTCAGACTGTCTAGACCGTTGAGAGTAATGAGCTGACAATGAGATTGTGCGAGGGGATGAACATGAAATAGGCTGGGTGGCTCCTGGCCCTTGCATCCACTCCCATTCCTAGTCGTGCCAAGTAGCCTGACAATTGGCGGTCCTCCTGGCTGCCTCCCCAGCTAAACGGTGTGCTCTCTGCGGCCCAGGGCCGTCTCAGAGCCCTGGCACTTGGCAGGCCAGTCAGCAGATGCTCCTGGGTTTGAATGGGGGCAGCAGAATGAGCCACACCCAAGGAGATCCGACAGAGCAGTGGTTTTAAGTGTGACAGAGCCTGAGAATTTCAGTGCCTGGGAGCTCAGGTGTGTCACGGATGTCTAGGGAAAGCCAGCGGATCCGGGCTGCCTGGGTACCGTGACTTGCTCTCCATCTCTGTTGTAAATGTCCTGGATCACACTTCCCTCATGTAGGTCGCTTTGACCACACACCCTCTACCCCACCCCACCCCAGCCCAGATGGTAACACCATGTCCCTTTCAGCTGTTTGCAACCAAAGTGACTAATACTCCCTTCCATGCAGCCAAGAGGAGGGGGCGCGTTCCTCCCTTTCTGCCACCTCTGGAGAGTATTTCTGCTTCCCCTTTTCAGACACTTGCTCTCTGCTTACTTCCTCCTCCTTACCTGCTGGAATGTTCTCTTACCTTCCTCAGTGAACCCAGCGCCAGCCTCACAGTCGGTCCTTTCACGCCAACCGTGACCATCGTGCTCTGGAATTCCAATACTAGACTCGGTGGTAATGACCCAGCAAATGGCGTTAACCCTTGAACAGTACATTTTTGGACTGCTTGGATCCCTTTACACGTGGATTTTCTTTTCTTTATTTTTTCAGTAAATATGCAATTGGCCTTCTGTATTTCCAGGTTTCCTGTCCACAGATTCAACCAACTATAGGTGGAAAACTCTATTTTCTATCCGTGGTTAGGAAGCTGTGGATGCATTGTTCTGTGCCATTGTACACAAGGGATTTGAGCATCCGCAGATTTTGGCATCGGCCACGGTCCTGGAACAAATGCCCACAGATACTGAGGGACGACTGTCCTTAGTCTCTACAGCTGGACATTTACCTCCTTTCCAACTCTGCACCCACTGCCATTCACCGGAACAAATGCCCACAGATACTGAGGGACGACTGTCCTTAGTCTCTACAGCTGGACATTTACCTCCTTTCCAACTCTGCACCCACTGCCATTCACCGGTGGCTAAGTTGCCTATAATCGCTCCACCTCCTGCACCTCCAGCTCTTCAGTTCCCTCTGACCTCTCTCTACCCCACCCTCTCTCCCACCCAGCCGCTGGAGGCAGCTGCAGCAGAGGGGTTTCCGCCAGCATCCTTGTGACCCTAACTCCCTCGTCCTCTCCTTTACAACCTGCCGGGCCCCAACCCGATCGGCCCTCGCTCTGCCCTTCTGGGTCTGGCCGCCTCCCTGGCTCGTGTCCGGCTTTTCCGATCTGTGTTCAGGGTCATCCTCGGGAACCACAGATCTGGTTTGCTTTTAAAAAGTAAATTTGAGCTGATTCAGATGTATCCCTCTCGAAAGTCAGTTTTCTAATATTAGTAAGTATTCCAAAATACCTTCTAGAGTGAAAAAGATAGAAATGGAGCCACATCAGCCGAACCCGGTTTGGCTCAGTGGTAGAGTGTCGGTCTGCGGTCTGAAAGGTCCCAGGTTTGATTCCAGTCAAGGGCATGTACACTGGTTGCGGGCACATCCCCGATAGGGCGTGTGCAAGAGGCAGCTGGTCTATGTTTCTCTCTCATTGACATTTCTAGCTCTCTATCTCTCTCCCTTCCTCTCTGTAAAATATCAATAAAATATGTTTAAAAAAAAAAAAGAAATGGAGCCACATCAGGTGTGCTAGAATGCGAAGATTGTTGCCGATTGCAAAGAAATGGGGGGAGGAGCTAGATGGGTAATGGCCAAGGCGACCACACATCATTGTGCTTGTGAGTTGCTGTTCCAGTTACTACAGTTTTACAGTATTTTTAAATTTTGCCCATGGGTAAGTTTTTAATTAAGAATATAGAGATGGAAAGAAGAAGTAGTCCACATTTACCTTGCATGCAAACAGAAATGAAGCCACCAACATGTTTTTCAGAAAAAAAAAACAACAACAATAATCATGATAACTAAATCAGAGGCGGACAGAAAAGTGTAAATAAAATTCCCAACTAACGCATTTAAATTGGTACATTCTGTATATTGTTATGTTAGCAGTAAACTAAGACCATTTCTGCTAATACATCCACAGTCTTGGATTATATCTTGGTTATGTTACCTACATAATGGAAGACTGGCTTTTTAAAAATAAAATCCGATACTTAAAGATAGATTTATTTTTTCCTCTTTAATTTATATTTTCCACAATGGTTTCATTAGCATGCCTCTGTCCTGTAGCTTTTTTTAAAATCCTTATCAGAGGATATGTTTATTGGTTTTTCTTTTTCTTTTTATTTTTTTAGAGAGAGAAAGAGAGAGAAACAGAGAAACATCGATGTCCGAGAGAAACATCAGATGGTTGCCTTCTGTACGTGCCTCGACCAGGGATCGAACCTGCAACCTAGGTATGTGCCCTGACTGGGAATTGAACCAGCAACCTTTTAGTGTACAGGATGGCACTCCAACCAACTGAACCACCTGGCTAGGGCTCTCCCTCTAGCTTTTTTTTTTTTTTTACTAAAAAGGTTTACATTACTTTTCACTGTATTTCCCTCCTAATTTTTGGAGCTGCTAATACAATCATAGCAGGCCGATGGAAGAGTGCTGGGTACATAGACGACCACTCATTGTGTGTTGCCGGAGCAGGAAGAAGTGTGAGAACTCTGGGGTGGAGGGATGGTGGTCCTCTATAAGTCCAGGGCAGGCTTGCGGTCTTAATGCATTTGTTTATTTACTTCTTATTTATGTATTTATTTGCCATCTCCAAAATTGAAGGATGGCAAAAACAGTACCCACGAACTTTTAAGACTATAATCTATGGGGCAAATTGGAGGTGGTTTTTATACTGGTCCTCATCGTCCCGGGGAGCAGAGGGGACTACAGGAGCTGGCCATCTAAGGCCGGAGGGCGTTAGAAAGTGCAGAGACCTACCCAGGCTCGCAGCGCCAGCTCCCACTCAGGTGGAGCAACTCCCACTCAGGTGGAGCAGCTCCCACTCAGGTGGAGCAACTCCCACTCAGGTGGAGCAGCTCCCACTCAGGTGGAGCAGCTCCCACTCAGGTGGAGAAGCTCCCACTCAGGTGGAGCAGCACCTACGCCCTTGGCTTCCTGCGTCAGAAAGGAAGTGTGGGGAACTGACAGCAGCAACAGGGCTGCCACATTTGATGACACAACAAGTCCTTTCGAGCTCTGGTTGCGGTGGCTTCCCTGGGGCACTCCCACTCAGGAAGCTTCCAAGTGTTCCGTGGAACCACTTCCTCCACCCGTAACCCTTTTCCCCCCGTGGAATCTTGGAGTCCGGCGTTGGGTTCGTTTTCATTGAGCAGATGCCAGTGGGAACCATTTCACCCAAGTGGAGCTCGTGAACACTGGGGGCAAGTGATCTTTTCCAAACCTGTCTCTGTGTGGATCGCCTTTCCTCGGCAGTCTGCATAGGAGATGCTGGACCCCTGGGTTTGAGGTTTGGCTTGAGAGCGGCTGCAGGCCCCCGTCCAGGAAATGCCACCCACAGGGCAGGCCATGAACCCACCGGCCTGGGCAGCCTTAGGTGAGGTCTGGCTCGCCCGTGCTGCCCGTGAGCGAGGGCGGAGTTAAACCCTTTCCTTTCTCTGAGCCTCCAGTGCTAATGCGAGAGAAAGCGATGCCTCCTTTATGGGGTTATATCCAGGATCAAATGAAAAGACATACAGAAATGCTTTCATATTCTAAATTACTGCAGAAATATTCAATATTATTGAAGTAGTATAGTAGGAGCAGATTTCTTGTTAGTTTATGAAAATTTGTCATCAACCAGAGTTTGATGAGGATTTTTTTTTTAATGAGAAAGGAAGAATATTTCAATCTCATGTTGGAAGCTGAGTGAAATCTCTTTGCATCTTGAGCTGTTTCTTAGGAATCTAAAATAATTCAGTATTTGGAAAGTGGTACTTTATTTGGATCCCTGATCATCTAAATTCTTTTTCCCTTTGGGGCTAATTTGAAACCACCCACATTGGAACCTCCTCAGCACTTGATGTCTTACTGGGTGTGAGGCATCAATAGACCAAGTGTCAGATGTCCTTCGTGTTGTTATTATTGACATTAATTGATAGGCATTCTACATTAACTGTCAATTATTGCTTATCTTCCAACTGACTTACACACATTGTCTCATTTCACTGAATACAACAGTCACGTGAAGCCTGTCAGCAACCTGTATAAATCCCAGCAGCTGGCAGAATAACCGAACGAGTATCTTATAATCTTGAAAAGTCACTTTTCACTTCAAAAGCCACCTCATTATTTCCCAATCTCAAGAACCGGGGATTTGTTTGTTTATTCGTTTATGTTTTGTAAGAACGCTCCACTTTTTACCAAGGGCATTCTGGGAACTCTTGTAATGAAATGCAGTAATGTCAAGCCCGCCCCCGTTTTCCCCTCTGGAACTATGTTGTAATTTAAGAGATTACATTCCAGACCAGATACTGGGCTCTAGATCAGAGCTAGTGACTGACCACATGCATTAGGAGACATCAGACAGTAACAACAAACGAGTAACATCGTGGGAACCCGCAAAGGTAGGTTTTCAATCTTACGGGATGGATCCAAACTGCTGCAGAGGCTCATGTTCTCGTGAGGTGTGCGGTCATTTGGTTTACGCCATCAGAACTTAGGGAGCTTGTCTGAAGACGAGTGGGAGTGGTCCAGCTGGCACATTTCAGACGTTTCGGTTGATCCCTTTCATTCCCCCATATCGTGTCATCTGAAGGAAGCGGAGGATTCAAGACAATTAATTATACCGATTCTATAGCCGCGTCTGGCTCTGTAAAGGGTTTCAGTCTGTGAACCTGCTGCTGTTGAAGCTGCTGATGATGATGATGGTGATGGTGGTGGTTATCAAGAGTGTGTGTGTGTGTGTGTGTGTGTGTGTGTGTGTGTGTTTTGTTTTCACTAAAAACTAAGCGGTAACTGTTCCTCCCTGCCACTCTCTCCTTACCGGCCCTGTTCCTACAAAACCCTCGCCTTTGAGCTGCTCCAGGGGAAGGTGTGCTCCTGGCCTGTTGCTGGGACCTCCCGGGCATTGAAACGCCTTACTCACAACTACAGGGCCATTCTCAGAGCATCTCTTCGTCTCTCCGAGGGGCTTCGGAAACCCTCTTTGGAAATTGCCAGGACCCGCTGGCCGCTTGCTGTTGCTGTTTGATCACTGCAGGCCAATCACTTCCCTGAGGGAGGGCTTTAATAGCTGGGGATTGGCGGACCCCAGCATTCTTAGGGGAAAACGATTGGAGGAAGGAGAAAGAGAGGACACCCTCCATAGCTCCGTAACCAACATTTTAAGTGCCTCCTTCAGAGGTGAAAGAGAGACATTCCACTTCTCCCATCCCGGTCTGTCCCGTAAACCCATAGAAAGCACTTAGTTTTGTTTTTTTTTTGTTTTTTTAAATATATTTTATTTTTCACAGAGGAAGGGAGAGAGAGATAGAGAGCTTGAAACGTCGATGAGAGAGAAACATCGACCAGCTGCTTCTTGCACACCCCCCACCGGGGATGTACCTACAACCAATGTACATGCCCTTGACCGGAATCGAACCTGGGACCCTTCGGTCCGCAGACCGACGCTCTATCCACTGAGCCAAACCGGTTTCGGCGAAAGCACTTAGTTTTGATCTAGTAACCAATTCGTTATTGGCTTCACCCACTGCTTAACCCTGTTTAAAAAAAAAAATTCAACTGAGTAAATTTTAAAACTCTTACTGGCTTTGTTCGATTAAGTAGTCGGTGTCCAGTCACCCGAAAGGAGCTGTGAGGGGCTGTACAAAACGAGGCACTCCCAGGCCGGAGGGAGCAGGAAGGGGATGTTGCGCTGGGCCGAAGAGGGGGTTAGTCACTGCGGAGTTACTTCTTCGCGGGGTGACGGGTCTGAGTTGATTTCCCACTCGTGCTGGTCCGCACATTGCTGATTGGCAGGAGGGAGGTTCCATTTCTGGGGGAGCTGAAGCGAATGAAATTAAGCCTCGGTTTGGTGATGTGGGGCTCAGCATAAGTGGCTCCGTTTTTCAGCCTGTGGTCTTATTTTTTTTTAATAGCACTGTTAGGAAAAATTATAATTTAAAAAACTTTAAAATGGACATAGGTCTATATGTGTGGGTGTCTTGATTAGCTCACCCACCTTTTATTCTCGTCAAGCTATTTGACAGCCCGTTAAGTGGTAGAAAACTGATATTCGTGCAAATGGTGCTTCCCATATTACAAATCTGTTGTGTCTGTTAGAGATAAGATTTTGCATCTGAGTGTAAACTCATTTAAGTCTTCCTTTACTTCATATAAACACGCGTTTTTAAAACAAACAAAAAAACCTTATCTGACCAGTTGTGACATCTTATTGTCTTCCTCGTTGATGAGGGAGTTAAATAAAAGTCTTTGATGATTCAACATAAGCATCCCATGAGACAGGACGTGCTATCCATGCTTAGAAAACAGCTCTGGGTTCAAATAGCCCATGACGTTTCTGTGTACGTTTGGTTTGCGGGGTTAATAAGTAAGAGGCACTGTTATGTTTTATGGGCCCAATAACTGTCCCGTGACCGTACGCCAGGAACTCCTCTTGCCTCTGGAACCTCGCTGGCCCTGGCCCGTGGGGTCGGGTGGGTGGGTCAGGGTTCGAATCTTGCAGAAGACCGAGGTTTACCCATCAAGGACATTTTGACAGCGGGCCAAATGTGTCCCTGGACATTTTGGACAGGCCCAGATATCCAGGACCTGTGGGCGTGGACCGAGTGTCTCAGTGGACGTTTGGGACAGGACCAGATGCTCTGCAAGGAGCGAGGGGGAAACGGGCTTCAGAAAGGCCACAGTCACACACACACACACACACACACACACCGGCAGAGCTGCAGTTGAGGTGCACATCCAAAGTGCTGTGTCCTACGTCACACTGCTCCCCCAAACCTCAGTTCTCAGAGGTGTTCTTTTCCCCCTGGAAAGTAAGAAAAGAAGCCATAGGAGTCCCAGGAAAGTGTTCTGTGTTTTAACTGTCGGAACCATTCTCGGCTAGGACCTTCTGTCCTTCTGTTCCCGCGATTGCAGTTCTCACCTCCAAAGCTCTTAAAGGGACCGGTATCCCAACTTACGTTTCCTTGCCATTCGGTCTTGCCTTGAACTGCTGGCGTCTGTCCTGTGCCTTCGGCATTGGTTTGAAGCCACTCCGATGCAGCGGCCTCCCATCGGCAGCCTGCAGGGGCGCTTTCCCGGCGAAGGAGCCATTCCCGGCCCGTCTGCACCCGCCGCCACCTCCCCTTGCCCCCTCTCCTCCTCTGGAGTCCCTCGTTGTGGGACTCTGGCCCCCATCGCTTAATGCAATGGCTTTCCCGAGCGTTGACAGCGACTTCAGACCAACAAGTTCACGGCCTCTGCTCCTGCCTCATCTTTTTTTGTCCGTGGCATTTAAAACTGCTGACCTTCCTCCCAGGGAAACCCTCCTCCCTGGGTTTGGGGCCTGCGTGTGTTCCGGGCTGTCCTCCGGCAATACCGTCTCTCTACCTCGTTCTCAGCGCTCTTCCTCCCGCTGCCGTCGCACGACTGACTGGTCAGGGCCCCTGTCCTCTCCTCTGCGCCCCCTTCACATACACATAGCTCCACACTCCTCTGATGATGCCACAATCTCGCCCTCGGGCCCATGCCTCTCAGCTTCAGCCCCAGGCCCTTTCTTGCATGTGCTCCTCGCTTTCTCCACCTGCAGGCCTCCCTCAGCGCTTACGTCTAAGGTTCTAAACTGGAGCTCACTGACTTCCTCCGGAACTTCCTACACCCAGCTGGATCCGCTGGGATCCTCTGCGTCTTCCGGCCTCCCGGACCCGCCTTCCATCAGCCAGTCAGTTGCCTAGTCAGCCCAGTGGTGCCCAGCTTCCTCCCCAATCGACCCTCTCCTTCCCATTTCCATCTCTTGCCTGAGCCTTCACCGTATCCACCCCAAACGCCTCCCTTCAGTGTCTGAGCAAGGTTAAGAGTCATACCATTCTCCCATTCATGAGTCTTTTCTTTTTTTAATTTTTGGGGGGGTGACATTGGTCAACGTGAACATACAGGTTTCATGTGTGGATTGCTCATTCACAAAACCTGTGTATGGGACCATGTGCTCACCCCCAAAGTCCAATCTCCTCCTGTCACCTCATCCATGGGCCCCTTTCTTCCCCCACCCCTCCCTCTGGCAACCACCACACTGCTGTGTGTGTTCATAAGTTTTAGTTTTATACCCACACGTGAGTGCAATTGTGTGTAGTTCTTAAGCTTTTTTCTGTTCGACTCGTTTCACTCCGCATAATGTTCTCAAGGTCCGTCCACGTTGTCGTAAATGATGCTACTGCATCCTTCCTTATGGCTGTGCAGTTCTCCATTGTGTGTACGTACCACATCTTTATCCGGTCCGCTATCGTGGGGCACTTGGGCTGTGTCCAGCTCTTGGCCACCGTGAATCATGCCGCAGTGAACATCGGGATGCCTGTATCTTTGCACATGAACGATTGCTAGTTTTCCGGGTGTATACCCAGGAGTGGGTTGTATGGCAGCTCTGTTTTTAAATATTTTAAGGAATCGCCAGACTGCTGTCCATAACGGTTGTAACCGTCTACATTCCCACCCGCAGTGAGTGAGGGTCCCCTTTTCCCCACAACCTCTCCCACGCTTGTTGCCGCTTGTCTTGTTGATAATGGCCACTCTTAACTGGTGTGAGGTGGTGTCTCATTGTATTTTTGATTTGCGTTTCCGTGATTGCCAGTGAGGTTGAACATCTCTTCATGTATCTCTGGGCTGTCTGTCCATCTTCTTGGGAGAGGATGTATTTTCAGGTCCTCTGTCCGCGCTTCTGTTCAAGAGTCTTTGCCAGCTCTCCACGCCGGTGGAGTAACTCCGACCCGTCATTCCCCACACCCCTCCGGGGCTCCATGCCCACAGGTCCGGGCCCTGTGTGTCCTTCAAAGCCACGTGCTGAGGCTTCTCATAACGCCCCCGATAGCAGTCGGCTCTCCCTCTGCAGTCCCACCATGCTGTGCGCCGGCTCCCCTGGGCACATGGGGTCCATTCTGCCAGAAAGGAAGCTCATTAGGTTTAGGGTTTTTTGTCCTGCTCGTGTTTCTATTCTCACCATCTGGCACAGGGCCGCTTCCTTCCTGGAGCAGACGATCCTACAAGTGTAAAATGAAAGTTAGTCGTGTCCTGTAAATAGTCATTGCAACAGTGGAAAGCAATAAATCAAGATTTGAGGAGTTTTCCTGACTCCAGAGCCCCGTTGTCTTCTGGCCACTCTGCCAACAGCAGATAGAGATGCCCGTGGGCACTTTATTCGCTCCTTTAAAAAAAAAGTAATAATCTTTTTTAAATTATTAGTATTATTTTATTGATTTCAGAGAGGAGGGGAGATAGAAACATCAATGAGGAGAGTTGCCAAATGGCTGCCTCTTGCACGCTCCCTACTGGGGATCGAGTCCACAACCCGGGCATGTGCCCTTGACTGGAATCGAACCTGGGACCCTTTAGTCCGCAGGCCGGCACTCTATCCACGGAGCCAACCCAGCCAGGGCATTCGCTCCTTTCTTTGGGCGCTCAGGTTAGGGTGTGTTGTAGTCCTCTCCCCCGATGCCCTGGGAGCTCGTGAAATAAACAACCTGGTGACCTTTGTGTCTGTCAGCTTTCTAACATGTAACCAATAAAATATTGGTGGTGATCAAACAAACCATGCATAAACAACTAATGAATCCAGAGGGACACTGAGTCTCTTTACATGGTAAAATTTGGACCATTGAGTTGAATCTAAATGAGCCCACGAAATGTGTGTCACATGTCCTTGGGTTGGCACATGTGTGTGAAAGCTCGGGAGTAAAATTCAGATCTAGAACCATTTAGGACATTGCTGAGGTCCTGTATTTGGAAAACAGACCACGAGATCTTGGCTGACGCCAGCACATGGACATTCCACTTGTTTTCCTGTGCTTGTCATTTTTTTCACGTGAAGGATTAGTGGGGAGCAGACAAGGTAGCTGATTGAGTTCCCATCTTCGCTGCCTCTGGGTGGGGCTGTAATCTATTCCAGCTGTAAAGAGTAGTGCATTCAGTAGAATTTTTCTTTTTTTTTTTTTAGAGAGAGAGAGACACATCAATTAGTTGCCTCTTGAAGTGGCATTATGGAACCTGCAACTGAGGTACATGCTCAAACCAGGGATCCTTCAGTCCAAATGCTTTTTTAAAAATATATATATTTCTTTATTGATTTCAGAGACAGGGATAGGGAAAGATAGAAACATCAATGATGAGAGAGAATCATTGACCGGCTGCCTCCTGCACGTCCCTTCCTGGGGATGGAGCCCACAACCTGGGCATGTGCCCTTGGCTGGAATAGAACCGGAACCTTTCAGTCCATAGGCTGATGCTCTGTCCACTGAGCCAAACCGACTGGGGCAGGCACTGAATTTCAAAGGGACCATTCCAAACTCCTAGTAAAATCCAGAGGAGAAAAGGTGTTTTCTACTTAACAAAACAAAGTGTGGAATCATGGTATGCTGACATTCGTCATCAATGGGGGGTTTTTCACTGTGGAAACTCACTTATACTAAGCTGCTTTCCCTCTGAGAGAGAGCTTATCAGGGCTATGGGTGCTTTTTATGCGCACAGAAAAGGTAAAAATGTGCGGACTCTGTCTCGCCCCCAGTGACATCCGTTTTGCCACCAGAATAAATTCTGCGCTCAGCATGGGAGGCTGGTATCTGGGTCCCACGTTTCTCCGGGATCATTCTCACCCTCCTTCCCTCCTGTGGACTGCGCCGCAGCCACGCCGACGCCCTGTCCCGACAGTCCTGCCGTCTCCCTCTCCAGGCCTGCTCTTCCTTCTTCCCGACCACGCTTCTCCCTGCTCCCTCCTTCCTGCTCCCTGCACTTGACTGATGCCTACTTGTCCTTGGAAACGGGAATCCCGTCTCTTCCAGAGGCCCTCCCGGGCTTCCTGTCTGGCTGGGGGGTGGGGGGTGGGGCCTCCTTTTCGCTCCTGCAGATCTTTGGGGATCAAAGCACTGATCACACTCTGTTGTAACTGTCTGTCTGTCCACCCCCGCCCCCAGACCACCAGTCTTGAAGGCCGAGGCCATCGTTTAACTTTTGGGCTACCTTCCACGCCACGGGCAGTGAAACGGGTTCTTTGAGTGACTGCATCTGGTCTTGAGTGCTGGTGTTGATGGTGCCTCGCACTGGCCACGGCAGTCACAAGGCCGAGACACGCATAGACTTCCAAGGCAGGTGTGAGGTGTAGGCCCTGAGGGTCCTCACTCTGAGCGTTGGGCAGGTGCTTCATGCTCAGCTGCGTTTAACCAGTTAACTGCCACTCGTCCAAAACGGACACCATCCTTGTGTCTACAGACACTTATGGCGTACCCAAGGTTAAATGTCCTCATCCGTCGTGAACTAAAATCCAAAAATCCGTGCCAATCCCCCATAGGTAGTGGGCTGTAGAAGCAGGTGGGGGGTGGGGGTGGGGGTCATTGAGATGGGGATGATTGACACAACTGCCAGTCGGATACCCAGTTACCTTGCTCAGAAGCTGGAGGTGATCTTGAAAGAGATTTACAGGGAAATACTGTAGACCTCAGAGTGATTGCCCGCAAAAGCCCGAGAAGTTTGAGAATTGATTGTGCGCTCACCAGCCCTTTTGTAGCAGGCTGACTTGGGGCCATTCTGTGCATTGTTACCCAACAAAACGGAGGTGACTCGTTGAATCCGGGGTGTCATTCGGGTGGAGCCTGAATCCCGGCCTCACAGCCAGTCCCCTCCCCTTTGCAGCCGCCCCCACCTCCGGGATGAGCCGGCGAGCTGTTGCCAGAAGTGGCAGTGCCGTTGGCTTTGCCCAGAATCAATCAGTCAAACGCTAGCTGCCGTGAGCCTGGCGCCGGCAGGGAGGCCCGCGGCATCTGTTCCGAGCAGCGTAGGAGATGCCGTGCCTCCCCGTCCTGCCGTCCGGCCAAGGGACCGAGTGCTTTCATCCGTAGGAAACGCAAACCCCAAAAGGCAATTCATAATTCGGTGCAAAATCGTACGGCGTGTGGCACTGAGACCCTCCCGGCACCCGCTGTGTGCCAGGCACCGCGTTTCACGCCTGGTCTCCTGGACTTCCCGCAGCACCAGGGGAGCTGCCAGTGGTATCGTCTCCGTCCTCCATCCAACCAGAGGTCCGCTTCGCTGAGAGTCTCCACAGGGTGAGGGGGAGAGCCCAGACATCGCCCGTGTGTCCCTCTCTGTGTGGTGGGACGTCGTATTCCCATTTCTTACGGTCCGGGTGAGCGAGGGTCAGCGAGTGACCTTGTAGGAAGCACCTGGCAGTTGCTAGACACAGACCCGTCGAAGACGAACCTGGACTCGCTTCCCCACCCCTCATGCTTCCTGGAGGCTCACACCCTGAACCTGAGCCCAGAGCCACTGAGCGGTGCTCCTGTGGGTGAGTCTGGAGTAAGAACTGCCCCAAAGGAGGAACCTAGAGCAGGGATTCTCACCAGTGTGCCGCAAGCATTTTTAATTTATTTTTATTTTTATTTTTATTTTATTTTTAAATATATTTTATTGGTTTTTCACAGAGAGGAAGGGAGAGGGATAGAGAGCCAGTAATATCGATGAGAGAGAAACATCGACCAGCTGCCTCCCTCACACCCCGCACCGGGGATGTGCCCGCAACCAATGTACATGCCCTTGACCGGAATCGAACCTGGGACCCCTCAGTCCGCAGACTAGTGCTCTATCCACTGATCCAAACCGGTTTCAGCCCGCAAGCATTTTTAAAACATGCAATACCCATCTAGTCAGTCAGGGGCACTGACTTTGTTGAGATTGTCAAATGAAAAAAAAAAATGACGGTAGCCAACACAACAATAGCCATCTGGTGTTAATGAATCAAAATTATACCTTTATTTTTTTGTCAGATTGGCAAATACATAATACTACAGGCCCGATGCAAGAGTACCCTCCCTTCCCCCCTTCTCTGCCCTCCACCCCCACCTCCTGCACTGGCTTCTCTCGGGCACCTAGGACCCCGGTTTCCCTCAGCCCTGGCTTCGTCCAGAAGGATGTCCAGTCTAATTAGCGCTAATTAGCATATTACGCTGTTATTATCATAGATACTCTTAGGTGTGGTGCAGCATTTTGGTAATTAGTTTATGTGTGCTGTGAGAGGAAAAGGTTGAAATCGCTGATGTAGTGTTTAATGGTGATTAAAAATACAGCGTAACCCATTGCCAGGGTCTTCTCACGCTGCATGGGAATGGGTCCGAAACCCCCTGGGTTTGGTGGTCCAGCGACTCCTGCTGCCGGGGGACAGTTTTAGAGAAACTCGGCTTTGAAGTGTGTCTGTGTGTCTAAATATACATGCGTGCCTTCCTATGTGTTCTTTCCTCCTGATGGTCTGATCTTTCAGAAATCTCTACAGTGACCCCCTCGCTGGGCCCTCACTGCACTGCCATCGAGCGCCGTGTGCTGTCGCCGTCTCCTTGCAGTCCGTAGGCATCTCCCTTCCGGTTGGGTCTTGCGGAGGAAGCACTGTGACCTTGGCCGTGGCTCCTGAGCTCCGGCTCTCACCTGAAGTGGCTGGCAGGCTCGCCACGGTTGAGGCCAAGTCACTGATACAAAGAGGCCTTTGTACTCAACGGTTTGGCCTGGATTGTCAGTGCGGTCAAGACGTCTATACAGTCTAAACAAACAGCAGGAAACCTTACTTCCTCATCCCTCAACTCAAAAGAGTCACCGGTGAATTAAGCATTTGGTATTGTAAGGGCATCTCAGTTAACAGTGGCAGATGCCACCGAGCTTCCTCCCAAAAACATTAGGAAAAGGTACCACGCAGTTAACACTGTCCCTACAAGTCTCCAGCCTGTGTCACGGGGGATACTTAAGAACAGGCACGTTGGGGTCCAGACACTGTGTAGTGCAGAGGGAGGTAAGCCTGCAGTGCTCGCCAGTGACTGTGGCAGGACAGGGCCGGGTGCTGGGAAGTGGGGGGCTGCAGGCGCCCTGGGTGTGTTCTGTCTCCGTTGCTGGGCTGGGCGACCTGAAGGTGGTTCTGCAGATCCGGGATGAGCGCTCTCCTGACGGAGGAAAACGGGTAGAACATGTTATATGGGGAGAGTGCGGTGCTAACCATCTGAAAGGAACCCACGAGGACCTTCTCACAGTCACCAGGGTTCCGTACTCACGGCCTGAGGAGATGACTAAAGGCAGTCCTGGTGCCTTCAGGCACACGGCACCTGTTACACCTGCGCATTGCACGAGCCCCCGTGCCTACCAGTGGGTACAAGGAGGAGGGAGGGACAGTTGCATATAGGAATTTCTAACGTAGCTACCAGATGCCTAATATCCGTTTCAGAGTTGACTCAGGGTCAAAACCGGAAATTACGTTTTTTGGCGGGTTTTTGGATGGCTGGGGTTATGAATATTGTTCCATTCGGATTCTCAAATGACCTAGAAGCCATTCTCCAGGCAATTTAAAAAGTGGGTCAGTGTTTCAGTGGGAAGGCTCTTCTTAACCTCAGCATCCAGGGGGAGGAAGGGGCGGGACGCTTGGTTAGTTAGGTTTTTCTTTTAAATCTGGGTTTTCCAGAGCACTTTTTTTTTTTTTTCCTGTTTGAACTCTTTGGATCTGTGGAATATGTTTATTGACCTCATGTTTTGGGCTAGGCCAGGGGTGGGCAAACTTTTTGACTCGAGGGCCACAATGGGTTCTTAAACTGGACCGGAGGGCCGGAACAAAAGCAACCTGACCATGCTGGCACTCTCATCTTGGGCTGCTGGTAAAGGAGCGGAGGGGAGAGAAAGAGAGCCCTCCACTCTTTCGGCTCCGCGGGCTGGATAAAATAGTCAAACGGGCCGGATCTGGCCCGTGGGCCATAGTTTGCCCACGGCTGAGCTAGGCCCTGAGCTAAGTCCTGGGGGAGATGAACTTCTAAAGTTACACATGACCCAGCTAGTGTAATTCTCGGTTGAGAATCGTCCCATGACCAGGAGGTAACCAGTTTGGTTCAGGGCACATACCCAGGGTGCAGACTGAGTCTCCAGTAGGGGGCAGGCAGGAGGCAGACGATCAGTGTTTCTCTCTCATCCATGTTTCTGTCTCTCCCTTCCTCTCTCTCAAATCAATTTAAAAAATTAAATCAGTGAGATGAAAAGTTACATGTGGATGGATAGATGGTGTCCTGCTTTCAAGAGATCATCGTCCGGTGGAGGTAAACTACATGGGCCCACAGCAGCCTGGGGAGCTCAGAGAGGGACTGAATGGGAATCTGGAAAGGTCAGAGAAGATCTCCGTAGTGGCGGTAAATTTGAACTGACACGTTTTGAAAGATGGTAAGAGTTTGCCAGGCTGAAAAGCAGAAGAAGGGCCTGGTGAGAATGTGCAAAGCGGCCGTGAACGGAAGCGTCGGGGGTGCCGTTCGGAGCTTTCCCCGTGGCCGTGGTCAGCGCAGCGTGCGCTCGGCGTGGCTGTGGCGTGGGGCGAGGGCTGGGAAGATGGAGAGCCCACCAGGGCTCAGCTTGGACTTACTCCTGGAAGAATGGGCAGGTCCCACACTCACATTTGCTTTTAGAAAAGAAAGGAATCTCAAGGGAGAAGAACGTGGAGCTAGAAAGCCGGTTGGGAAGGCTGTGCCGTGGGGTCCATGCAGGCAGCCACGGGGGCCAGGACAAGAGCAGTTGCAGCGAGCGGCGTGCGGTTTGCACCAAGCTTCTCCGGAGGTTGGACCCACAGCGCCTCCTCCCACTGGCTGTGGAACAAGAAATGGGTCAGGGATCTGGTCTGATTTCATTGGCTGGTGGACGGTGATGCTATCAGCTAATGAATCACAGGCCCAGGAATCCTCCTTGTCCTAGGGCAGACTTGCCTGCATTCCCTCCAAATACAGGGAGAGCGAGAACAGGAAGCTTCATAAAACAGGCCTTGGAGAGAGACCCTTTCCGTGAACTTAATCTCTGCCATGGGACACTCGTCTCAACAAGAGAGCCTGCCGCGCTGTGTGTGTGTCGTTTTGAAGACTAACGTCTTGTTTGGTTTGGGGTTTTTCCTCCTCTGTTCCCCGATCCTGAGGCGAGGTTTTTGTTTTCACTCGTCAGAAGGACAGGAAGTGTTTAGTGTGTGTTTCCTTCGAGCTCGGCCTCGGCCTTATTTTCAGGATTAGGTGTTTGTTTTCCCGTTTGCTTCCATGACAACCAAGCCCAGAATTCCTATATATAGTTGCCCAGTGTCCATTGTCCCCCCCCCCCCGGCCATTGTATCATAATCTCGTGCATCCAGGCCAGAGGACTCCACTGGTGACAGGAGACAAGGAGGTGCCCCAGCGAGTCCGTGGCCTGGAGAATTTCAAGGCATAATCAGAAGGAGGAAATAAAATAACGTGGCTGCCTCTAGAGATTTGTGTTCCCTTCAAGACGCTGTCCAGAAGGAGTTGGAGTGGCTTGCGATCCATAGCTTCGCTTCTGATATAAACTTTCTTTTGGAATGTCCCATGGAGGGAAGAGGACATGCTGAGACTCTTTGACAGAAATACTTGGAGAGTTACGTTGGTGATTTGTTCTCGGTGGTTTTCTTGTGCGCGCCAGACTCGGCTCTGTGTTAATAGCACACGGGAAACAACGGGTATCTTGAGAAAGAGAATTCAGTCGAGTTTCAGAGGAATTCAGGTAGAACCTAAGAAATCTTTTTATTTAAAAGCGGCTTGAGTGTGAATCATCTTGATAATAGTATGCTACATACTATTTTCATAACCTAAGATAGGTAGGTAGGTAGGTAGGTAGGTAGAGAGATAGATAGATGATAGTTAGATAGGACTGGAGGTAAAAAAATAAAAAAAAAGTCCACAACCTAGCAGATCTATTCTTTAGTAACCTGATGAAAGAACCATGAGTTTCTGAGGCGATATAAGCACAGAGGGTAATGTTCCTGTCCATCTAAAATGTAAGCTCCATTTTTGTTGTTTGTCTTCACTGATATATCCAAAGCTCTCAGAAGTGCCTGGCATATAGAAGGCTGCAGTAAATACTTTCTGAATTAGTAAAAAATGGGGGGCAAACATACAGAGACATCCAGTAGAAACTCTTATTTGAAGAGGCGTAGAGTTTCTCTGTTATGTTCTCGATCCAGGGAATCCTTTTTAAAATGCCTTAAGCATTTGCACTGAGAATTGAGTATGTTTATTCGCCAGTATTGTGTGATGTAGGGTCATGTGTGTGTGTGTTGGAGTCTGGGTCCTTGGGTTGGATCTTCTCTGTTAGCCTCTTGCATAAACCAGTCACCTAGATTGGTTCATATGCTGCTTCCAGTTTTCGCATTATTTAAGTGGAATGAATTTAGATATTCATGGAACAATCTGAGAGAGGAGTCCTCCTAGACTTTTATGTTCTCTTAAGTCTCTCACAGTTGTTTCTTGCCAAAACATCATTTGACGGCAATTTTTTTTTAGCAACTTGACTTTTCAAAGCATTCGATGTAGCTTTCATAGAAATGACACCCTTTATACCTACATTTCATCATTGTAGATGATATTAATTAAATTGAAGGAAGCTCAGGAGCAAATATAACTGGTACAAAGAAGTTTGGGAAGAAGTAAAACTGATTCCTGTTTTGTTGTTGTTAATCTACACCTGAGGCTATTGTTTCCATTGATTCTCAGATAGAGTGGAAGAGAGGAGGCAGCGGGGCAGGGGAGTGGTGGAGGGAAGGGAAAGGAAAGAGGGAGAGAGAGAGAAACACCTATGTGAGAGCGACACATCAATTGGTTGACTCGCACATGTGCACTGACCAGGCCAGGGATGGAATCTGCTACCCGGGTGCCTGCCCTTGACTGTGACCTGTCAGTGCTCGGGCTAATGCTCTAACCACGTAGCAACACCAGCCAGGGCAAAACTGGTTCTTGATGGCATTAACTCAACTGCTGGAAGCAGACGTAGATGCACCTGCTCCGAGGCACACACCAGCAGGGACACTGTCACCGTGGTCTTTTGTGGTCAGGATGTTTGAAGGTCGAAGGCACAGATCTGGCCGTGGTGGTGGTGGTGGTTGCTTAAGAGAAGGTGTCAGTGTCGTGTGAGGCTCCAGGAGATGAGGGTGAGCATCGCAAGGCGTGTGTGTGGGCCAGCGCGGAGGACAGCAGGGTTCTTCCTGGCTTGTTGGGGAACATCTTCACAGGCCGGGCGACGTTTCAGCCGCGTTTCGAAGGGCGGCTGGGAATCTGCCAGGCAAAAAGCAGAGGAAAGGGCACCCGGCAGCCCTGATCACGGCCTCCCGGCGACGGCACGTGGCGAAGGCGCAGGAAGTCGGGAGCTGGCTGGACGTGGGAGGCCGGGCGGGTGGCCTAGGACCAGGTGGAAGGGCTGCATGTGCAGAGAACAGGGCAGGAGACTTCAGTGCTCGAGCACTGAGGCATAATCAGATCCCAATGGTAAAGGTGTGTGTTAGATGTCTTTGATGTGTGGATGCAGGCTAAACTAGAGGAGACCTCAGAGGAAGGAGGGCCGGTTAGGCGGCTGATGGAGCCGCCCCTCTGGGATCTGAGGATCTGAAGGAACAATGGGAAGGGAAGGCCAGGGACCCGAGAGGAAATGATGGGGGGGGGGGGGGTCCAGGCATATGTCTCTAGGACGAGATGGCTGGGTAAGTGTGCTGCTGTGGGCGACATGTGGCTCTCTCTAAAGGAAGCGATGAGCCATTTGCCCATGTTAAAGATGATGTGTGGGCAGAGACGGTGACAGTTCCGCGCGTGGAGTGTAAGGAGCCCATCAGCTGTAAAGCTCGGGCGGGTTTCAGCCTCGGATGCAGGCACGGACCATCTCTCTCTGCGTTTCCCACGGCGGCGGCGGGGTCCTCCGGCTTGTCACTGCAGACGCCTGGGCCCCTGTCACAGGCGCGAAAACGCTTAGACCGTGTCTGTTCCCTGCCCAAGTTCAGTAGCAGCTGTGTGATGGAAGGTACGCGGCATTCCGGAACCCTCCTGGCGAACGGCTGGAGTACACCGTTAGCTGCCCTCTCGTTGCCCTTGTCAGCGTGCTGTTCTCGGACTTCTGTCATTTCTCCACCAGCTACAGTGGGCTGCCATCCCGGCTCGTGCGGCTCTCCCTCCCTCCCCCACCCCCACCCCCACGCTCTGGCTGTATACGGTGTTTGGTTGAATTATCCCCAGGTAATATTCTATTTCGGATTCCTTACTCCACCGGCCTCGAGTTGCCCCATCGCCTGCGTTTCTGAAGGGAACTGCTATCTGTGCTTTCTTCTCAACGTCCGGTGCTGTTCTAGAACTTGAAGTGTTGAAAGTCTCCCTTGTGCCACCTCCAGCACGTTGTTCCTACTCATCCTCGGGTCTTCGTTTCTTCCCCGTGTGGGAATTGAGTTCCTTTGTCGTCGCTGTGATGAGGATGCAGTTGTTTTCATATCTGTTTATGACTTGAGGTGGAGGTACAGAGAATGGGACGTCAAGGTGTCTTCATGTCCAGTGTGGATTCATCAGGTGACAGACACGCTGGCTGGCACAGTTAATTTACTCATGGGCACTCAGGGGCTCTTGGCCTTGTCCCTCCGTCCCCCTCGTCTCGCCATGTCACCGGGTGCTGCTGCCTTTTCTTTCTCCTCCATCAGCTCTTTACAGACGTCTCTCTTGAGACTTTTGTGGGGGGTTTTTTGTATTGTATCATGACCAGTTGTTTACCCATCTGTCTGAGACAGGGAGTTGCTTGAAGTCAGGGCCAGGTCTGACTGCCCCACAACAGTTGCCTTGGATGCTCAGTAAAAATTTGCTGAGTGAATGAATGGGTGTCATTGAAATCCTTTGCCCCCTGGCCACCTCTAAAATGGGCTTGCCTAACAGCCCTTTTTGTCTTTTTTGTTTTCCCCCCCCCCCCCCGGTACTTGATTCACGCTTACCGGAGAACCTGTCTCCCAAGTGCTCCCAGAAATCTAGTCCAAACAGAACTACCTGTGGTAACTGTGGTTGCCTGCACCTAAGCCCCTCGGCCACCTCCCCACCGACCCACGTGGCCGCCGACGGTGGGGAATGGGGCCTCCGGTGTGGCCTCCCCTCCGGGTCACTGGGGGCACAGGCACCGTCCTCTGTGGCTCCCACCCCACACCGCCCAGTTGATTCCTTGTGTCTTCCTTGGTCTTGCCGCAGTTAGACCCTCCTGTCACTTCGGTTCGTTTGTTCTCGGTGCCTCTCTCATTCCTTCAGGGGGCGGAGCAGGTTTGCTGGAAGGGGAGCCCGTGTTCCCCTAGCAGCCGGCCTCTCTGCACTCTAACCGGGAGATCCGGGTTCCTAGAAGGCACCCCTCATGTCTCCTCTGACTTTGGACTCGGAGAACCAGCACCTGGCCTGGCGCCAGAGGGCGTTGCCGAGATGGTCACAGAGTCAGGATGTCGAGGAAAGCTTCCCTCTGCTGTGCTCCTCTCCTCCCAGGGTTCTCGCGGTGTCACTTGGCCTTTTGTAAAGTCAGATTTCCTGTAGCCGTCAGTCTGTGCTGGCCAGTCTCTGGAGAAAAAAGAAATAAAACCTTCACGTTGGTTTTGGCGAGGGGTGGTTCTGGCGAGCTGGGATGAGAGCAAGGAATTCCCCGTTTCTCGGGGAAGATGCCCCGGTGAGAGGGCAGGAGGCCGCACCGGACTCAGCCCTCCCCCGGTGTGAAGTCCGGACTCATCCCTCCCCCGGTGTGAAGTCCGGGGTTGGCCAAGCCCAGCCTGAAGCTCCCCCTCCCGTCCGCACTCCCGTGCCTTTCCTTTCCCGGCCAGAACCCGGCCGGGGGCTTGGAGAGCGTTAGTGTTCTAGGACCGTGGTCAGCAAACTGTGGCTCGCGAACCACATTGAGGCTCTTCGGCCCCTTGAGTGTGGCTCTTCCACAAAATACCACGGCCTGGGCGAGTCTGTTTTGAAGAAGTGGCGTTAGAAGAAGTTTTAAGTTTAAAAAATGTGGCTCTCGAAAGAGATTTCAATCGTTGTACTGTTGATATGTGGCTCTGCTGACTAAGGAGTTTGCCGACCACGGGTCTAGGGCAACTGATCACGCATCTCACCACTGCGTGCCGGTGGGCAGGTGGACACCCAGTTCTGGGTGCTGGGCCTCAGGCTTGGGCAAATGTCTCCTGTGTGATCCCCCACCCCACACACCTTTTTTAAAAATATGTGTCATTTTGAAATTTTGAATGTTTTCCTTTCCCACAGTCTTACTGTGTTTATCCCCGTGTGCTGTAAACTACTTGTTTTAGTGTTTTCTTTCTCTCTCTGCCCTCCCTCCTGTGTGTTATGGATGGCAGGGCTCTCAGATACCCTTCCTCGTTCTTCTGACCTGCATCCCGGGGCCCACCATTGGCCACAGATGCCTCGTAGACACGACTCAGACTTCAGAGTCGGACAGATCTTTGCACACGTCCTACCTCCGGCCTTAGCTGACTTGGCTCGGTGGATAGATAGAGCGTTGGCCTGCGGACTGAAGGGTCCTGGGTTGCGGGCTTTGAGATCCGTGGAATACACAATGGACCCCAGAGAGAACAGCTAGGTCTGAGAAGACATGTGTATGGGTAGCGGACAGCCTCCTGGCCCCTCGTTGGCCTCGAGGGTCACAGAACTTTCCTTCTGAGGAGCCAAGAGGAGCCAGGGCAGGCCCTGCCACAGGGACGGGCTGGTGGGGGTGCCGGCGGGACCGTGCGGAGCCCGCAGCTCAAGCCACATGCTAACGAGAGAGGCGGGGGGTGCGTTTTGTGCTTCGCTGTATGCGTTTTGAGCAGAAGCTGGTCTTGAGGAAACTTCTTGAACAGTCACTGAAATGGTAAACAGGCGTGCTATTGAAGGGGAGAACGAGGGGCTGGCAGTTGCATTGTTGCGATCCTGAGAAGGTTCACCGGGGAGGTCGGGACGGGAGAAAAGGGAGCCGGGAGGATGGGGCGGGATGGATGCAGCGTGTCCCGTCCCCGCCGCCCACCTGGTCAGGCACACAGGGGGGCTCGGCGTGGCTCACGGCTCCTTTTGTTCCACCTCCGTGCATCTGGCCGGTCCGTGCGGCGCTCCCGAAGGGCTCTTTCTCCCTCATGAGGAGCACAGGTTGGGGGTGGGGAGGAGGGCAGGGAGAAAGGAGGAGGGAGGCTTCGCATTCCGAAGGCCGGAGGTGCCTTCCCGGGAAGCCAGGCTGCTCCGGCTTTGTTGTTGGGGAGGAAGAGGCCCAAGGGGGGGACGGGTTTGGAGAGCCCTCCCCGTCTGCGGGGGACCACGCTCTGGGACAGGGGGTGCCCGTCCCGCGGGGAGGAGGCCGGTGCAGCCTTGTCCCCGCTCCCTGCCCAGGAAAGGCGGTCAGAGAAGAGCCACGCGTGTTCTTTTGAGGAAAGTCCCTCTGCCATCCACCTGCGCGGCCACCCCGGGCCGCAGCTTCTGCGGCCGCTGCACATTCCCGGCCTCAACAGGCAACACTGCATGTTGGGAAAGGTGCAAGGCCTTTCTCTTACTTTCTCTCTTTTTTTCAAAGAAGTTATTTAGTTGTTGTTGTTGTTATTGTTATTATTAATTTAAAGAAGAAACTCCGGTTTTCCCAGCCATTGAGGCTGCATCTCTCCGCCCCCGGCCTCGGAGGCCCCTGGGGTTGAGACTGGTGCCTGTCGCTCCCGGCATCCTCGTCCGTCCGAATGGCAAACTTCAAAACCCCTTTCAGGGAAACCCGTTTGCATTTCATTCTAATGGGATTTCTGAATAAATCTCCCCCACCTCCGTGCTGACTCAGCTCTAAGCAGCCATTCCAGGGGAGCACTGTTGGATTTTTATATTTTAAACTTTAAACCACTCGACTGTGAAGGCATAAAGCATTTTGATATTGGCGAGTGCCGGGTGCCAGAGCCCTTCTGCTAAAGCCTTTTGTGTGTGTGTGTGTGGGGGGGGGGGGGTTGAATGATTCTGGGCTGCAGGGGGGGGATGTTGCATCGCCTCCTTACCTGCCTCTCCCACGTCGGGGTGTCCACTGGGCTTGTGGTGCGGCCTATCGGTCTCCTCTACCGGGACGGGCGCCCGCAGCAGCCTGTGGCCACGCTGCTGTTCCCTTTCTTCCTTCACTTGGACACCTTCCACCCGGGAGTGTTCTGGTCACGTGGGGCGGGCCCGCCGGGTCCGAGGAAAGGAAGTGACGCTTCCTCCCTGCCCTCCCCTGAAAAGGCGTCCGTTCCTGACAGGGGCAAGGGCAGCAGGCATTCCAGGGATTTTAATAAGGAGTTCCTCGTTTTCAAGAATAAAGGGTTCGATTTCTGTTTAGAGATGGGGGGGGAGGTTGGGCGAGAAGGGGAGGGGACTGTAGTCAGTAATATTGCGATGGGGTTGCACCATGACGGATGGTGATGGGTTACTGGAGTCCGAGGGGTGATCAGAGGGCAAGGTATAATGCCGGGGGTTCCCGGGCATCACCCCACTGTGTTCTCCTTGTCCTGCCCCCCCCCCCCCGTCTGTCCACAGACTCGTCCTACTCGGAGCCCCCTGACGTGCAGCAGCAGCTGAACCACTACCAGTCGGCCGCGCTGGCGAGGAACAACAGCCGCGTCAGCCCCGGGCCCCTCCCGGGCGCCGCCGTCGGGGAGCAGAAGGCCGAGGCGGTGCTCCACTGCGAATTCTGTGAATTCTCCTCGGGCTACATCCAGAGCATCAGGCGCCACTACAGGGACAAGCATGGCGGCAAGAAGCTCTTCAAGTGCAAGGACTGCTCTTTCTACACGGGCTTCAAGTGAGTGGCGCCGAGAGCAGCCTCGCGGAGCGCGGTGGCTGCACCTGCTCCACCCCCGCCACACGCTCCTTACGGCTCTGCCCAGAGCTCAGGGCGGCCCTGCGGGGGGGTGGGGGGGTGGGATGGGGGTGGGAGGGTGATGCAGGGGCCGGGACCAGGCTGGACCACCAAAGCCTCGTTCCAGAAGACTGCTGGTGGGGGGGGGGGTGAAGAGCTGTGTCAGGACAAACGAGTTTAAAAGTCAGAGCATCCCTTGCCGAACCGGTTTGGCTCAGTGGATAGAGCGTCGGTCTGCGGACTGGAAGGTCCCGGGTTCCATTCCGGTCAAGGGCATGTACCTTGGTTACGGGCACGTCCCCAGTAGAAACAGCTGGTCGATGTTTCTCTCTCATCGAGATTTCTAGCTCTCTATCCCTCTCCCTTCCTCTCTGTGGAAAACCAATAAAAAAATGTTTTTTAAAAAAAGAGCATCCCAATGAGGCAGGCTGTTTGCACCCATCTTTACAGTAGCCCCTCTCCTTCCAGGCGTGACGAGAGAGGCGTGCTTGTAGGGATTTTGGTGTTATGGTTTCAATAAACAGTCTCTCAGAATTTTCCAGAATCAGGTGTTTTAGGTGGACTCATAGAAATGGAAACCAGAGGCCTGGGGGGATGGGTGAAACGGGGAGGGGAATCTAGTCAAGAATACTGTAAGTCTGCATAGGGACAGATAATTACTAGAATTAGTGGGGTGGTCATATCATCCTATATAATAAAAGGCTAATATGCACATGCCCCCTCCACCCGGAGTTTGACCAGAGGGCAGGGCCATCTGGCCCACAGCCCATGGCCCCTCCACTCCCCACTCCCAAATGACCCCCCTTACCCCGATTGGGGTGGGCCAGCCGGACCCTACCAAGGCATGAATTCATGCACTGGGCCTCTGGTAAGGTATAAAAATGTGAAATCACTATATGGTACATCTGAAACTAGTATAACTAATCTATATCAAATATATTTTTTTTAAAAAAAGAAGAATCAAGTATTTAGGGGAACCCACTTCTTTTTATACTCACTCTGAGTCCAGCCAGGGGGCGACATTCCCAGAAAGGAGTGACCCCTGTGCGACCACGGCCCGTTGTTGGGTGGGCGGCTCCTGCTTGGCAACCATGGGCATCGGCTGTGGTCTGGGCCCTCAAGCAAGGGTGCCAGCAGGGAGGTGTGTGTGCACATGAACCGGCCCCTTGTCACACTGATCGCCCGCCCGTCCCCACCTCTCCCGCAGGTCTGCCTTTACTATGCACGTGGAAGCCGGGCACTCGGCCGTTCCCGAGGAGGGCCCCAAAGACCTGCGCTGCCCCCTCTGCCTCTATCACACCAAATACAAGCGCAACATGATCGACCACATCGTGCTGCACCGAGGTAACCGCCCGACTCGGCTTCGGGATGGGGGGGGGGAGGTGGCATCGGGTGCCCGCTCATGGTGGCAGGGGCAGGGGCGGCATGCTAGGGATTTGAATAAGGAGCTTCTCATTTTTAGGAAGAAAGCGTTCAGTTTCTGTTTAGGGATGGGGGGAATGGGTGAAAAGGGGAGGAAACTGTAGTCAGTAATATTGTGATGGGGTTGCATGATGACGGATGATGATTGGTTACTGGAGTCAGTGGGGTGATCAGAGCGCAAGGTACAACAAGGTTGAATCACTGTATCGTACACCTATTCTGTTAACTAGTAAAACGAATGTGGGTCGACTATACTTAGAGAAGAAAAAAAGAATGAAGTGTTTGGGGGAATCGGTTTCTTTTTCTACCCAGTTTGCATCCAGGCAGGTGGCGCCCCTGCAAGCTGGGAGAAGCAGCGAGGGAGCACTTAGGCAGGAAGTCTTGGCCTGAGGGGTCCCGCCTGGCTTCCGGTCCCGGGGCCCGTGTGTCAGGGAGGCTCCGTGCCCCCTCAGCGCTCGGGAGGGGCCATGGCCTGCTGCCGCCGAGCAGACAGGAACGGTGGGACCTCACCTCTGCAGCTGATCCCTCTCCCCATTCTGCCGCCCTTTGGGGTCCGAGCTTCAGTCCTAATGAGCTCCGTGACTTTCCCTCCCTGCGCTGAGAACTCAGGGAAGGGGGACAGGGAGCAAGATAAGAAGGGTGGGGGGTGCAGAGCAAGATGAAATGCTAATGGGGGATGCGGTTGGCCATCCCAACTCAGAATGCAGCTCAGTGGGAGGCTGGTCTTGACAAGTTAAGAGATGGTTAAGCCGAAACCGGTGTGGCTCAGTGGATGGAGTGTCGGCCTGCGGACTGAAAGGTCCTGGGTTCGATTCCGGTTAAGGGCATGTACCTTGGTTGCAGGCACATCCTCAGTAGGGGGTGTGTGCAAGAGGCAGCTGATTGATGTTACTCTTTCATCCACCTTTCTAGCTCTCTACCCCTCTCCCTTCCTCTTTGTAAAAAAAAAAATCAATAAAAAATATTTAAAATAGAAAAAAGAGACGGTTGGGTGTCTGCCTTGCTGAGTGGGGCTGATCTCAGCACTAGATGTGGCTCTCATTGCCCCCCCACCCCCGGCTCCCTGGATGAGTAAACATCTTTGGTCTCTGGGGCCCATGTTAAGACTAAGACGTGCTTCTGAAGCCTCGGTGAATTAAAACACTTGCAGCAAAAGGCAAGAAAGACAAGCGCTGAGCTGGTCCCGAGACGGAGCTCTTGCTGCCAGCACCGAACTCGCCTTAGCTTTTCGCCCAGACACACGGGCGGGTGTGTTTACATGTGGGGGGAAGGGAAGAGAGGGTCTGTTCCGCTCCCGGGAAATCTGAGTGAGAAAAGCTCGACCCCGGGCGGCAGTATGGGGAGAGGGAGTCAGCTGCAGAGGTTTGTGTTGGCTGTGGCGGGGGGAGAGCCTGCTGCTCATCCATGTGTCCGCAGATATTCGTCCTCTGCCGGCCACACGCCAGGCTGTGCGGGCTCCCTGGGCGAGAGGGGCCCGGGAGACCCAGCGCCTGCCTTCCTCGAGGATAAGGTAGTGAGTGACGGGTATCTCGGGAGATTCACAGTGGCCGATAGGCTTCCGGTTGGGGTCCAGAAAGGTGGAGCGGGTGGCTCTCGCACAGCCACGACGGCGTTTCAGGGGGTGGTGAAGACTTCAGGCGAGGCCTGTTCCTTTCCTGGGTGACTTAAGACAGCAGAAGAGTTCCTCTCACCCTCCTGGAGCCTAGAAGTCTGACATTGAGGTCCGTGCTCTCCCGGAGGTCTGTGTCTGAAGCAGCGGCCGCCAGCCGGTGGTCCCCGGACCACTGGTGACCCAGGAGGTCCGAAAGGTTGGCGGCCGCTGCCCTGAAGGAACCCTCCTTGGGCTGGCCGCGGGCGGCTCCCGCATCCTCTGCCTCCAGCCGCGTCCCGCCAGGCCCTGCCTCCGCCTGCCCGGGCCTTCCTCCCGGCGTGGGCGTGGGGGCCCTCTGGCCGCTGGCTGAACGCGCACAAGGTCCTGGGACACATTGCACTCCCGGAATTTGAACTTCAGTGGGAGGAGTGACGATGCACAACGGGATAGTGTCCTGAGTCTGTTTCCATTGAATTTATGGTCATTGGAAGCAGGATGCCTCATGCGTAGCTCTGCCCTTATGTGCCTTGGGCACCTGCAGTGGGCAGATTGGATTATGGGATGAAACACAGGGGTTTTTTGGTGTTTTTTTTTGTTTTTGTTTTTGCCAAATGTTTGCATTGTCGTTATGGAGCTGTGTGATTTGCCACCACTGCTCTCCAGTTGCATGTGAGCATCAATTCTGTTTCCCAGCCTGCAACCCCAGTACCTACACAGACACTGACTTTAACCGAGGCTTGGAGGTGGGTGTCTTTTGGGACCAGAACTCATCTCCCCTGATTTATCCGATCAGTGTCGTTCCTCTGGAGGGGGGAAAAACGTACAGCGAGATGGCCCATCTTCCATCTCATTCAGCAAAGTTACCTGTTCCCTTCCATCCCCATCAAATGTGTTCGCCTATTCAAACCGGAAGGGCGGTTTCCAGCTCTCTCTGGCTGAGGGTGGGGACCTGGCTCATGTGGGAACTTAATAACTTCTCGCCAGTAGCTGCTGTGCTTCTGTTTATGCGTCTCGACAGGGTTATGTTAGGGGATGGTGTTGCGGTAGTTCATCCTCACCTGACATTTTTCCTTTGCTTTTTTAGAGAGAGAGTGGAAGGGAAGGAGAAAGGGAGGGAGTGAGAAAGGCAGAGAGAGAGAGAGAGAGAGAGAGAGAGAGAAACACATCAATGTGAGAGAGACACATGCATTGGTTGTCTCCTGCACACACCCTGACCAGGGCAGGGATCAAACCTGCCACCCAGGTACGTGCCCTTGACCAGGAATTGAACCCAAAACCCTTCGGTCTGTGAACTGATGCTCTAACTCCTGAGCAACACTGGCCAAGGCAGGAGGTAATTTTTTTTTTTTTTTTAAGAATCTTTCGTTATATTCCTAACAGCTTTCTAGAACTCACCCTTGTTGCTTTTCAGCTGCGAGGGAGGGAGTAATGGGTGGCCTTTGGTCTGGGTGCTCTGAGTACGATGGTCTGTGCACGGAGTTTATGGAGCAGATGACTTCCAGCTCTCTCCCTGCTTCCCTTGAACTTGGCACGCTACGGCCTCTCGGGGTCTGTCCGGCTGCAGCCCAGCCGTGAGGAGGGGATGCGAGTACTGCTGATGTCACAACCTTTTTGCAGCCAGCGCCGGGAGCCGAGTCACAATGAGTGCGATTCAGGCCCAGCTTCTCGCCCAGGGTGACTCGGAGAGGTGTGAAGTCAAGAACGGCCCACAGTTGTCGCTGCCCCCGCAGGGGTGGGGGGAACCCCGTGCTTCTGCAGCCAAGTCGGGCTCAGTCCCTAGAAACGGCCCCGCCTCTCACGTTACGTCCCCACTCGCTCGCCTCTGGAATGAATAGCCTCATTCAGAAAACCGTGCCCACCGGTCAGTGCCTCTCCCGTTGGTGCTTTTTCATCTCGGTCATGTTAGCTTACATTTTTCCCTGAAAAAAAAAGCTAACGGTTTTCTAAAAGTGACACTGGTGACGATCCATACAACGAAAGAGCCGTGGGATGCGGGGCACGTCTTAGTGTGGAAGTGGGAAGCCCCACCTTTTGGGGCAAGCAAGCGGGGGAACAACGTGCCTCCCAGCAGATCCAGAGGCTGTGGGAAGAAATCCAGACAGAAGTGGCCGCCTCCCACGCCTCCGAGGTCTACAGCATTTGCCTCTTCACACCATCAGGAGTGAGAGGCTCACAGGTCAGCTGCCTGCAGACGGGCCGTTCTCTGTGCTTGGGGGTGGGAGGGGGCGGGGGGTGGAGGAGGAGGGCACGGCCTAGGTCCCAGCTCCCAACGTGGGCTGACCCAGGGCAGGGGTTCGGGGGAGGCAGCGGACAGGTGGGTTCTCCGGTTCCCCGTCCGTCCGTCACCGCAGACGATAAAACGGATTCCGCAGAGTGTTAGGAGGATGAGAAGGAGCGGTGGGGGTCGAGGGCCTAACGCAGGGAACACTTTATAGACCGTATCGGTCGTCCGCCTGAATCACCGCTATTTAAACGCCACCACATTGTCCCGGGTGCTCTGGGCTGCGTAAAACCCATTTCGGCACACGGAGCGGAGCCGGACGCTGCGAAGGAGACGAGCGAGTGGTGGAGGAGTTCCAGCAGGGACCTGTGCAGACACTGACAGGACAGATTCTTCACGGGGGAGGAGGGAGGCCTGGATGGTGCCTGGGCGAACGTCTTCAATCTGTCGGGCCTGGTTCTGTGGAAAACATAACCGTCCCCCGAGGCCGGCAGACCGGGGCCCACGGCACAGGCCAGAGCCCGAGGATGGGAGGGGAGGAAATGATAGAATGAAAGTTAGGGACAAACGCAGAGGGAGCAAGAGGAGGGGGGGTGCAGTCTGGAGGAAGGCGCCAGAAAAGCCCACGTCAGCACCGCCTGCCACGCTGCCGAGGGGACGCATACCCTCCGAGTGCTGGTCCCCCTGGCTCAGCCTGCGCCCGTCCGCTGCTGTGGCACCGGCTTGCTCACGGACCATGGACACGCGTGTCGGACCCAGGGCAGCTGGTATCAGTGCTTGGCCGGGTGCCCGGACAGCGGTTCGGAACCAGGGTCCACCTTGCCTCCTTGGGGAGCGCGCTGGGTTGTCACACATGGCGAGGAGGGGGAGCTGCTGGCATCTGGCGAGTCGGGGCCGGGCATGCTGATCGCCATCCTGCGATGCTCAGGACAGCCCCTTGACGAGGAATCATCGGCCCCAACATGTCAGGTCTGCCATTCCTGAGAAGCTGTGGGTGGGAGGAGCCAAGCATCATAAATGGGCTCCCTTTTTCCCCCAAAAAATATATTATTATTATTTATTTATTTTTACAGAGAGGAAGGGAGAGGGATAGTGAGTTAGAAACATTGATGAGAGAGAAACATCGATCAGCTGCCTCCTGCACACCCCCCACTGGGGATGTGCCCGCAACCAAGTTACATGCCCTTGACCGGAATCGAACCCGAGACCGTTCAGGCCGATGCTCTATCCGCTGAGCCGGATGGGCTCTCTTAAGCCTCCTGGTGCATGCCAAAGCGTTTTCTCCTTCCTTTACACCAAACCGTGGAGCTGAATGGCTGGAAGGCTGGCAAACATTTGCCCTTCTGGGGAAATGTGTGGGTTGCATCGTAATCTTGTGTTTCTTAGCCGTCTGCTGTCCTTCGTTTTTAAAAAAAAACCTTGTATTTCTAAATGAGCGGCTGACTCTTTGCTTCGGGAAATTAACATGTACGTCCGCGCCCCGGGGAGGTCAGGACCCCACCTGCCAGCCCCCCTGCCCAGCTGCCTGGCCGGCCAATTAGCGGCTGCGCTCGGGGCTCCCACGGCAGTGTGCACCCCGCAGGGAGGAGAGGCCGTGGTGGCCGAGACTCAGGCACAGCACAGGCTGGGGGAACCTCCCCGGGCGCCCGGCGCACCCCAACAGCAAAGGGGGGGCTCCCCGTGCCCGGGGAGGCCGCCAGCGCACCACATACACGCGGGGAGCCCCGCTGCTCGGCGGCTCCGGGGACCAATCACGCCTTCTTGGCTTAGTAACGCGCTGTTTCTAAACAGCAAAAGTATATGTTGCGTGCGTCCGTTTGTAAACCTACAGACGGCCTTCTGAAACCCAGACAGCGTGAAGGCAACGCCGTATTTGATCCTCGCACAAATAGCACAGGTTTTAATTTTATCCCGGGCATGGTTTCTGGCGCGCGTGCCGGCGCTCGGGGCAGACGGGTGTGAAATCTAATTTGAAACGCGAGGGCGCAGGGTACTGCGTGCACAAGCACACGCGTCCCCAGCCTGCAGTGTTGGGATGTTCCTGGGGAAAGCACCCAGATCCTCTGTTTTTATCCACCCCACCCCACCCCCACCCCCTTGTGACAGTCTGATCAGGGACTGAAAAGGCACAAATCCCCCGCGTCTCCCACGCCCCCGCCGCCGCCCGCAGGCTGCCCGCGGCCTTTCCGCTCTGTGGGTGCTGCACAGCCGGAGCTGGAGTTTTCGGTGAATGAAAGTGTGCTCCGGGCTTCTTTGTTTTCGGATTTGGCGTCAGACTAGACGTGCCACTGTTTTCATTCAGGGGGAGGAGAACTGTCCCCTGGAGAACACGCCGGAAAGGGGAACGGGAATGGCATTGGAGGTGACGGGGGCACGGCTCCCAGCGAGGCCGACGTCAGTGTCTGGGTTTTGAAGTTCCTTCCGAGAGCTCTGTCCCTCACCTTTCCCGTTTGTAAGACGTGGGGATGATTTGAGCCTCGTTGAGTTTCTAGGAAGGCGCGCTGTGGGGGCGCAGAGGTGCCGGGGAATGCCCATGTCCTGCCCCCTTACAGACATCACACGGGAGAAGCAGGCCTCAGTCGCTGTGGGTCATCATCAGTGTTGGTAGAAACGGCCGCCGCCTCCCATCCCTCACCCCTCCTTCCCTCTCCTCCACGCTGAGCCCCACAAGCCCCATCCAGCCCGCCCGCCCCCGAGTGCAGACCCTTCTGGATAGCAACACGCAGAGTTTTCAGTCTCGGGAAACTCGGTGTGTGTCGAGGAGTCCGTTCGTCCGGAAGGTGGAGGGGAGGGGAGTCCGTGTGCGCGGGTCACGGGCTGAACGCGGGGAGAAGTAGCGAACCGAACGGGCGAGTCTGCTCTCGGGTTGCCGTCGGTAACGATGCCCGTCTTCCCCCCCCCCCCCCCCGTGTCCCCACAGAAGAGCGCGTGGTCCCCATTGAGGTGTGCCGGTCCAAGCTGTCCAAGTACCTGCAGGGCGTGGTCTTCCGCTGCGACAAGTGCACCTTCACCTGCTCCAGCGACGAGAGCCTCCAGCAGCACATAGAGAAGCACAACGAGCTGAAGCCGTACAAATGCCAGCTCTGCTACTACGAGGCCAAGCACACGGAGGAACTGGACAGCCACCTCCGGGACGAGCATAAGGTACGTGCGGGGGCTTCCGGCCTCCCCCACCCTCCGCATAGCTGTGCGTGGGCTGCGCCCGGGGGATGGGGGTTGGGGGGGGTCTGCCGAATGTGGTCACACCGCTGCGTGCAAGGCAGGCGTGAACTGAATTCATGTTCACAGTGAGGTTTGGTTTCTTTTCATTCATAGAAGAAATGTAAGGTCATTCCAGATGGAGTAAGAGAAATCACCCATGAGGCTACCACCCCAACCCAAATGCTTATTAACACTGTGGTCTCTCGTAGGCCCACTTTTCTGTGATTTTCATCAGCCGTTTTTCAACCTTTTTCATCTCATGGCACCCATAAACTAATTACTAAAATTCTTCGAAACACTAAAATATATTTTTTGCCGATCTGGGGGGGAAAAAGTGTAATTTGGCTATTGTGTTGGCTGTTGTCATATTTTATTTGACAATCTAAGGGGAAAAGAGTTCAGTGCCCTATGTAGTCAGGTATTGCATGTTTTAAAAAAAAAAAAAACTCTTGCAGCACACTGGTTGAAAATTGCCGATTTACCCCCTTTTTTTTTTTACTTAACATTTTAACATGTGTATTTTTCTGTATTATTTTAAACCTATTTCCTCAAAGGTTGACCACCTTTTCCTGTAAAAATGGGAATCGTGACACCTTCGTTATTTCAGACTTTGTGGGCCGGACCGTCTCTGTGGCACCTCTGCCCTTGTAGCAAGAAAGCCACCACAGACAAGCCCTCCATGAATGGGCATGGTCATGTTCTAATAAAACTTTATTCACAAACCGGCGGCAGGCTGTGCACCCACTAGTTGCAGGCCCCTCCTCTGCCCGGTGGCCGTGCCGCTGTGTCCCTCGGTGGTGCAGGCTGCTTCTCCTAATGCTGTGCTAACTCCAGGGCTTTTTCCAGGGTGTCCCCCTTCGTGTGTGAACACTAGATGGATTGTGAGTTACTTGGGGAGTGGGATCGATGACCAGGTCCATGCAGGAAGTAAAAGAAAAGGTTAGGGGCGGGGAATCTCTTGCAGAAGGGCTGCTGCTCAGAGGTACCATGATGCAGCACAGCTTCCTCACTTCTCACGGGGCCTACTTTTTCACCTCAGGGATGGAGACGGGTTGTTTCCGGTTCTGTGCTTGTTTCGGGCTCTGTGCGTTGCCAAGAGCAGGGGGCGCTATGATGCGTGTTTGTTTCTGGAAAGAGCCTGTTGAAAGGCTTTCTAGTTAACTAACCAGGAAGTCCACAGCCTCTAGCGAGTGTGCTCTTAGGGCACAAGGAGAAGCACTTGCGCTGTTGATTCCTTCTCCCCCGCTCCGTGTCCTCACCGTGGAAAACAGTCTTGAGTCATCCGCACCCAAGGGTTAGGATTTTCCTGGCGGGGTGTTGAGGGAGAAGACTGACCTCTGTCGCCCAGCCACAGTTTAATGATTTTTATGGTAACTTTTTTGCATTCGTTTTCTAACGTGCCTGCCCAAACATGAAAGCAGAGAAGAAAAACCTGAATTACCTCACTTAAAAACGTTGATATCCCTTCTTAGTCCAACTTCTGGGCATTTCTGCCCCAAACTCAATGGAAAATCGCACACTGAGTTCACACCCAGCTCTCAATCTGTGTCCGTGTATCTTATTTATATAACCACCTCACATATTTTTGTTTATTATTTACTAGAGGCCTGGTGCACAAAATTCGTGCACAGGGGAGTGAGGGCAGGCAGGTGTTCGCCTCAGCTCGGCCTGCACCCTCTCCAGTCCGGGACCCCTCAGGGGATGTCTGACTGCCGGTTTAGGCCCGATCCCAGGGATCGAACATCCTTCTCACAATCCTGGACCCCTGGCTCCTAATCGCTTACCTACCTGCCTGCCTAGTTGCCCCTAACTGCCCCCCCCTGCTGGCCTGGTCACCCCTAACTGTCCCCCCTGCTGGCCTGGTCACCCCTAACTGCCCCCTGTTGCCAGCCTGGTTGCCCCCAACTGCCCCCTCCCGGCCAGCCTGGTTGCTCCAACTGCCCCTCCCCCACCCCACCCCACCCCTGCCGACCTGCTTGCCCCATGCAGCCTGCTGTTCAGTCATTTGGTTGTTCCTCACTAACCGCCCTACTGGCCTCATCATCCCACGCAGACTGCTTGTCAGTTATTTGGTCATCCCTCACTAACCCCCCCCCCCTGCTGGCCTGGTCATAGGCAGCCATCTTGTGAGGGTGTGAGGGTTAATTTGCATATTGCCTCTTTATTATATAGGGTTGTGTTCAAAAACTCAGGCTGGTAGTTTTAGGCTAGAGCAAGCAGGATGGTCATTCTTCCCTAGTCGTTGCAGGGTAGCCTGTGAGTCACCGGGGAAACCCCGGCGTTAGAAGCCACGCAGATGTGCAACCAGTGGCTTCCTGCGCAGGCGAGCGAGGCCGGGCATGGGCATCTGCACCCGGGAACTTGGTTGCTCAGGAAAACAGGCCTCGTTTAGAGCGTTTGGGGCCAAACAGACCTGGGTTTGAGTCTTGTCTCCACTATTGACTACAACTTAGGCAAGTGACTAACATTTCTGTGTCTGGTTTGTGATTTCTAAATGGGAATCCTGACACCTTTCTCAGGAGTTTTGTGGGATTAAAGGAAGTCCTGGTATTTCACACATTTTGAGGTCCACTGTGTTCCTCAGTGTGTCTGTGAGCTGATTTGTGATCAAGTAGAACAATGGTTGTACGTGTCACAAAGGCCTAACGTGTGTGATAAAATCACTGATGATACCTTGGATTTCAGACAGGACTTTGATGTTATATGTTCAGCTGCCAAGTTATGTTCTCTAGATTTACTCTTCCTTGTCCTTGACCAGCTTATCAAGTCCACGGAACACCTAATTGATGCCACAGAATTGCCGCTTTCACACGGCTAATGATTTTCATCTTTGTCTCAATTGCCGTTAAGTTTATGAGACTCCTGCTTATTACTGATGGCAGCGCTATCTTTTCCCCATTTCTATTCCTTCTTTTCTTAATGATAAGTGCAAAATGCAGTTCACATTTTTTAAATAATTATCCAACACTGTTTCATAAACAAAGATAGCAGTGCTGCTGAAATAGAATTTTTGACTGGCAGGCATTTATGCACTATTAAAAATAGTCATTAGGGGGGAAGAGATACAAAAATCTGATTTCAACATTCATGAAGCAGTGTACAATGTACTGAAGAGATGTTTGCTAATAATTCAGGTACAAAAGTCAAGGACCATAAGACAAGAACAAGAAATTAAAGGCATAAGAATTGGAAAGTGAAATGTTTTTGTTCATAGACAATGCGATCTTTGTAGTAGAAAATCCTAAGTAATCCACTTAAAAGTTACTAGAATATTAATGAATTGAGCAAAGTTGCAAGATATAAGGTCAATAAACAAAAATCAATGATATTTCTATATGTTGATGGAAAATCTAAAAATGAATTTTTAAACAGGTCAATTTCATTGCTAAAACATCAAAAAGAATAAAGTACTTAGTAAATTTTAACACAAGAAGTGTGAAAGCTGTACACTGAAAACTACAAAATATCATTGAGAGAAATAAAAGAACTAAGTTAATGCAATACATATCATATTCATGGACTAGACCAGGGGTGGGCAAACTTTTTGACTCGAGGGCCACATGGGTTCTTAAACTGGACCGGAGGGCCGGAACAAAAGCATGGATGGAGTGTTTGTGTGAACTAATGTAAATTCAAAGTAAACATCATTACATAAAAGGCTACGGCCCACTCTTTCGGGCCCACGCGGGTCGGATAGAACAACTGAACAGGCCAGATCCAGCCCGCAGGCCGTAGTTTGCCCACGCCTAGACTAGACTCAATATTGGTAAGTCTTCCCAAAGTGATCTACATATTCAATGTAATCTCTGTCAAAATCTCAGTAGTCTTTGTCCTTTGGCAGAAATTGACAAACAGAATAAAATGTGTATGGAAATGCAAAAGACCTAGAATAGCCTCAACAGTGTGGAGAAAGAACAAAATTGGAGGACTCACTCTTCTTGATGTCGAAACTTACTGTAAAGTTACAGTAACCAAGAGCATGTGCTATTGGCATAAGGATAGATGCCTGGATCAATGTGCAGAAGGACAAGCCCAGAAATAATTCCTAGGATATGTGCTCAATTGATTTGCATCCTAATGCTAAAGCAATAAGGAAGAGATGGTTTTTCAACAAAAAGTGCTAGAACAATTGGACTTCCATATGCAAAATAATGAACATTGACCCTTACCATCCCTCCCAACACAAAAACTAAATCAAAATGTATTGTGAACCTTAACGAAGGAGCTGAAAGTATAAAACTTCTAGAAAAAGAGGAGAAAGTTGCCCTTCGGTTAGGGAACATTTTCTTGGATTCAATACAAAAGTTAGGGACAGTAAAAGAAAAAATATATATTAAATGTCATCAAAATTAAAGTTTAGTTCTTCAGAAGACACCATTAAGAAAATGAAAAAGCAAGCAACAGATGTTAAGCAAATATTTGCAAAGTGATTGCCAAATAAAGGACTTTAAAAAATATAAAGAACCTTTACAACTCAGTAATAAGGTAATTGAATTAAAATGACAAAGATAATCTCACAGAGGGCTGGTTGGAGTATAAAATGGCACATCCACTTGGGAGCATTTGGGGCATTTGGTAAAAAGTTAAACATACACTTGCCATCTGACCCAGCAAGTCTCCTCCCACATGAAGTTGACTGATAGCCAAAGCCGGTTTGGCTCAGTGGATAGAGCGTTGGTCTTCGGACTGAAAGGTTGAAAGGTCCCAGGTTAGATTCCGGTCAAGGGCATGTACCTTGGTTGTGGGCACATCCCCGGTAGGGGGTGTGCAGGAGGCAGCTGGTCAATGTTTCTCTCTCATTGATGTTTCTGGCTTTCTATCCCTCTCCTTTCCTCTGAAGTAAATCAATAATATATATATATATTTTAAAGTTGACTGATAAAACGTGACACATATATCCCCACAGTGGAATTATACTGATTATCAATAAAAAGAAATGAGTGATGGACACATGCTACAATGTGGGTAATCCTTTAAAATATCGTGTTCAGTGTACAAAAGCCGGGCACAAAAGACTGCAGATTACATGACACCATTTATATGAAATTCCCAGTTAAGGCAAAACTAGAGATGAAACAGGTCAGAGGTTGGCTGGGGCTGGAGATGGGGCGCAGGGATTCATTACAGAGGGTGTGAGGGAATCTCTCAGAATGATAGAAGGGGACTTATACAGATTGTGTTGAAGGATGCACAAGTGCATGAACACTGAAACTCAATGAACTGTTCATTTAAAATAGGTGGTTTTAAAAAATACTCCGTAGATTAATTTTATTTATTAAAATTATTAAAATTAATAAATTTATTGATTATTATTAATTATTGTTTATTTAATAAATTTATTAAAATTATTTTATTACTTAAAATTTATTAGTTTTAGGGGGCAGAACTCGACCCCTAAAAGGTGCACTTTTCTCAGGACCCAGCACCTAACAGGCCCTCGATGAGTGTTAACTTCCTGCAGTTTTCTTAAAGTTGATCCTGGGCAGATAAGTCTACAACAGTGTTTCCCAAAGTGTGGTACGTGTACCCCCAGGGGTACGGGAAGAGTTTGGCGGGGGTACGCGTTGCACCGGAGTTTGGTGGGGATATGCACTTCACCGTGCTTAGCTGCGCCTAATTCTACGTTCTCATGAGTCAAGTCAAGACAGTCTTGTGAGGCGTGAGGTGGTCCGGTGTGCAAATAAATGTTATTTATAATATAACTTTTATATTTTATTATGAATAATTTTATTTTTCGTTTATTATTATTTTGTATATGTACCAAAAAAGAAAAAATAAATATATTTTGATTGTTACTAAAATACATCCTCTTTTTTTTTGACGAGGGTTACTCAGCGTTATGAAAATTATAGAAGGGGTACACATATGTCAAAAGTTTAGGAAACACTGGTGTACAAGATGCCCGAGATGCAGGTTAATGTGTAAACTGCCAAAAACAGAAATGTGCAGGAGACTCCGCAATGGGTTCTAAGCTAAGGTTTGCTGCTTTTTCCTCGGCTTTAAGACTCTGTGTTCCACGAGTAGCTTTCTTAGCTGATTTCGTGTGAGGGACAGAATCCACAGAGGAAACTGGAAGACACTGTAGGATGTATTTTCAGTCAGAGGATTTGATAACCCAGAACTGGACATGGAAAACTGGAGTTCTCCATTCCGCCTGCAAAGCTGGTAAAAATGCTTCTAAAGACTGTTACGGTTCATGGGACCAAAAACTGGTTCCAGCAGGAGAGGGGGCATTGAATGCAGCCTTCCTTTTAAGAACCAGTTCTCAAGTGGCCACGCTGCCGCTGCCATGCTTGTCCTCGGAAGTCAAGGTGAGGTAGCACTCCTTTCCCAGGTGTCACAGAACCTGGTCCTCACAGCTTTCTCTGTGCTGGTGGACAAGGAAGCACTTGCATTGCCTTGGAGTCTGAAGCAAGCAGTGCAGTGTCTTTACTTTTTTTTTCATCCTCCACTTCCTGTCATTTTTTTATCTCACTAGATTTCCTAAAAGACAGGTTATTCTGTTATTTCAACCCTTCCATTCTCCCTCCTTCCATCCCCACCGCCCCCAACACACACACACACACACACACACACACACACACACACACACACAAAATGAAGTCATATATCTACAGTGCCATTTATTAGCAATGCTAGTGAAAGTCAAAACATAACATTTCTAGGAAACTTGAAGTCGTGAAAAAAAAAAAAACCCAACCCACAATCCTTGTACTCCCATTTAAAAAAACCCAAAAACACATTTTTAAAGAAAGTTTAACTCTATTCAATACCTTGTTAGTGTTCTTTATGGTTCTGAAGTCTCTTCGCTACTTGAAGGAACATAAAAATATATTATCTCTAACTTAGTTTGCTCATAAAATTGTCATGTTCGGTATATTAAATTTAGAAGGATAGTCTATTCAGGCAATACGCAGTCACTAATTTAATTTACTTGGAAATGTTTTTAATTTTTTTATACAAATGGAGCCTCAGGCGGCTGAACTCTAAGGAACTCGTATCTCTTCCTTTTCGCCAGTTTGGCAAAAGCAGCAGAACCCAGAGCTCAGGAGGAATTACCAGCAGTTTAGTGATTCCCATAACATTGTTCAGCTTTCTGGACCAGTGAAATCCACAGTGGCAAAAAAAAAAAAAGTCATATAGAGCATTTGTTTCCAGCAAAGTAAATGAGAAGAAACAAAACAAAAGAAGCACCTTCCCCAATGCCAGATCATATACACACGTTTGGCCACTTTTATTATTTATTTTATTGTCTAAAGTTTTACATATGTCTCCTTTTTTCCCAGTTGACCTCCCCCCACAAGCCATTCCCACTCCGGGCAAGCCCCCACCGCCACAGTGTCCGTGACCATTGGCTACGCTAATATGCATGCATGCAAGTCCTTTGGTTGCTCTCTAACCCTCCCTCCCCTACCATTTGTCTCTGAATCTATTCTTGTTCATCAAATTATGTTGATCATTATATCCCACATATGAGTGAGAGCATGTGATATTTATCTTTCTCCAACTGGCTTATTTCACTTAGCGTAATGCTCTCCAGGTCCATCCATGCTGCTGCAAATGGTAAGAGTTCCTTTTTTATATAGCAGCGTGGTATTCCATTGTGTAGATGTACCACAGTTTTTTAATCCGCTCAACTGCTGATGGGCACCTAGGTTGTTTCCAGATCTTAGCTATTGTAAATTGTGCTGCTATGGACATAGGGGTGCATATATCCTTTCTGATTGGTGTTTTTGGTTTCTTGGCATATAGCCCCAGAAGTGGGATTACTGGGTCAAATGGGAGATTCATTTTCAGTTTTTTGAGGAAACTCCATACTGTTCTCCACAGTGGCTGCACCAGTCTGCATTCCCACCAGCAGTGCACGAGGGTTCCTTTTTCTCTATATCCTCGCCAGCACTTGTTATTTGTTGATTTGTTGATGATAGCTATTCTGACAGGTGTGAGATGGCATCTCATTGTTTTCATTTGCATCTCTTGGATGATTGGTGACTTTGAGCATGTTTTCATATGCCTCTGGGCCTTGTTTATGTCCTCTTTCAAGAAGTGTTATTTAGATCCTTTGCCCATTTTTTGATTGGATGGTTTATCTTCCTTTTGTTAAGGCCACTTTTTTATTTTATTTTATAATTATTACTAGCAGCTTTAGCTTTACAAGCCCCAAGGATTTCTGCCAGCTAAAGGTTTCTCTAGAACAGTATTTCCCAAAGTGTGGTACGCGTACCCCCAGGGGTACGGGAAGAGTTTGGTGGGGGTACGCGTTACACCGGAGTTTGGTGGGGATATGCACTGCACCATGCTTAGCTACACCTAATTCTACGTTCTCATGAGTCAAGACAGTCTTGTGAGGCGTGAGATGGTCTGATGTGCAAATAAATGTTATTTATAATATAACTTTTATTTGTATTTTACTATGAATAATTTTATTTTTCGTTTATTATTATTTTGTGTATGTACCAAAAAAAGAAAAAAGAAATATATTTTGATTGTTATTAAAATACATCCCTTTTTTTTGACGAGGGGTACTCAGCGTTACGAAAATTATAGAAGGGGTGCACATATGTCAGAAGTTTGGGGAACACCGCTCTAGAAGATTAGGTCATCTCAGCTTTGTTTTCCCTCATGTTAGTCTTGCTTCTTGACTTATCAGTTCTAGGCCCGTGTATTCGTGCATTTAGAAGAGAGAATTCATAGATGAAGAGGGGGTGAGGCCGTTTTTCAGAGGGACTTGCCCGGCAGAACCTGAGGTGTTCCCCAAGGAGATGTCCCACGTTCTCTGTATCCTTCGAACCCGTCCTCTGAACTCTCCCGTCAGGAGTAATCGCTCCTGCTTCCAGGCGTCCACAGGACTTCCCTTCTCCCTCTATAAAGGCCCTCAGTGCATGCTGCTTGGCCTCGCCGTTGGCTCTCAGCAAGTCCCTGCCTCGCCATTGGATGCCCTGTTCTTAAGTCGGAAACCCCATTGTTCCCCTGTCTTTCCTTCCCAAGTCTGACCTGTGCCCTGCCTGCTGTGAGGGCTCCAGTAGCCGTCTGCTCCATCGATCAATGAAATCGCTCTTCACGTAGGAGATGTCAAGCGTCCTGTTTGTTCCAAGAAGCAGAATGTGGCGGCAGCATCAGCATCTTTGCCCCCGTTTCCAGCCCGGGAGACTGGCCAGGGCTCCATCGGCCAACGGCAGAGCTGTCTGACGTTCCTAATAATGGTCCTTGCACTCGGCTCTCTGGAGAACTTGGGACCGGAGTTATGCCGAGATTCTCCGCATGAGTTGATGCTGTCTGCTTTGCCTAGGATGGGTCTGGCAGGAAAGGAAGTGTTCTGATTTGACCCAGTGATTGCAAAGGCAAGCAGTTGCCTTCTTGACTTCTGTGTTTCGTATACTTTTAAGGGAAATTGACCATCTTTATCCTGGTTGTTCTTAGCGTTTTCTTCTTAAGGAAAAAAATCCCAGAAGATTCTATTCCTCTAGCCCCTCTAGTTTCACAACAGAGCATTATCAGCACAGTACTTTGTCTTCCTTGGATTCCGCCTGTTGGGTCACGCTGACTATTCGGTAAACAGTCTTACATCTCTCCAGATGATTGGCGTTATAAGAGGGAAGTGGGCACTCTATCACCTGCCGGCCTATGCGAGGGCTAGCCCCGGCTTTAGCACGCGCTTGTCTCGTGGTCTGTTTTCCTCCTCTGCAAATAAGGAAGATGACCCAGAGCTTGCAGAGTGGTTAGAGAAGTTAAATGATACATAGAAAATTATCGGATTAATTTTTAGCGCGTAATAGCTATTTGCTTGGAATGGAATCAAAATCTTTTAGAGAATGTCCAATTTCATTCTCTCATTAGCAAACACGGGGACGCACATCTTAAGGCGGCAATATGATGAACTTCTCTGTGTTTTATGATCTGCCATGGGTGTTTATGTTCCTGGTAAATTGAAATAACATTTGCTGAGTGTCAACCACGCGGCTGACCTCGTCCTCTGCCCTGAGCACGGGAAGCTAAGCAAAGGACGCCGCCCCGCATGGTCAGCGCTCGGTAAAGGTACCCATAAAGCAGGGGCAGACGTGCCCGCCCAGCCCTCCACCCAGGGAGCCTGACGCACGGGTTGCTGAATGTCCTTCTAGAAGCTTGACGAGTGCTCTGATGGAAACGCTCTTACCTGAGAATTAGAGATTCTGACCCGCCCCTTTGGCCATCTTCCTGTAAGGCAGTGTTTCCCAAACTTCTGACATATGGGTACCCCTTCTATAATTTTTCTAACACTGAGTACCCCTCGTCAAAAAAAAAAAAAGGATGTATTTTAATAACAATCAAACTATATTTATTTTTTATTTTTTTGGTACATACACAAAATAATAATAAACGAAAAATAAAATTATTCATAATAAAATATAAATAAAAGTTATATTATAAATAACATTTACTTGCACACCGGACCATCTCACGCCTCACAAGACTGTCTTGACTTGACTCATGAGAACATAGAATTAGGCGCAGCTAAGCACGGTGCAGTGCATCTCCCCACCAAACTCCGGTGCAACGCGTACCCCCACCAAACCCTTCCTGTACCCCTGGGGGTACACATGCCACACTTTGGGAAACAGTGCTGTAAGGAACCGTGGAGACCCTGCCCTGCCGAAGGTTCCCCCCACTGCTTTCTCTCCCTCCTCCCCATCCCGACGTCCCAGGCAGTGCCGAGGTCTGCTGGGTAAACCCCCGGCTATCGCAATCAGGGTGGCAAACTCTGGCCCCTGGACCAGATCCAGCCGCCACCTGTTTGTCTGTGGCCCGCCAGCTCAGAGGGTTTTGACATTTTAAATGGCTGGGGGGAAACATACTCAAGAGTAATATTTTGTGACACATGGAATGACGTGTCATTTGGCTTTCCGTGTTGAGCACAGCAGTGGGGTAGTTGTGACGGAGACCGGGGGGTCCTGGAAGCCTAGGACACGGGCTCACCTGGGCCTCCCCGAAGACCTGCCCGCCTGTCTGCAAGTCCTCGCCAGTGTGCGCCGCACGCCACGTTCCCCGCTTGTGCTGGGAGGGGCGGTTGTCCCTCGCTCCCCGGGGTCCTGTTCCCTTTGGCCTGCCTTCTTAGCGGGGACACAGAGTGATAGGTGACCAGAACACCTGGCCAGGTGGCCCTTTCCGAAGGTACCAGTGCTGCGTCGGGAGAGGGGAACTATGGATCGCCCCACCCCGCGTCTGCTAAGTAATCCGCAGACGGGGTGTCCAGTTGCGCTTTTTCGTTCACCAGTTTCTATCGGTTCTTCCTGGGAGACTGGGCCTGCCACCTAGCACTCTGGGAAAATGCACGCTCGCCGTGGTAGTGTGTGCCAGTCGTAGGTGCCTCTCCCTCGGAAGCAAGCCTGAGTACGGGCTTCCTCCCCTATGCCAGGGGCAGCGCTCAGCCGTCGGCCCAATGGCCAAGGACCAGCAAGCGGGGACAGACGTGGTTGTGAGGCCTGAACGCCCGTCGAGAGCGTTGAGGAAGGGTTGGCAGCGTCAGCGGTGCGAGGTCAGCTTTCCGGGGAAAGCACCTGCTGGCCGGTGCCCCTTCTCCCACGTGCCCATTGGATGGCGGACTGCACCACGCCTCTGGGTTAGGGGCCTTCACGGGGAACTTTGGGGTTTGGGGCAACTGATGAAAACATCAGTTGGTTGCCTCCAGTACAGAGGAGAATTGAACCCTCAGCGTGGGTATTGCCCTGACCGGGAATTGAACCCACCACTCTTTGGTATATGGGACGATGCTCCAACCCACTGAGCCACACTGGCCAGGGCTCCATGTAGTTTTATAGTCTGAGTGAGTATGTATTTGAACACTCCACCCTTCAAAGCCATGTGTACATCTTAAACTTGTACGCTTCTTTTTCTTCCGTGTGTTGTGGGCCTTTGGGAAAACAGGTTATAAGTTACCTTCAGCCGAAACGGGTTTGGCTCAGTGGTAGAGCGTCTGTCTGCGGACTGAAAGGTCCCGGGTTCGATTCCGGTCAACGGCATGTACATTGGTTGCGGGCACATCCCCGATGGGGGATGTGCAAGAGGCAGCTGGTCGATGTTTCTCTCTCGTCGACGTTTCTAGCTCTCTGTCTCTCTCCCTTCCTCTCTGTAAAATATCAATAAAAACATATAAAAATAAAATTAAAATTAGAAAGTTACCCTCAGCTCCAGAGGAAAAGGTGAATTTCCCTCAGTTGTCCTCTGCACCGTCAGAAAGGGGGCCAGATGGTCTCCAGGTCCGGAAGTGACGTGTATGCTCATTCCAGAAACCGACTCTCACACATAACTGGAATTTCAATAAAGTCCAAACTCTTTGATTTTTTTGACCCTGTAATTTCACCTCTGCAAGGTTAGCCTAAAAAATTAAAGCTAAACAGGAAAGAAAGGATTACATACAATAAGGTCTGTTACTGCATTTTTTAATAGTGAAAAGCCAGAGGTAAACTCACATGGGAGCAGCAAACCATAACATATCCCCTAATGAAACGTTACACAGCGATTAAGAGTGCCGCCGGTGCAGAGACCGCGTGCGCCGCCGCGCCAGGCCTGGCCTGTGAGATCCCGCTGGGAGTCGGACGCAGAGCAGTGCGGGTGGGAGGCGGAGGGGAGTGTGTGCAGGCCGTAAACAATTAATTACTGAGCGGGACGGATCACCAGAGGCGAGGGCAGGGTGCTGTGAGCGTGCAGAGCGAGGATACTTAACCGAGGAGGAGTCTGACACGGAAGGGAGGCTGGAAGACAGAAGTCACCACGTGGAGGGGGCAGGCCAAACGGGAAATGGCAAGTGCACGGGTGGGAGGGAGGGAGGGAGGGGACAGGGGGCGGGGAGGGCACAGGATCAAGAGCCTGTCAGATCCCAGGAGGCTCCGTGAGTCCAGGGCCGTGGGAGCAAAGGGGAGACAGCCGGGAGAGGGCGGCCAGGGCACGGTGATCGCCCGCCACGCACATCTCAGTAAGAAATGAGGCTTTTTTCCTCAGGGCAAGCGGAGGCTGTCATGAACAGATTTAAATTTTTTAAAGCTCACTCAGGAGGCACCGGAGATTAGATGCAAGAGGAGTAAGAGGGGATGACGGAGGGAGGACTTGGCATTAATCCAGGGGAGAGAGGGGCTCCGAGATGCAGCGAGGAGTCTTGGGCAGTAAGGTTAGCATTGGCCGGCTGACCGGGGGACTCAACAGTAGAGTTAGAACCCAACGCGATCAAGACCCGGAAAAGGTCTTGCACTCTTTCAAAATTGTGCAGAATCTGAAAATGTTAACAGTTTCCCAGTGAAGGGAAAGGAAAGAGGGAGGCGGGGGAGAAAAAAGGAACATTCGGTTTGGTGGCAGGTCTGTCACTGGAGCCGTCGGGAAGCAGGGCTCTGGTACCGGACACACAGTAGGCCCTCAGGAAGTCCTGGTCCAGTGAACGAACGGATGGATGAAGACGTACTGGATGAAACAATGCGGGACTTCCTTCTGGCCGTTCTCGGTTTCATCATTTTTGTTTGCTGGCGTCTTGCCACCCCTCATGTCCCTTACACACACAGGTGGCCTGGCTGAAGGGGGGATGTGGGAGAAGGTGGCCACACTGGCTGCCTTTTAACTGCTAGTCCTTTAAAAGATGTGGGGTTTTTTGTTTTTTGTTTTGGGGGGGTTTTTTTACACATAGTTCAAAGTTAGGCAGGTTGGAACCTTGCCTCCTTTTCCTTGAAAACTGGCAACCTAGAAAACTTCTATTCGGATATTTGTCATGAATGCTATTGGGTTAAGATACAGACTTGGTGGCTAAACATAACCTCATAAATATGCATTGACAGTGCTCGTCCTACGCCTTTTCCAAAAGCCAAAATTGGAGAGGACCACATTCCCAGCAAGGGGCAGGAAGACGCCCTTTGGGGGAGCTGCTGTGTTTCGAGTAGGGTGCTGACCCCCCCCCTTTTATAAGTGAGGACATTTGTGTTGAATCACTTGCCCAGAGTCTGAGTTGAATTTAGGTCTGACTTGAGCGCTCTTGCTCCCGTGCCCTCCCCCCGCTCACTTCATGTTGTAGAATGAATTAGTAAAAGTTCATGTCGGTCTGTGGGAGGGAGGCCTGGTGGATAAAACCCAGGTTAGGAAGGTGCCACAAGCAGAAGTGCTTTTGAGACTGTTGCTGGGAACGCTTGAAGGAGAAATCGAGATTCTGAGCCAGCTGCTGCTTCCTCCTCCTCCTCACTTTAGCCTGTTAACTTTTACAACTTTCTCAATGAGCAGAACAACTTGCTGTCCCCGAGCGTTGAGCACTGAGACAGACGCAGACTTCCCTCCCTTCCACCCCCAGGTCTCATTGTTTTCAAAGTGACTGCTTTCCTGGGGTCCTCGTTGTATCGGATTCATGTGCTGTTCCTCTGGTTTCAAAAGAGCTTTTATGCCTAGTGTATTCTTCCTCCTCTGAAATGCTCCCTCTTCCGGATCGTGGTCGGGACAATATGGAGCCCCTCAGAGGACTGACTGCGCGTTGGCCCGGATACTGCTAGTGTCTCTCGTGTTGGTCACAGTTGATGGTGATGTTCCCAGCTGCCCGGCATCTGGAGCCGGGGTGCTCAGCGAATCTGTGCTCCAGTCTGGTCCAGGGAATATCTTGGGATTGTCTTGTACGTCCTCCCTGTCCTCTCCTTGTCCTCCTTATACTCTCTCTCTGGAGCAGCTATGGGCATCGATCTGCCTTGCAGTCTAGTGAATGTCTGTCTGTCTGTCTTCCCTCCCCACCTGCTAGGTGCACTGTGAGCCCCCGGGGGCCGGACTGGGTCTCCTCTGTGGGCCCTGCCTCTACCCCTCCAACAGGGGAGCCCAGCGCCTGCCACAGGGGTAGCCCGTGGCTGTGTGTTGCCCCGAGTTCTGTGCCTAACCTGTGGCTCCTGGTCAGCTGGGAGTTAGGAATCCAGCCACTGTTGCCGGGACAGCCTGTGGCCCTGCAGGTGGCGGGACCAGAGACTGTGGGGGAAGAGGCTGCCACTCTCACCGCCGGTTCTCAGGGTACTTAGAGCCTCTTCACCTCCAGGAGAACTGGGTGGCTTGCGAAGGTCACTGCTTTGAATTCAACTAAAAACGGTTTCCCAGGCCTGGCAGGGTGTTCGGTGGTTAGAGCGTGTGTCTCTAATCAATGTGTGTCTCTCTCCCTTCGATGTCGCCCTCCCCCCCACCCAATCCTCCTTCCTCCCTCCCACTCTGAAAATCACTGGGAAAAAAATATCCTCAGATGAGGATTGACAAAGAAACAAAAGACTGTTTGCTGGCCACCCCTTCTACTCCCCAAGCTTTGTGGTGCTTTTGCTTTCTGGCCAACAGCTCACTCCTCTTACTAAGTGCAGTAAGGATGTTGACAGTCCCATTGAGAACGGCGGGATGTGGGAGCACCCACCTCAGAAACAGCGTCTCCGTGGAGAGGAGGACCGCCTAGCACCGGTGTCGTTGGGTCCTGGTTCCAAACACCGGGCACGGGCACCAGAGTTCTCTCTGCCCACCCGTCCGCGGCCCGCTCCCACCGTGCGCTTGGCCTCTTTCAGGTGAGCCGGAACTTCGAGCTGGTGGGACGGGTCAACCTTGACCAGCTGGAGCAGATGAAGGGCAAGCTGGAGAGCTCCAGCAGCGAGGACGAGGACAAGGAGGAGGAAGTGGGAAAGGCCGAGGACAGAGGTGAGTCTCGCCCGCCCTCCGGGCCCCCGTGGCAGCCAGCGTGTCCGTGGGGAGATGGGGGAGACAGGGAGGCAGGGGGTGCTGTATGATGAACAGAAGAAGCGATCCCTTACTTCAGGAGTAGAGCCGACTGTCTTTTTTTTTTTTTTTAATATATTTTGATATTTTACAGAGAGGAAGGGAGAGAGAGAGCTAGAAATGTCAACGAGAGAGAAACATTGATCAGCTGCCTCTTGCACATCCCCCACCAGGGAAGTGCTCGCAACCAATGTACGTGCCCCTGACCGGAATCGAACCTGGGACCCTTCAGTCCGCAGACCGACGCTCTACCACTGAGCCAGACCGGTTTCGGCCAGAACCGACTGACTGGAGAGACCTGTCAGGGCCGAGTCTTGTAAACTATCCACCTGTAGAAACTCTGAGGGAAACAGGCATTTCCTCTCTCGCTGTGGTGGATTTGTTTATTAACAATGTAGAGCAGTGGTTTGTTTTTAATAAAAGGGGTGTCTTTGGGGTCTTAGTATAAGGACTGGCCAATGGTAAGATGGATGGCACGAGAGCTATCAGGGAATGTCAGTGAACGCCCAATGGGACGCTGGTTTGAAATTGCTGCTGCGGGTCTCACCCTGCTGAGGCTGTGAGCACCGGGGGGGGGGGGGGGGGGGGTCTGCGAGACGGATCCTGAGGCCCCCCCCCCCCCAGTCCTTAGCATGGCCCTCCCTTACCCGCCTTGCTGTTGGCTCTGACAAAACCAGTAGTTTTCATTTAGTCATGTGTTTACAGGGGGCACGGGGGAAGGTCTCATGGAATTTTGTGCTATTTTTCCAACGTCTTCTTAGTCTGTAATTATCTTCAGAATGAAGTCTGTTGAAAGGATATGTAATTACAGACAGGCACGTATGTAGAGTTGTTCTCTACATCGATCGATGCGGGATATGGTGGAAAGTCCAAGACAGTGCGTATGAGCGGACAGGTTGAAATCTGTTCCCTTCCGTTACTGCAGACTCAACAGAACCACCTGGGCCCCACAGCCTGAGAAATGGGCCGTTGACGTCAGCGCAGTGCTGAGGGGGCGGCGCTAGGTGCCATGCTGAGCAGCATCCTGTGCCAGCCCAGCGGCTTCTGGATGCCTCTGCTTCTTTAAGCTCGTGTTGTGGAGAGGGATCTGCGGTTGGCCTGCCCGGGGTTTGGCTTCAGTTCTGCTAGTACCGTGGTCGGCAAACTGCGGCTCGCGAGCCTCGTGCGGCTCTTTGGCCCCTTGAGTGTGGCTCATCCACCAAAACACCACGGCCTGGGCAAGTCTTATTTTGAAGAAGTGGCATTAGAAGAAGTTTTAAAAATTTGGCTCTCAAAAGAAAATTTCAGTCGTCGTCGTACTGTTGATATTCGTCTCTGTTGACTAATGAGTTTGCCGACCCCTGGGCTAGTAGCTATTTGGGTAATTGCTATACGACTGGGTATCTCCCTGTGCATCCATCATCAATAATAATAATATCACCTACCTCCTGGGGTTCTGTGTAAAGCTCCAGTGAGACAAGACACAAACCAGTCCTTGAAACGTGGTGACCACCTGATAGATGATAACCCTGCCATGGAGGTGGTATTATTGTCATCTTACAAATGGGGAAATAAAGGCCCAGAAAAGTTGAGAGCTCGTGCAAAGTTTAAAAAACAAAACACTCCAGATGGAATTTCGTCTTTGGGCTCCAAAGGGCAAGGTCCCTTTTACAGGATGTCCTGTGTCCCAACCCCGTGGACAGTGGCCTGTTCACTGAAGGGAACTCGACCTGAATTCTATCAGTCCCGTGGCCATTAGGGTCTAACTCTAAGGTACACTTTTACAAAAATAGCTCCCCCCCCCCTTGGTCAATCTGCAAGCCTGAGGAAGAGTATGTGGTGATCATTTCCCTCCGAGGTTCTTTCGTTTTTCCCCTGACCTCCTCCCACTCTATCCCCACCCACCCCACCATGATGCTGTGGCAGGAGACCACGTTAGCCCCCTTTGGCTAGGATGGCAGCAGGGACTGCTGTTTACAGGGCGTGCCAGCATGCCCGCGGTAAGCTGGAAAACAAGTAACAAAGGAAGCACCCTCACCAGGTGGGTGGGTTGCCCTTGTGACAGAGACCACAGCGTCTGCGAGTAGGGGCCAGACTCCTACTTCAGGTCCTGCAACTTCTGAGTCTTTAAAGCAAGCACACATGAACTTAGAGGTGATAAGCATTGCAGAGGCCTCCCCGGTGACTCCTCCACGTAAAAACAGAGACAAGGGGGGAAGGTGGCAGCTGGAAGTGTGGGCGCAGGCAGGTTTCCCTGCTCGCATCGCGTGAGCTTCAGACCCGCTTGGCTGAATCAGACGCGTCTGATCGCATCTCACTGGAGGGCAGCCTCCCATTCAGGAGCCCTAACCGCATGGAAGAGTCTTGGGTGGGGAAGCTTGTCTGTCGCTCTCTGGGCAGGAGAGTTATAGGAGCCTCTTCCAGTACTGTTCGCGGAAATCATCAGCCTAACTTCCCGTCCCTCCCGAGTCTGTCTCCTCTCTTTTTTTTTTTTTTTTTTTAATAGAGGTCGGTTATTCTTTTTTTAAAAAAAATATATATTGATTTTTTTACAGAGAGGAAGAGAGAGGGATAGAGAGTCAGAAACATCGATGAGAGAGAACCATCGATCAGCTGCCTCCTGCACACCTCCCACCGGGGATGTGCCCGCAACCAAGGTACATGCCCTTGCCCGGAATCGAACTCGGGACCTTTCAGTCTGCAGGCTGACGCTCTATCCACTGAGCCAAACCGGTTTCGGCTCTCCTCTCCTCCTAATCCATCTCTCACCACGAAGGTGGGTTCTTGCCAGCGAGAAGGAAGGACACACAATAGCCAGGGGTGTCTGCCAGCCGACCTGTCTTCCAGGAGGAGCGTGGGTGGTGGCTCTAGCGCGGCTGATGGAGAGCGGCTTGCCGGGTGACAGGTAGTGATTGGCCGTCTCCTCCTCGGAGGCTGAGCCAGAGGAGCCTTGGAACGGATAGATGAGTGGTTTCAGGGCGGACTTGCATCGGGCCCTGGTTCAGGGGGCCCTCGTCCGTGTGGGGACCCCGCTCCCGGCGTCCTCTTCCGGCACCAGAGCTGGAGCCGGGCCTGGCGTGGCCACCCTGCAGGTGCCGCCTCGAAAGCTCCGAGGGAATCTGAAAGAGAAGAAAACCGGGCGTGAAAAAACCAAAATTCACCCGGGCAGGCTCCTCCCCACCCCCTCTCATTATGCAGTTGGGAGGAGCCAGGGAGGCATTCTGTTGATTTCCTGCCCAAGATAATCCCTGCTAAGAAATTAATGCGCCGAGCAGATGGTGCTGTCTCATTTCCAGTGAAAAGAATCAAGGGAGATAGTCTGTGCAATTATTTTTAATGGCTGGTGTGGCGATCTTCTTAATTTGTGAGGAAAGGGGCTTCGTGCTTTTGTTCACACTGGCCCGTCCGCGTGGCTTTGTGTGTGAAGATGAAGGCAGCGCGGAGCTGCCTACCCTGTGAGCGCCCTCCTACAGTCTGGGGGGCCGGAAGCTTGCGGCCGGGAGATGCCTTCCCGTAACGTCTTGTACGTCCAGGCACCGAGGGATCGGATCTGGGGAGGTGGTCAGTCCTGCCCTCCTCCGCCGCGTGGCTGCAGAGCTGTGCTCGGCCGATGGTGCCAGCCCCGGGAGAATCTGGCCTGCTGCGGTGTCACGAAAGACACGTGGGCTGGGGACTCGAGACCCCACCAAGGTCACAGAAGCCCCCGTCTTGGAGGCTGCCAGGAGGAGTGGCCTGTAAACCATTAGCCGCCCAACTCACGCTCATCAGACCCTTACCACGTGCGCAGCGCCACGGAGGAGAAAACACAGTGACGGTCCACGTTGGATGTCTACCACAGACCTGCCCAGAAATGCCTGCGGGTCCCCACCTTCCCCGGTTTCGCCGCTGGAGGAACAGGGGCCGGGCACCAGGCCAGGCTCCCTCGTTAGCGGAGGAGGTCACGCCTTTTCACACACCGGCCTCCCAGCACGCACCTTCAGGCATCTGGTGCTCGGAGCCAGTGCGGCTTTGGTGACGACAGCCGTGGCAGTGGCCCCCGTCGGAGCCAGGACGGCGTTCCCACTGGAAGGCGTTGAAACCCCACGCCGGGTCTGCGTGTAACCCGGGCCATGCTTGCGGGCTCCTATGTTCTTCTTAGTGAGCAAGCTTGTGTCAAGTAGAAAATGAAGAGTGCTGCTGAAACCTGTTTGGCTCGGAGGATAGAGCGTCGGCCTGCGGACTGAAAGGTCCCAAGTTCGATTCCGGTCAAGGGCATGTACCTTGGTTTCGGGCACATCCCCAGTGGGGGTTGTGCAGGAGGCAGCTGATCGATGATTCTCTCTCATCGATGTTTCTAACTTTCTATCCCTCTCCCTTCCTCTCTGTGAAAAATCAATAAAATATATATTTAAAAAAAAAAAAAAAGAAAAGAAAAATGCCAAAACTGGTTTGGCTCAGTGGATAGAGCGTTGGTCTGTGGACTGAAGGGTCCCGGGTTCGATTCCAGTCAAGGGCATGTACCTTGGTTGCGGGCACATCCCCAGTAGGGGGTGTGCAAGAGGCAGCTGATCGACGATTCTCTCTCATCGATGTTTCTAACTCTCTATCTCTCTCTCTTCCTCTCTGTAATAAGTTAATAAAATATATTTTTTAAAAAAAAATAAAAGAAAGAAAAAGAAGAGTTCTAAACGGTGAGGCACTACTAGGCCATCACGGGCGGGGAGATTTGACAGGCAGCCTGCTGAGACGCCGTGGGAATGACCCAGGTTGTTTGTGGCAGACGCAGCGGGAGAGGTGGGGACGGGCACGCGTGGGGCCTGGGAGCCAGGCACGACTCTAGAAGTGCCCTCAGGTGGAAAGCCGGTGGGAGAAAGGACGGGGATCTGGAACTCGCTCTCACAAGTGGTGTGACCAGGGAGGGGAGGAAGGCAAGGAGGCCTCCTCCTAAACGCTGGCATACCTCGCCCGCCGCCCGCAGGTAACGCTTGTCCGGCTTTCTCCCTACAGATCTGATGAGGTTTGCTGACCGCGGGGCCGCCATGAACGCTCAGAAGCGCTTTCCGTGTGAATTTTGCGGGCGGGCGTTCTCGCAGGGCTCCGAGTGGGAGCGGCACGTGCTGAGACACGGCATGTAAGTGGAGCCATCCCCAGACGCCTTCGCCCTGCGGGAGGCGGTAGGGAGGTCAGGGTCATTGTTTGTTTTTTGTTCCCCTGCCGGCGGCACCCAGCCCCCTCTGTGTCCCATATCCAGGCATGGGAGGAGAGGCAGATGTCAGGAACTAGGTTTCTCCTTTCTTTTTTTTTCTGTTGGTGTTTTAAATGGTCACCCAGACACCAGTCTAATGAAAAAAAAAACAAACTTCGATACGAATGACAAATCCCACCCAAGCCCTCGCGTACACGTGTCGCGCTTTCTCCGGCCAGTGTGTCCCTTCAGCTCTCATTAGCGTGGCGTTCTCTGATAGAGCGTGGACCGGGGTCAAAAGACCTGGCTTCTGTTCCTGCCTCTGATGACTCACTCCCCGAGTGGCCTGGAACATTCCCACGCACCTCTTGGTGCCTTCCGTGCTCTGCCTCGGGGACAGAGCCAGCTTCTGCCTGCCTCCCAGGTAGGTGGGAGCACACCTGTGAGGTCTTTGAACATCAAATTGTCCTTAGCCTACCAGATAGCCTATGAGTTGGCCCTTTAAGCAGAAAATACCCCTGACAGTGGAAGCATCTAAACTTCAGAGACCGTAACTCAGCTTCCCAAGGCGCAGGTTCAGCCTTCGGGTTTTTGCTTTTCTTTTATTCCTATGATTTGCTTCTGGGCCTGGCCATTAACTCGTTGATACCGCGGCTGCTGCTCTTTTTAGTCTCAATAAACACAGCCAACAACCTCCTAGCTTCCGGGTCCCTCTGGTGAGGTTGAGCATAAGACAAGACTTGCTCTGACCACTTACAACGTCTCTCTGTTCCCAGTAGAGGCGGGAAACATAAAACTGTTATATGAATCTGATGTCATCAAAGCATGATGTCATCAAACCATAGTATGACCATGGATATTTCTGTAGGTTCAAGTCCCAGAAATACTTGGCCTAACCACAACGTGTAGCAGGGATAACTGGCTCACCACTTAGTCATCCTTTCGTGGCATTGGTTCGAAGGAAACCCCAAGGCCTTTTGTTAGGGATGAGAGTTTTTTGTTGTTTTTTTTTCATTGAGCTAGGAAACACCACACACTCACCCATCTCTGCCATCCATGTTTCTCCAGGGCGCTGAATGACACCCAGCAGGTGAGCAGAGAAGAGATCCAACTGCAGGAGAGCGTGCAGGACAGCGTGAAGATGCCCTGCATAGAGGAGAAGGAGGACGACGATGAGGCGCTCGGCCTAGACTTTTCCCTCAAGAGTGAGACAGTAGCCATCTGCGTAGTCGCTGCCGACGGGTCTCTCCTGGAGAACGCAGAGGCCGAGAAGGAATAAAGCACGGGGTGGAAATTCTGGATCCCGACCTTACTTGAACTGTGTGATGCGAAGTGGGAGGAGGGCCAGCTTCTGGGCCGAGACCTGGGGTCAGAGAAGAGAAGACAGAACAAAGCTGCTTTTTTTTCGGACTGAACAATCTATTTTCAAAGCACTGGTACCTGTGTGAGTGAGTATGTAAATTAAAGTTATTTAAATGGTTGGAATATGTGGCTCCTTTTCCATCACTCTACACCCTCCCTCCTGGATCTTCAGCGTGGACGTTGTCGCTCGTTTGCGGGACGCGCAGCGCCTCGTGGGCACGGCGTGCCCTGCGGTGGGCTTGGACAGTGCGTGGAAACAAGCCCCTCCGTGGCCGTAGAAGACTTCTTAGGGGAACAACCTTTTCTGACGCACAACTTTCCGTGCGTTTTTCTAGTTTTCATACCTTAAGCTTTTTTCAAGACCTAACTGCAGCCGCTTTGGGAAAAAAAACAAAAACAAAAAACAGAAAACAAAAACAAAAACAAAACTGCTTTGCCTAAAAACAGTCACCTGTTTCCTAGTACCTCAAACTTAACCAAGGGAATTCTCTGCATTTGTCAGTACTACCTGTCGTCGCCGTGGTTAAATGTAGAGAGAACTGCTGGGCAAGATGGTGAATGGAGGAGAAAGAAAAAAAAAAAAGTTTTAAAGAAAGGAACACAAATTGTGCTTAAAATCCCCACGTGGGTTTTATTTCTTAAAATACTGTGATTTTTTTAATTATTTTAGTAAAAAACAAAACAAAAAAAAGAAACAGACTTTAATGATTAGATAACTGTGTGTGAATTGTCATCCTTTATCCCAGGTAAGCTGTTGATTCGTGTTCAGCTATGATTTGAGACTTTGGTAGACTCATACAAGCTAATTTTACGGTGACCGTGGAGTTCCGTTTGCCACATGTTCATTTTTTTTCTATCAGCTTGAGTGTTACAAACACAGCACAATTCAGTTTTTCATATCAGTTGTTTTTCTTTGTGTGTGTGTGTGTGTTGATATTGTTTTAATTTGGGGCAAGGGAGATTTAGGGTTTTTTTTTTGTGTGTGTGTGTGTGTGAATAGGAATGTTTTTATTTTACACATGGAAATAACAAAGAACTTTTTTTTTTTTTAATTTAACTAAAGAACCAAACTTTTCGGCACAGCTATGCAGCTTGTGGGCCAGACGAGGAAGTCCTCTTCACCCTTTTGTTGCCTGTCAAATTATCACATCGTCCGTCTCACACAAGTACTTTCTGCTAGATGCGTCTATGGGCTGGCTTTCGTGCGTGATTTCAAATCTGTGTTTTGCTTTTGTTCGCCATGGGTTGTGTTTTTATTTGGGGGGGTGGGGGTTCTCATTAAATTTGCGGGATAAGGGAACCCCATCCCCTTGGTGAGAATGGACAAGAAATACTTGCATCCATCCTACAAGGAACCTGGAGAACTACTTTTTTGTTGTTTAAATCTAGCTGCCAGCTGCTCTGTTTCCCCGTCTTAGCTTTTTCAGGAGGGAGCAGCTTAGACTAAATCTAAGTCTACATTCATAATATGTTCTGATTGTGAACAGAGAGTTTTTGTTACAAAAAGTAGAAAAGAACTTTCCTTGAAGCCTAGGTTTTAGTAGAAGCCTGTGAGCTTGCGTGCTTGGATGGGTGTATTCTCGTGCAGGTGCGTGGGTGTGAGAGAGAAAGTGTGTGTGTGTGTGTGTGTGTGTGTGTGTCCTTTGGTTTTCATGTTTTTTGTTTTTGTTTTGTTTTTTTACTTGGAAGGGTTGGGGGAGGGGGAGGGAAGAAAGGGAAGGGAATTGCGGAGATGACAGTGTCCCACATAGCTTCAAATAAAATCCATGGAAAGATACTGCATTTGTGGAATAAGTGCTTACTTGAAAAGCATGTTCTTTATTTTCTTGCTGTTAAGAATTTTTTTTGTAGGGCATTTATTTTATTTTATTTTATTTTTTTAGGGATGAGGGCCATCATGTGGAAACCAGAAAATGGGGAAAGTGTGAACTTTTTAATTGGCCTCATTTCAAATGCATTAAAACAGTTCCATACCTGGATGGATTGGGTATTTGTAATGGTTACCAAAAAACAAACAAAAAGGAAAAAAAAGGAAAAGAGAGAAAAAGGAAAAAAAAAGAAAGAAAATAATTGTGACATGCTTTTATCACTACTTTATTTTTCAAATAACATGTAAATATTGTAATCCATTGGATTTTGTTTTGCTAACCTGTTAATAAAAATATGGGACCATTATCCTTGTAACAAGGCTAGAATGTCATTTTTTTTCTTTTTTTTCAAACATATACCTGATATTTTGTGGCCGCACATTTTGGATGCATTATTATAATTCTGTTGACTGTAATGACATAGACTTTACAACATTTTTTTTTTGTTTAATTTATACAGAGGACATTTTTTTCAGAGTTTGAGAGAAGAAAGTAAATAGCAAAAGGAGAACCTATTGACTCCAATAATCAGTGTTTCCCAATACTTGATGAAAGAGGGAGATCCTGAGTTCTTGAAGCCAAGGGTTTAAAAAAAAAACACAAAAACACACAAGTAGGTTATTCAAGTTGTTTGCAACATACATTTTGTAATAAAATGTGAGAAATTAATAAAGAATTTTTTTCACATGCGTCTATGTGCATCTGTTGTAGATCACTGATAGATATAATGGCAGAAAAGCGTAGAGAGGGTGTTGCATTGCCACTGAATCTACACAGGTCTGGGAAGCAAAGGTAAAAGTAAGGTGAGGTGTGAGCTGGGATTTTCAAATGTTCTCATTTTTCCATCTGGTAATGCATCATCAGCTGGGGAATGTTACGGAGGGAATGTTTCCCATCAAAATTGTGAATCAGTGTGTATGACAGTTCAGAAGGAGGGAAGTGCCCATGATTAATGTCATCTGGGGACCCTGAATCCATGAGCACAGCTATTTCAAACTAACAGCAAGTTACACCCACTGCCACAAACCCTCTCTCTGTGCATCCCGCACCAGCAATTATCCTCATTAACTTTGTGAGCTACGCTGATAGAAAGCAAAGGAAAAATTAATAGTCATGAAACCTAGAAGAAGGGGAAGCCAACATCAGCAACACCGATCGTTCTATTCAGAGCTGACTTACCCTGTCGGCCTTCCGTGTTGGGAGACAGTGGCTCGTGGATCCCTTGTTCTGAATTCATCCAAAAGTTTGGTTCTCATCCTTCCTCATCTTCTTCTCCCCTTCACAAAAGAAAAGTTTTACTTATAAGAGGATATAAAACACAATGAGAGAAAACAGATAAATCAGGACACCAGGGAAATGACTGAGGAGCAAAGTGATGGATAAAAGAGCATTGGCAAAACGCATTCCATGAGGTTATATTTGGCTCTGAGCTTCCTGGTTAGGAAGGCAAAAAGTGACCAACTAAGAGTCATAATCTTGGTAATTTATCAAATGGTCAAGGGATACTCCACCTTTTCTGGAACTGCGGGTTGAGAAGTTTCTTCTGTATATTTTTCTAAAGAAGTGAAGTTGGCAGTGGACTTGTCTGTTGAAAAGCATACCTATTCTCATTACCTCCATCAAATAGTGAGCCATGTTTTTATTCAGTTATGTGTAATCCATACTCCCTCTGAGAGGAAGTGGGATGTATAAGTCAAGGTAGGGCTGCAGCAAAGCAAAACCTTAGCACAAGAGAGGTTCATTTAATTCTTATATATTCCCAGTGGGGGGGCTCCCTTTCACCTGGCAATGCAGGGATCCAAGCTCCTCCATCTACATCCAAAGAGGCTACCATCTCAGCTAGTGAATCCCAGGGTCATTGCTGAGAGCTTGCAGGTGGTCTACCACTCAAATACCTCATCCAGGAAGCAGCACCCATCACTTCTTGTCTTGCTTCATGGACTACACCTGGTCCCACAGCCCCCTTGCCCATGAGAAAGGTGGTCTTGTCTACCTGTGTGCCCAAGAAGAATATGAACTTACAACCTCCCCCACGGTCGGGAACTTAACACCAGAAACAGGAGGGGAGATAGGAACCCCGTTCTTTAGAAAGCACAGGATGCTGGTCCCATTGCCCATACACTTAACCAGCAATTTGGAGCAGGTATTTGCTGCTCTCCACAGTGTAACGAATGAGACGTGACACCTGTCTCCCGTAGCTAGTGAGGGCAGAGATGCACCCTGAGAGAAATGGCACCCAAGAATAGCGTGAGTTTGCTGGGCCCTGAGCTTCCTGTTGTGAGGTGTTGCCCCCACCTCCGTGTGATGCTGACAACCCTGCGGGAAGATGACCTTGGCTGTGCATGCCTTTCCTCTGTCTGTCTAAAAGCACACCTCTGATTTCGGGAGGCATGCGAGAAATTGGTTCCTCAGACACAGGGTGAGCCTTTAGCCCTTAGCTTAACAAAGACTACGCTAAGATACAGTCCTTTCCTTGCAGCTATCTGTATGTCAGGCCAGGGGAGCGATGGGGACTGGATCCCAGGAGACCGTAAGACGCTTCCAAGTATGGTGCTCATCTGAAAATATTCCTTTCCACGTGCCCTGCTCTGCAAGTGCCGTTCCCTCTGCCTCAGTGTGAACCCACTTCTCTTCACCAGAAGTTAGCTCCCCTCTAAGACTCAGCCTAAATATAACTTCCTTTAAATCTTCACCTCAGGATATTTTTCCCCATTGATTTCCATAGAGTGAAAGGGAGGGAGGAGGGGGAGAGACAAAAATCAACAAGAGACACATGATTAGTTGCCTCCTCTCTGCGCTCCTACCAGGGCTGGGGAGCCTGCCACTCCAGTATGTACCCTTGACTGGGAATCGAACCCATGACCCTTCAGTCCACAGGCTGATGCTCTAACCACTGAGCTACCGGCCAGGAACCAAATAGATGTTTTGATATGAAGCCTTCCCTGACGTGTCACATGATGGGAATGGTCACCCCACTTATCACCTGTGCCCTGTCTTCATAAAGGTTTACTGAGGACTCCTCCCCACCCCCACTGCTCCGACTTGCTGCAGCTGAGACTGCTGTCAGATGCAGCTAGCCTTTTTAAATTCAAATATATTCCTGTTGATACCAAGTGTTAGTGATCTGCTTTGGCATCCATGCTACATTTTCTTTCAGAGCTCGGGATTGCTTTTTTAAATATCTAAGTAAAAATATGCAGTTTGGTAGATGAAAAATGTCTTTGAAACTCCAGGCGCTCTCTCGCTCTCTGAAGAAATGTAGAGAATTGAACACCACCACAGTCCTCCCTCAGAGCTCGCTTTGGCCACCCTCCTCCTCTCTTGCCCCGTGAACAGGAAAGGGATGGGGAGGGCCACTGGGTCGTAAGATGGGGCGTCAATGGTGACCAGCTGCACGGTGGAAGGGGGGGAGGGGAAGGGGAGCAGAAGCCAGAATTGGCCCTGATGGCGGTGGAGACATGTGGCTGTGACAAGTGGGGTAAGATGACTGTCGAGATGTGGAAAGAAGCAGGCAAGGCAGGGGGGGGGGATGGTAGCCTGAGAGGCAGGTGGAGGGAAGACTCCGGAGAATGCCAGGAATGTGAACACGTTCGTTCCACTAGAGAGGAGGAGCGTGCAGCGTCAGGGCAACTGATAGGCGAAGCCACAGAGGGTCCAGGGCACCACAGGGCAAAGGCTGTGCAGGTGACCAGGTCCCTCTCCACCCCTAGCCCACCCCCAGGGGAGGAGGAAAGGGAAGTGCTCTCCAGGTGCATTTGCAGGTGGAAGATGCCTGGGGTGAATGTAGTTCATGCTGATACACACGTGCCCCCCCCCACCTTTGAGGTGAAATACACAGTGAGGGGTGAGATCTGGAATTGCGGAGAGCCCGGCAGCGGGGAACTGAGTGGAGGGGATGGAGAAGCGGAGCACAACTGAAAACAATTACTTATTATTATGGTCTCCATGTGACACAAATGGCTTATTCAAAGGGTTCGGGGCAATAATTTTTTGCTAGGACTTCCCTCCCAACACTCCCCCTCCCACACACACACACTCCACCTCCACCTAATAAAGTAAGATACGGAAAGGGAGACAGCTCTTGGGATCAGAAGGGACACTTCCTTTCTCCGCCTACTTAATTATCTGGCTTTCTGAATTAGGGGTGGGAAGCAGACTTGCCTTGTTTTTATTCGGTTTCTCTCTTGAGCTTGCTCCCATTAATGAGGCAGCATGGTTCCGTTTAGCTAACTGCGTGCATGGTTTCCAGAAGCCACCTCACCAAGCCTCACAGTGCAGCAGGAACCCAGCCTCTGGCTGAGCGGTGGCAGCAGCTTTAACCGCCCTGTTTGGAGAGGAGCAGGGCGGCCAGTGCCTCTGAAATCCATTTAAGAGTGAAATCCTGACCTTTCCCTGAGGCTGATTGGACGCCTGCAGCTCCAGGCCCCGCCCACCCACGCCTCCCCAGACTCCAGCACTGGTGGCCCATCAAGTGGGAATGCCTCTGCGTGTCCTTCTGTCCCTGGTGGGCCACCAGCCTGGAGGCTGCTGGGTACTCTGGAAGGAGAGAGAGGTGCTGCTTAAGGAACCGTCATGGAGACCAAAGAAGGGAGGAAGGGGCATCCAAGGGCAGAGAGAGGAAAACCTTATGGAAACCACGTGGGTCTGGCCTACCTTTACCCACTGCTTGCTCAGATCTGGGTCAGGGAAGAGACTACCCCAATGCACTTTCCGATGTCAACCGGATGCCAGACTGTTGGAGGCACTGTAGGGCAGGAGGAAGGTCAGGAAAGAGAAATAACACGACTGAACGGACTTTCATTCCATTTCACGCGTGCAGATGGCGTGTGGGTATGACACAGCTGGTAAAGGGCAGGGTCTGAACCCAGGCTGCTGCGGTTCAAATTCTGACTCCTCCACTCGTGCTTATGATTATTGAAGATGCTGGAAGCTCCTAATTGGCTTCTGCATCACACTTTGAGAGCCTTTAAACCAGACTTCCAAGTCACTGAAGGATTAAACAAACTGCAATGATAAAGACCTAAAACACTGTGACGATGATGAGGCCAGTTACTATCGCTTGAGCCCGGGCTATGGGAGAGGCAGTGGCTAAATGCTCTGTGTGTCCTCGTGCCTCAGCGCTGCATGCTTTCTTGTCCACATCTAGAAGAGAAGCAGAACTTTTCCCCTAAACACAGCCTGTACGACCCTCCTTGTAACCTGATTGGGTCAACTTAGGTTGGCCCACACATGCAGCCCTGGACCTCTGCCAGGTGATCATCTATCAGCTGACTGTTTTGGGCCAATCATGATTCGCATCTGGTATAGGAATGGGTTGTGGGGAAATCTGGGTTCCATTCAGAAGGAGGACATGGAGGCTAGATGTCGGCTCCACAACCAGCAGTCAGTCCTCCTTACGTAGATGCTGAACACGTACTTGGTGAAATGATGAATAAAAGTGAGTGGGGGGCCTGGCGCTCCTAGAAGTTGTTCCACGGGGGAAGTCCACCCATAAAGGAGGAGGGCTGGGCTCTCACTGATCTAGGCACAACCTGGTTCTTCCCAACCTGAGGCTTCCGCTCCTCGGCAGTCCTTTTGCTCAGAAAGGTTAACGGTAAACTTCTCCAGCCATGTGCAAGCGAGTCAAGACTTTGCAGGTGGTGTCCGGGTCTCCCTGCCTCAGACCACCTCCTTGACTCTGGAGCGGTGCTACTTCTCTTGTCTGCCCCACGACCCAATCAGCCCCCATTCGTTTTCAAGAACCAGAGTCTCCCCTTGGAGACAGTCAAGGAATGACAGCCCTTCTCCCCAAGCCCGTGTCCCCTAGTGAACCCAACTCGCTTCTCAGGGAGGCGGGAGGGCAGGTGGTCATCTGGGCCTGCAGACTCCGGGGAGTCTATCTTCCAACACCAGCCCCACAACAGACTCTCGGGAGGACCATGGGAAAGTCACGTGACCTCTCTGAGTCTCCTTTATCCACGGAACAGGGGACTTATAAGTACAGCAACGCCTTCCCTGCCTCAAAGAATGGGCTTTGGAAAATTGCCAGGGGAGAAGGAGACTTTGGGTTTGGGGAAATTATGATCTTACAGAGGCTTGGGGAAAACTGGTAAAACATCAGTAGTAAGCCTATGAAAGGTCTCGTTCAATTTTTCCTAAAATTTAGTAAAATAAGACATAAAATGTCAGTGCCACTTAAGACATATTAAAACACTAATAGCAAGTGCTATCCCACTAATTTCTATTTGCCATCCCTGGCTTGTAAGACTATTTCAGCATCTCTCTCCCCTTACGTTTAAAGGAAGACACTGAACATGCAGACTGTCGGTAAGAGGGAGATTAAGAGTTTGCGGGTTGGTTTGTTTGCTCTTGGGTTCAGGTCTCCATCCATGTTGTCACTGCCTTTCTGCTGGTTTGCTTGGGCATTGTTTCCTCCTGTTCCCCAGAGACCCGGCTCAGGCACCTCCGGGAGCAAATCCCATGCACCACCTGTCTGCGGGGGCCTGCTCTGCCCCTGGGGCTCCCCCGCTCTGGGAAACACTACGCTTCCCAAGTCAGCCAAGGAGAAACTGGGCTCTGGCCCTGACACCTCCCCCACACCAGCCCCTCACCTGCAACAGGGCCCCAGGTCCAGTCATCCCCTGTGAAACACCCCATGAATCCACCTCCCTCGGGGGCTGTAGCTTAGCTTTCATTAATTATCAAACCCTCTGCTACCATGTCCTGCCCTACCAGGCTTACACGAGGCAGCCAGAACGGAGACAAATTTGATTCTGCAGCTCCCTTTCTGAAAACCTTTCAGCGCTTCTACACCATCCTTCTACGCCCCTGCCCCAAACCTCCTCCACCACAGAGGATACCCTGTGGCCCCCCAACTAGTCAAGCTCTATCGAACCCCCCTGCCTTTCCACAAGCTGCTCTAAATTGCTTGAACACCTCCCCCAACCCCCAACCTGGCTAGCTCCTCTTTGCCCTTAAATAATCAGCTCAGATTTCACCACTTTGTGCCTCGTTTTTTTTTTTCACCCCATAAAATGAGCACAGTCTTGGTACTTACCTCATAGGTTGTTGGAAGGAAGAAATGAGTTAATCCCTGCAAAGCCTGAAGCACTGTGCCTGGCAGTTTGGTCAAGGTTAGCTATTGTCCTGTCCGGGGATCCTTGACGCTAATCCATATTCCCCCCACACACTGCGCCTGCACTGCCCTCACCACGCCCCTTGACAAACTGAACTCAGGTGGAATCACTAGACTTCACATTCCTTAAGAGCCTACACTGGGTCCCGTTTACCTCTGTCTCTGCTCAGAGTAGGACCAGGGGCACCAGAGGGACAGAGTGAATGTTAGTTGAATGAATAAATGTTCGGGCCATGCGGCCCTTTGCCACTCTCTGAAAGTCGTTCCAAGTGACTTGTGGGGGCTCTCTCTCTCTCTCTCTCTCTCTCTCTCTCTCTCTCTCTCTAGGACTTCGACAGCATAGCCCGAGACGTCTGGATCTCTGCCCCAGCTCTCACTAACCAGAGCCACACAACCCCATCAACGCGCTTGTTAGAGGCATGACAGGCGGAGTGACTCTCCTTCACTTTAAAAAGGAAAAAAAAAAAAAAGAAGAAGAAGAGGAAAATGACTTAGTCCTCACTGTCAACTGTGGCAAATAAACATCGCTATTACCCACTCCAGAACTCAAGGAGCAACATGTAATTAGGCACAGGTTCAATCAAGAGTGAGAGGCAGGCTGGGTGAGAGCGCCGAGCACGAGTGGCTCATTTGCACTGCAGAAGAGGGATGTTGATGTACATGCAAATGCTGTCTCTAAGATTCCCAATGAAATAAACACATTAATATATCTAAGGCCCAACCTAGGCGAAATGCTCTTCCTGAGAAAAGGAGCAGGGGAAGCTGTGTAGGTGTGTGTCTGAGTGGCGGCAGCACATTTATTAGGATTTGACGGGTTTTCTGATGATAAAACTAATATGTTTCCATTGTGAACACCTTGGAAATGTATAGAAAACAATAAAAAGAAAAGGAAAATCAGTAATAATCTTATCATACACTTGGTCCTGTCGCCCACTGGATTCACTCTTCCCACATTCCGCATCTCACTCGGTGAATGACCTCATCCAGTCCTGTGGCTTTAAATGCTGTCTTGATGCTCATGATTCTCACATTAATATCTCCTGCCCCATCCTCTTCACCAGGCTTCAGACTAGATGTCAAGACACAGAGCCTTGTGGAACTTGATAGCACCAGGAACTAAGTTTGACCACAATAAATCTCGTGCTTTCTACCCTCTCCCCACAAAACTGTTTTCTCTTCTGATCTTCTCTTTTATTAAATGTCACCACGTCACCCAGCTGCTTAAGCCAAAAACTAGAAGTCATTCCCTAACCTTCACACACATTTGGTTCATGAGCAAATCTTAACTCTACCTTCCAAAGACATTCCAATTTCCTGCATATCCTCCCTCTCTACCACCATCACCCGAGTGCAAGAGGCCAATATTGTTGCTTAGAATTTTATAAGGCCCAATTTTACTAGCCCAGTGGTCAGCAAACTGTGGCTCATGAGCCACAGTTTGCCGCTCTGTTGACTAATGAGTTTCCTGACCACTGCCCTGTCCCATGTCCCTGCTTTCTCTATTTTTTGTACTGGGGTCAGAATGATATCTGGTTGTCTTCTTAAATTAACAGTTAAAACACTGCAAAAACGTAAATACTTTCAAGTCTTGATTCAAGTAGTTTCAGAAATCAGCACCTATTATGGACTACATCAGCAGTGCCTGGGGTAAGATGACCAAGAGCAAGTTGGAATTCTCCATTGGTTTACCTTTCTACCTCTACTGAATGAAGTGATGATTACTTCTATTATTTCACTAGAGGCCTGGTGCACACATTCATGCACAGGTGGGGTCCCTCTGGGTGGCCTGCAGGGATCGGGCCGAAAACTGCAGTCCAACACCACCTGCAGCTCCATACCTGCCACTCCCACTCATCCTGGCCCCACTATGCCTGCTGCGGGCTCACACCCATTCGGTCCCAATTGGGAGAGGCTCGTGCTGCTGCAGCAGTGCTCACCAACCATGAGCCCTGTGCCTGGCACCCCCCGCCCCCGCCTCCCAAGGGGAGTGGTCTTTGGGGATCAGGCTGAAACCAGCTGACATCCCCTGAGGGGTCCCAGATTGTGAGAGGGTGCAGGCCAGGCTGAGGGATCCCACTGGTGCACAATCAGGCTGGGAGGGACCGTGGGAGGGCTCCAGGGTGTGTCCGGTCCATCTTGCTAAGTCCAGATTAGCAGACCCCAGCAGCAAGCTAACCTACCAGTTGGAGCATCTGCCCCCTTGTGATCATTGCACATCATAGCAACTAGTCAACCAGTTGACTGTCTGCCCCTTGGTAGTCAGTGTGCATCATAGCGAGCCGTTGAACAGCCTTAGTATTATCATTAGTATATTATGCTTTGGTTGGTTGTTCAGTTGTTCTGCCATTCAGACTATTTGCATGTTACCCTCTTATTATATAGGATACCAGCCTATGTGGATTTTCTCTATGCTTTCCTTCTGCTCACCACCTGAGATTTATCTAAACTGGTGGAGGTAGTTGGGTGAGAAAGGCCTTTATAGGAGCTGGTTCACAGCTGTCACCTGTCCTTGCTAAAATCTAAGAACTTTGTGTGTTTTTTTGTGGTCTTTGGTTAACCCCACGTTCATGAGGTGAGATGGAGCCCACCCTGCCATCAATCCCAGGTGTCAATTGATCTAAATGATCCATGTCTGACCCTCTATCAACCATTGCTGGACCCTTTTGGGACCACAAGGGGGTTCTTGATACTCTTCCATGACAATCTGGGGCCACACACAACAGAACGATCCATAGTGGACACTCCTTAGACCCTACTGCCATTTCCTCTCTAGTCCACTCTGCTGCCTCTCTTGGGTTGCACCTGGAAAGTTCTATTCAGGTCCTTTCTGCAGGCTTTCCAAACCAATCCTAGTGCTCTGTCATCTCCTGGCCCAGGATTAAGCTCATCTGTGAGAGGATCAGTGTGGTAGACACGAAGCCACAGAGTTATCCAGATCCCTCTTCACGGAAGGCCTGGTGCCCAGCTGCCGGGAGCAAGTGCAGATGGTCTCCAGCTGTCAGCTCCTCCCAGATTCAGAAAGCCACCCTGCCCTTCCCAGAGCTGCGTGCATCCGATAACGGACTTAGGTGGACGTAAATGTCCAGCCATTCCAACCAACACAGAATAACTCTGGTGGTAATATTTACTCTGGTTTCCTACTGGCCCAGGCTCTGTCAGGCTTGCATCCCTATCCATCCCCTCCCTCACCCAATTCTGCTTTCTTTCCTTTCCTTTCTTAGGTGTTCATTCTTCACCAGCATTTTGCACCCAAACCTCATCTCACCCGTTTACTTGCAGAGCACCTGACCTACAACATTTGTGAAGCTAAGCCTCGTTCAGGGTCCCTTCTGAGGAACACTCACTGCAACTCTCGCTTCCCCGGGGGCCCTCTCCCATCAGCCCCTCTGCTCAGCCCCTGGAGTTCCCCCTCAGACTCAGCAGAACTAGACGATCCACTTTAAAACTCTCAATATATTTTTAAACTTTGTATATTTCAAATATATTTTTTAAATATATTTTATTGATTTTTTACAGAGAGGAAGGGAGAGGGATAGAGAGTTAGAAACATCGACGAGAGAGAATCATCGATCAGCTGCCTCTTGCACACCCTCTACTGGGGATGTGCCCGCAACCAAGGTACATGCCCTTGACCAGAATCGAACCCGGGACCCTTCAGTCCCCAAGCCAACGCTCTATCCACTGAGCCAAACCGGTTTCGGCTCAAATATTTTTTAATATATCATCCTGCAATCTCCCCAAACCTACTGCCCATAGCATTGCAGCTGGCTCTAACGCAGGAAAAGCCACACTTTTGAAAACTTTTTTCTATCAACCTGGGTTTTTGTGGGGTTTGTTTTGTTTTTTGCCAGGACTTTGAAGAGGCTCTTTTGAAACTCAAGATGGAGAATTGATGCCTTTGTTCTCTTTTGTTTGGCTGTGGCCTGCCTTCCTTGAGGCGATGAGCTTAGATTGCCCTAGCTGCTGCAGGAGAGATAGCAGGTTCCCAGGGTCCAGTATAAAGGTGGAGGTATGTGTGTGTGGAATATGGAAAAGGCTTGGGTTGACACAAAATCTATTCTTGTCTGCCAGATATCTGTAACCTTCTAAATACCACTGAAAACAGGTAGAGCTCAAATCTGTTCTGTTTCTGAAACCCAAACATGAGAGGCTAAACCACAGGAAGGGCCAGCACTCTAAATAGATTATGCAAAGTCACCTGGAAAAGAGAGCAGCACAAACAAGAGTAGGGCTCTATTACATCTCAATAGCTACATGGCCCAGAAGATGGAGTTGGAAATGTTAAGGGATATCAAGAGAAAGAGTCTATGAAGCAGATGTGGACCGTTCTACTGGAAAGTCCTTCCCCCCTGTGTTGATTGATAAATGGCAAACATCTGTAGTATTGTGACTGCGGCAGCCCTCAAGGAACCACACTCTGTTTAGCCCATGCGACATGCTTTAACCAACAGATTACAGAGGACTAAGCCTAAAAGGGCATAGGCCTTAAGAAGACCTGTCAGCTTCAACGTTTGTGCTTTAGGAGTTCTGAGCTCCATGTTAGGAGTCGGGCACCAATGTGGGGGAAAACCTTATAGACAAGCCATGTGGAAAGAGAGTTCTTGAGATTATATGGAAAGAGAGGAGGCACAGCCATCCCAGAATCCCACCTGAGCCCAGTCCCCACTGGCCCACCAACACAAGCAGCCACATGAGTGGTCTCCAGTCAGGCCAATAGAATTAACTGCCCAGCTGAGTGCAGCCCATTATGAAGAATTATATGAATCTATGTTTTCTGTCTCAATCCCACTAAGTTTGGCGGTGCTTTTCTATACAACTGTAGTCCACTAAAAGGAAGTTGTAGCTTACAGACTTCAAGTCTTTAGGGCAGGCTCTCCGAATTATGAAACGAATTCTTCACACATCTTAATTAATGCCCATAAATATTCAACTCACCTTACTCCCTCTGTGCCAATTCCAGGCTCATGCATCAACCTTCCAACCCAGCCCGACCCCCGCAGCCCCTGCCCGCAATGCAGTTGTGACTTAAGGGAAGGAAGGCACTAGTAGAAGACTGTGGAGGGCCTTCTTCCTGGCTGGCAGAGGCTCACTTGTCATTGTGTCCTCACATGGCCTTTCCTCGGTGTGTCCGGGCCCAGGGGGAGACCAGACACAAATCCCGATGCATCAGTGCCTTACCCTAGGACCTCATTTAACTTCAATCACTTCCTTGTATACCCTAACTCAAAATACAAACACAACCACGCTGGGGTTCAACCTGTGAATGCTGGGGAGACACATTCAGTCTGTGTCAATGGTAAAGATTTAGACCAGTTAGGTCACAGAGAGGCAGGGAGATGAGGAAGTTCCGGTTTAGTGGCCATTATTTTCTGTGACCTCAGATACGAGACCATCTACTGATGATGAGTGGGATCTGCAGCAGGAGGAAGCCAGAGGAAAGGAACAACGTGTGGGAACAGAGCAAGGGAAGGAGGAGGCAGGGGACGCCTTGGCAGGAAGGCTTGAGTGCCCTACTGGCAAGTGAATGCATGGGTCTGAAATGAAGCTTCTTCAGAGCATGGTTAAGCACTTTCATTTGGGAGCCATCATAGTTCAGGAGCAATCAATAATAGTTCAGGAGCAGGAGCAAAGGAGAGAGAGCAGCGAAGTTATCAGAGAGAGAGAACACGCATTAGGGAGGGGAGAGGAGGCTGAATGTAGTTGAACAGTCCTTGGAACCAGGCGAGGTTAGTAAAAGAGCAAAAATGAGATGTGATTTTATGGGAGGGGAAATGTAGATGGGATCAGAAATACTGGGATAAAAATAGAGGGCTTAGGAGTATCTTAAAAATAGCCTCTCGTTTCACAAGAACTCACAAAGGTTAATGGTTCCATTTGTATCTAAACCTGAGACTCTGGTGTGATAGCTGCTTAAGCGACCCCCCCTCCCCCTTTCCCGGCTTAGCTCACACACTCATCTGTCACCGTCTTTGTGACAAAGCCATGGAGCTGATGGGAGATGTGTGTGAAACTGTATTTATAATGAGAGGCTCCTTAAGGAAGAGTCATTCCTGAGAATTCCCCCAGGTCAAAGAGACCCATTTCTTTAGCAGAGGGAGGTGATCCGCTGAGGTTTGGGTAATACAATAATTACAGGTCAGTGGTGGGAGAAGTCCTCCTAGATGTCCCCAGTGATGCCCATATCCCTGGCATAGTTCTGAGGCCACTGGCTCTGCCACTCCTAGATATGTGACCTGGGGCCAGTGAATGAACTTTCCTGAGTCTTTTTCCTCATCTGGAAAACAACTTCCTTTCCAGGGCTACAGAGTGGGCAGAATGAGATCGCGGATCTGAGGCAGTGCGTGGGTTAGTCATAATTGCTGTTGAAGCACCCACCAATCATAGGCTTCTTTGAGGCTGATCTTTTTAAGAGCAGACTTACCTAAAAGGATGATCTGGGACGGGCCTACTGCTCCCAGTGAAGTTCCTCCGGTTCCCAATCAGATCCGCGGAGGAAAACAGACAGATGCCTTAGTCCACGAAGGAACAAAAGCTTGGTACCCACGTCAGAAGACGCTCCCCGGCCTAAAGCAGTGGTCCCGAGCTTTAACGTGCTTCCGAGTCCCCTGGAAGGCTTGTTCATATGGGTGCTGCTGTCCAACACCAGCGTTTCTGATTCAGCAGTTTTGGGTGAGGCCCCAAGTATTTGCCCGTCTAACAAGTTTCGGGGTGCTGCTGCTGTCCAGGAGCCCACCCTCTGAGAGTCACTGACCGGAGTCCTCACGGAAGCCTTCGTCACAGCTGAGTCAGCTCTACTTCCTGTAGGCAGAGGGAGTCATTTCTCATTTCACCGACGAGTGAGGACCCTGTTCCTTTCCCAGTCAGTGGTCAGAAGTGACAGTCCCTTCCCTGGCCCCAGTGGTCCAGGGGAGAGGGCTGCACCACACACCTGGATGGATGGGTTGGATCCATCCTTGAGCAGCTGTTTCTGGAATGACGGCCATGAGGAAGCTGTGGTTATGCCACACAAGGTGGGAGCCGCTGAGGGGCCGATCTCACGGGGCTTCGGGGAGCTAGAAACGGAGCCAATCAGGATAAATGTTATTTTGACTAGAAACAGAGCCAATCAGGATAAACGTTATTTTTAAAGCAGGGACAGCTGCGCTACTGACAGGTCAGAATTCAGGGGGCATAGAGTGTTGCCACCTGGCTTCCAAGCCTCCGTCTCGTGCTTGGTAATCACCAAATTTGTCAACTTGAGTCCAGCTTCCTCAAAAGACTCTAAAACTAGCGGGCACTTGCCTCTCGGGGCCTTCCCTGGATTTAGGGGACCCGATGGAGACTCTGCCAATCAATACAGTAGCTTCAGGCTCCCCCAGAAGTTAAGGACCTGAGAATCATGAAAACTGACCCACCAGTGGGTGGGACAATTCCATGGAGCTTCTGGAAGCCTCCAGGGCAGCCTTCTAAGACCGTGGTTTGCAAACTGCAGCTCGAGAGCCACATGCAGCTCTTTGGCCCCTTGAGTGTGGCTCTTCCACAAAATACCATGGCCTGGGTGAGTTTATTTTGAAGAAGTGGCATTAGAAGACGTTTAAGTTTAAAAAATTTGGCTCTCAAAAGAAATTTCAATAGTTGTACTGTTGATATTTGGCTCTGTTGACTAATGAGTTTGCCAACCACTGGTCTAGGAGACATCACAGGCCTGTTGGTGGTTTCAGGTGTGTCAGCTGTGGTATACGAGGCCCTGGGAAGGCTGCTCCCTGCCTTCACTAGGGGTATTTTTTGTTTTTGTTATTTTATTAAGTTTTGCTCATAGCTAAGAACTCTGGACCATTGAGAATAAGTACAAAATAAACTCTGGAATCCAAAATCCTAGTTTGGAGTTCTGCTCTTCCATTTTTGGGTCATTTTGAGCAAATCTCTTAACCTAACTGGGCATTAATTCCTTAAACTATAAAAAAGGAAGAATAATCTATATATATAAAAGCCCAAATAACTGAACAACCAACCAGTCAACTGGTCGCTATGAATGCACACTGACCACCAGGGGGCAGATGCTCAACACATGAGCTGTCTCCTGGTCAGTGCACTCCCATAGCCAACTTCCCACAGGCCCCTCTTCCGGCCAGCTGGCCCTGATCGGCCCCCATTGCTGGCCCAGCTGAGGGACCCTACCTGTGTATGAATTCATGCACTGGGCCTCTAGTTTCTACATAAAGATAGTGGGGGAATAAAATCAGATAACTGTGCAAATGCGTTAAAAACCCTATGGCCCTATAAAATTGTGAGTTACTATTTTTATGTAAATGTGGGCTGACACACACATGGCTTCTTCTCAAAAATTAGTGAGCTTTTCCCTCTCTGCTCATCAGTGCCTCAGTGTCTCCACTTCCAGCACTTTCACAGTGAACTGTAATTAGCTGTTTACTGACTTATCTTTCCCACTAGACTCAGTTCCTCAAGGGTAGAGCCTGAAGGTACCTAGTAGGGTCACAGCAATTGTCAATGGTGTGAAAAAAAATAAAAATATTTGCTGGGGCCATGACCAGTGTGCTTAGTAGTTAGAGCACCAGCCCCTGCACTGCAGGGTTGCAGGTTCAATTCCCGGGCACCCATTAGGGTGAGTGCAAGAGGCAACCTATCAATGTGTTTCTCTCCCATCGATGTCTCTCTCTCCCTCCCTCCTTTCTACTCTCTCTCTCTCTAAAAAAAAAAAAAAAAAAAAAAAAGAAAAGAAAAGAAAAAGAAAAAATATCTTCCGGTGATGATTAACAAAAAATATCCCTATATATATATATACTGTAACAGCTAACAGCTCAATTTTGAAAGTGAAACACTGCCTTTATAATTATTCCAAGTGTGCGTATACATTTTGGGGGAACAACCTATATTTGCTGGGATCTCAATGAGTGTCACAGGAAGTTTTCAGCCCGGGTGCAACTCTCACGTTCGTGCTTTGAAACCTTGTTGAACTGTAGCAAGATGCCCCAGTGGGGCAGGGAGGCATCAGATGGAAGGCGCTCCTGGCGAGGCTCCTGGCTGTCCTGCAGGTGTGCGTGATGGACACGGAGCAGGAAACGCGTCCTAATTGGTAGCGTGTGAAACACCTCCCGGTGCTAGGCTGGCTTGTAAGTGCCATCTGTCCTGCCACAGAGGACTCGAGGAGGGATACCGCTCTCCGGGTTCCAGAGGCGGTGTTGGCACCGAGACGAGCTGTTGCTATTAACCTGTCTGTGCTCCACCTGGGTGTCTGCAGGCGAGGGACTCGGTCTGGGGTTTCCACTCGGACATCAAACAGATGATGCAGCGGCAGGTCTCCGGTTCCCAGGTGCTCGGCTGCATTTGTTGAAGGGAATTTCTGGGGAGAATGAGAAGTCAACTTTTTTTTTTTCTGTCCTGGAAGGTGTTACGTCAATATACCACACACTGTTTTATATTGGATCTCCCAGTGGCAGAAGAAATGAAATGTACTTCTTTATTCTGGCCCTTGCCTGTCTTAAGCATCTTCTTGCTATTCATGCCACAATGACTGAATTCCCATCAAGAGGCCAAGCCCTGCGCTATTGGGTCCTGGGGACACCCAGGAAGATATGGCATTGCTTCCGAACACAGGAAGTCCACGATCTTTGATGAGGGGTGGGGGAGGGGAACATGAAAGCAAAGTCCAGCATATGTGGGGGAAATATAACAGAGTTATATACAAGGAATTCTGAGAAATGGGGCGGGGGGCGGTGAGAGAGAACCTCCAGCTATCTCCAGGGGTCGCAGTCCCTGTCTGCTGTGTTTTCTGCCCCTCCTCCTGCACTCTGTATGAAAGCTGTCTCCCCCACCGTTAAGGCTCAGCCATTCCCTTTGGTCTAAGCTGGTTTTACTTTTGGTTTCAGGCACACACCAGTCCACGGCGCAGTCACACAAGCTCATTCAGAGGGAGCCACCTCTGAGTTTCGGTCTGTCACCTAAAGGAGGGCTGGGGGCTGCCCGTGAGCATGGCGCATGCAGCACCGTGAGAGACAGGCCTGCCTGGGGGGTACTGAGATGTTTGATACAACTGCCTGCTTATCACACAGTCCAGATGGTTCCAAACATGCCCACGTCTGAGACCCTCGGCTCTGACGAAGACCCAGCTTGCCAGACTTCCTGGAGATCACTCCATAAGGCACAGAGATGTCTAACCCCTATGTTATACACCTGAACAAACATATTGTATGTCAACTGTCATTGAAAAAAAAATTTGCTTCAACCAGTTTGACTCAGTGGTAGAGCGTCGGTCTGCGGACTGAAAGGTCCCGGGTTCGATTCTGGTCAAGGGCATGTACATTGGTTGCGGGCACATCTCCAGTTGGGGGCGTGCAAGAGGCAGCTGGTTGATGTTTCTCTCTCATTGACGTTTCTAGCTCTCTATCTCTCTCCCTTCCTCTCTGTAAAATATCAATAAAATATATTTTTAAAAATAAAGAAAGAAATCTTTTTTAAAAAATTTAAATACCCCATTAGTCACATCTCAAGAGCCTCCCAACTTTGTTTCTTCATTAAAACCGTTACTCCAAAACCTTCATACCTGTTACCCATCATGCTGACCCTGTTAAATTTATAAGTCTAACCCTATGTCTTAGGGTTTCACAGTGGCTTCTTTTTTAAAAAATATATTTTATTGATTTTTTAAAGAGGAAGAGAGAGGGATAGAGAATTAGAAACATTGATCAGCTGCCTCTTGCACACCTCCTACTGGGGATGTGCCCGCATCCAAGGTACATTCCCTTGTCGGAATCGAACCCGGGACCTTTCAGTCCTCAGGCTGACGCTCTATCCACTGAGCCAAACTGGTTTCGGCTCACAGTGGCTTTCTGACAGAAGGACTAAGTGATTAATGTATCTAATAATTGTTACCGAGTGAAGGGGCTTCCTTTCCTGAGACAGAAGCTGGCCTCTGAGTTAGGGTGAGGTTCTGCCCTGAACCCAGCAAACGAAGTCAGTGAATAGACTCCCACACACAGGAGTACTGCTTGCCTGTTGCTGTTTTCAGGGTGGCATTCTACACTTTTATGATGATGATGAATGCCTCTTTGCCTAAACCAGTGGTCAGCAAACTCATTAGTCAACAGAGCCAAATATCAACAGTACAACGATTGAAATTTCTTTTGAGAGCCAAGTTTTTTAAACTTAAACTTCTTCTCATGCCACTTCTTCAAAATAGACTCGCCCAGGCTGTGGTATTTTGTGGAAGAGCCGCACTCAAGGGGCCAAAGAGCCGCATGTGGCTTGCGAGCCGCAGTTTGCCGACCACAGGCCTAAACCATGCATGAATCTTACACCTTAAAACAAAAATAAAACTCAGTGACTAGCAGCCCCATTGCAGTAATAGTCATGAAAATAATAACACCCATGTATTACATTACTTGTCTGTGTCCAGCTTTAGGCTGGGTGCTTATAGGCTTGATCCAATTTTCTTTTCAAAGCGCCCCTGTGATAAGTGTGGTCAGCCCCATTTTTAGAGAAGAAATAGAGGCCCCAGAGAGTTTAAATAATTTGCCTGCAGGGAGTGGAGGCAACAGCTGGATTCCTAGGTACCACACAGACACCTCCGCCTCCTCCATCCCTCCGTCTCCCCATCCCCCACCCCAACCCCCACCCTGGCCGCCAAACCCAGTCTCAGTGTTCCCTTCCAGGGAGTGAGTTTCTGATCTCCTCAGCCTCCACTCTGGGAAGTGGCTCTGGCGAGGAAGTTGGGGAAGGGAGGCGGTGGCTGTTAGGAAGGTGGTCAGCAGCGGCTCCCCCTCTGTGCCACGTGGGACGAGGCTGCAGAAACTGGAAGGGAGACTAATGAAGAGAGCTGGTGACTCTTCCCGCATCCTACGTCTCTCACGTGGGTGTCTTCAGAAAGTCAGCCCTGGGCTGTGTGGAGATTTCAATAAGAACCTCCTGCTGAAACCGGTTTGGCTCAGTGGATAGAGCGTCGGTCTGCGGACTGAGGAGTCCCGGGTTCGATTCAGGCCAAGGGCATGTGCATTGGCTGCGGGCACGTCCCCGGTAGGGGGTGTGTAGGAGGCAGCTGGTCGATGTTTCTCTCTTATCGACGTTTCTAGTTCTCTATCCCTCTCCCTTCCTCTCTGTAAAAAAACCAATAAAATATATTTTTTAAATAATAATAATAATAAAAGAACCTCCTAACATCACACTCAAAAGAATGGCTGGACAGAGGGGAGGCCGCTCCCGTGTTCAGACCGGTGGGAGGCGCTGGCTGGGGAGGCGGCGGCTCTGGTCTCGGACAGACCCGGGGGGACCCAGCTGTGTCACCTCGGAGCGCCGAGACGCGGGACAGATTATTTCAGCTTCGAGTCTCTCTCTCCTCATTACAAATTAAGCCTAATAAAACCTATCCCGCAGGCTGATTATAAGAATTAGAGGTAATCCATGTTCAGAACCGCCACAGAGCAATGGGGAAAAAAATAATACTATAATCATAGCCATAGCACGGACATCTCCCTTAGCACGGCGGTTGCAGATTCTGGAACCAAGTGGGAAATGTATTACCTGGGGAGACAAAGGCCTTTAATAAATACAACTTTCCAAAACGTGAAACGATTTTCTGGGCGATCGCAGGACACTTTCGAGATCGGCACCGATTGGTGGGTTGGAGGGAGTCTTTTCACGGGAACTTTTTCCTTCCGGGGTGTTGTGGGAGGGCCAGAGGTGGCCGCTGCATCTCCACTAAATTCCTCTCGGAATCACCGTGAGCCTGTACATTCTCGCCCCCGAGTTTACAGCTGATTGATTGTTCATTCCACATACTATAATTGCTTCATTAGAGGCTTCAGACGGTTCATTGTGTTGGCAACTTCCTGTGAAACTGTCGGCACAATCAGGGCCAGACACATGCCACTTGAGTCATCAGGAACTGAAGCGTTTGTTTGTTTGTGTTTGTGTGTTTGTTTGTTTTCCAAAGGCAGCGTGTTCCCCGGGGCTTAATCTGAGGCTGGGCGAGCCTGCGCCAGATGGGGGCGCCATGCGGACCCACAGACCTCCCCCCAGGGATCTCAGCCCGGCGGGGCATCAGTTACCATTCATATATTAATGACTGCCCCATTTCTGCTCCAGCCCTGTCTCCCTCATGAACTTCAGAGTGAAATAAGCAAATGCCCCAAGACACTTGGGTTACCCCCAGCCACCACCCCCACCCCCGCATCTCCAAGTCAACGTGTGCAATGCTGAATTTCCAACCCCAGAATGCTGTATCTTCTCTCCCCCACCCCACCCCCCCATTTCAACAAGCAGCATGGCTGCCTCTGTCACTCCTCTGCCCTTCATTCTGCCTTGTCTTTCTCCTTTGCGCACGCATCACCATCTAACCAAGCTCCTCTCTCCCCCAATTGATCTTTTTTTTTTTAATATATTTTATTGATATTTTACAGAGAGGAAGGGAGAGAGATAGAGAGCCAGAAACATCAATGAGAGAGAAACATTGCCCGCAACCAATGTACATGCCCTTGACTGGAATCGAACCCAGGACCTTTCGGTCCGCAGACCGACGCTCTACTGCTGAGCCAAACCAGTTTTGGCCCAATTGACCTTGTTGATCGTCTTACCCACCCTGGAATGTTAGCTGCATGCAGGAATGGACTTTTGCTTTGCTCACGGCTGTAAACCCAGAACCTAGAAGGGTATGCAGCACACAGCTAGAGCCAACCAAACAGTGAACCCAGCCTAAGCCAAGCATGTCAAACTCTCCACCCGCGGGCCACATGCCTCGTTTATCTGGCCCGTGTTAGCCTTGCAGTTTGACATGCTTGCTCTAAGCCGTCCACAAACACCCAGCACAGAGGAGATGCTCCGAAATAACAAGCGTGGATGAGCAGAGGTGAGGGGTGTATGGCATCTCTCCCCAGACCTCGCCCTCGGGGGCTGGTAGGCAACCTCCCCCGCTTTCCATGGACTTGGCACAGGGGGCAGGCCTTGCTTTTCTCCCGGGCACCCCTGTCAAGCAAGGAACTGTGCGGAGATTCCTCCGGGGTGGACTCCTGACCCGGCTCCTGGGGAGGCGGAGCTGCAGGCTCCGGGGAGGAGGCAGGGCGGGCTGCGACGCAGGCTCCAGCCTCAGTCGGGAGCAGCAGATGGGGCTGGGGGCAGCGTGGTGGGGGAGCCGGGATTCTGGCAGAAGAGGGGCGAAGTGTGTGCCAGGGCTCCCGGGGCGGGCTGCTGAGAGGACGGGCTTCTTGTTAAGTTAATTGAGGTAATTTCTTGCTGCCACCTTTTGGAGAGTAACAATATTCTCCTTCCACCAGCCACCGCTCCTATCTCTACCTCCCGCCCCATGGCTCGGCAAAGAGGCAGCGCTCTAAATTTAGCGGCATTTATTTAGCTATTCCTTAAAACTCTGTCACTTAAAACATAATTATAGGATTTCTCAGACAGACCATAGTACACGGAGTGCGCCAAATTACAGGTATGACTTGGGGATCCAACTGGGGCCATCAAATAAAATTGACAGCAGCGGCCTAATTCTAGAATAATCCTCACGGCAGCTGAAGACATTGTGTTCCTTAGGCCCCTCTCCTTTGTCTGCATATTGAGCCAAAAGGAGCCAAAAGAAACTAAAGAAAGGGACCTCTAGTCGAAACCGGGTTGGCTCAGTGGATAGGGCGTCGGCCTGCGGACTGAGGGGTCCCGGGTTCGATTCCGGTCAAGGGCATGTGCCTTGGTTGCAGGCACATCCCCGGTGGGGGGTGTGCAGTAGGCAGCTGATCCATGTTTCTCTCTCACTGATGTTTCTAGCTCTCTATCCCTCTCCCTTCCTCTCTGTAAAAAATCAATAAAATATATTTTTTAAAAAGAAGAAAGAAAAGAAGAAAGAAAGAAAGAAAGAAAGAAAGAAAGAAGGAAAGAAGAAAGGAAGAAAGAAAGAAAGAAAGAAAGAAAGAAAGAAGAAAGAAAGAAAGAAAGAAAGAAAGAAAGAAAGAAAGAAAGAAAGAAAGAAAGAAAATGACCTCTAAGTCAAGGTGCAAACCCTGGGAGCCCAGCCTCCTCCTGCTCCGCAGAGCTGGGAATACAACCAGGTCCCCCATAGTCAGGCATGTTCCCCCAAGTTTAGTGTTCGCCCAAGCCTCCCTCTGCCCTTCTACCCAGCCAAGAGACTGACATACATGGGTGACCTTCAGGACAGGACAGTTGTTTTTGTTGTTGTCTGTTTGTTTGTTTTTTTAATATATTGATTTCAGAGAGGAAGGGAGAGGGAGGGAGAAATATCAAAGATGAGAGAGGATGCTTGATCGGCTGCCTCCTGCATGCCCACACTGGGTGTGAAGCCCAAAACCCGGGCATTTGCTGGCTGGGAATGGACCATGACCTCCTGGTTTATGAGCCCGGCTTTCTTTTTTGTTCCCCTTTAAAAAAATAATGTTCTTTTGAGTCTTCTGTGATTACAAAATGCAGAAACCAAGGTTAGCTTTCCCAGGGAAAAGTGATGCTGGGAGGAAGAGAACGGGTCCCTCTGCGGAGTGATGACCCCGCTCAGCAGAGCCCGGTAGACATAAAAGCCACGGAGAGATGAATAATTCTGTGTCTGATTCATGCCGCACACACAGCCCGCTCCTGCCCGCCGAGTGCCCGCTTTGGTACAGTCAGCCCCTGGGGACACAGCAAATCAGAGGGAGAAGGGAGATCTGTTCAATCTAAAATCTTCTGTAAAAGGGCCCCCGGGTCATGCCTGGGAGGACAATTGGGCCCAGGGGCAGGGAACTGCTGGGAGGTGGCGCCGCCCTGCTGGTGACCAGTGATGCCCGTGGATTTCCCCCTCTCTAAATCAGACTCCTTTCTTCCCGGAAGGGTCATCACGGCTTTCAGGACAGAGCAAAGGGCTCTCTGGCCAGGTGTATTTCCCTGGGGCTCTGGGTGGAGTCGAGGGTCCGAGGGTCCTGGGCTGTAACTAAGCCTCCCGAGTGAGCCCTGGTACGTCTGGTGGCCTCGAGTTCCCCCAGCATGAAGACAGCCAGTCGGTCCGGTTGAAAGGGATCTTCCAGGTTTTCTATGCCAACCTGTGTGTTTGTCAGAGCTGCTGACTCAAGCCCAGAGCAGTTAGTTAAGCAGCTTGTCTCAGACTACAGGGCAAGGCGGCACAGGGGGCCAGAAAGGCTGCGTCTTGGTCCAGAGCTACCGTTTTCCAAGCGACTCCTGGGCCCGTGGCAGGAGCGCTGGCCCTGGAGCCAGCTGTTCTTAGATTTGAATGTAGACGCAGCCACACGGGCTCGGCACATCTCTCCGAGCCGCTGTTTCCTCTGTAAAAGGGGAGGGTCCTGCCTGCCGGGCCCCCTGCACTGTGTGGTTTTAAGGATCAAATGATCCAGCCAGAGGGAAAGTGCTTTGTAACCTGTAAAATGCTGGCCAGATGCTGCTTTCTGTCCTATTCTCTCATCCGTGGCTCAGATCCCAAACGGGCCCAGCCTTCTGACTTCAGCTCTAAACAGAACAGCATGGAGCGGTCGCCAGGTGACTGTGTGTGGCCAGCAGGAGGCAGCCAGCAGGCCCTGCACCCCCCACTGTCCGCCCCTCCCTCTGTGTCTCAGACTGGGCCTGGGTGGAGTGAGCGGCAAAGCTGTCTGTCCACTCTCTCCAGTGGCTCTGAGGTCCTGGCTAGAGGCAGATCCTGGGCATCTGACCAGCTCTTTCTGGCCCCTGTGACCATCTCACCTCTCAGCGCTTCCTGAGGGTTAGGGCATGCAGCGGACCCTGACCCAGGGCTACCTGACTCCCATGAAACCGGAAGTTACCTGTATTCTGGAAGGGGTAACAGCCACCCTGGCCACCTTGGAGGGCCCCAGACAGCCTTCCTAGTGACCAGTGACCAGCACTAAGCACAAAACTAATATTCACTGAGCATCTACTACATGTCAGGGACTCTGCTTTCCCCCCTCAGCAAAAACACGAGTAATTGTTTCCCACTCAGCAGGTATTGGAGAACCAATCTCATTGAGCGGAGGGGAATTGCCTGCTGCTGTATTTATAACACACCTGGGTGCTTTCCTCTGCTGCCTCCATAATCCTCAAGGTCTCTGATTGGCCAGACCTTGTTTGGTCCCATCTTTCATCCTCAACTTCTGCTCTCACCACCACTGGCCCTGTCCTGGCCTCCATCACCACCAACCTCCCTTCATTGTAAATTCCGGGGCCACTTTTGGGCTCCCCTCGATTGTCCTCAGCGGCGACCGGCACCGGTGACCACGTCTTCACCAAACTCTCCTCCACGACATCCCTTTTCTCATGGTTTTCCGCCCACCACTCTGACCCCTCCTTCCTGACTTCCAATGGACTTCTATCCCTTTTCTCTTTTTTAAAAAAAATAAAAAATGTATTTTATTGATTTTTACAGAGAGGAAGAGAGAGGAAGAGAGAGTTAGAAACATCGATGAGAGAGAAATATTAACCAGCTGCCTCCTACACATCCCCTACTGGCACATGCCCTTGACCGGAATCGAACCTGGGACCCTTTAGTCCACAGGCTGACGCTCTATCCACTGAGCCAAACCGGTTAGGGCTATCCCTTTACTCTTGCTGTTCTCTGAACTCTGCTCAGCCATCTGCGCTCGCCGTGCTCCTCGCCCTGGAAGAGCTCATCCACCCACGGCCTCAGCTACCACCTCCGTGTTGGTGACTCAAATCACCTGCCCAGAGTCCCCTAGAGCCCCAGGTGGCGCTGCCTTTTGGTCACGTCCACCTGCGGGCCCTCAAACAGGGCGGCATGGCTTTCTGGGGACACCACACCTCCACCTGCTCCCCGGCACCTCATCTCTGCGAAGGATCATTCATGGCCACAGAGCCCAGTGGCGTGTGGGGCGGTGGCATGTCCCTAACTCCTCCTATGTCCTGTTATCACCAAGTCTCAGGGATTCTGGCTTCGAACCCTCGCAGGAGCACCAGCTCTCCGTCTCCGTGGCCACTGCCCAGGGCTTCCTCCCTCTGTGCCCTGGCGCGTTATTCCGGTGTCTTCCGGGCCAGGCTTTCATCCACCCAAGACCCTCTCCACCCAGAAGCCAATCAATCAGGCCACGCCTCTTCCTTACTGAAAACCATTAGGCATTTCCCTACTCCCTTCCAGCACACAACCCCAGCCTTTCACCTCCTGCCCGAGGCGCTCCCCGAGGGACAGTTTCCTTTCCTGGCCAGGCTCCTGCACCTCCTCACCCAACAGCCCCATCCGGGCTCCGACGCGTCAGCCTGGGCACGGTTCCCGGAAACTGAGGGGGTTTGATGTCTCTGCACACGCCGTCCCCTCTGGCAGGAACACTACCTGGTTTTTCATGTTCATCCTCCAAGTCTCCGTGGGCAGGCACCCCCTCCAGAAGCCCTCTCACCGGTGGCTTTGGGTAGATGTCCCTCTCTTTGGTCCCCTTTCCTAGCCCTCACCGCCAACCCCGCACTACTGCAGCCTAGTGTGCCTTTCCCATCAGCCCACAAGTCTCCATCCTCCCTTTTTCGGGGCCCAGGATGGCACAAGCAGCGTTTAATAAATACCTGTGGACTAATAATGATTAAAATAACAACATGCACCAAACATTCATTGAGGACTTAGGACAGAGGACCATGCTAAGTACAGGTATTGCATCAGTTAACCCCATGGTTGGTAAACTGCGGCTCTCAAGCCATATACGCCTCTTTGGCCTCTTGCGTGTGGCTCTTCCACAAAATACCACGGCCTGGGTGAGTCTATTTTGAAGAAGTGGTGTTAGAAGAAGTTTAAGTTTTAAAAAATTTGGCTCTCAAAAGAAATTTCAATCGTTGTACTGTTGATATTTGGCTCTGTTGACTAATGAGTTTGCTGACCACTGTTAACCCATCCAACCACTCTCGAAGGTAACTAATTCTTATTCCCATTTTACAGGTGAGGAAACTGAGGCATGGGGGGGTGTTGAGTAATTTGTCCAAGGTGAGCCGTTTAGTCAGTGGCAAACTGAAGACCAGAGCCCACAGCCCAATTGAATGAATGAGGACATTGGAGTGACTAGGGCTCCACTCAGAATTTAGTTAGGGCCACGTGCAGGCAGTAATGTCACCCTGAGGAAACGTCCCTGGGAAATGAACTCTGAATTCACCCTGGGAAAGAGAGGATCCTTTGATCTGTAGAACCAACCAGCCATCCACCACTCGGAGGCCCGGAAGTCCCCATATTCCTGAGAAAAACCAGGAAGGAAAGGTTTTCCTCATCACTCTCCCTGTCCCCAGCCCGCCCTCCGGCCTCACCACTGTGCTGCCCACTGAGCAGTTCCCAGCTCCCCGTGGCTTCCGTGGCAGCAGTAGGGCTGAGGGTGAAGAACCACAAACCCCACGGCTGCCTGCAATGACCCCCACCAGCTGCGCCAGGAACCCGAGAGGGCAGAAAACCACTTGCAATCTGCGCGGAGTGGCTGGGAAGGCTGAAGAGAGCAATTTCTGTTGCACATCACCCCTTTGTATAATGTTGTGCCCTCATGACAAGTCCGCATTACACATCCCCGCTTCTCCAATTGCCGCCTTAAGAGAAAACAGTGAAGACCTATCTTTAATGTCAAATGAACAATGGGCATCCTTCCGGAGGAGGAAAACGACTTGCTTTGGAAGAGCTGGAGGAGAAGAGTGCAAAACGTTCCAGCTTAACGTGAGTGGGGACGAAAGTCGGCAGCTGTGTGTGGGCCTAGATGCTGGCCAACCTCTGCCCAAAGGCCTGGCGGGCTAAACGCTGTTTAAACTCATTCCGCTCTTCCGGAGCCTCTCGGGCTACCTTTCCACATCCAGATTCCACACCTGCTGCCTCAGCCATAGCAAGCTGCTTGCCGCTTCCTGACCGTGCAAATCCACGTGGTCCTGCCCTATGCCCCAGTGCCTTTGTACATGCTGTGCCGCTTGTCTGACATGCCCCTGGAAAGACTCATCGTCCTTTGAGACTCAGCTCAAATATTTCCTCCTTCTGGGGCCCTGTCTGGCCTCCCCAGTAGGTTTACCACCCTCCGGCTTTGGGGCCGGGCTACCTCTGTTACATGATCCTATATGAAATGTATCCATTTACGTGACTTCTCCCTTATTAGGTGGTGACGTCTTCAAGAGCAGGGGTTTTGTCTTATTCGTATCTGTACATGTATATATGTACATGTATATATGAATATGTACATATGTATGGATGGATTCACATATACATTCCTATCCCTGCCCTGGACCTATCTCAGGATCTGCCACATAACATGTGCCCAATAATACGTGTTAGATTTGAGGGTGTAAAATGAGGTTCTTAATCCTAGTAGCCCATTAGATCAAGGGGAGGGCAGTGAACTCATCCTGCAGGAGCCAAGAAGGTCTTACAGAAGAGATGAGATTGGAGCTGGTTCGTAAGGATGGGCAGGAGGTCACACGCGTGAGGGGCTTATGGGGTGCATTCTGCAGAGGAAATGGTTTATTCCGAAAGCCTGAAAGAAACAGGTACATTGAAAGAGGAGCAGATATTTCCAGAAGCTGGGTGTACTGGTGGGCTGGTGATAGGAGTGGAAAGGCAGGAAATACCGGTAAGGATTCTGGGACTTCTTTGTCCAACGGGAATCAGAGGCACCTGGGAATGACCATAAATCATCGGCATCCAGGTGAGTGGTGTCAGAACAGCCATTATCTCTCTTGTACACACATTATGGGGGTGCCTTTCAGATGGACAGAGAAGTTGACGGTCCATTTACAGCTCCTCCCAAATGACTCGCCATAAATCACAATATTCATTATTTAGAATCTGGTTCGAAGGCAGCAGGGATGGCGAGTTGGCAGAAGGGGGTGGCGAGGGGGAATGGCTTGACTCTGAGAGGAAAGGTTGAGGGATTTAATGAGATGCCATCCATACAGCACTTTGGTCTCCCTGAGGGACCCAGATATGGGGAGTTAATGTTTCTGAGTACAAATGCCAGCCTACAGGAAGGCTAGACAGGATGGAGGGGGAAGGCTTGCCCCTAAGTAACTTCCCTCATCAGCATCATGGGTGGAACCATCCATGACAGTAAGCACAAGGAAAGGACAGTCTGCCAGTCAGGGGTCCAGACACTCAGACCCACGTGGCATCTTTTACCAGGAACAAACCCACCCTTTCCACGCTGAGCCCCATACCAGCCCACATCGGAGAGTGCCAGGCTCCAGAGCCTGCCTCACGGGTTGGTCCTGAACCTTGCTCTCTAACTCCTCTTTGCCCCACTTCCCAACCTCATTCAGAGTGCCAGGTGTGTCAGAGGAAACGAGAACCGGGAGCCAGAATTCTAAATCCCCAGCTAGCTGCTTACTGATGCTACAGGCTCCTCACACATGGAAAGAACATGCACACTTTGTCCACCACCAGGATGGGGGCAGAGGGGTTGGGTTGCACTGTGAGTGAGGTCATAGTCACTCCTCTCACCCTGCTCAGTGCCTCCTTTACTCCGGATCATTCTCTCATTAGACGCAGGAGGAGGCCCAGTCTCACGAATGAAGCACTCCCAAGAGAAACCCAAGAGGGTGAAACTAGAGAAAAGTACCCACAAAGGAGAGAGAACTTGCATTCCCTTTATTCCCCTCGCCTTCACTGTGACCCAGTTCTAGGTCCCTTGTGATTGTGCTTGAACGTGATCCATTTTAGAATTCCTTCTTCTTACCCATTTGAATTAGGATGAAAGTAACTGCTATGGCAAATGAACTCCAAAATTTCAAAGGCTTAATTTTTTAGAAAACTTGGTTTTATTCAGGGACAATGCACATGTTTGCCTTCAGTCAGGGAGCAGGGAGCAGGGAGAGAGGGTGCTATGGACTCCGTGTTTGTGTCCCCTCAAATTCATGTGCCGAAGTTCTAAGTCCCGTGTGATGGTGTTAGGGGTGGGTCTTTGGGAGGTAATAATGTCACAGCAGTGGAGCCATCAGGAATGGGATTCGTGCCCTTATAAAAGAGGCATGAGAGAGAGGATGTCTCTCTACAACATGTGAGGACACAGTAAGAAGGCAGCCACCTGTAAGCCAGGAAGTGAGCCCTCACCAGGAACCAAATCCACTGACACCTTGATCTTGCATATTTAGCCTCTAGCAATGTAAGAAATAAATTTCTATTGATTAAGCCACTGGGTCTATGGTATTTTTGATATTTAGGCAGCCTAAACTGACTAAGACAGAGGGGCTTGTGTCTCATTCAGGAATTCAAGGTGACTGGTCCTGCCATTTCCATCTGGTGACTTTCCAGGTCATCCTGGGCATCAGCATTCACTTTGTAGAGGGGGAGGAGCATGAAGGATTAGGTGTGAGAGATTGTTGAAGGGGCATGCCTCGCCCCACTCACATTCCAGGGACTAGAATGCAGTCCTGCAGCCCCACCCCACTGGGAGGAAGGCCGAAAATGTAGTCTTGCTACAGGAGCAGGAGCAAGAGTCAATTGGTTTGACGAACAGCTAGCCAGTTGCCATGATTTGGGGCTACAAGGTCCAAATTACGAAATCTTGTGTGAAAATTTGGCGTTAGGAGTACAGAGTTGAGGTTTTGGAAGAAGAGCAGCAGCACTTTCTGGTCTGCGTTAAATCAGTGGAAATCCCTGAAGACATGGTGAGGGGGATTCAGTGTTAGCTGCAGCTCTGGAAATGCTGCTGGGAGGAACCGTAGGAGCGGGGCTGCGGTCTCAGAGACCCAGGGCGATGGGGAAACACCACATGTTGATAGTTTTGGATAGACATGGCCATTGAGAAGTCACACAGACTGCGGGGCAAGCCTAGGGGTAAATAAAAGAATTCATTTTGGAGATAAGAGATCAACCGAAGGACTGGTATGCTTGCATATAAGAACAACCAATGGACACAAAACTCTGGGGAGGGAGGGCATCTATGGGGGGGGGGCAATGATAAGCTATGTACACAGATAATACCTTAATAAAAAATATTAAATAAATAAATAAATAAATAAAATAAAAAATAAAAAGAATTCATTGAAGAGCTCATCTTTGCATAGTCTCAGTCTTCGGGAAAGATGACAGGCATGTGGGAGGAGAGGAGTCTGTGAGTGGGCCAGAAATCCTCTGTGAGGGAAGGGAGGTGGCCCAGAGGCTGGGGAGTAGCATCATGGAGTTTGGAAAAGAACAGCGGTGTTGCCTTAAAGAAGGAGATCTCGGGAGAAAGAGACAATAGTCTGGACAGGTGAGTGGGACAGGAGGAGGATCCCAACCCCACTGAGGTGGGAAGTGTGGGGGGGAGAGCAGCCTTCTCTTGAGAGGGTTGTGCAGGATGCTGTGGGTCAGGTACAGCCAGGTCAGAGGAAGTGGTGGAGAGCGCACAACAGGAAACCCTGGAGGACAGGCCACAGTCTTAAAGGGCCCGGTGCAGAGGAGGTCCAAGGGGACAAAGGTTTGCAATTGAACCAGAGCTAATCTGAGTGGGACTTTGAGAAGATGGGAAAGGACAGCTGACCCTGAGCTGGAGGAGACAGTGAGCCCCATTTTATGATGGGTGCATTTCCCCCCCCCCCAAGTTTTTTTAAATTTTTTAAAATTTTAAAAAAATTTATTAAGGTATTATATGTGTACATAGCTTACCATTGCCCCCCCCCCCCCTGCCAAACACGCCCTCCCTCCCCAGAGTTTTGTGTCCATTGGTTGTACTTATATGCATGCATACCAGTCCTTCGGTTGATCTCTTAGCATTTTACTGTGTGTAAATTATACCCCGGTTTATTTTAAAAAATGAAATGAAAGCCCATGAGGGCAATTTTTTAAATGATGTAAATTACATTCAAAAGTATCACCCATTTCTCGCCAATGAGATCTATGTGATACACACTTTTTAAAAGGCATAAAGTTATGAAGATAAAATTCCTCTTAAAAAATGTATATAAATGGCTAGTGAGTGAGCAAGGATGACTATTTAAGAAAGACCCCCAAAGTCAAAGAAAAAAAAATCCTCCTGCTGCTTTTTTACTCACTTACATCAGGCTTCCCTGAGCTGGCAAATGCTTCCACTCAGGTTGGCAATGCCTGCGGAGGTGTGGAAAGTTCGTTTTGTTGGGCAAAGGAGACGGTTGAATTCTACTTTAAAGGTTACATTTTCGATCTGGGAGCTGTAACAGCCCTGTCAAATAAGTATTATTGTTATTTTTACAAATCTATTTCACTTTAAAACTAGTTGGGACATTTCAGACTTGGCGTAAATGAGACCTCAATTCTCCCAGGCCCAGCGGGCCACCTGGAGGAAGGGTCTCCTGCTGAGCGGCTCCCACTGAGAGAAATAAGGGAGCCAGACCCTCAACACAGAGCTGCTGAACAGCAGGGGGAGGGAGGAGGGGAGAAGTTCATGGTTCCAGACAGATCTGAACGCTTCTTCCTTATCTGCACTGTTAGTCAGTATTTACCTACCTATTCCAAGAGTTATAACTAACCCTTCATCGCTTTTGCCTTTCTGGTGTATTTCTCTGCCTCTGAACTTGGGCAACAGAGGGAAGTCCTAGCCTCTTCATTGCAGACCTTAAGAGGTCAGAAGTAAAACTTGACCTGGCTGTGATTCTCAGCCCGTTGGCCTAAGACCTATGAAAAATAGGGCGCTTTCTTCCGGGTGTGAATTTACTGAGTGCTGTGCTTCATAAGGTATGGCTGCTTTTTCTGGAGGCCTTTTGTTTTCATGTTTGCCATGCTGCCATTTTGGGTGGTTACTGACCCAGACCTTCTCTGACATACTATGTTCCCTGACTTTGGAAGTTAAAATAGTTTTCCTCAGAGAAGAAATGTTCACTCCTTGGGGATACTGTATGGCCAAAAGTATCATGATAATGTAAAGCAGGGGACAGTAAACTTTTCCTGTAAAGGGCCAAATAGTCTTTTAGGCTTTGCATCCCAAGAGGCAAAACTGAAAACACTGGTACTTGTATAACAATTTAATATGTAACCATTCACAAATAGAAAAGCCATTCTTAGCTGGTGGTCAGATCTGGCAGGCCAGATTTGGCCCTCCCGTTGCAGTTGGCCAACTCTTGTTACACAGGGTGAGTTGATGACGTCCACAGTGAGAGAACAGGCTGGAGAGGCAAGCCGTTGCCTGAGCATGAAGCACTGAAATGGCAGGTGGGAGATCTAGGACTTGATTCATAATCAATGGCGAGCCATCAGAGGGTTTTAAGCATGGGAGTGAGCTGATTTGATCTGTGTTTCATAAAGACCCCGTTAGCTGTAGTGGAGAAGGGACTATTCATCTGGGTAGGCAAAACTACTCCCACCCAGTTACCAACAACTGATTCCAACATGCAGGCATCCCAGATGGATCCTGACACGCCATCTACTTTTCCGAGTGAGGAATTCCTGGATGAGAGCCTCCAAGACTATATAATCTTTTATATCTTCCTGCATGAACGAGGGGCCTTAGGTTTGGAAGAACATTCCTAGGGAACAACTTTCCTCATCCTTTCCAAGGACAATGAATCAGGTCATTTAGAACCAATGGAACAGGACCCACAGAGAACATTCCCTGTGGATCTGCAGACCCATTTCTGCCTGGGTTTCCTCATGACAATGGCTATTTATCTGACCTTGACTTTCACATCAGTCCAACTCCCACACTTAGTTCCAAAACAGGTCTTAAATCACTCAGAAGCCAAGCCAAGCTAGGCTAAAAGAGGAAGTAACTGTGGCCAGGTCTATGTTCCAGCACACTCTACCGGCAGCAAAACAAAGACAGGGTAAAATCTAATGAAAACACCTCAAACAATGAAAGCAAGATGTTGCCATCTTCTTCAGGGACTGGCCCAAATTAAGACCGTAATGTCCACGGATAAGACAGGCAACTGAATCATAAGGCTTTCCAGAGGGAGGTCTTAGTAACTAAAGCAGATGATGACAATTACTGGATATTATAAATTGGCCATTAGTTAAATGGGCACCTGCTTTTAGATGCCTATTTTGACTCAGTGAGGGCACCTCCAGAATTATTGACTTAACACACACCTCTAGAGCAGTGACACCCACTTTTACTGCCTATATTAACTTTCCTCTACACACTCCCCCTCCAAGAAAGCAACCTTTAACCAGACTCTACAGATCTGGTGAAGGGTGGTATGCAAGCTTGCTATTGTCTTTCTGGTTTGACATCCTTACTCAATTTCCTTGGAGAGGAAATGTGTTTAGTGCTGGCATGGGATCCAATCTTTTCGCTCCTGGCTACAATAAGACCAAATTAGTAATTTAAATGCTGAGTCTTCATGGCATCAACCCTGCCCCTCCCATCCTTATTCAGGCGAGTGGCTTCCTTAGGGTTCTGAAAAAATCCTCTGCAGATTAGGTCCCTAAGGAAGGACAAATGTCAACTTGACCGAGGTAACCTCAAGAGCCTTTGATTTTATTAGTTCCACTTGGAATTGAGCTAATATGGATCAAATAACTTGACACTGGCCAACGTCAAAAGTTTTTATCTTACAAAGCTATCATGAGACATACAGACAATTCTCCCAGAGTAACCTGTCTAATATTCTTATGGCCAAATATTTCAGGTGAAATTTCATAAGAAGTTGTGCTAGGTCCCTAAGAATCTTATAGTCCAAACCTTCATATTTTAATATCTATTATCAAACTTTATTAGATGGGCATCCTGGTATAGGGAATGTGATTGAGTTTGACTAAAATGGGATCTGTGCAAAATACTGAGACTATAGCACGTTAACCCACCAAACCCTTGGCAACTTTGACTTGCAGGGAATTTATTTTTAGTTGGGGAGTCTTTCTCTTAACCACAGGGTACTGGGAGGCAAAGGTATTATAGAACCTTTGTAAAGGGTTATTCTGGCTTACTAACCCACTTAGTGACCTATTTAGAGGTTATCCAGTTAAGACTAGGGCACTATCTAAGAGGAAGAGAAAGCTCCAGGAGAAACAATAACCCAGACATCTCCCCACCACTGCTGCCAGCCTCTCAACCCTTTTGATACCTGGTGAGGGAGGCCTGTACTATGGTAGGTATCAGAGTTCTGCCTTCACAGGCTTCTACAAAATCCTTATTTTATACAGAGAGGTCATCTTTGAGGACCTAGACTTATATTAGAGCAAAGATGAAGAGGAGAGCCTATAACACTCACTGCCAAAGGCCTAAGTGTGTGAGGGACCAGGAACCTAACTCACAAATCAGAATTCCTGGCCTTAAAAATAAGCAATCATTTGAAAATTTGGGGAATATGTGCAGATGGTCACTGGACACGGCGATTAAAGTGGGACCCATGTTGTTTTACATGTCCAAGGGAGGACTGACAATTCCTGCTTACACTTCCATTGGCCAGTAGAAGCAAGGAGCCTAGGAGATATACATGGGTAGCATTTGGTTCATCCACTAGGCCAGCTTTATCTCACCATCCCAAATCACCCCGATTATAGGAGAGAGGTTGGTTTTTAGTGTGGGTTCTCCACTAGAATTCGCCAACTAAAGAAGAAATTCTGAAACTAATTCACTATGAAAAGGCCCTAAACTAGCAAGAGTGCATAAATCCAATAAACTCCAGAGTGGAGACTGTGCGTGAATCTCTCCCACCTCCTAAACGAGGCAGGAGTCAAATGTCTCAGATTCTCTTCTGGTGGCTCCCAGTTGGCAGACTCAACTGTGTTGGGCTATCTGAGTCAGTTCTCTTAACCAGATCCTTGGACAATCAGTTATTTCACAGAGCCCCCATGCCTCTCGCTGGGCCACTCATATCCTGTACTTTGGAAGGGCCTGAGTCTCTCTGGCCTCAGTAAAGAAATTGTCCTCTGTGGTCAGCTCTTTGGTGCTTTCTAGGTCCCCTTCGGTTGTCTCAGCTTGGGATCATAACATGAATGAGGGTCATAACCAAGAGCTCTGCTGGACTGAGGCAATGACCACAGCCCCACACTCTGACCAGGGTAGACTGGCCCGCTGCCTGAGTGTGGTCATCACTTAGCTTTGGGACTCTGCATTCTGACTGAATGACAGCCATCAATAGCCAACCTGTGCTTCAGGACCTGGCAAGACAAAAAGCTAATCACTGTCTGAGGGTATCTCCCGGCTACACCACCACACAAGCATCAATTCCAAGGACACTGCATAATCTCTTGTGTAGGAAAGAAGCTTTGGAGCCGGACAGGTTCATGAACTGCCCCTGAGCTTGGGGTGGAGGGAGTGGACACACCTCTGACACATCATTAACTTGACAAGGTAGGGGGAGGGCAGGGAAGCTCTGCCCAATTGCAATAATGGCAAGAATTTGCCAAGCGTTTACTATGCAGTAGGCATTGTCCTAAGCACTTTGCACGTATGATGAAATCACTTAAGCCTCCCAACACTCAGACGAGGTAACTACTGTTTTCATGAGAAAAGTTGAGTTTCGGAGACATTAAGCCATCCTTCCATAAATCAGTTACTACCCAAGCAAGGATTTCATCCCCTCCCACCAAGTCCACACTTCACCCCAAATAACACTCCATAGGTTCATTTTCCAAAAGTTTTGAAACCTCTGAGGATAGGAGCTTGAAAGAGGAGAGGAGAGAGCAATTCAGAAGGGAGGGGGGGAAATGGCTATTTAGGGAATAATTGAATTAATGAAATATTTAATGTTTACATTTGTTATGGGTCTAAAGTTACATCATGTGAGGATTGGAACTTAAAATATGTGCCACTTGGTTTGCAAATTAAATGTGCATGCATTGCCAAAACCGGTTTGGCTCAGTAGATAGAGTGTCAGCCTGCGGACTGAAGGGTCCAGGGTTCGATTCCGGTCAAGGGCATGTACCTTGGTTGCAGGCACATCACCGGTGGGGGGTGTGCAAGAGGCAGCTGACCGATGATTCTCTCTCATTGATGTTTCTAACTCTCTATCCCTCTCTCTTCCTCTCAGTGAAAAATCAATAAAATATATTAAATGTGCATGCATTGTTCATTTAGTGACATGTAAGCTAGGAGAGGATTAAAACAAACCAGGGCAACTGAAAAATAGACAAACTATAAACAGGACCCTTAGGGGATTAAAGAAGAAAAAAAAAACACCCCAAAACACGTTTCTGCTAATTTTAAACAATTGTCACAGTGTGGTTCTTACAGGGCTCTGCAGCAGTCACACACAATTTGCAGTTGACCATTTGGGAGAAAGTCTTTTGGCTCAACTGTGCGGCCTCCTTGCCTCACCCACAAAGGGTGGCACACTCCAGAGAGCGGCTGCCATTCATCGAATGGGCCCGGCTTTTAGACTCCGCTTTTAGAGCCACCCCACGGGGAAGGGCAATTGTTCCTCGTGGTCCCAGGGGAAGACATCAGTTTGGCTGTGACAGTCCCCGAATGGCAGGCATAATTGTTCCGGGGGAAGTATTATAGGACCAACAGAAAGAAATCTGGGCTGTATTATTTTGGAGGTTCCAACTGGTTGAGTGTAAAACAAAACAAAGAAGAAATTACAGACTGGATGCAAAATTAGAGCATTTAACATTTCTATTTCTTTCAGACGTTTTAATCTATTCCTCCATGAGGATGGCTAATGGTGGTCTGAAAAGCTTGTGCCACTTTTCTGCCACATTTTCAGATGCCTATTTTCTTTAGCGGGTCTTTCCAACAAAACCATGTTCATTTTGTTCTTGGGATTTATTGCCAAGGATACAGTTCTTAGAGTCATTTAGGAATTATGTGAAGAATTATTAGAGGATTTGAGAGTCTTAATATAGCAGTATTCATCGACAAAGGATCCTTCAGGAAATTTTTTTTTTTTAATGTCTGGGTGGTGAAGAAAAAGTCATAGAAAAATATTGAAGATGGGCTTCAAAATGATGACTAAGAGATGGAGAAATTAGTGTAATTGTTATAAAAGAAGTCTGTCATATATAAATGTATGTGTACGTGTGTTATATTTACATCAGGCAAATTGCCTGGGTAGTGTTGTGCTAATATTTCCCCCACATGCATTCCATTTTTCCACCATGATGAAGGGAGCCACAGTGTGTCTGCTGATCTGCATGGAAGGATAACGCACCTGCCCACAATGCCTTTCCTAGTCACAGTTCTAGTCCTAAAGCGAATTAAGTTCGCCTTTGATCTAGGCTTAATAAGATCGATTTGGGTTTCAAAAGTCAAATCTAATATCAGCAAAGCAGTGCTTTATGTCCTTGTGGGAGCTGCTGCTGAATGAACCAGATGGTCTTAACTAAACTATCAACCTTGAGCATGGATGAGACCACAAAAGCGTAGTTGGTGGCTTTACCAACTCTTCCTTCCCTGGTGCATATTAACTACATGTTTTCATCCATAACCTGGGAGGTGCATCGTCATCTTTACTCCCTTACCAGCCCAATAACCAGGGGGGAATACACATTCTCTCCCATAGAGAATTTCTATGATTTGTGGGGAAATGTGAAAGCTCCATAGGTGGGAGCAAGAGTCCAAAAGGCAAAATCAAGTGCAGAAAGGGTTCCTCACTTGCCTTCTGCAGTGGGGGAGTCTGTTATCAGGCCAGTCCTGTTTCACACTTAGCACCAATGGGTATTTGCGGGATTGTGTCTGGGGTGGAGCTGAGCTGTGGGAAAGGGAAAGGAAAAGAGAAAGGAGAGTGACCTTTCTGTTGGTGCAAAAGGAGAGAAAAGAAGGACCCCTTGTGGTTGGGTAACAGAAAAGGAACTGAGGAAGAGGAATGTCTGAACTTGGGATTCTGAGCCCAGCCCTGTTTAGTGCACGGTGAAGATGACTAAGGCTTATGGAAGCGGACTTACAGGTGCTACGTGGCCAGTAAATCTCAATTAGTCCATAGCAAGTCGGTATTATAGCTAGAAATCAGGGGCTCATAACAAAAATCCCTTGGAATAATTGTGTTTTGTGCATTTTGTTAGCTGTAAGGTAATGGCAAAACAAATGAATCGGCAGCTTTCCTGACATTTATTGACTACTAGTTAGGATGATAGGAAGGGGGGAAATGGAGGCAATTGGCAGGGACTTGCTTCTTTGTTCTAATCCCATTTTTGAAGACTCTTTTTCTGTGAGCTTTCTTTATGGATCCTGAACTTCATGTGTAATTAAAATTTCAAGAAATTGAATTACAATCAGCAAACTGCCACGCTAGAAAATATAATTGATTGAACAACACATTTCCAATTGCTCTCCCTGCTTCCACACTTTTTCTCTTCCAAGCTAAAATAAATCCAACTATCAAAGCCTAGTTACTTTTTTAAAAAACTGAGCTGAAGTTTTAAAATTATTAGTTAGAATTGTGGTAAAAACAGATATAACATAAAAGTTACCATCTTAGCTACTTTTTAAAATTTTTATTTATTTATTTATTATATTTTTATTGATTTCAGAGAGAAAGGGAGGAGAGTGAGATAGTCACATCAATGATGAGAAAGAATCATTGACCAGCTGCCTCCTGCACACCCCCTATTGGGGATCTAGCCCGCAACCCAGGACTCCTCAGTCTGCAGGCTGACACTCTATCCACTGAGCCAAACAGGGCCCATTTTAACTACTTTTAAGTGTATAGTTCAGTGGCATTAAGTACATTCACATTGTTAGGCAACCATCACCACCATCTACTTTCAGAATTTTTTCATATTGCAAAACTAAAACTCTACCTAATTCTCCATTACCCTACCCCATAATGACTCTTTTAAATATGGATCTTATCACAACTGACTGATAATTGAATTGCTTTAACAAGCTTTTGATTTGATTTTATACACATGCATTAATTAGAAGTGAAAAATCCTATATAATAAAAGGCTAATATGCAAATAGACTTAATTGTGGAACAACCAAACAACTGGTCACTATGACATGTGCTGGACACCAGGGAGAGTGCACAGAACATGGCGGGCATTGGCCGCAGCAGGATGGTGGAGCAGGTGAGTAGGGGTACTGGGTCAAGGTAGGACACCAGTCGCTGTCATCAGGGCGAGCCTCTGGTGGTTACTGAAAATTCTTTGCTCCTGCATGCGGTGATCCCACCCGGTGCTCGCACCTGCTGCCAGCACCAGAGCCACTGCTCGCCCCCGTTGCCAGCACCTGACACCGGTCCTGATTGCTCAGGACCATTAGTGGATATGAGTGGTGGCTGCCAGCCCTAATCATCCACCTCCCCCTGCTCCTGAGTGATGATCAGGGCAGCAGCAGCACCCGCTGACTGTACTGGCCCCAATCGCTTCACACCATCAGTGGGTGTGAGCAGGGCTAGTGTAACCAGTACATGGATGTTGCAACTGCAGGAGTAGGCTGCCAGCAGACAGGGGACCAGGGGCCGAGGGGGGCGGGGCCAGACAGAATTGCAGAGGATGGGCCAAGATCAGTCCCTGATCCCACTGCAGCCTCGTGGCCCATAGTTCCTTTCAAGGTGCACAAATTCGTGCACTGGGCCTCTAGTAGGTATAATAAGCTTGTCTGGTATAATTGAGAAGAGTTTTATACTATATATCCCAGAATGTGACCCAATTCCCTCATTTGAATGATGAAATTATTGCATAAGCAAAAATGACTAGGGTCCCTTGGGGATGTTTGTGATACATCCTCATGGGAAGGTGCTACCTGCCCCGTTTAAATGCACCTTCAAATCAATACTACAAACATTTGTTCATAACTCTTATCCATGCCAGACACTACCCTAAGTACTGGGCCACAAATAAATATATACCCCACTCTGGAGAGTGCAAATCCATAGCATGTATAGATATTTAATACCAGGAAATACCTGGTATTTTCTTCTTTTTTAAAATACAGGTTTCCTAGCCTTAAATGTTTTTTAAAAGGATACTACAATCTTCCATTGACCAACTACTTCCACTTCTTTACTTCTCCATTGAGTCCATCCCTGATTCCTGGTATTATACCTTTTAAATATTTTTAATGGGGATCAACTTTGCCATCAAAGATAGCATGCATGTGGGCCTCAACAAGACACTAGGAGATGAAGATCTCAGTTCAGGAGAGCTCTGTGTTGGCTGGAAGTGCCCGAGGACACAGGGTGGATATTGCCTCCCCAAGAGACATTGGGTGCTTCTGCAGCTTTTCCTACTCTGAGGAGTAACTATACTCCTTCAGGAAAGTATATTTCCCAGAACAATGTAGCACATCTGTTTACAGGAGGCTCTCAGACTCACTGAATCTTCTGTTTCTCTACCTATTCTTAAGGTTGATAGTCTCCCTTTTACTGTCACTTAATACTGTCTCCCTAAACCAGTGGTCGGCAAACTCATTAGTCAACAGAGACAAATATCAACAGTACAACGATTGAAATTTCTTTTGAGAGCCAAATTTTTTAAACTTAAACTTCTTATAATGCCACTTCCTCAACATAGACTCGCCCAGGCCGTGGTATTTTGTGGTAGAGCCACACTCAAGGGGCCAAAGAGCCGCATGTGGCTCACGAGCCACGGTTTGTCGACCACTGCTGAACCATCCCATATGATCCCATGGCTTTGATTATCATATAGCATCTGATGACTCAAACGTTTAAATTATCAACATAGACTTCATTTGTCATCCTCAAAATCACAGATCCAATTTCCCTGATATTTTCACTTAGACGTTCTACTGGCATGTTCCTTGAGGACATGTAAAAGATACCTATCTCCCACTTCCAGATCTTCTCTTCATCCCATGCTATTGTGTGCATGCATGAGAGCATGTGTGTGTGTTGTTTTATCTTGGTGAACTGCACTAGCACCCACCCATGTGTTTCTCTCTCCATCAACAAGGCATGGTAGGGAGAGCAACATAAATCAGAGCTGCAAGATTCTCAATGCTTCTAGAATTGGGTTTTCTAAAATTCAGGGGTGTGTAAGAACACATTAAAGATGAATGGCACGGTGTGTTCCCCCTTGTGGTGGTGCATCAGAAACCAGGCAAGATGAAGCTGTGCAGAGACTACCATTCCAAGAATAGGCGCACACCCAAAACACCCAGATCAATATCCCATATTCCAAAGCCTGGATTATCGTAGCTGTTTCCTAAAGAGTAATTTGGGATCCTTTATTTGACTTTGGGTTTTAGTAACTATCTATGGCTAATAATAAGAGAGAAAAAAAAGTCTTTATGTAGCCTGTGGAATTTTATCAGTTGGACTCCCCATTACTTTTCAATGTTGAAAGAATAAAAAGCCAGCAGGAATATGAATTCCCTGGAAGAGCTGATTAATTTGGATAATGTGCTTGTTTCTGGGAAGATCTTGGTGAGATACATTACTGGAGGTGCCAGATTTTGAAGGAAAGTACACTGAACATTGCTCTTTGATAATTATCAGTTCCCTTTGAACTCAGTAAATTATGTTGAATATTGTGTCAAAAGTAATACATCAGCCAATTGACTCTACCCCTCCAATTATCGAAATGTAAAGATCCTCTTGAAGTTCAATGGCAGTGAAGGAGATTTTAAGAAATTATCCCAGAATAATGCAACCGTAAATGAGTTTATTCAGAGCTATCAGGTCAAGAACCCAGAAGCAATGAGGTCCAGAGCTCCGGCCTGAACATCATTAGAAGGGAGGACTATGATAAGGCCTTCATCCTGATTTGATTTTAGTTGGTACATTTTTTGGGGATGATCAAAATATTTTGGAACTAGACAGAAGTGCTGGTTGCCAGTGAACTGCCATTGCATTGCTTACTTAAAATGGTTAATTGTATATTGTGTGAATTTCACCTCAATTACAATTTTAGAAAATATGGCAGTTAATAGTAGTCAAACTCTCCTCTTCCAACAACTTCCTATTTCTTTTGCAGTGAATTTCAAATTCAATACCATGTGTTATAAGACTCTTCCAAACTGGACCTGCCTAATTCTCACCTCTCTTTGTATTCTCACTGTTGCTTTACTGTACTCTAGTCACAGCCTTTGGTTTCTTAAACACACTATTTTGTATTCACCCCAGGACCTTGGCACTTGCTGCTCCCTCTACCCAGAATGCCCTTCCATTGGCTTTGAGCAAGACCATCATTTTTTTTTTTATCATTCAGGTCTCTGAACAAAGCTACTTACTCCAAGAAATCTTCCCTAATAATTAGATCTAGACTAGTTTCCCCTCAGGCCCCATCATTCTGCCCGGATTTGTTTCCCCTAGAGCATTTATACCATATAAAATTATTTTTATGTTAATTTTTAAATTTAATATATGTTTCTCTTCTCCTGAAAGTAAATTTCATGAGAAGAGAAATTTTATAGATTTTGTTAGTTACTCCATCCCCACTATCTGGAATATGAAGGCACTCAGAGTTTAAAGATGCATAAAAGATGGGGAGGAAGAAAAGAAGGAAGGAAGGAAGGAAGGAAGGAAGGAAGGAAGGAAGGAAGGAAGGAAAGAAGGAAGGAAGGAAGGAAGGAAGGGAGGGAGGGAGGGAGGGAGGGAGGGAGGGAGGGAATAAAGGAGGGAGGGAGGGAGGGAGGGAGGGAGGGAGGGAGAGGAAGGGAGACTGCTAAATCATACCTAGGCTGTGTTGGACCAGAATTCTGTGATTGATTAGCAATGTCTGCCATGAGTGTAAAACGCCATACAAATATCATAAAGGCAGTGGTGTGCTAGTAAATGTTTAATAACTAGTCCCCAGAGTTGGAGCTGGGAGCGATGTCCTGATTTGCCACATTTACCAGTTTGCATGGTGTAAACATTCCCACTATGGCAGATTCCAAGCAATGAATAAGTTGTGAACTAGTTCGCAGAATTCCTGACAATTTAATAATCAGCTCTCAGGAGCTGGTAAGAGCCAATTCCAGCACACCACTGGAATAAATGACACGTCCTTGCTGTCCCTGAGATAGCCCTCCTACACTTTCCTTTTACGGAGAAGAAACCTAAAATCCAGGGAAGAAAAAAAACAACTGGATGAAGATTACACAGCAAGTATGCAGCAGAGGCCAGTTCCTTGTTTAAAGGCCGTTTTTCTGTGCAAAGACCTTCAGAGGCTGTCAAAGGGAAGCACCCAGAGGCACACCGCAAGTTGCTGCCTTGAAAGGGGTTATTAAGAGCTGTGAGCTGTGAGCAGTATAGCGAAGGCTTCTGGCAAGGACCCAAGCAGGTCGACAAACTCTTTGCTTGCCAGAAGTTTGGCTGGCCAGAGGGGTTTTCTCAACACTTTCATTTTGCTGGAGGAAAGCTTTCCTGTAAACTGTCAGCTTCCCTCCACCCCCAACGTGAACTCAAGTTGCTTCATCAAGCCCCATGTACCTCAACCAAAAGGCTAAGGAGCTTGTTGCTGTAAATGCAACTTTCATACCATGAGGAGTAAAGTCTAGGGACATTATTAACATTTGGTTTGTTACTCAAAACAGAATTTAATTCAGAATTTAAAAGAACACCTAGGAAACACACACACACACACACACACACACACACACACACTCACACACACACACGGGATTAGCAGACATTTGGTCCTGTTTAAAACATCCACCAGGACATTTGGTCCATGACAAAAGGTTTATGAAATTTGGTCTTGTCCCAAATGTGCATAGTTACTATAAATGCCACTCTTCTGCAAGAGTCGACCCCTGACTCATCTACCCAGTCCCGTGAGCCATGACCAGCTGGGCTATGGAGGCAAGAAGGGTCCTTGGCAATGCCGCCACAACACAATTATTGGGCCAATAAAACATGATAGTATTCTTAATGTATTGATCCTTGTAAGTCAAAAGTAGAAATGAACATTATGACGTATTTGAACCCAGAGATATTTTCTAAGCATGATGCTTTAGACAGGACAAAATGTCAAGGACCATGGGGCATGGGCCAAATATCTGTGGTTGTTTTGGGCATGACCAAATATCAAGTACCTTTGGCATGAACCAAGTGTCGCCATGATCGTTTGTTCCTTACCCAGCTATGTGTCCTTCTCATACAACACTGAGCATGCAGTCTACATCCTGGAATGTTCCTGCAGTAGACTGTTGGCTCTTTGAGAGCAGGGGACTTTCCATACTCATCTTTGACTCTTTCCCCAATTTGAACTCTCACAGCCTCCCAGGCATTTCCCACAGAGCCTGGTTGATGTACTGAACTGAGAAACAGGGAACCCAAGCAGGAGGAAACAGGAGAGGGAAGACTGGGTTCTAGCCCCATGTCGCTCACTATTGCTAGGGACGCAGACAAACCATTTCCTCTCTTAGAGCCTCAGTGTTGTCCTCTATAAAATGGGACAGTTGGACCACAGAATCATCAAGGTCTCTCCTGTCTCTAAAAACCTCTGAGTACAGAACAGTTTTCAGATTACACATTTCACTCCCTGGGATGCATACTTTAATTCTCTATAAAGTTGGGTCTTTTAGATATGGTGGTTAATTATTTAATCAATATTAATTTTGGTTTGTTTTTGAGACTTGAGGCCATTAGTTGAATTTTTCCCCCTAGCTTTTCCTAAAAGAAAAATTAGTAAGCTATTTCAGAATGCAGCTCTGTTGACATTTGTTACTGAAAACATATGGTCTTTGAGAGCTGTAAACTTGTATTTTTATTCCTGCTCCTCTCTATATTGTGTAACACTGAGCAAATTACTGCACCTTTCTGAGATGTGCTTCCCTCATTTGTAAAAAGAGATAGTTAACCTCTTTATAGGGGTTGTTATAAGGGGGAAATGAGGAAAGACAGGTGAAGTGCTCAGCATCTAGTGAGCATGCCCAAATATTAATTTCTTTGCTGCTTTCCTCCATATCCAATTTGGAAATATATATAAGCAGAAGAGGTAATGCCACTGAAATACTTTTAGTAATTACATTTAACACTTAGGTTGGATCTGTAGATGATAAAAGATGATTGAAATCTCCCCTTCCCTGCCCCCCCCCCCCACACACATACACACACACACACAATATGGCATGGAAGCTTGTTCTAAGGATAAACCACGTGCTTCTCTTGGTTACTGAAATAGATTTATCCATTGGCAACTTTAGTAGTGCCTTTCCCACCAAGGGAGGCTTGTCTATAAAATGGAAAGGTTCGTAGACTATAAAGAAGATGAAGGAAGAGGAGGCAGCGGGGGAAGGAGGAGGGAGAGAAGAAAGAGGAAGAGGTGGGTGGAAAGAGGAGGAGGAGACAAGTGGAGAAATGGCTGCATCTGCCCTCTTTGAGTGGGATTGAACACATAAAGAGCAGAAAGGATTTCTGGGTCATCCAATGCCATTAATTAAGTGGAATCTGGTCACTTGAGCAATTGGCTTCAAAATCAATATCTAGGGACTTCATATAGAACCAGTCTTTTTAAGGTTGCATGGCATGTAATTTTAAAATTATCGCACAATTCACCAATGTGCTATACTTGCTTCCATGTTATATTTGCTTATGATTTTTATGATGCATTATACAGCATTACACTTGTCATTACATTTATATTAATGGAATTAATCTAGACATCATGCTTAAAAGCTTTCCTTTCCTCACTTATTTATAAACAACAGCAATTTCCCCATCTCCATTATCATTTTCGAGCTGGTTATTATGATGGTGTATGGGTGTAGAAACAGTTATTTTACCAATCCTGATTTGGGGTCATTTTGGTGTTCTCTGTACTGTGCAAACCTGCAGAACCACTGTGAAAGAAATTAGCCTGCCTTGAAAAGACAGCCCTTAAATAAGCCGAAAGAACACACTACAATTGAAGTCAACTTTGGGATGCCTTTCTTCCAGGTCCGCGGCACTCTTTCTAATCATAGTAAATGTGAGAGAAGGGATAAGGGAATTCCCACAGCTGCCGAAAATTTGGCAATTTTTTTCTCCTTTTTAGAAAAAAGAAAAGACCAGTGTGATGGAAAACAAATCAGTTTCACTGAAAAGAGATGTTGACAGGAAGTCAGGAAGGCTGGTCAACAACCTTAATTGCTCTAACCACTCACCCTTTAGTTGAGACATTGTTAGCTGAAGCGGCCTCCACCTTGTTTGTCCCATGTAAGTTTCTGTTATTTCCTGCCTAAGATGTTTTCCCCAAAGCCTCAATAAAAGGGATGGCAGGGCCAGAGCAGTGAGTAGTTCCCCCACTAGAGTTGGACTACCACCTGGTCCCCTATATCGCCAAATTGAGTTTCTTCAAGTCTCAAGTCTTTTCATTTGTGTGCGGCCCTTCTCCAGAACTCGAACTCGAACCCTGAATTGGAACTCTTTCCACGAGGGTCGTGAAAGAGATTCCTATACCAGTGGTTGGCCAAATCTAGCTCATCGTGTATTTTCATATGGCCTGGGAGCTGAGAATCGTTTTTTACATTTTTAAATGGTTGAAAAAAGATCAAAAGAAGAATAATGCTTTGTGAAGCATGTTAATTATCTGAAATTTCCATTTCAATGCCTATAAATAACAGATTTTTTTTCACCTCATAGTTTCCAAAGTTATATTAGAACACAGGCATGCTCATTTATGTGTATGTTGCCGAGGGCTGTTTCTGTGCTCTAACGTTAGAGCTGAGTAGATGTGACAAATACTGTATGGTCAATAGTGCCTAAAATGTAGTCCTTTATATAGAAAGCTTGCTCATGCCTTCCAGGGGCTATTTGCTACTCACAATTAGGATTTCTTGTGTTCACAATTATACCTACTTAATCATTCAAACCTGGGGTTTATAATAATTTCTAATCTTGGAGGAATCATGGGCCTGCAGACCTGCTCTTCACTGATAAACTTATGTGACTTACTTTTCTTCTCCAAGCCTCAGTTTCCCAATCTATAAAATAGGCAAGTTGAACTGGATCTCTAAGGCATTCATTGATTTACTCATTCAACAAATAGGTCCTTAGTGCCTACTACATGGCCGGGCTCTGGGCAAACTCTGGAGCTTACTGATCGTTTGTGACATAGGACAATATTCTATGATTTTCACGGGAATGTAAATTACTTCGGACAAGAAAAGGAAACATAAAGAAGTCTATCAGTAAGACACTCAGAAGGGTCCCCAGCAATAATGCAAGGCTAATAATTTCTCCCCTAAAATGAAATCTAGAGTCTTGAGGCATCCCAAATATAGGAGAGTTTGAAGCGAAAAAAGTGTGACTTATGCCAGCACCTTCTCATCTCTTCTTAACCTTACACCCACGTCAATCTACCAAAAGAGTCTTTCCTAAAAAACACATTCATGAGATGTCACAACTCAACTGATGGAGAGGAACTCACCTCTTTTTGATCCAAATTCTGATTTGTGTGACTCACTGGTTCAGTAATCACCAGCTATTACGCACATCTGTGGCTGGGGATATCCTGTGTCTGAGGGAAATTCCTGATATTACTTCAAAGCCTAAAGTTTCTAAAACGTCTTTAGCTAATGGATCAGCTCTCAGAACCCAAATAGGGCTCCTCAGGTTCACCTTCTCTTTTAGCCTACCATGCTGGCTTTTTCTAGACTTCTCAGGCATTGTAAACCATGGACCCCTGAGGCTATATTATAATCATTAATATAATAAGAATATGAGCTGAAACCGGTTTGGCTCAGTGGATAGAGTGTCTGTCTGCGGACTGAGAGGTCCCAGATTCGATTCCAGTCAAGGGCATATACATTGGTTGCGGGCACATCCCCAGTAGGGGGTGTGCAGGAGGAAGCTGGTCGATGTTCCTCTCTAATCAATGTTTCTAGCTCTCTATCTCTCTCCCTTCCTCTCTCTGTAAAAAATCAATAAAATATATTTTTAAAAGAATATGAAAGCTAATATTTATTTATTTGTTTATTTGTTTATTTATTTATTGTTAATCCTCATCTGAAAATTCACAATTTAATTCAACTAATATTTAAGTTTCTACCTAGGTTTCAATAAACAGCCCACCTCTAAGTATTTTGAACAATTTTTTGCTAAGCCTTTTTTATGTTCATGTCTTTATTAAAAACAGCCACACAAACATCATCTTATCTTAAATTCTGATCTACTGCCCCACATCCACTAGATTCTAGGCTCCCCTAACATCGGGGGACCTTTGATCTCTATCTTTAGGGTTAAGCAGGTGTACTAGACAAGAAAATCATGGTAGCAGTCACATCCTTTAGCCCCTCCTACTGGCTCCTGGGCCAACCACAGCCCCTGCTAAGGACTCAGCCTTAGGCAACCATGTTTATGGCACTGGTGGGCTCTCTCTCTCTCTCAAACAAGAGAAATGTATTCCTCGTTGTTTGAAGGCTGGCTGATTCAGTTCCTGGAGCAAACCCTCTTCCTGTTTCTTAGACGGCTATCTTACTGCTCTAGCCTCATGGCAGAGAAAGAGCATCTATCTTCCTCATGTCTCTATGATCCTCTCTTTTTTAGCACTTGACCCAAGAGAAGCCAATCCATGCCAATAATTTACAAATTAATGTAGTTGCTAAAAAACAACTACCAAAATAGAGAGGAACTTGCTAATTGGAGTCTAAAAGTTTCAAACCAGGAAATGCAGACAGATTTACCCAAATGGCAATGGAAGTCAAAGCTAAAAAGTTACAAAGAAGGGAAGTCCTGGGTGTTGTGAATATGACAAAGGTAGGAGTAGAACAAATAAAGGAAGTAGAGGGAGACACGCAGAGCAGAGGGTAACAAAGTTGGAAAGGAGACTCAGTTGCCCTTAATGTACCTGGCCAGGTATAGGATAACAGCAACGATCCTTGCAGCCTTGAATTCTCAATGAACTTCCAAACAGTTTTCATGGTTTTCCATGAGCTTCACATCTCTCTCGTCATGTATATCTTTTCATTACACTTATATTTCTGTAAGCTACTTCCAGAAACACAAGTTCAATGAAAAGATATACATGACGAGAGAGATGTGAAGCTCATGGAAAACCATGAGCCTAATACTTTGCAACACCAGGAGCCTAAGTAACACAGGAAACATAAAAAAAAAACCATTGGATGATTGGCTGACTGAAAGACTAGGTGTTGAGTTGTCTGCAGTCCCTTGCGTGGCCTTTGTAGGGAGGTGGATTTTTTCTAGCTGAATGCATAATTGGCACTAGAACCCTTGGGCATCAGGCAACCTAAAAAGCCTGCGTGTTAGCTGTGGGCCTTCCAGCATGAACCATCTGCAGTTCTGCCACAAGATCACCACAGGTCTTTCACGCCAGGCTAAGGAGCATAGAGTCCATCCTGTTACCTTAGCAGTTGCCAAGAAGAAAACAAAGATTTGCTAGAAAATGAAGCCATAATACAAGCAACTTCTTTATTAACAAATACTGTCCTGAGGTCTCTTCCCAAGTCTGCCATGTCAAACTTGGGTCCTTATTGTTGTCATCTCCTGGTATGACAGAAAGGCAGGGCTAATGTTACTTTAGCAAAACATTAATTTCAAAATAAGGATGAACCTCTATTGACCGCAGTTGTCCTCAAGGGGTTGATAGCCTTTGTAGCTGGACATTGTTTCATTTCCTTGGTTATATTCCTGTTATTAAAAGCCAGTGAGCCTAGCCAGTGTGGTTCAGTGGTTGAGTGTCTGTCAACCTTTGAACCTGGAGGTCATGGTTTGATTCCCAGTCGGGGCACATGCTCGATAGCAGGCTTGATACCCAGTGGGAGGGAATGCACAGGAGGCAGCTGATCAATGATTCTCTCTCATCATTGATATTTCTCTCTCTCTCCCTCCCTCTCTGAAATCAATAAAAATACATAGGGGAGGGGGACAGGGAGAAAGCCAGCAAATAACTGCTCCACGGTTTTACATATCACATATTCCTAACTGCCAGTGCTAGAAACATGTAATGTGGCGTGGTGAGGGCTGATAGGACTCTGGGAAGTGAGTTTGTCACCAGAGAACTTCAAAAACAGCTCTAATTCTAAGAATTGGCTACTTCATATCATCCTCTCAGAGTCTCCAGCAGGGTAGGTAATCAAGTTTATCTGTTATTCTGACTCTCCTGGAAACAGTTTGCCATCACTTCCTAAACTGTTGTGTAGAGAACTGTTAACTTTTGAACATGCTCAGGGGAGATAGTGCTATTGTCAATGAATAACGGCTGACAGACACATGGAAAGGGAAAAGGCAGCATAAGTGCCACGGACTAGAGTTGAGCACAGGTTCCTCTATATTTATAATCAGTCCTTGCTTCTGAGTCATCTGGAGATGAAACCTTTGAGTCTTTCAAGAATAGTTTGCTACTTTTTTCAAGTTTTCAAGGATGAGAAAAAGTGATAGAAAGAGATTGTTGTTATTGAATAGATCAATAACAAATAAAGAAGTTGAATCAATAATAAAAAATCTCCTAACAAAGAAAATCCCAGGATTAAGTGGTTTCCCTAGCAAATTCAACCAAACATTTAAAGAATAATGAATGTCAATTTTTCCAAAAAATTTAAGAAGAAGGAACACTCCCTCATAAACAGTCTACAATGACAGCATTACCTGGATACCAAAGTCAGACAAGGACACTACATGGGAAGAAAACTACAGACCAATATCTCTGATAAACACAGATGCAAAAATTCTCAACAATATATTAGAAAACCAAATTCAATACCACATTAAAGATTTACTCATGATGATCAATTGGGATTTATCCCTGGGATGCAAGGATGGTTCAACATAAGCAAATTAATAAATGTGATACACCATGTTAATAGAATGAAAGATAAAAAGCACATGATCTTATCAATAGATTCAGAAAAATCATTTGACAAAATACAACATCCTTCCACATAAAAACTCTTAACATATTTGGTATGGAAATCATACACTTCAACATAATAAAGTCTAACAGTATATATGACAAACGCACAGCTAACATCATACTCAAAGGTGGAAGCTTTAACAATTTGCTTCTAAGATCAGTAATAAGACAAGAAGGTTTCTTGCACCACTCTTATTCAACATGGTACTGAAAGTAACGGCCAGAGCAATTAGATGAAAATAAAGTAAAATAAAAGTCATTCACATAGAAAAGAAAAAGTGAAATTTGTTTGCACATGATATGATCGTATAATATAGGAAACCCTAAAGACTCTACCGAAAAGCTGTTAGGATTAATCAGTGAATTCAGTAAAGTTACAGGATATAAAATCAGCATACAGAAATCAGTTGTGTATGCGGATATACATTAACAATGAAATATCTGAAAAGGAAATAAAGAAAACAATCCCAAACACAATGCATCAAAAACAATAAAATACTCAGGAATAAATTTTACCAAGGAGATGAAAGATCTGTACACTGAAAACTATAAGACTTTGATAAAAGAAATTGAAAAAGGCACAAATAAATACTAAGATATCCTGTGTTCATGAGTTAGAATTAATATTATAGAAATGTTTATACTTCCCAAAGCCATCTATAGATTTAATGTAATCCCTATCAAAATGTCAATGACTATTTTTCACAGGAAAAAAAAACACACCTACATTTTGTATATAGTAACAAAAGCACCAAATAGCTAAAGCAACCTGAAAAAAACAAAACCAGAGGCATCACACTTCCTGATTTCAAACTATACTACAAAGTGATAGTAATTGAAACAGTATGGTACTGGCATAAATATAGACACATAGGCCAATGGAATATATTTAAGATCCCAGAAATAAACCTTCACATATATGATCATACAGGGTGGGACAAAAGGAGGTTTACAGTTGTGAGTACATGAAACACGAAGTTTATTCTTGTATTATTATTTATTAATTACTGTATTATTTTTCATGTGAAAATTTGCTCCATCATGTATATGACAAGGAATCCAAGGATACTCAATGGAGGAAAAGGACACTCTCTTCAATAAACGGTGTTGAGAAAACTGGATAGTCACATGCAAAAGAATGAAATTGGACTCTGATCTTACATCAGTCACAAAAAGTAACTTGAAAAGAATTATTTAAATGTAAGACCCAAAAATGTAAAACTTAAAAAAACAAAAAACCTCCTAGACACAGGCCTTGACATGACTTTTTGGATATGACACCAAAAGCAAAAATAAATAAAATTATAAAAGGTAGAAAAATAATAGGAGGTAATTTTCATGATCTAGGGCTAAGCAAAGTTCTTAGACATGACACCAAAAGCACACTCTATAAAAGGGAAAATAGAAAAGTTAAACTTTATTAAAATTTAAAATTTGAAAGATCCTGTTAGGATAAAAAGACAAGCTAAAGAGAGGGATAAAATATTTGCAAACCATGTATTTGACTAAAGGCTAATATCTAGAAGAGTACTCAAAACTTAACAGTAGCCAAAACTGGTCTGTGGACTGAAAGGTCCCGGGTTCAATTCCGGTCAGGGGCATGTACATTGGTTTCGGGCACATCCCCAGTGGGGGGGTGTGCAAGAAGCGGCTGGTCAATGTTTCTCTCTCATTGACTTTTCTAGCTCTCTATCCCTCTCCCTTCTTCTCTGTAAAATATCAATAAAATATATTTTTTTAAAAAACTTAACAGTAGAAGAACAAACAATCCTATTAGAAAATTTACAAGACACTTGAGACTTCTCACTGAAAAGGACGGACAGCTGAAAAATAAGCACATGAAAAGATGTTCAGCATCATTAGCCATTAGGGAAACACAAACAAAAACCACAATGAAATATGACTGCATACCTAAATGGCTAAAATAAAAAACAGTGACAACACCAAATGCTGGCAAGGATGTGGAGAAACATACATTGCTGTTGGGAATGTTCAAGTGGCACAGCCACAGTAGATAACTTGGCAGTTTCTTAAAACAATGAAACCTGCAACTAGCACATGACCCAAGATTCATGCTCTCGGGCATTTATCCCAGAGAATGAAGACTTACATTGACACAAAAATGGAACATAAATATTTATAGCAGCTTTATTCACAAACGCCAAAAACTAGAAACAACCCAGATGCTCTTCAATAGGTGAATGGTTACATAAATTGTGGTGTGCTCCTATCGTGGATTATTGCTCAGAAACTTTTTTTGAAAAGACAAACTATTGAAACATGATACAACCTGGATGAATCCCCAGACAATTATGCTAAGTGAATGTTGCATGTGTTATGATTCCACCTATATAATGTTCTTGAAGTAACAAAATTATAGAGATCGGAGAATAGATTTATGGTTTCTTGGGATCAGGGATGATTGAGGAAGCCGTGTTATGTCTATAAAAGACAGCATGAGACATGCATGTGGTGGTGGAAATCTCCCACATTGAGACTTTTTTTTTTTTTTCGAGACTATATTGATGTCAACATCCTACTATAATTTGGTTTTCCAGGATGGAAGGTCCTGTTACCCACCATGCACCTTTTATTAGATCCCCACACTGGTTTCCCTTGCAATAAGGCTCACAAACATGGGGATGGAGGGAAAAAATCATGGGGGCTATGAGGTGTGCCCTGAAACAAGATTCTCTGTGAAACAAAGGAATAAGGCGATCAAGATGAAAGATAGTAGAAAAGGAATATAGCTCCAAAGAGGTACATCTGAATACAAAGGAAAAAACAGAAGGGAAAACAGGGACTCTTTGGAGGCAATTTCTGCACAGCTGAAAGGTTTAGAGAGCAGTGCTGGGATAGTGGAGAAGAGTAATTCCAGTTTCATTCCAGGTTCTTTGATGCAAAAAAGAAGTCCTGGTGTCCATGGAAACCAAGGACTTCTTAGTCAGACATTGATGTCTCCAGAGCAAGAAGAACATTTTGACTTCTTTCTTTTTAAGGCAAAAAGAATCCATGAGCCCTAGTCGGTTTGGCTCAGCAGAAAGAATTATCAGCCTGCAGACCAAAGGCTTCAATTCTGGTCAAGGGCACATACCTTGGTTGCAGGCCTCTCCCCGGCTCGGGCCCTGGTCAGGGAGCGTGCAGGAGGCAACCAATCAGTGTGTTTCTCTCACATTGTGTTTCTCTTTGTCTATCCCTCTCTCTTCCACTCTCTCTAAATCAATGGGAAAATATCTTGGGGTGAGGATTAAAAAAAGAGTCCTTGGGACCCCACCCAAATCAGAGACTACAAAACACTGAGGGAACCATGTGTGTGTATATGTGTAAGAGAGAACATGTTTGCTCATGGGTCTTAGTAACCTGGTAAATGAGAATGTATAGTAGACACTATGACCCATCTACACCTACACCTAGAAAACCAAAACTAGCACCACCCAAGAAAGTGGATAACAGTCTGAAAGCACAGATGTAGCAGCGTCTAATAAAAATGGATGGCTTGAATCCAGGAAGCAGGTGGTAACTTTTAAGTAAAGACTAGTCAGGATTAAGACAGTGCTCACCTTATGGACAAGCCTCATGAACACGTTGGTCTACCTATATAAGTAACTGTAATGGGGGTGTAATTTCAAAAATGAATGCCTTTGCTGACAACATAATTGGAACAGGGAGGGCGGTGCATGCACGCAGATGGAGCTCTCTGGGTGTGAGGGTGTCCTTGGGGTGTCTTTCACATCAGACTGGGGCTCAGCGCCCCGGGGGTAAGCCTGCCCCAGGGCAAAATGTCAGCTTCAGTGTAAAGAGGAAACACCTCTAAAACTGAGCCCCTTAAATTGTTTATGGAACATGGAAGAGTATAAATGCAAATAAATATAATTGATAGAAAGGAAAGGAGAGAAAGAGAAAATCCCTTCTAAAAGTCAAAAGCCTGGCGGAGTAGGGCTTCCAGCATCAGACTGGGGTCCAACCAAGAGCAGCAGCAAAGCAGCTCAGACACCTTGCCCACCCACCTTGGGATGGACCCAGGTTTGTGGGGGTGGGTTCCTCTACCCTGCAGTATTTGAATATGAAGCTTACAATGCTGGGGTGCAATCAGAAGATGGGGAGATGGAAGAGAGAAAGACTGAGAGGAATACCTGGGAGTTAGAGCCGAAGTTAGAATGACAGGGAAGGAGAAAACCACCTTTTTATATGGCCCTGGCGGAGGCCAGCATGGCGCAATCGGGCTCATCTATGGGGGACAGAGAAGCACATCCAGAAGGAAAGAGGGACTTGTCCTCTAGAGACAGACCCCCATCCCAGGTCTGCTACCCTCTGGATCTGCAGTACTGGATCATTCTGAGCCTGTTTCTCTCTGTGTGAAAGGGATTCTAGGGATTCTAGTAACACGTGTGTGTGTGGGGGGGGGGTTGTAACAATCAACTGAAAGGAAAGGGCTTGCACACTGTGTACACCGGTGTCTTGCCCTTTTTGTAAGGGGACATTTGTGAGACCAATTCTGACTGGGGTGAGGAACACCCAGTCTCCTTAATGCTTCGATTGTGAGAATGCTTTTGCCTTTGATCCAACTGCATATAATTCCAACCATGTTTCCATTCAGTAATTGGTTTCAGAGTGTCTTCCACCCACATGATAATGACAGTGATGTTTATGGTCTTTGACTGTCATTCTTCCATAAAGTCCAGCAAAATGTGCAGGTGGGTGCTTTTGAAGAACCTTCATCCAGACTCTTCACATATAACTGATACTAGTATTAAACCAGAACTGTGACAACTATGAGAAACAGGTAAGCTAACTGCAGTTTGGTGTGGTTATTGTAGGTGGACTTCACATTGGACTCTGAGTTTCCTGGCAGCCAAGGCAAACAGGTAAGTATGTGGGATTACTTAATTCTCACTAACTGAGAGGAGAAACCATACCAATACTTAAAACATAGTCTAAAACAGATTTATTATAGTGAATACTGTGACACCTTCCAAAATGGTTCTATAGCAAATGCAGAAATGTTTTTAAGAGAGCTGTTTCTCCCACCTGTCCTTAATAAAGACCAAAGACAAGATAGTAAAGCATAATTCCAAGCCTTTTGGTCATTAAGAAGCTGATGCCATTATCAGGGGAAATATGGTCCAATAGCTTCTTAGTGGTCCAGATTCATTCAAGGACAGAACTCAGATCATGTTACAGAACCAATCTCATCACTAGCCGTATCCAACCCCGATGCACATCAGGAACAGGCCATGCATCAGAATTTGAGGGTGGGGCCTGGAAAGATCACTTTCTCTGAAGTTTCTCCCAGATATGCTTATGAGAGGCCACATATAACAACCACTGATAAATTTCTTGTTGTTGTTGTTGTTGTTGTTGTTAATCCTTACTCGAAGATATTTTTCCATCAATTTTTAGACAGGGAAAAGAAGAGGGAGAGACAGAGTGAGAAACAGCAATGTGAGAGAGACACACCAATTGGTTGCCTCCTACATGAACTCCAATCGGGCCGGGGATCGAGCCTGCAACTGAGCCTTGACCGGAACTGAACTCTGGACCCTTCAGTTCACAGGCTGATACTCTATCCACTGAACCAAATCAGCTAGCACTGATGAACTATCTTAGCTCAGGTTAAGCAACTAGACGTCAGATCCTCCCAAAAGGACCACAGAGCATTTACTGTGAATAGATAACCTTTTAAAAATGGTAACTAACCCTTGGTTACCCCCAGATAATTTGAAAAGTCCACTCCCTTTAATTTGATGAGTCCTGGCACCCCCTCTTTCCATGGTCTTCCTTCCTGCCATATTGGTCCCTAAGTAATCATCAGTCCCTAAGGCCTCACCTATCTCATTCACCACTGTATTCTCCCATACCTAGAACAGTTCTCGCTCACCATTATTACAATTTTTTTGAATTATTGAATCGACACCCATTTTTCAGATGAGGTCATAGAAATCAAGTGAGCTGCCCAAGATCGCACATTTATGAAATGCCAGAACTGGAATTCTACTACATGTAGCTTTTCCCCAGAAACTTCACTCAACCCTAAAATCCAGGCTTCCTAGCTCCCAGCCCAGTGTCCCATTCTCCCCACCATTCTGATTCGTGGAAGGGAAGGCCTGCATGGTTTTCCCTGAAAGACAGCTGAGATCCCCAGCAAAACTGGGCTTTGAGAAACCGTGCTTCTCACCATGGACTTTGGGAGACATGGCACCAGGGTTCCATCAGTCACCCCTGCTGCCCAGCTCCTAAGTGAAGAGATTTTGGTAGTCCCCACTGTGTCATTTTGGGAAACAGCCCTCAGATAACCCTATTTCTGGGTCTTAGATGGTAAGAATATTCTGCTCTCCCTGAATAGAGCCACTGGGAGACTCAGTGTATAAATAAGATGTGAATGTATTTGAGGTGTTCACGGGACTCTCTCTAGAACATCCAGGGTGAGTGAGGGGCCACCTGGGAGAGGATCTGTGCTCTGGAGTCCAGGCTTCATCAACTGCCGTCCTGGTGTCACATAGGAGACAGAGAGAATCCTGGTTCTGCCTAATACTGGCCAAGTCAATTCCCTGAGCCTCAGTTTACACATATGTTCATTGTAACAGTAATCCCACTGCATGGCCCCCAGATGCCAGTTCTCATCCTATTCACTCAGGAGACAAAGCTGGGTAGGAAACAGACAGGAAGGAAAGTCTCTGCTGAGGATACATTAGAAGAAGAGAAGATGTGATGGCAGGACTTTGGATAATATTAAATACTGTTGCTCTACAATCCTCTCTCACATCTATTGTCCCTGTGACTCCTCATAGGCCTCTGATGACCACATTACTATGATCATAATCACCCCGACAGTATCCTCCCAGTGGAGAGACCCAGTCTTAGATATACATAGTCCTGTAAAAATGGGGTGGGGGTGTGATTATGGACAGCAGTTATTTGTGATGAGAACCCTCTGTTTGAATTTGCCTTCTACCATTTCAGTGCAGACACTTGTTAAAGTCAATGGCTATCAGTTCCCTCATCAGTAAAATGGGAATAACAGTTTCTCCCAGAACTGTGATCTTGCAGGTGTAATGCTGTATAATGAACGCCACAGCGCTATAAGGTAATGTTGTAACTTCTCCCATTAGGGGATGCCACTGGCTCCCCATCTCACCTTTTTAGGAAGCGGGCTGATTCCTTTGGAAAGTGGTACCTCCTGCCTGCCTTTCAGAATCTGCGAGAGAGTTCTAGCATTACATGCTATACCAGGCCATAGTCTTGGAGCAGTTGGTAGAAGTGTGACCTGGAAGACATGAATCTGAGCTGTCAGGAGATTCTCAGCTGCACAGAGGGCCCTGGGTCTCTGTTGGGTCACCACTCATGGGTCAGCCTTGTCCAGTTTGGGGAGGTCCCACAAGGTCTAGGGTCACAGTCCAGAAACTATCCAGAGAGGAACAGCTTTGCCACAAAGCCGAAGGAGCTGTGCTGAGACTGTTAGAGAGACAGAGGTGGCCTATGTGAGCCGATTCTGCTCATTCTCAGGCGGAAATGGCCAGAATTTCTTGTCCACCCACCCCATCTGCCCCAGAGGCTGAAGGTGCCACCTATTAGCCCCATTGCGAGTACTCTGAGGATGACCCCAGGCCCAGGACATACTGGCAGTTGCCCTGACCTCCTCGGGCTGGCAGCCACTTTTTGTGCTGTTTAACTGCAGTGAGAGGAGCGTGGCCTGCCCCGGGGAGAGTCTGCGGCGAGAGCCAGCACTGAATTGATTTTCAAGATTAGCTGTCGTCCCCAGCTGGGAAGCAGCACGCACTGAAACTGAGCAATCTTCCTGGGTTTTCTCCTGCTTCAGAAATCACTTTCCCTGCCAGGTGCATAGTAAGGCTGGGCTGGGGAGAACTAGGAGGTCTTTTCTTCCTAGGAAAAGATAAAGCCCTCCAGTGCATGAGCGTGAGGAGGCACCAAGAGAAAATCAGTAAGGAGGGCTCACCTGTCCTGGCCATATGGCTCAGTTGATTGGAGCAATGTCCCAGTCACCAAAAGGTTGCAGGTTCGATTCTCAGGGCATATACTTAGGTTGTGGGTTCCATCCCAGATCTGGGAGGCAACCAATGGATGTTTATCTCTCACGTTGATGTGTTTCTCTCTCTCTCTCTCTCTCTCTTTCTCTCTCTCTCTCTCTCTCTCTCTCTCTCTCTCTCTCTCTCCTTTCTCTCTCTTCTCTAAAAATCAATAAAAGCATATCCTCAGGTGAGGGTTAAAAAAAAAAGGGGGGGGGGCTGCTCACCCTGGTCATTCATCCTCTTTGCTGTGTGGTCCTAGGCAAATTACTTAACCTCTCTGAAAATTCCAATCCTCATCCAAGAAACAAAGACTTTTGACACCTACTTTATCATGTGCTTGTGGAAATTAGAGATAATGTATAAAGTATCTGGTCCATAAATGCACTCAACAAAATGCATGGTGTCTGTTATTCAATTCCCACCTCTACAGAAACTGACATCACTCAGCACTGTTCCTCCAAACTGAGTGGAAATTTTCAACAGGAACTATACAAAGTATTAAGGGAAGTCAAAAAGGAACTGAACCAATAAATGTTTATTTGAAAGAGAAAATGGTTAAGTTTCCATAGTTCAAGGTCCTGATGGTTCCAGACCTTGGTGGGAGAAATGACCTTTTCCCCACCAAGCTCACCTGCCCATCTTACTTCTAGGTAGTTCCCAAGCCATTCTGATCTCCAGAATAGATCCGAGATTTAGCTTATCCTGTTTCTTAGACCAATGCCAAAGGTCTTCCAGGTTAACTTCAACCCATTCCGCTTGAATCTTCCATGCCCCGGGAGTGGTCCTTTTGGCATAACATTTCTAGCATGCATGTTACTTGCAGGACGCTGGGGTCCATTTGCTGAGATCCAATGACTGTTCTGAGCTGTTAGCCATGCCAGCTCGGCCATCACAGGATGCTCACTCCTGTAAGAACCAGCTTCCCTGCACTGTTCCAGCACTTGGGGTTTCTCACCTAAATTAGGATCAGACTGGATGCTAGTTAAAGATGCAGAGTCCTGGGCCATACCTATACCCACCCAAGCAGAATCTCTCAGGGTGAGGTGAGGAATCTGCCCATATTGAAAGCCCCCAACTCATCATTATTCCCATGGAAGTTAGAGAATCGCTCAAAGACAGTAACTGGAAAGACTCTTCAAATGTCAGAGTCCCCTCCAGTTTCGTCTGTTGGGAATGGGTGCAGACATCTGAGTGAGGCAATACACCGTGCAGAAGCATCCACTCTGAGTGCCCCACATGTTTCAGGAATTTGGGTGAGGAATCTGAGTTCCATATCCAGTTGATCTATTTCTCATTTCATGTAGCACAGAGCTGGCCAAAAGATGGTGTGCACTGAATGTGGAGTTTCTGTCAACCTTCATGTAATACAAAGGGGACAGAAGCATTTTATTTTTGATTGAATGTTGCCAAAATTAATATAGTTTTATAGTATTACAGATTACTTGATATTCATAGGAAAAGGATTTGTGTACACACACACACACACACACACACACACACACACACACGAATATGACTAGCAGAAAGTGCCTGGAATTTTTATATAACTATAAAAATCCTCCCATTATTAGTTACATCCTTAGATAGAAAATTGAGGCCAGGCCTGTGTGGCTCAGTGGTTCAATTCCCGGTCAGGGCACATGCCCAAGTTGTGGGCTTGATCCCTAGTAGGGGACGTGCATGAGACGATCGATCTTTGATGTTTCTTTCTCATTGATGTTTCTCTCTCTCTATCCCTCTCCCTTCCCCTTTAAGATAAATAAAAGCTTTTTTTAAAAACTATGGCACAGAATTTAATCCTTTCCCCCAATTTCCCTTAGTTAGTAAGAGGCATAGCCATCTTCATACTCAAGTCTGGCTGATTTAAACCCTGCACCCTCGGTCTTTATCCTTTGCTTCTTAATTTATTTCTGTGGGCTCTTCATATTAACAAAGTATGTCTCAGGAGATCAGGGTCTTAACTAGAGAATGTAAAAGAAATGGACAGACATCTATATTAGGAGGGTGACCTGGATTTGAAGAGAGATGGTGTTCCAATAGGAATTCTGAAAAGGTGGCATTTTTGCATCTCACTGTGAGAATTTGGGCTTGGCCTGGAAGGATGGGAAAGAATGCTTTAGGGGAAAGAGAGAGGGGGCATACCAGCTGGCAGGAAGAGCATGAGTAATTGCGTAGAGGTGGAAATAGCACAGATTTTAGATTGACTGGAGCAGCAGCTATGACCCAGGAAGAAAGAAAGCATGGACTCATAATATGGCCACTAGGCATAATTTTATACTTCTTCAGCAATACTTTGCAGCCCTGGAGATGGGGCAGAGGGAGGGGTGAAAGATCAATACTAGGATTGAAAGGGTCAAACGTCAATGCATAAGGGTTGGTAGGAAGTGTCCTACTATGAAAGTAGCTCACTCTGGAGCCCCAGTGGGCTATAAAGCAAGGGAAATAGCAGGAGGAATTTGGGATGGACCATGAGAACATGAAGGATTGATGAGTTAAGAGTAGGTGTCCATAATGAGAGGTTTAGCAATTTGGATATCTTCAGCTGAAAGGAATAGAAAACCCTAAATCAAAAACATATTTAAGCCAAGACCGGTTTGGCTCAGTGGATAGAGCATCAGCCTGCAGACTGAAAGGTCCCAGGTTCGATTCCGGACAAGGGCATGTACCTTGGTTGCGGGCACATCCCCAGTAGGGGGTGTGCAAGAGGCAGCTAATTGATGATTCTCTCATATTGATGTTTCTAACTCTCTATCCCTCTCTCTTCCTCTCTGTAAAAGATTAATAAAATATTTTTTTAAAAAACCTATTTAAGTAACAAGGAAATATATGAGTTTACCCATGTAACAAAAAATTCATAGGTAGGACATCACCAAACGAGAGCTGGGAGGTCTCTGACCTTCTCTGTATATTGGATTCATCTCTGGCCAATGGCAAAACAGCTATAGGAATTAAAGGTCACCTTCAGAGAGCACACGATCCAGAGGAAAACAGGGACTGTATCTTCCTTGTGGCTTGTATTAGAAGAAAGAAAAGAGCCCCTCAGCAGACTTCTTCTCATGTCTCATCAACCAGAATTAGGTCACATGCCCATGCCCATGTCTAAAGCTAACACAGCAAAAGGTAAGGAATTCTCATGATTGACTGTTCTGGGATGGAACAGAGGTTGGGGACTCACCTAAATGGCCACTACAAGGGGAAAAGAAGGAGCCCTTATGTTCTTTCTAAGACTTAGGTTATTTCTCAAGCATCCCCTCTTTTAATCCTCTCATCCACTGTCCAGTTATCTGCTGTTACCTTCTCTTGGCCACTGCCCAAAGTCCCACATCTCTACTCTACTCAAAGCCCCTGCCCTTTTCATCACTACACTACAGACTCAAAGTTCAGTGGAAAGGCAGAAGCTGTGCTCAGAGAGGGGATTTACAGTATTAGATACCTTATATGTGGCAACGTTTCTTTTGAAGTGTTACACGCTTGGTTGGCTTCAATGGAGACCTCTAGGACTGAGAACTGTGACAGCAACAGTTGAAAACATCATCAAATACAGAGACTCTGCAAACATGCAGCCTTCCCTGGGGAATAATCCTGGAAACAGCCAGTGGAGTTGAGGAGGGTGGATTAGGTACCAGACGCTGAGGGTCCCATGACAAACCACACCAATGGAACAGCAGGTGAGGGAGGTTGGGTGTGGAGCCAGCCTGCCTGAATGGGTTGGCTCAGACAGCATTATTTTTCTTACACTCCTCCTCTTACATCATACCCCATACAGAAACAGACACCTGCATGCCATCTGTCCCTGAAGAGCTGCAGCTCCACAATTCATCCTCTAGAAGGCGGGAGCCAGATGGGGTGATGTTTTCTTTTTTCCTGGGCATTCACAGAATGGGAAATGTATGTGCTGGAAGCAATGTGCGTGATCTAGTCACTACTAAATGGAGAAAAATCCCAAGAAGACAACTCATTCATCCTGGGATGGTAGCAGAGCTAGAAAGGGACTGAGTCTCTCATCTCCCCGACCAATGCCCTTTCCACTGCGCTGTGTTACTTTCCATCATCCAGTTGACAATCAAACCCGAGAGCAGATATCTTCTCCCTTCCTAAGAGAGTTCCAACCCCGTTGCATTTGAAGTTCTAGCATGGGTCAGCATTCTCCCAGAGCCCCCACTGAATTGGCCATGGACTATTGTCAGGGTTGATAACAGCAGAACATTCTCCATCTCTCTGCCTCAGCCTTTATAAAGGGGGCAGAGAGAATGAACTATGCTTCACATTTTACAGTTATTTTCTGTGTTGTACCAACAGTGCCACCTCACTTCCAGGAACTAAATGTAATTTTGCTCTTTAGCCATTTAGCCCCCTTTCTATATTAATTCTAAAAGGTCAAAGCATTAGGAGTTATTGAGGTTGAAGATATGAAGGTAGAAGTAGCTGGAATGTCAGCTGCTCTTGGTTGTAATTCCTAAAGAGCAACAAGCTAGATTTGGGACTCACAGAGTCCAAAGAATGGGAAGATCTGAAGGATCTCCGATCTTGGATTCCAAAACTTAGAAAAATCTAGGAGTTTCTCTGCATCCTACTCCCATCTCAAGCAATTGAGCTCTTATCTAGTTTGTCTTTGAATCCTAACGGATCTTGGTGACTAAACATGGATCCATTTATGTTGTAGGAATTTCCACAGCCAGCCTCCAAGGCTGGTACCTTGTCAACAAGAACAAGCAAACTGAACTAGTTTTCTTTCTACCAGGACATGGACGTAGTTAGGTTCTCATCTTCTCCTACAAGAACACTGATACTGTACAATATTCCTACAGTCATTCCTTCATTCAGTGCCCTGCATTAGTGGTTAATTGTAACTCTGTCTACTCTTCTCTTCCCCAGAGTTCATCCTTCTAAAAGGGTAGATACCCAAGTTTTATTAATATTTCACTTCCCCAAAACACCCTCCAGGGCCTACACGAGGGTAAAGCAATCCAGAAAGCTAGGGCACAAAACTTGAGGAAGCATTTACTCTGAGAGTCCTTAAATTCTAAACACCTGACTTGCCTCACCATATTCCCTACACTTTTTTATTTTACTTTATTGATTTTTTTACAGAGAGGAAGAGAGAGGGATAGAGAGTTAGAAACATCGATGAGAGAGAATCATCGATTAGCTGCCTTTTGCACACCCCTACTGGGGATGTGCCCACAACCAAGGTACATGCCCTTTGACTGGAATCGAACCTGGGACCCTTCAGTCCGCAGGCTGACGCTCTATCCACTGAGCCAAACCGGTTTCGGCCATATTCCCTACACTTTTACCCTCTTGAATATCTGACATGCAGGACAAGGACAGTGAATATATGTTTATATAATGTTCACTCATTACTTGAAATCTTCAAATGTCTCCCCACCACCTGTGGATAAAGTATACATTTCTAAATATGGCCAGCACAACCCTTTGTAAGCTAACTCCTGTCCCTTAGTATAGCATCAGAGACCTCTACTCTTTGCCTTATTTTACTCTCCATCAATCCCACACTCCTCGAGGTCCCTTCCCATGGGGTTCAGATCAGATTTGGTACTCAGTGAAAGACTGCCCAATGAACCGATGTGTGAGATCTGAAACACTATGAATACACTCATGCCAAGTGATGGAGGGAATAGAAGACCTCAGGAAGCAGCGTGGTGGTAGCTAAAGGGGCAGGTTCTGGGTGTGATCCTGTCTCCATCAGGAGCTGTGTCCATTGGACAAATGATTTCCCCTAAGCCTCAGTTACCTCCTTTAAAAAGAACAAAGAAAAGTAAAACAGAAAAGCAGTACCTATTCCACTGGTTGCTGTGCAAATAAATTTTTTTAAAGTTCATGTAAATCCTCAGTACAGTGGCTAACACATATAAGTGCTCAATAAGTGGTCATCAATGTTATTACAAATTGGAAACAAATCCACTCTTAGAAAAATATGTATGAATCTACTGACTGCAGCTGGATTTCAGGAGGTGACAGTGACATAGAGCTAGCACTTAGATGCAGCCAGTCTTCCAGAGTCCAAGTTCCCTCTTTAAAGGTGCCTTCTAAGACTAGGATAGACACCTTTGTAGACTACAGATGTGCTGAAAGAAACCACAGAACAGAGGTACAGAGTGTGGGTTTCCATGTATCAGTAGCAAGATCCTGCCCTAGAATTTGTTACCCCCTTACTTAGCGTCTGAGCCTTGAAGAAAACATGTAAATTATGCAGAAAGGCACCATATTGTTGGAGGCAAATGAGACCTTCATTATCCCTATGTGAGTAGGGCTTAGCCAACAGAGCAGAGAGAAACAGTAAACTCATGAAGGTCTGGTGGCACATATGGGTGCTCCAAAAGGTTCCAGGGACCATCAGAATGGGGCCAAATGCTGTCATTACTCAGGCAGTTAACACATGGCTAGGCACGTGGTGGGTCCCTAATGATTCTGCTACTCTGCATTCTTCTTCAGGGGAGACTTCTCATCTACCCGAAATCCTCAGCACCATGCCCTTAAAACATATAGCCCACAACCAGCAGTCTCCCACTGCTGTTTATAAAAATTCCTATTCCTATGTGATTCAAAGACCTTCCTATTTCCATGAATCAAAGTATCAGGCTATCCCATTGTCTCCTGCCCCCACCCCTCTTACACATTGACTATATTCAAATGCATCCCCAGTGTTTACCAGAGATCATGGCATCCAGTGCCTGGCATTAAGTAAATACTTAACATTTGCTGAACGTTGGCATTGGTTCACAGCCTTATTCTTCACCCCCAACCCCTGCTGCCATCTCATATGCCCTTAAGATCTGTTGAAGGATTCTTCCAGGATCTCAACTTCCACAGTCTTGCTTAACCTATTTCCACAGCTTTCTCTTCCATTCCAGGAACTCACATTTATGCCCTCCAATGTCCAAGATTTTACTTCTAAAACCTTGACCTAAAAGAATCACCAATCTGACCTCAATCTTTCGTTCCTTTCACTTCTCCCAAACTTGATCCAAATGATCAGCCCTGTTCTCCTGTACTCCATCTGTCCTCCCATTGTCCCAGTCATCTCTTTCTTCTCATGGTAAAGGTCACTACATGTAAATTTCCCCAGAACCCTTCCCATTCTCCTCCAAAATTGAATATACATGGTATCCCCCAAAAATGTATTCATACTTTAACAGCTGATAGTCCAATTTTAAAAAGGAAATGCATTTGAATAAAGACTGCCTTTAAAATTATTCAAAGTGTGCACGCATTTTTTTGGGACACCCTATATTTTTATCTATTATTATTTCCTCACTTGTGGCCCCTTAGGAAGAACAGTTTCTTTTAGAGCTAATCCCTCTACTCTTAACATTATCTTCTTGGAACAGCGAACATTTCAACAACCTGTCTCTTCTATCACTCCACCTCTAAAGTTATTTCCTCTTTGTCAAACCCATTGAACCTTTAGCTGATGTAGTGGAGCATTTGACAGGGTTGGCCACATCCTTCCTGTTAAAACAATCTTCTTTTTCTTCAGAACTAGCACTCGCCCTGGTCTTTCTCTTTGTCTTCATTCACCATTGCTGGTGGCTTTCCCTAGATCCTTCACCTTTGTTCACTCTTTACATTCTGATATTCCTGGGGACTTTGTTCTGGATTCCCTTTTCTTCTCATTTTATGTCCTCTTCTTGGGTCATGGTACCCACTCACATGGCTTCTGGTGAATCTGTGTCCATATCATGATTCCCAAATCAGTTTCTCCAGACAAGATATCTTCCTTCAGCTTGAGAGCATAATACAACTAACTATACATGGAAACCTTCACCTGCATGACTATCAGGACCCTAATGTACTCAAGGCTCCGTGCAGTCTCTTCCCCAGCAGATCCACTCTGCTCCTATATTTTCTATCTCATTTAGTCTCCCCACCATCCATCTAGCCAAGATTCAGACCACCACCTAGTCTAGTGTTTTTTTCTTCTCTCACTGAGATTGGGTGAGGAAGGGCTAGCTAGGCCAACCACGGGATTGACTGCAACAGTTAGTTGTAAAATGTATGACTCTCAGGTGTGAAAGAGCTTTCACCTGAACAAGGAGGTACTTTCAGCAAGGAAAGAAGGGAGATTGTTACTAAGAAACTGACAAGAGCCGAAACCGGTTTGGCTCAGTAGATAGAGCGTCAGCCTGGGGACTGAAAAGTCCCGGGTTCGATTCAGGTCAAGGGCATGTACCTTGGTTGTGGGCACATCCCCAGTAGGGGGTGTGCAAGAGGCAGCTGATAGATGTTTCTCTCTCATCGATGTTTCTAACTCTCTATCCCTCTCTCTTCCTCTCTGTAAAAAAAAATCAATAAAATATATTTTTTTTAAAAAAGAAAGAAACTGACAAGAAGGCAGGGCCCTTTGGGGGCTTGAAGAGAGAAAGAAAGAGAAATTGAGAAGTGATTCCTGGCATTTGCCCAGCAGGAGGCCCAGGTAATTGACCAACACCATCAAAGGCTATGTATTTAAAAGAAAGTCTATCCAGCTTGGAAAAATACTTTGTGTTGCTGTATATTGAGCTCTGGGATGGGTTGGGAAAAAGCAAATCCTGGTCCACTTCTCCACACCCTCCCTCCAAACCCGCCCACTTACAGATATGACTTTTGAAAAGCAAAGAGAACTTTTATGTCTGTAAATGAAGCTCAAAAGTAATTAGGGTCAAGAAGATCTAGAGAAAACTCATATCCTAGTAAGATCAGCCCTACAGTCTTCACTTCTGTGTCCTTGAACAGCTGATTGGACTGTTCTGTTTTAGTCCTATTGCAGATATTTCTATAAGGATATAACATTCTTGACATAACATTATTATTTTAGTAATGGCTAAACAGAAAAAAGCTATTAGTCACAGGTAATTCACGTCTTCAAGTGGCCAACATTGCATATAAAGTGGCACATCAGTTCCTAAGGTGGCTAGGCGAGAACTCTGAGCCTCTATGTGGTGGCTGAACTCAGTAAGTTCTGATGGAACTTCCTCATGGTCCCAGTGGCCTGAATGGGAAGACAGTGATGTGCATTTACCAGAGTGCAGGTTGCAGTGACTACTTCTGCTGTGATATCCTGATAGGAGATTTATATGTGGAACAGGTCACAGACGTTTCACTGTGCTTTAAGCAAATAGCCAGTGGAACAGATTATGCAAATGAAATGTCCCCAAACACATCTCTGAATAAATGTGCGGCATGAATGCATTATAACTGAGGAGATATGACTCTCATTTCACACAGGCGAGGGTGCACACATTTAAAATTTCCTTGTAATCAACAGTCTTAAAACCAAGTCCCCACTCCTCCAGCTGTGAAGAATTTGACTTCAGTCTTCCTGGGCTTTCTCCACAGGGACAGGTACTGGGATTTTGTGCAGTGCCACTAAATGTGGGAGCCTCTCTTGCCTGGAATCATTAGTGATCAGATTATTCTGTTAGCTGGAGACACCCATTGTCCAACGGCACATACGTAGTCCCTTCAGGTCCATGGCTTCTGCTGCCTTGGGGCAAAGGAATCTTTTTCAAGTCTAGAAACCATGCAGGCATTCTCCCAAGGCCTCTCATTCTCATGGAGCCCACTGACCTTCCTTTCTCCCTGATTTCCAAAGATCCCTGTTCTGGTCTCTCTTTCGGAGTTTCCCTTGATAATAGGATCTCTCTGCCCCCTCCCTCAAGCACACCAGGAAGGGAAGTCTCTTGGAGGCCACTCCCTGCTTTCTATTCTATCACAAACTCCTGTGAGGTAAGAACACACAGAGCTTTCTCCTGGCCTACAGGAAGGGAAAGAAGAGAACACAAAGGAGAAAAATATCAAATTGCATCTCCAAAGCTGACTTAACCATTTAGTTTCCATCAGGGTGCTCTCTGTGTGACTGCTCAGTTGTCCACGGGAAAAGTAACATGAGATCCTTCAGGGGCCAGCTCTTACACAGCAGCACAGTGGGCTGTTACCACTAGTCCTGCAAAACTGTAGGCTGGCAATAAAAGTGACGTCCTGGCTTCCAATGCAAGAGCTGTCTTATGGGAGGATTTGTTCATATATATTATTTCACCTGAGCTCCCATAACTCGCCTGTGAGAAAGGTTGGATTATCCCAATATTACCGATGGAAAGATAAAAGCTCCAAGAAGTAAAGCCATCAGCTAGTGTGAGGTGGAGCTGGGATGTGAATCTCTGTCTGACTCCTGCCCTTACTCCCTCCCTCCTTACTCCCTTCTGTCTCTGTCTCATCAGGGCTGCCCACAGCAAGGCTCAGAGCTCAGGCAGCCAGGTGGTCTTCCTGTTACCATGTGAGGCCAAGTAGCATATCTCCTCTGAACTTAGCGAGTCTTTTTGCTATGCTGGTAACTCCCTTGGCGCCTCCCTTCACCACCCACCCTATCTCCATGTCCCTCCCTCATGACTCCCCTTTGGACAGCGGTGAGCTCTGCCCCTCTGTTTCTTCATTAACCATCCTTCTGGAGTGACCTCTGTACACGTGTCATCTCCTTCAATACACTGTGGGTTCTGGAGTGACTGATGCATTGCTATATTCCCAATAAATAAGGCCTGACACCAAGGAAATACACAACAATGTTTACAGGAAAGAAGGATAATCAAATACATGGGGGAAGTGAATAAATGTATGAGGAAGGGAATGAGTCAACAAACTAATGGATTGGTTTGAAAATTAAAACCCACAGATTATGGCAGCCATAATGGAGAGTGTTGAGGCAGAGATGGGAGTCACCGCAAAGCATGATGGAGAGGAGAAACACTCTTCAGGCCCAATAACCCATAGTTCACATGAGGTTCCTTTTACGGGGATGTGAGTACTGGTTTTCCTGGAACTGTTCACTTTTACAAGGCTCTAATCCTTCTTCCTGCTTATAATTATTTATAATTAATTAATAAATAGTCATGATACAACAACTAGATGATGGACAATAATTACGGTGCACTCACAATGTGCCGGGCATTCAAGTATCTCATTTAATTCTTACAACCACAAAAGGAGACGTGTACAGTTATTTATAGCAGTTCATAGATGATGAAACTAAGGCTTAGTAAAGGTAAATAATTTTCTAAAGGTGGCTCATCTAATAAACGGTAAGTCAGAATTTAAACCCATGTCACCTGACTTCAGAGCCATCCATCATAGTCACTCTCCTGTCAACTCTCTGGCAACACATTCTTGTGGCTAAGTTTCCATTCACTGAGCATTTGCTTTGTGAGGCAAAGGAAACTCTGTGGCTATTGAATCCACAATAACTTCAAGGCTGAGGCACCATTTTACCTCCTATTTTATAAACAAGAATGCTAAGGCTCGTGTGACACCACTAGAAAATAATGACACTGAAACTTGAACCGTTGCCTTATTCCAAAATCCATGCATTGACCACAAAAAAACTAACTATATCCCAGAAGAAGTACTCAGTTTTCTCCCTGGTTTAACCGATGGTTATGGGGGTCATGGAAAGTTCCCTATATTTGAAACTGAGGTGTGGTCTAGTCTTGGTTCTTCCACATAAGCCTGTCCCTTGGGCAAGCCATTTAACATTTCTGGGCCTCAGTTCCCTCGTCCATGAAATGGAGCCATCATGCCCCCTGTAGAATTATAGTGAGGGTTAAGTAAGAAGTCAGTGTTGATGAAAGCATTGTGCCAACCTTTATTTCTGTGAGGTAGAAAGGGGTTTGTAGATACGATTATACTTGTCCTGGGAGTGGATAAAATGAGTCTCACAGAGATGAAGTGTCTGATCTAGCAATCTCACAGAGAGTCCATTCATTAGACCAGGAATAAAGCCCAGAGTCCCTAGGCAGAAGTCCATGTGCCTTTTGCTTGGTGGCCAAGGATCATTATTTGCAATAGTGAGATTCTGCCAGCCCCGCAGTGCGTCTTCAGTTTCAGCGTGCATCGGTTCCCCCTCCCACACCACCCAGCTCTTTCGGGGCCCCTTGACATTCAGGGTAAAAGTCTTTTTCCATCTTTTCTTGGTTTAACTGTTAAAATAAGTGGCTTTGTTCCGTTAAAGAGTTCCACCCAGAATGAGCAGTTTTGAGAGAAGGCAGCGTGAGCCTGTCTGGCCAGACACGCTTGCCAAGGCCTGCAATCCTCCGCTAATGAACATCATTTGGAGCTGCTTGGGATTAAGCCATTATCTGTATGATCTTCACCTGACCCTTTATGGACCAAAATTCATTCATTCTAATTCTGTGCTTAACTAGGAAGGCTTTACAACTCCTTTCTCCCCCGGTATAATTTCCCTTCAATCTCCGGGACCCAATATGCAGCAATTTTGCTTTCTCCAATTTCATTTTCACTTTCAAAGTGAATGTCATTTGTCAGGCAAACCACATATTCTTTGGATCCCTATCTGTTAAATTATTTCTGAACTTGACTTTTTGGGGAGCTCCATTCTGGCTGACCTAAATTCTTCTCCGTCTTCTACAATTTCCCCCTTCTCTTTGAAGGCAGCCTTTTGTGGCTTCATTGCCCAAAGAAGCTGTTTCTGGAAGCATTTATCTGTTATCCCAGTGGGAAAGTTATCATTCCTATCTAAATTAGCTGGGGTGACCTTTTATCTGAACTCCAGACAGAACTGATCATGTGTATGAGAACTCCCCATCGGGTTTCAGGCACATCGGCAGCACCCTTCTCAGATGATTCTCTTTGGAGCTAAGATTCAAGTCCTCGGTGTTTTCAATGCAAAGATTGTCTCTGTAGCCACTTTTCAAAGGAACATGCCATTCTTGCAGAGATGATGCCTGGAATCCCAATTAGGCCATCGCTTATCACAAGACCATCCCAGACATGTCATCTTTTCTGTTCTGTGTTGCCAGTGGTAGAGAGAATGTATGACAAGGATGAGAGGGGACAGTATCTCCAGAGTAGCAAAAAATAATTTCATACACTTCACCTTCAAGGTAGAGAAAAGAGATTCTGCAGTGAGACCAAGGCTGCTAACATATGTCAGAAATGATCTCACAAGACGACTGGCGACCCCATTCCTACCCCAGGTTGGGCAGACCTTGGATAGAGTATGTTAGGCTGGGTCTGCAAAGTATCCCAGCTCCAGAGGACCTGACCACACATAAATTCCACCGAGAGTAACCAAGTTAGTGAAGAGACCACTTTGTGAAGGACGGTTAAAAGAGCTGGAATGTTTAACCTGGAAAAGAGAGCCTTTTGCGGGGATAACAGGATGGAAAATTCTATCTCAGACTCCTGTTTTACAAATTAGAAAGCTGAGACTTAGAGAACACAGACTCACAGAATAACCAGAAGGAACTTTTTAAAGAATAAATGAGATCATTTTGCTTTTGCTGCTTGAAATCTGCTAATGAGTCTCCTACTGCTGTTAAAATAATGGGCCAATCCCAAACTATGGCCTCCAAGACCCCACAGGACGATGCTGGCCCCATGTACTAGGTGAGGACCAGCCAAGCTGGTACAATCAAGAGACCACCCCCCCCCCATCTACTCCAATACCATGGCTTAGACAAGGAAGCAGTTTATTTCTTTCCATTTTTATAAACAACACTGCAAGCTGCAGGCTTCAATAGGGGCTAGTTAGTAGAAACTGTCAGCTGATACTTCAGCTGACACTCTTTGTGAGTGACAAAGATCCTTGCCTCTATCCACATGCTAAAGAGTAACAAGAGTAGACTGAACCAAAAATTTTGCACATCCTTCTAGAGAGTGTCTGTGGAGAAGTGAGGAAGCCCATGTATAAAGGGTCAGGGTGAGAGGAGTCATACAAACTCGTCATGAAAATCAAGGCCTGGGAGTGAGAGCAAGAGGGCAAGAGGTTCTTTAGTAGTTTATTTGTATGGAATGCAAGTTTCTTTCTTTCTTTCTTTCTTTCTTTCTTTCTTTCTTTCTTTCTTTCTTTCTTTCTTTCTTTCTTTCTTCTTCAGGGGCTGTGTGTGTGTGTGTGTGTGTGTGTGTTTAGCTGCTTCTGGTATCCAACTGGGAATTTGATTCACTTAACTTGTTCAGTCAGTTGCAATAAACCAGGTGGTTTTGCATTGCTCATGCAAATCACTTTCTCCTCACACATGGCTATAGTCCCAGCTGCCAAAATGTTGTCATGTTCTTGTCTCCAGAGCCTTAATAAAAAGAAAAAATACAGTCTGTAGCGTGTATGTGCTCAACACTCTCTCTGGTTATCACTGAGCCTGTGTGGTCAATGAGCCAGTCAAGCCAAGAGAAGAGATGCATAGATGCCGATGGGGCTGAAGAGCCTGGGCTCTGGTCCTCAGGTCACAGATTCTGCTGACCTACTCAGTGTCCCTTATTAGAGCTAACACAGCCTTGGGCAGGAAGACCAAAATCCCAATTCCAGTCTTGCCTTTGTTTTTGTTTATTTTTTAATCTTTATTGTTGAAAGTATTACATAGGTCTTCCTCTCCCCTTCCACCCACCCCATTAACCTGCCTTTGTATTACTGATTGGGCTTGATTTAATAGTGCCTAGTGCCCTAATTCTTGTGAGAATTGAGACAAAGTCCAGATTCCCAACTGTTTTATTTCATGGTTCAGAAAAAGATAATATTTGTACAGCACACTGGAGTAAATATGAAAGGTTACTTGTGCCAAAGAGGACCTCTGGAGGGTTCTGATTTCCCAGCCTCCGCCCATCCACCCTGTGGCTAAGGAATCAATATTGCATGGTAAACTGACTGACTGCTCAGTCTAATCAGTGGCCCTCCCAGTAAGAAGATTATACTTCCTCACCCTGTGGACTCATACATGTCCATGTGTCTTGTTTTGGCCAATGAGATGCAAGCAAAAGTGACATACTACTTTCAGGCAGAATCTCTTTCTTTCTTTTTTTTTTAATGATAATTTACTGGTCTAATGGAACAAAACGCTTCCAATGTACTAAGAGGTCAATCCAGTTACAATGCACTAAGAGGTGTATGTGAAGAAGTTCTGGTATGGTAATTGAAAACAGACTGCTATTTATAAGATACACAAGCAGATGGGGTGCGCCTAGTCCTCATAAGCAAAATGTGTTCTTTCTACAATGGGCCACATGCAAAAATCCATCTTCACCTTTTTCCTTCTCGTAAAGTTGTCCCATGGTTAGGTTGACTGCCTTTTCAGAAGGAAGCTGGATCCTTTTCCTGATGATGCACATGAATGGAGCCACAGTGATGTCAGATGGAACCAAATACTTCCGTTTATCAGTGATGACAATCTGAGAACCTGAGACTTTCCACGAACCTGGTCCAGATATTTCACTCAAATCTTCACAGATTCCATGCATCTGTGCTCCAGCAAGTGATCCTCCTCAAACACCCACTCCATGGTGGTGGTGGAGAAAGGATGCAGGGAAGAGATGCAGGTGGGGAACAGATGTAGCCAGCTCTCAGAGCCATGTTGCTCAGAGCACCATCCACAACAACTCAGACAGAATCTTTAGGAGCCAGTATGTACTCTGCCTTGCTCTTTCCCTCTAGTGCAGAGACCATCAATGTTCTAGAGTCTTTTGTATCCCAGAGTGAAGACTGTCTGGAGCAGAGCCACTGCCAACTCACAAGGGCCATCTAGCATAAGCAAGGAATAAAATTATTTTGTCTTGGAGACATTTGTTACTGCAGCAAAGCCTCTCCCATCCTGATTCATGCCTGGAAAATCCAATAGGATCCTCTGATCACAGGGCAAGAAAGAATACCGAAGTGTACCAGAAAAATGTTAATCATTTACATATACAAGCACCAATGGAGTATAAATAATATTTTTCTTTTAATTTCTCAGTTCTGTCTTCTGAGGGATTCAGCTTTATCCCCAGGCTCATAAGTAGATAGCTGAAAATTACAGTTATCATAGCCATACATAAAAAGAGGTCATTTCTTTCTGTGTCTCCTCCATAAAGAACTAAATTATCCCAGAAACTCTGTTGAAACTTCTATAGAATATAATCATTATAATAATAAAAAGCGTGGGCTATGCAGTCACACAATCTGAGTACAAATCTTGACTGTGTGATCTTAGTATGCTGTACAGCATGAGCAAGAGGCTCAATCTCAGTTTCTGCATCTGTATAATAACAATAGGACCTAAGTCAGGGGATCATTGTCAGGAATAAATGTTAGTACATATAAGGGTTTTGGACCAGTGCCTGACATATGGACACACTTTGTACATGTTAGTAGTGAACATCTACTTGGTCTCTCATCTTATAGGTTTTTATTAGAAATCTTCTAATATTATGATCCCACCTTAATCTCCCTTCTAGAAAGTTTATCTGTGGCCAACCCAGAATTAAACAGGGAAAGGAATTCTGGGAAGTATAGTTCCAGTTTAATTAGATTAAAACAAAGCACAGCACCGAAACCGGTTTGGCTCAGTGGTAGAGCGTCGGTCTGCGGGCTGAAAGGTCCTGGGTTCGATTCCGGTCAAGGCCATGTACATTGGTTGCGGGCACATCCCCGGTGTGGGGTGTGCAGGAGGCGGCTGGTCAATGTTTCTCTCTCATCGACATTTCTAGCTCTCTATCTCTCTCCCTTCCTCTCTGTAAAATATCAATAAAATGTATTTTAAAAAAACAAAACAAAAAACAAAGCACAGCTATCACTGTTTGGAAGGAAGATCTCATCAGACTGTACTGCCAAGCTAAGGATTTAGAGGTGGGAGGGTCAGAGCAAAGTCATAGAAAATGTTTGTTTTCTTTTTAAGTAGATATGGCTTGATCATCTTTGCATTTAAAAAGATCTTTTAGCCCAGCTTGTGTGGCTCAGTGATTGAGCGTTGGCCTATGAACTGGGAGGTCATGGTATGATTCTAATCTAGTTTGTGTCTAGTTCTGGTCAGTGAACTATAAAACAGAAGTGACAGGTTCCATTCTGGACCAAGGCAAATATGCCTGGGTTGTGGGCTTGATCCCCAGTAGGGGTTGAGAGAGTGTGGGTGCAGGAGGTAGCTGATCAATGACTCTCATCATTGATGTTTTAATCTCTCTCTCCCTCTCCCTTTCTCTCTGAAATAAATTATATATATTTATAATATATACAGATATCTGAAAAAAATCTTTAGGTGCCAGGGTGGAGAATGATTGGTGGTGGGAGACAGGAAGCAGGAAGAACAGACTGTTGCAGTATGCTATAATTTCTAAGGTGTTGTTTCCAATCCTTCTGGAACAAGGTAAGATAAGAATGCACAAGCAAACAATAGCTAAGGTAATTTTAGTTCTAATTATCTGTGATACAATAAAAAAATAAAATCTATGCAGACAGACCAGATTAAGATACTTTTCCTCCCAAGAGACATTTGGTACCTCTTAATTAGTCTCTCAAAATATGGTGTGTTATTGATTTAATTCCAAATATTTTTCTCATGACATTGTGCGTCAAATGATGAGAATAATTCACTTATATTTCCTCCTCATGAACAATTTAGGGAAAAAGGAGATGAAAGATACTGAATCTACTCACCTAAAACCAGAGATTACTAATAGCCCTAAACTTGTGTGTGAATTTTAGTTCTGAAAAATACATTTGGAAGTAGAAGAGAAGAAATGCTCACCTCAGGGGACAACCTTCTATAATGAACATAGAAGGTTGTCCCCTGACAACCTTCTCCCAGCCCCCCTCTCTCCCAGCCCTCCTTGTGACTGTTTGGGTTTTTGTGTCTAGTTCTGGTCAGTGAACTATAAAACAGAAGTGACAGGTTCCATTCTGGACCAAGGCAAATTAGATGAGGGTTGCAACTTGGAAGGACAGATGACAGAGCCACAAGATGAAGAGGGTTGCCTGACTAGGATGGGACTTCAGGTGAATGAGAAATGGGTTTTAATTATGAAAAATAATGAGGGGTTTGCTAGCTCCGATGATCTAGCATACTCACCTGCCAAAGCCTGTGTCAGGCACCTTCATACCTATTTTCCTCATTGATCCATCCAATTAAGCCAAGGATACATGCAGGGGTTGGAAAGGTTATGTAGATTACAAAAAGCCCACACAGTTTGTAGGTGGCACTGATAGAATTTGAACCAATCAGTATGGATCCCAAACCTGTGATTTTTTTTTTTTTAGCCTGCCATACCATAGCACATTCCATTACCTCCCCACTAAGGACTTTAAAAGATCTGGCCACGAATGGACAAGAAGCATAGCTAAGAAGTATTGGGAGGGACACAAAGTTCTACCTGGTTCAAGGTCCTCACCAAGTCTCCAAATGTCCAGGTTTACTCTTTGAACTCTCCTTCAACTTCCTTTTTTTAATAAAAATCTTTGTTCATATTATTACAAATGTTCCTCATTTTCCCCCCTCTCCATTGCTCCCCTCCACCAAGTTTCCATCCCACCCTCTGCCCTTTCCCCATCCCCCATTCCTTCAACTTCTTTTTCCTTCTTTTTTTATTTTTTAAAAACATATTTATTTTTAAATGTATTTTTATTTATTTCAAAGAAAGGAAATGTGGGGGGGCAGAGAGATAGAAACATCAATGATGAGAGAGAATCATTGATCAGCTGCCACTTACGTGTCCCACACCAGGGATTGAGCCAACAACCTGGGCGTGTGCCCTGAATGGGATCTAACAGTGACCTCCTATTCATAAGTTGGTGCTCAACCACTGAGCCATGCCAGCCGGGCTCTTTTTCCTTATTCTGGAGTCAAAATAGCACTGGATTAAGAGCCTAGATTTTTGGCGCTCTGCTGCTCCTAAGCTGTGTGACCTTGACCAAGACATTCACCTCTTCAAGCTTCAATTTCTTTGTTAGCAAAAATGAGGGTAAAGAAACTACCTCAATGGGGGGGTGGTGATGAGAATTAAACGATATGGTGTCTGCACAGTACTCAGTGTGGGGTCTGGCACACTGTACTTGGTGAATAGTAGCTAATAAATGTGACAGCCCAAAGCAACCATTGATTTCAAGGTGAAATAGAATTATTTTTCCAGTAAATGTGTTGTTTTTTTTTCCAGGAGCTAACTCCATAAATGGCCTTGGACCACAACTTCAGAGGCAAGGGGACATTTTGTCAGCTTGCTCTCCTCTCCCGTGCTTCAATTTAGGCTGACACTTTATCCCCAGTTCCAATTGTTGGCCTCCTGGAGAGCTCTGGACCTGGCATCAGCAGGCTGTTCTTCTAAAAGAGCAGAACCTGCATCTCAGGACTCTCAACGTCACTTGCTCACCTGCCAGTGGGAATGCTAATTTCTGCTTTACAGGGTTTATAAAAGGAGTAAAGGAAACCCCTGCGGGAAAACCTACAGCATATTGTCAGCATTTGGTAAATGAGCAAACAGTACGAGTCTCCTGGCCTCAGAGGGGAAGCAGGGGCCAGCACCCTGTAGATAATGGTGGAGGTTCGGCTGTGGGAAATTGCCCTGAGAGCCACACAGGGCCTTTATCTTATATTGTTATTTGTAAACTGTGATAAGAACACCTAGCATGAGATCTACCCTCTTACCAATTCCCAGGTGTACAATATGGTCATGGGGATTCAGCAGATCTCTAGAACTTGATCACCTTGCTTATGGGAAACTTTATGCTCATTGAATAGCAATTCCCCATTCCCCCCCCTCCTGGCCCCTGACAACCACCATTTGACTTTCTGCTTCTACATGTTTGAGTTCTCCATTTACCTCATATAAGTGGCATCATGCAGGATTTGGCATTCTGTGACTGGCTCATTTCCCTTAGCAAATGTCCTCAAGGTTCATCTGTTTCAAATAGAGGGTAGGATTTCCTTCTTTGTTGATGCTGAATAACATACAGCTTTTTTATAGTGGTGAGAGAGAAATTAGTATTTTATTCTCTCTGATATACTTAATAATTATTCATTTAAAACTGTACATATATTTTACAATGAATAGAAAACTGAAAATTTAAGTAAATCCTAAAAGGAGGAGGATGAAAAACACCATAATTTTTACAGCAGAGATACTTAGATACCTTTCCAGACATTTTTATAGGTGTGCATTTTAAAATATATATATATATATATTGATTGATTGATTGATTTCAGAGAGGGAGATAGAAACATCAATGATGAGAGAAACCATTTATTGGCTGCCTCTTGCATATACCTCCCCCCCACACACTGGGTATTAAGCCTGCAACCTGGTCATATGCCTTGACCAGGAATCGAACCGTGATCTCCTGGTTCATAAATCCATGCTCAACCACTGAGCCAGACAGACCAGGGTAGGTGTGCATTTTAAAAAATATAATAATGTATTTTGCTTTATAACCTGCTTAACTATGTTTTGAACCTATCTTATGTCATCAGTAAGTATCTATAACCAGTTACTATAGTGGATAAGTAGTATTACATTATATTGATGGAGCTTGGACTATATATGGTTTCCAATTTTTTGTTATTGCAAGCAACTCTGTGATCCTCAATGCTGGAATAAACACAAGGCAAAGCTTTATTAGTTCTGCTGTCTAATTCCTGCCCCCACTCTTGAATCCCTTCCTTGTCCCTAATATAAAAAATTAAGATGTTTTCCAGTTAAACCTACCTAACATAGTAATACCTCATAAGTCAAAAGATCATTGCTGAAAATAATTTAAAAAGAGTCACTTGTTTACAAAACCCTATTCTTATTTCATCTCAGAAACGGCAAAATTCACAGAATGAACTTCACAGACCAGAATGCTCTTTTTAGAACAAACAAAGCAGGGTCTCCTTTGGTAAGGCAGAACTTACATCACTATTTAATCATTCAGACAGGGGGCAGATAGTTCCAAAATAAGGGAATGTGGTTGTGAAAGCAGTTTCTAAATTGTAAGCAAGGTTGTAAAGTGGACAGGGCATGAGATGGAGTCAGACAAAATGAGGTTAACGTTGGCACTGATCCTCGTGTGCTGTGCGCTCTCGAGCACATCACTTTACTTCTCTGAACCCCAGCTTCTTTCTCTGTAAAATGCACAATACCTATGGCAGAGTTGTTATAAAGATTAAAATGATAACAGACAACACCATCTTTTTGCCACAAATTAATAAAGAGTAAATTCCCGCCTCGTCATGCAGAAAGCAACGGAAGGGCACCGAGAGGGACATTTCTCCTTCCTTACTGTTAAGACATGGAGAATAAATAGCTAGAATCAAGGCTCTCTCCAGCTTTAAATAAACTGTCTCTTAGTCCAACTCTATCTGTGAGATGTCAGGCCGACAGAGTTCTCCATTGATTGGGTGGCCAAAAATTACACCCACATTGGGATACTTCTGAGACTTAACTGGGACGCTAGAAATAGCAGGGTCAACAGGTGCAAACTGGAGCTCTCCCAGGCAGACTGGCCAACCTTAGTATTAACTGAGTGATGACTACGCTAAAGTGGGGAAATCAGGTCTTTTCATTTCAAAGTACTCATCTCAGTTGTCTCAGCTGTTCCCTATGTGATTGAGAAAAACAATTCCATTGCAGACTGAAGGTTTATTTGACCTGTCCAGAATGAGCCTTTAGCATCATCTCTGAATTGTCAATTCTGTCATGAGTCCTCTTGGAGCGAAGCAACCTTTATTCTCTCCCCCATAAGTCTTGGTGTGCAAGTTTATAGGAGTTGTGGTATAGTTTTCCATTTACTCGACAGTTTTTATACATGCACTGGACCCCAGACCTGCTGCGCTGCCGCAGGACCCTGACCCCAGGACTCCCACCCGCCATGCCACAAGATCCATCAATGTACCTCCTGGTGAGTCTGGTCGTTGGTTGCTGCGGCGTTATGGCCACAGGCCTTTTATAATATAGATTATATGTCAAGGGTTAGGTGAAATTACAGGAACTACAAAGATGGGTGGGCCATAGCCTGCTTTCCAGGAGCTCACAGCGAAGCCAGGGAGATGGACACAGAAGCCACTCCCACAAATCCCAACACGCGCAAAGCACTCTAGGACACAGCAAAGAGGGTGATTAACTTTTCTCTAGAAGGCTTCGCAGAAGTGAGGTTTGAGGCATCTCAAACAGTATTTTCTAAGTGCAGAAGTGTGGGGAGTGCTTAAGGAAGTCTGAGACAGTGGAATGTGTGGCTCAAGGAACAGAGTGACTGGACCTGCTGTAAAAGAGGGAAAGGGCTTGGCCTCCCAGCCCTGACGGTTCTCTGCAGGCCTCTGCCGCAGTGGCCATCGGAACTGCGACATCTTGGCTCCTGCCATTACTTCAACCAAACTCCTAGCGTCTCCACAACTCAGAATGCTTCAATGATTTTTCTTTGAACTTCTCTAATAGCATTGCTACTGTCTTTTCCAATTTCTTTAAGTGTGTGTGTGTGTGTGTGTGTGTGTGTGTCTATACTCAATAAACTCTATCAAATTTTTGCCACAATTTTGTACTAATGCAAACTTTGTGAATAGATGCCACAGTCTGACTTTTAAAACACCTATTAGTAATTGATTTTTAGAAGAATGTTTCCTTATAGAATTCAAAACTAATCTATTCGTACAGGAAACCAAATGAGAACCAGGCACACCCTCTACTGAGTTTATGGCCCTTTAAAAGTGTTTTTCTACTATAATTTCTATGGGCTATGAAAATGCCAATGTGAGTCTAAGTAATTTTGACTTCTTTAGAAGGCAACAAATATTGCATTTGATTGAAAACAATCTCTGTGTTAAGAAATAAGCAGTCCAGCCACATGGAGGTGGGAGGACGCAAAGGCAGCCAGTCTCAGAGGGCCACCAACAGAGGGAGCTCTCATGGAAAGCAGAGCCTATGCTCATGTCATTGGATCTGAGGACAGGAGAGTGGGGAGAGGGTGTTGCAGAGTTTTGCAAAAGGGCTTCTCTAAGGAACTCTAGCTTTAAAGGACATAAACTCAATACAAACTGGGTTCAAGAATAACATGCCTGAATACTATAGAATGCAGACATTCAAAGGATACCATTGAAAAGAATCTCCTTCTGTCTGATTTGTTGGCTTCATCCTCAAGCAGGCTCTCCCCTCATGCTGACAAATGGTTGCCTTGGTTCATATCTTTACACCTCAGCAACTCTAATGGAAAGGGTTGCCAAAAGTTCCAACAAAATCCTAAATTTAATTTAAATCATTAAATCAATATGGGTTAGTTACAGGTCAATATCCAAAACAATTACCAAGAGCAGGAAGTGAAATAAGCTGATTTCTCCAATATTATTAGCTAGGCTGAGTCATTCTGGATCTTACATGAGGTGGAGGGCAGAAAGCAGAGAACTCCATTTGGGCCTGATGGAGAGAGAAATTGGGAGCCATGGTTTACCACTTCTATGGTGGTGACTATCTCACTTTCTCCTCTTCAGTTTTCTCTTCTTCCTAGACACTCATTCTAATTATTGTTTTCAACCCTCTTAGCAGTTGAGTGTGTCCATGTGACTGAATTCTAGCTAATGGAAAGTGAGAAGTGGTAGGTATGCTTCTAGGCCCATTAAAACCTCTTAGTCAACTTTGGAGGCCATGAGTAGATGGTAGATACACACAATGGAAAGAGCCTGGTCCCTGAATCTTTACCAATTGGAGGAAAGCTGCCCACCAGACAGGAACATCCACTGTGAACATTCTATCATGTTTGAAACATCATGCATTGGAGGATTTGTTTATTACAGCAGCTCACATTATCTTAATAGAGATGCAAATGTCCAAAAGGGGGGATCTACAAACTGTATAAGCAAAAACTTGTGTCTACTAAAAAGCTTCTTTGTGTTTGGTTTTGGAAATTTCAGACATCTGGTGGGTTTAATCAGTCAGTAACTATGGCCTGATGGAAATGCAGGCCAAGGAGTCAGAAGGCATGGGTTCAAGACCATACTCTGGCCACTGACAGCTGTCTGACCCTGGACATGTTGCTTCGCTCTGACCCTCAGTTTCTTCATCTGCAAAACAGCTACCTGACTGCCTCAATGTGAGAGCCAAATACAATTATGGGAGCCTCTCTCCTTTCTCCCTTACTTCCTTCCCATTCTCAATTCCAATCCACTACTCAGAAGATTGTTTGTTTGCCAAAGTGGCCACTCCTCATGCTTTCTTCCATACCCCACTTCTCTGGGACTAGTAAAATCCAGTCCAGTTCACCTCCCACAAGGCTGTTTAATAATCCATTCAAAACACAATGATGCCATTTATCTTGGCCCTATGTTTAATCCTGAATCCAAGATGCATGAAGCCCTTTTAGTATGACCCCTCACAACCTGGTCTCAACCACCCTTTCTCATCTTATTATCTCTAGTTCAGATCAAACAGACCTTCTCTCCATCCCCTGATGTTTCAGCTACTTTTAAGACTGTTACCTCTGCCTGGGAGATGGAGGTGGAGATTCAGACTGGGAAGATCTCTGTAGAAGTTAGAACTGAAAACCTGGTGCTGGGGGATCAGTAGATAATGTAGGTGGAGAAGAGGAGTGGTGGAAAAGAAAAGTCAGGGAGAAGTTCAAGAAGACCAATGTTCAAGTAGGACTGTGACCTAAAGGAAGACCTCTAATGCAGAAGACAAATAAAAAGATGATGGTGTGAAGGAAGATGCAGAAGAGAGAAACAACACAGACCAGAAGGAAAGAGAAAGTGACAAGAAGGAAGAAAGGTCACCAGCATCAAATGGGGTGAGGAGTTCAGAAGGGCCAGCGAGAGAGAAGAAAGAGGTCACTGGGTTTGGCCTGGAAAGTCAGAGGGTGTTTTCTCAGTGGAACAGCCTGGGGTGGGGACCAGCCTGCAGCAGGTTCCGGAATGAAGAGGGGGTAAAGGAAAGGAGGCAGTGGGAGGAGCCAATGGTTTTGAGAAGAATGGCTTGAGGTGGAGCCAGTTCCCAATTAAGTAGCCCATTGTCCCTGGCCACTGTTGGTGGGGAGTGGCTCTTGGCCTCACCTGGTAGAGATTTCAGCAGCCACCACCTGTTTCTGGTGATCCAGGCAGGCTGCTGTAGCATGAGCCTTTTCCCACGACCATTTGAAAGGAACCGAAAACCAGATGCTGAAATCCCATCTACTTCAAAGCTTCCTCTTTCACTTACCTGCTTCCCAAATACCTTCCATCAGGAGCTCCTGGAGACCATGCCCCACATCTTGCTAACAAAGAAGCCATACCCAGTGCTGACCATCAACAGGATATATACTGAGCACAAGATTTAAGGGAATCAAATCACGGTTCCTCTATAACAGCTCTGTGACCTTTGGCAAGACCTGTCTGAGCCTCAGTTTCTTCATCTGTCAAATGACAGCGGTTCTTATTCTAGAGGGTAGATGTGAAAATCAAGTCAGAAAACAGATGCTAAGCCTCAGTGTAAAGCTTTCCATGAGGGTTCATTGTTAACAGTTTTCTGATTATGAGGATGCACATTTGCCTAGAGCTGTGTTTATTATACCTAGTAACCTCTACCAGATTTTTGTCACAAGTTTGTACTAATGAAAAAAATTTTTTAATATATTTTATTGATTTTTTACAGAGAGGAAGAGAGAGGGACAGAGAGTTAGAAACATCAATGAGAGAGAACCATCGATCAGCTGCCTCTTGCACACCCCCGACTGGAGATGTGCCCGCAACCAATGTACATGCCCTTAACCGGAATCGAACCTGGGACCTTCCAGTCCACAGGCTGACGCTCTATCCACTGAGCCAAACCGGTTTTGGCTGTACTAATGAAAATTTTGTGAATAGATGCCACAGCCTGACTTTTAAAATACCTATAAGTAATTGATTTTTGGAATTATTTTTCCTTATAGAATTCAAAATTGGTCTATTTATATAGGGAACCAATATGAGACCCAGGCACACATTCTCCTGGGTTTATGGCCAGTTAAAAGTGTTTTTCTGCTAAGTCATCTCCAATTCTCTTCCCCTCACAACTCACATTCAAAGCATCAAAAATCCTATCAGCTCCACCTTCTAAATATACCCTGAATCTGACCATTCCTCACCACCTTCCCCACTGTCACCGTGGTGCAAACTGGCATCCTTGCTCTCTTGGGAAACTGCGAGAGCCATGCACTTGGTCTGGGCCTGCCAGTCCTGTCTGTCTCTCTTCTCTCAAAGCAGCCAGAATGGCCTTTTCCAAAATGCCGCCAGATCATGTCATCCTCCCCTCAAACCCACTGATGGCTCCTCGTTGTGTGTCTAAAAACCCCCTAGGTCCCTGCAAGCCCCAGGGGGCTCCCCACGACCTGCCCCCCACTGTCCAGCAGCCCCGGCTGCTCCCAGACCACACCATGCTGGTTCCCGCTCCAGGGCTTCTGCCCTCATATGGGACTCACTCCCTTATCTGAGTCAGGTCTTTGTTCAAACAGCATCTCCCCAGAGAGGCCTCCCAGACGATTTTATTTCAAAGAACCCCCTCCCAGTGTCCCAGGCCCATCCTAGCTCCGCTCTTTTACTCATTCCTAACGGACTGTTGTCTCACCTACAATCAGCCTCCTGCTTTATTCCTCATCGTGAAACCAAGAGGACCATGTGGAGGATGTGTGCCCTCAAGGAAAATCCCCTCCAGTCCTTTCCCAGGAGGGAGGAGGGAGGGCCTTTTGTGAGGCTGTCCGCCACCTAGAGAAGCCATTCACCACTGTCCCAGGTGGGAGGGCTGCTTGGGCGTCTCTGAGCTCTGCTCTGTCCTGGAGGGGCAGTGAAGAAGAAACGGATCCTTCAGAACCTGTGTGCACAGCCAGAGGAAGCAAACCTGTTCTTGGTAACAAAGGAGACCCCAAGATGTCTTGATAGCTCTGCTCTCAAATGGCTAAAAGAAAAACAGAAAAGGCAAGGGGGCCAAACATGCACCCGTGAAGACATCCACAGCTGCGAGTGTGGGGGACAAGGGGCGTTTAAAGGGAAAAGCTCAGAAGTGGCCAAATATATACAGCAGCAGAGGCCACGGAGTGCGGAGGCCCCAGCATGGCATGGCTGGAAGCAGCCCGAAAGGTCTGCCAGTCCAACTTCAGAGCCAAGCCCGCAGGTCTTTGCAGCTTCCCTGCCAAGAGACAGGCCCCGCTCTGCACTGCTCACCTACCGGGGGCGAGTCCCTGCCCCAACACCAAGGCCTGGCTCTGCACACCTGTGTGTTAGAGAGCTCTCCCTTCCGGCATTCAGAAACCTACCTTCCCTCTGCTTCCACCCACTAATCCTAGGTCCACGCCCTCGAGACCTCACAGAACAAGTCCGGTCCTGCTTCCCGGAGGCAGCCCTGAGAAATGCCCCAATTCCACAGCGTCCGTGAACCCTTCACAGCAGGTCTGAAGTGGGCTGCAGGAGAGAAGCCTTCTCTTCACAAACAGGTCTAGCCTTTCTGGTTAGGAGAGCCGTCTGGACAAAGAAAACCAATCCCGCTTGTCTTTTGAATCTGCAGCCCGATTGGAAGGGAACAATAGCCCCGGGAGAGGTGCGGAGAGGACCTGACTCGTCACATCTTAATGAAGGTGTGAACTTTGAAGCTTTATTATGAACACTTGAAAGCTTACCCCTGGCTAAGCTCCTTTCAGCTGCTCACAGTCACCTGGATAATGAGGCCACAGCTGTGTGGGAAGCCGCTGGGGCCCGGGAAGGGGAGGACCAGGGTTAACTGGGCAAGAGGCTGGCTGGTGCTGGCAGAAAAGCCACCCTTGGCTGCAGGTTCTGCCCCGTGACCAGGCCCTGGTGGCTTTCGGGGACAAGGAATTCTCTGTTCCAGTGGAAGAAGAACAATGACCCCATGAAGAATAGGAGAAAGGCCTGGAGAGTCCCTTTTAAACAAAAAACAAAATGTAGGTAAAAAAAAAAAATAATGACTCACACCTGATGGCATCTTCCACCACCACATCATTTCGATTCACGCTAAAGGTTCTGGGAAGCGAAACGCACAGTGGCTCACAGAAGTCAGTGCCCCTGCGTGAGGTCACTTAGCCAGCAAATGGCGGGTCCATTTGTCCCAACCCAGATTCCATTGCCCACAGGGTCAAGTCCAAATTCCATAGGGTAGCACAGAAACTAGGCAGCGCCTGGCCCCTCTTGTCCTTCACACTCATCTCTTTCTGTTCACCACGGAACCCTCGGTCCAACCACCAGCACTTCCTGCCAACCCTCAAACACACCAGCCGCCTCCCCTCCCTTGGCCTCCACATGAATTCTCCCCAAGGTGTGGTGAGCCTTCTCCTTCAACAGCCAGCTCAGTTATTACTTCCTCTCCAATGGACTTTGGCATTTCTCTACCTTTGTACCTAGGCATTAGTGCTGTTTCCTAGATGTTTCTGTCTTTCCCGAAGGCCCTTCTGAGTCCATGGGAGGATTACACTGCCTGGTTCCCAAGTGGTTAGATGGAGCCTTGTACCGTGTTTCCCCGAAAATAAGACCTACTTCATGGAAACATAATACATCCTCTGAAAATAAGACCTAGCGCATCTTTGGGAGCAAAATTTAATATAAGACACTGTCTTATTTTCGGGGAAATAGGGTAACATCCCAGTTCAGGAAAAGTTCTATAAAGAAGTGAGAGGTTGCAATTATAGGCCCGAGAATTTAATCACCAGTGAAAGGCCATCAGATCTCTCTTTCCCTCTGGCACTGCAATGGGCAATATCTGAGCCAGCCCTGCTCCCATCAGCCTGAGCAACCTAGCAATTCTGATGAGTGGAGAGCTCCCATCATCACCAACACTCCTCAATCTCCCTGCCAACTCGTGATGTATCTCTATTGTATCCTCTGAGATTTGATGATAAAGCCCAAACTGCGGTGGTGACCAGAAATGGCTAAACCATAGGTCCACTCTGCCTCTGATTCTTAAACAAGACTAAGCCAGTCAGTATCCAATAAAGGTGGGTGTCAAGACACTCTGTCCTTCACGCCCACCCTGTCCTCTAGTTATCCCGGTCCCTTTCTGTCAGGATGTGACTCTGCCCTTGGTCTTTGATCCGCTCCTGTGTCTGCTCAGTGAACAGACTTCTTCGCTCTGCCTCTCATATCTATCCCCTTTGACTGGAGGGTGAAAGTTAGCCTCCCTGATTTTGATCTTCAGTGCTTTTGCTGTTGTTGTGTTTTGGTTTTTTTCTCTCTGAATTGAAGGAACATAGACTCCCAAATATGTCCATGTCCTAAGCCCAAGTCCTTACACGGCAACAGAGATTGTGTAGCTGCGGTTATGGGTATGAACCTTGAAGTGGGGAGAATAATCTAGAGATCATCTGGGTTTGCCCAATCTGATCACATGAGTGCTTATAAGTAGATATTCCTTCCCAGCTGAGTCAGAGATTCAGAGATGGAGATGTAACTATGGAAGAAGGGTCAGAGAGATGCTGTGGAACTAGAATTAAAGGTATCAAAAGAAAAGCAACTAACTGCCAGCACAATGGTTAGGAGAAAGCCAGATATGGGATTTAAATGCTAACTCTGGTGTGTCCTAGGTATGTAACCTTGGGCTGCTTGTTGCTTAACCTTTCTGAGCCTCAGTTTCATCATCTGTAAGATTTGACAGTAATGCTCATTTGCAAAGTTGTTGTGAAGATTAGGCAAGATCATGTATGGAATGTTCCTAACAGGGTACCTGGCACACAGTAGGCACATAACCAATAGCATCATATAGGAGTGGAGCATAAATGAGCAAAGGATGTGAATTTCCTGTTGATCACACTAAGGAGTGCTAAAGACCCCTCCTTTACTCCATCTCCAGAAGAAGAAACTAACCTGTGATACTGAGAACACAGTAGCACATCAAACTAAGGAATGAAGTTTTCAAAGACAGGAATGGAAGAGGTTAATGCTTCTATGTCCAGAGATACTTCTTAGATCTCACATTGTGAGTGGCTTTTCTCTCTTTCCTTCCACATGGCTGGCATAGTCAGATGGACCAGGGGTAGTGGTGTGCTAGAGCCAAGCCACGTGATAAATTTTCAGAAATTCTGCAAGCTGGTGTCAAACAGCTATTATTTAATATTAAATTATATGAACTTACACGTAAATAAATCAAGCAAATTAAAAACAAAAGTAATTATTCAAAAACCATCAGCTCCTAATTATTTTATAGCAGTTTACTTGAGGTTATTTGCATCTATTGTATCTTTATGGTAAAAATGCTATCTAATGGTGTACTATTACACCATCTCTTCCCATCCCAACATCCACAACATTCAGTGATATCATCTTGGTAACTTGAAATTCACCATTGTGGGAGAATTTGCACCACAGAAATTAGCAAACACTAGAAACCAGGGCCCGATTTATTATTTTGTTGATTGTCTAGAACAGAGGCCAGTAAATTACAGCGCATGGGCCAAATCCAGCCCCTGCCTGTAATATCTTTCAGATTTTGTACAGCTTACTGTGAGCTCATAGACCAGCACTGTGAGCTGCAACAACCAAACTGGGCATCCCCCTCTGCCTTGTATCACCCTCTGCTACCCGCACCTGCTTCCCTGGCTGGTGGCCACACCTCGCCACTGCCTACGATCCATGCTGGTTGCCACCTACGCACTGGAAACTCTGCTGTTGGCAACTGCTGAGAACTGAGCAATTGAATCTCAGTCCAGGAGTTGGAGACTTGGCAAGTCACTCGGCCTCTGGTCAGCTTCCCAAGTTAAGAGGACTAGGCTCTTTAGAAGAGAAAGGTGCACCAGGGTGTGGGTGTCACCTGGACAGACAGTAAAACTGACCTTGGCAGTCAGCATGAGCTGCTTGCTCTTCTTGTGGGCAAAGTCCTTGTGAAAAAGCATGGCTCCTTGTGGGGGTATGGCCTCTGGCTGTGAGAAATGTGGGGCTGGCGGTGGTAACAGTTGGTTTCTCACACTCTGGGAGCAGCTCAGCCTAGCAAATAAACAATTATAATCCAGTTAGTGAGTACCATAGGACTGAGGCATGTAGGTAGCTGGCTGGATCCAAAAGCAGAGGAATGAGGGCTGGGCTGGCAAAAAGAAAAATCCGTTAGGGAGAGTAAACAGACAGTTCTCCATTGAGTTCTGTTCTACCTCAGTTGGGCCAGGCCCAAACATTCAAAGATGAGCTCCATCTCAGAAGGAATGTTCTTTTTCCTCTTTGTGGGATAGCATGTTATACTGGAATTTGGCCAAATCCTGGCTTGCCTCATCTCTCAGGATTAATTTTAATGGCCTCCCAGAAAGATTTCATACTACACTTCTTGGACAGAAATGTGTGAAGGTTCCCAGCAGAGAAGTAGAAACAGATGCCTTCCTTCCATCAGATGGTTTGTTGGCCAGGAGAAAGAAACTGGGCGGGTCCACATTCCTTTGGAGTATGAAAGGTCCAGGGAGAACCCTAGAAGACTCAAGAGGTACAATCTATGCTATCACATCTCAGATAAGGGAGTGATTTATTTCAGGTTTGTAATATCTTTCAGATTATACTGCACTTGCACATGTATGGCCCTGCTTACACAATTGGGTTTGAGGAAGGAACATAGATTCTAAAAGTAGATCAACCTGGGTTCAAATCCTTCTCCCGCCATTTACCATGAGACCCTATACAAACCACTTCAGATCTCAGAGTCTCACACTCTTCATTTGGAAACTGGAGTTAATTATAACTATCTGGGAAGTAGCTGTGAAGATGAAATGACTATGTGTGAAGCCTGATACATACAAGGCCCTTGATGAACGGTACCTATGGTGCTAGAGGCAGCAGGCTCACAAGAGCCAATTAGTAAATATGCAGGGATCTTGAGTGGTTCAGCCATTGGTAGCCTGAAATGATGTATGTATACCATAGAAACTGGCAAATGCCACCCAACATGTTCCTAGACTTACTCAAAGTCAGTTAAGTCAGAAATATCCAAACTTTTTTGTCTACAAATCTATGACAATCTCCTCTCTACCATGGCAGCACAAGTCCAATTTTGATCACACACAGGTCCTATTGTGGCTTCTGGCACCCCTCCTCCAGCCATTTCAGAAGAGATGTGACCTTTCAGGATCCCGGTTCCCCCCTGGGAACTTGGTTCTATCTTCGTATCAGAAAGCCAGGACTGTGAGCCAGCTATAGGAAGCTCCAACCACATCTCCAAGGGTTCACACTTTTTAATTCCACTGTAGAAGCCTTTCTACAGACACTTCGCTGACTGCAGAGCATTCTTATGCTAAGTGGCTTCAAGAGCTCCAGAGACATTCTCTCTGTCCTTCTACTATCCCGGTGGGGAGGGCTGGAGACCAGGACCCTTAGTTTACAACCCAGAAAAGTGACTTGGCCACGTTGCCTGAGGAACTGGAGGCAGCTGCGGTGACTCTCCTTTCCCTTCTGCGCAGGCTGCTCCACCCAGAGCAAAGATCAGAGCAGCGGCTGCAGCCGCCCTACTGAAGGCAGAGGAAATGTCAAGGCCTATCAAGGCTCTAGCTGCAGGGCACAAACTCATTACCAGGTAGGGTTAAGGAATTAAAAAAAAAAATCTCCTGTATGATATACTACCATTCAATTACGAGCTTCACCCAGGCCTGACGTGGTTGACAAGGTCCACAATCAAGATTCTAACCCACTCTGAGTGAGGACATAGTTTGCATTCTCTGGCTGTGGGATGAACCTGAAGTAGAGCCGGAAAAAAATAAATAACATGGAGAGAGGTTCATGCCACTAGATTATTCGAGCTGACATTATTACTATCACGCCCAGTGATTACGCAGAAAATAAAGGCAGAGTCCCACTTGTCTAATTTGATTACCAGACGCGCTCTGTGTTGATTACTAACCGCAGCTTGCAACTGGGGGCGGGAAAGAGGAGGCCAACCAGCTGGAAGCCGGGAAATCACACACAGGGGCCTGAGGTGTGTAGTAAACGGAATTTAATAATATGGGGGATGTGCTTTCAGATAAAGAGGTAAATAACAGGCGGTGGAGGAGGAGGTTCCAGTTATATATGTGGGAAGGGGATTCTGGCAGACCTGGAGTATGGCCTGCGTTGAGAGGCTCAGAGCAAGAGTAAAAGGAGGCAGAGGAATGAAAAGAAAAAAAAAAAAAAGAAAAGGTGGGGGGGGGGGGGGGGGAAGGCAGTGAATTAGAGATGAGATTACGGTGTTGGCCTCAGGAGAGGTGATTATAAAGACTGTTGGGGGCAGTGTACAGCAGACTTCTGTGTGTACAGAGAGAAACGTGGCCAAATAAAAGGACCCCAGAGCCAAGCAGGGACAGATCAGAAGATGGAAAGCAAGCATCTGCTTGGAAACCACGGTGATCGCACAGGAGAGAAGGCCAGCTCTGAGGCTGCTCTGCCCCAGCAGGTTAGCAAAGAGCCCCCGCAGCCGTACTGACTGGGCACCTAGCAGTTCACAGTCTGCACCAAGACTCCAGTGGTGGCCATGCCATTGTCTAGAGATATTCACATGTGCAACCCACAACCAAACAGCCCAAGTGAAAGCACTTTGAGCTGTTGAAGTGGTGCTGATAGGGGGGAGATGCTACGCTTTTGAAGTCCAGAGCCTGGGCTCTGTTCCTCCTAATCTGTAAAATGGGGATAATAACATAGTTGGTACTTGGAGGGATGGAGGAAGAAGACGATTTAAAAGAAGGGGAATGATGGAGCTCTCTAAGGATAGAAACTGTAAAGTCAGCGTGTTACCAATCAAAGCAGAGATAGGCAAGGTCGCATTAAAGAGACAGAAAGACCACCCACTGTTCTGCCCAGACTTCGTGATCCCCAAGGACCACCTGGGAGCCGAGTCTGATGCAATAAACAAAAAAAGCCTCTTCTGTGCTAGCATGGGCTCTGTCCCACTCACGCCTACAGCATGGTGGAAGAGAGAGCGAACATCACAGGTCAAGGAGTTTTATAAGGGTGGTGATGTCACTGCTTTGGCTGACCCTGATTGGTTGGGTGAGGGCTAGGGTCCTTATACAAAATGGAGGGTAGCTCCGCCCTGTTCTGCCCTGCCCCACAATACAAAATGGAGTCAGGAGTTAGCCTCGCCCTACCCTGCCCTCTCACCACAAGAGTTTGACTAAGAGTATTAACATCTCCAAAGAATAAAACTGTGTCACTACAGAGGGCTTATGGGAAATGGAAGCATGACAAGGCAGTGCCTCTCCTAGTGCAGCCCTAGAAGATTATGGTTCCATGGACAAGACTGCACCTGCTCTGATAATCTTGGGATGAGGCTATTCAAGAATCCAACCATCTACTTCTATGCCTTGGTTGTGCGCTCAACAGCCAATCTTTAGTGTGGCTTGTTCTCCTGGGGAACAGCTCTGCCCCGAGAGAATGTGTCGGCCTTACTTGGAGAGCAAAAACCATGTGTTCACTGAGCTTTCCCCAGGTGAGCAGCTAGGGGAGGAGCCCTACTGCCTGAGCAGTGTGCTCTGACACAGCAGGAGGTTTTCTGTTAGGCCAGGAACCTGCCAGGCTCCAAGGTACGAAGCTGCACCAGACACTGTCTTTGCCTTTAAAGGGGGAAGCCAGACACACCAATAATAGAATGTGGTAAATGCTGAATAGAGACCTGTTGTTAAAGGACTCTGTGCCTCTGCGTCCCTCAGCTATAAAAAAGTGGCCATGGCGCAGATAAGTTTATACATGTAAAGCATTCAAAACAGGCCAGGTACAGAGCGAGCTCTCCATAAAGGCCGGCCGTGAGCAATTCCTGGGCACAGCAACATGTGTCCCCACTTCACTGTACCTGCTGTCCCCCTCGGCTTGAAACTTTTATTTCTTAATGTTATTTTTACAGCTGTACTGTGCTTTATCATTATTAATATCATAGGATTGTCAGGCTATAAAAACTATGGTACACACAAAAGAAAAAAAAACAGCTTTGTTCAAGACTGAAATAATAATTTATAAAACAGGGAACAGAAAGATCTTCTAACACATTCACAGTTTATTTTAATACTTTCCAAACACATGCCAAGGAAGGCAGTGTTTATAAATAGCATTCAAAACAGCCCCTTCCACTTTCTGGGTGAATGTGCACCAGCTTGTCAATGTCCCCATTGTGCAGGGCCCAGAGCTGGATAGAATTAGAAATCCTCTTACCCAGGAAACCTTGCAGCATGGTTGGTCTGACACATACAATGATTGCTTAACTCAATCTGCAAACATAACTAGAGTAACTCTGAGCCTGGAAGATGGGGATGAATGTGATGGTCCAGGGCCTTGTCTGCCCTTAAAGAGCTTATAATCAAATGGAGGGCTAGATGTGGGAGTGGCTGAGTATGGTCTCAGGCAGAAATACATGAATGCTAAGGAAACATTCAGCAGCTAGAAACACCAATGTCTGAACTCTTTGAGGGCAAGATTTTGCCCGTGTCCCTTTACCTGTAGTGAAAAGAAGTCCTAGTATGGTAACTGGAAATCTAAACTCTGGAATCAGTCAACCTGAGTATAAATCCCAGCCCAGACTCTTGATTGGAGTGAGCTGTTAACTTCTCTAAACCTCATTTTCCTCATCTTTAAAATAAGGATGCTAATAACTATTCTCATAGGGATATTGCATTTGGGATAATAGCTCTATTATTTCATAATAATAGTAACTGTCTCACTGGATGAAGATTGAGATAATGGATATAAACACACATCACAATACCTGCCACATAATAAATTAGTAGTACATCTTACTCTGCTCACTTCTCCTACCACCTAGCATAGAGCTAGCCCACAATAGGTACCACTAATAAATATATGAAGAATAAAAAAATTCAAGAGTGAAATAATTAATGAGAAAAATTATTATGTGGAAATAAAAGTGTAAACATAATTACTCTTTTAAAAAATAATTTATTGATTTCAGAGAGGAAGCAAGAGGGAGAGAGAGAAACAAACATCAGCGATGAGAGAATCATTGATTGGCTGCCTCCTGCATGCCACACACTAGGGATTGAGCCCAAAACCCTGGCATATGCCCTGACCAGAATCAAACCATGACCTCCTGGTTCATAGGTCAATGCTCAACTACTGAGCCATGCCAGCTGGGCCAAACTTAATTACTGTTGCTTGGGGAAACAAGGAGGTTTCTCAGATATGGCATTGAAAAGAGACCTGAGCCTACGTGGCATGTGTGGAGCCAGGTAGATACACATCAACTGAGGTTGGAGTCTTAAGAACAACCTAAATCTGTTGGGGCTTCTCTTTGGGGAAAGAAGGGTCAATGGAGATTTTAGTAGAAGGGTTTGGTGTCATTTCTGTCTGTTAAAGTGCCATCTGGCCACACATCAAGAATGAAGTCATGGGGAAAGAAAGTAGAAGCCGGAAGAACAATGAAGAGGCCAACATAAAAGTTTAGACAAGAGATGATGGAAGTTGCCAAGGCCGGTTTGACTCAGTGGATAGAGCGTCGGCCTGTGGACTGAAAGGTCCCAGGTTCGATTCTGGTCAAGGACATGTACCTTGGTTGCGGGCACATCCCCAGTGGGGGGTGTGCAAGAGGCAACTAATCGATGATTCTCTCTCATTGATGTTTCTAGCTCTCTATCTCCTCTCTCTTCCTCTCTGTAAAAAATCAATAATATATATATATATATATATATATATATATATATATATATATATATATGAAAGAGAGATGATGGAAGTTGTCCTAGGGCAATGGCAGAAGGGATAGGAATGAGGAGAAGGTCTATAAGAATGAATAGAATGAGATATATAGGGGAGAGAGGGAGTAAATGAAGATTTTGAGGTTCTCACCTGAATGATTGACATAGCTTTTATTATAGAGATCATTACTAAATCACAGGGAGAAAATGGTGCATAATAATCAGTTACTTCTCCTGAATCATATAATCCTAGATTATCATGGTGGATAAAACTGGACCCCAAACATTCACCATCTGCTGCATCAGTTTCACTCATCTGTGTCTTCATTCCAAAGCAGATTTAGGACATGTCTTATTCTTAAAAAAGTCTGACATACAATGATTTAAAATCTGTGTTCCATGGAGGGTGGGGGCATGAGTAGGGGAGTAGGGGGTTGGAATGGGGGGTTGAGGACAAATATATGATACCTTAATCAATAAATTTAAAAATAAGTAAATAAAATAAAATCTTTGTTCCCATAATTTCCAACAGTTGGTCCCAGTTTGGCTTCTGGAAACACGGATCAGATTTGGTCCTTCTTTCTTAGACCACCTTTTGGATTCTGCTGGCTAAATAAGAATACCATCTTCATTTTTCTAATTTGTCCATAAAAATTACTTGTTAAATCAAAGTATACTGTGTCTACCTCTCTGCCCTATTATTCTATTAAACCTGCTCCTTCCCCAAATGTGGAGAGATCCTACTTACGTTATGGGTCACAAACTAGACACTAATGGCCATCAAATTTTGTATAGGTGGCTCAAAGAACTATATTGAATAATCTGTTCTATAATTTCCCCTAAGATCATCAAGTTAAATGCCCAAGTTCAACTGTGATTGAAAAACTCTTCTGGAATCTCACAGAGCCACCATTACGTCAAAGAAAAGCATGTGCTACTTCTGTGTCTTTGACCACAGAGCTACCCTGCAGACCTCTATGCGTGCTAATTCTTCTCATGACGTGCTCTTTGTATGGCTGCTTCTTTCTCATCACTTGGATTTCAGCTCAAACATCTCCACTCTCCAGGGAGACCTTCCTTGACCACTTGGTCTAGACCAGGGGTGGGCAAACTTTTTGACTAAAGGGCCACACAATGGGTTCTTAAACTGGACCGGAGGGTCGGAACAAAAGCAACCTGACCACGCTGGCACTCTCATCTTGGGCTGCTGGTGAAGGAACGGAGGGGAGAGCAAGAGAACCCTCTGCTCTTTCGGCTCCGTGGGCTGGATAGAACAGCTGAACGGACTGGATCCGGCCTGCGAGCCGTAGTTTGCCCACGGCTGGTCTAGACTCACCCCATCCCAACACTTTTCAGTTGCTGTTTTGTGTGGCAAATAAAAACTATCTGAAGTGAGTTTGCTCATTTGTTTGCTAACTATAAAATAGAAGCCTCCCAAGGGTAAGGATGTTGCCTTATTACATGTTGTAGTTCTCGCACCAAGAATGCTGCCTGGCACACAGCCTGTGCTCCATAAGCTTAATGTGCACGAGTGGTTACTGGCTCAGCATTCTAACAGCCCAGCCTCTAACCTTTTCAGCTTTCACACACTCCAGGATGACGTTGTTGCTTTCTCCCAAGTTCCTGTCACATCCACTTTGCCAAGCAATTTTTCCTAGTTGGTCAGAATTAAGTCCAGAACAGAAGTTCCCCAAGTCTCTTCCGCTTCTGGCTGAAAGATGAAATTACCAGCCAAGTCGAGCAAGGCAAATGAATCAGATGCCCTGTGTGAGGCTGAAGGAAGCTCCCGGCAGTGGCTGCCTCCACACTGCTCTGTGAGTGGGGAAGTCTTGTCCCCCAGCTGTCTCCTACCATCATGCATGCTCCCCAGCTTCAACGAGAGGCTGGATCTGCTCCAGCACTGTTAAAGCATTTTCGCAATAACTGACCTCCTTCTCTTCCCTGACTCTGGTTCTTGATTCCTGGCCTTAGTGACTGACATTAGACCATCCTCTGATCGCAGCTCTAACATATAATTAAAGGCAATGTGTATCATTGGTTGCATGGGTCAGAAACCACTCAAACTACACAAAATAAGAAAAAGACCAATTGAAAGTCAATAGGCAGTCTCATGGAACCCAAAAGTGGTAAACTATTGTCTCTCTGTCCCTCCCCGTCTCCCTGGAGCCACATGCTCTTGCACCTCTCCTTTCTGCAGGGCTGAGCTGTGCTCCCGTTTCACAGCTGGCTTCCTCTCCTGGATCCTGGTTTCTCTGCTCTCCCCAAACGTGGACTTTCATGTGCTGTGGCTTTCCCTTTGTCATGTTGCATTCTTCACTTCAAGTCTATAGGTCCTTTCAGCTCAATACCCATCACCAGTTGCTAGCCTATTATTCATCTACTCAACAGAAAAAAATCTGAAAGGTCACCAATCAGCCAATGAATTAATTGTCTTATTTCAGGTGTTTATATTGGGTTTAATCAGGTGTGGGTAGGGGCCATCATGGTTAGAGGGAAGCTTCTCACAAGAATGGCAAGTGAGATTTCCTAAGGAAGAGGGTATAGGAAAGGAAGAGGTCTCAAAACATCCTAATATGTATAGCATGATATCCTTGATTAGGTGACTATTTCTAATTTGACCTTTTTGTCTCTCTAGATTGGAGCCCAGTTCAACCTCTATACCATAACTTCCTAGACTTAAACCTCACTCCCCAGAGAGGAAGGGGTCCCCATCTCTACAGAATTTGTCAGTTCTCATTCTGCTCTTGATGCTAGATTTCTGCTGCTTCTGGCGTCAGCCAAACACAGTCACATCTAGGTGCTGACACCCACTTCATTGATTAAAGTTGGTCTCAACCATGGGCAGCACGACCACCAAAAGGAGTATTTGAAAATGTGTGAGGGTGGCTGTGGGCTGACCTAATGACTAGAGATAGCTGCTGGTCTTTAGTAGAAAGAGGCCAGGGACACTCAACTTCCTGCAGCATGCAAGCCAGTCCCTCCAAACTCCCGGCTTCCCTCTTTAAAACTCCCATTCCACATTTTTGCCCATTTCGGAAAAGAGGATGACATTTTTTTCCAGGCATCCAAACTTGGAATCATCCTTGGCTCCTCTTTCTCCCACATATAGCCCAACAGCCCATCAGCCAATCCTGTGAGTTCTACCTTCAAATTGTTTCCTGTACCTGACCATCCAACCTAGACAGAGCCACTATTATCTCCACCTGGATTCCAGCTATAGGATCCTAACTGATCTGCTCTTCCATGCTCCTTTTCATTCTGTTCTACCCCCATCATTCTGTTCTACTCCCAGCAGCCAGAGTGGTCCTGTGAAAATAATTTATTTCCTTAGCCCAATAACTCTGCATGGTTTGCTCCATCTGTTCAAATGCTATCTAATCAGAGCTCTTCCCTAATCTCCTCAAAGTCACTCTAATCAGGTTTCAAGTCCCACCCTTCTGCAGGAAGAATGACCTCCACATTGCAAAATCCCACTGTCAGTTCTCAGGTCTCCATCTACCCAATGGTGTCTCCATCTACCTACTGCACTCCCTATGTCCTTTACCCAACTTTCCTTTACATACATTTTATATTTATCATATATATTTATTTGTTGTCTCCTGTAAACACCTTTGCCTTTTACACTCACTACCTTATCCCTAGTACCTACAACTGTGCATAACTCAAAGCAGGTCAATAAATACTTGCTGAATAAATGAATGACCTCACCACAAGAAGTGCCAAAATAGAAGTATGATCCCAGTGCAGGATGATTATCTGTCTGGATAAGAGGTGATCAACAGTAGGAGCAGCCTCCTTGGACAAAATGATATGACACTGAGTTGTTGGAGCAAAAGTTTGAGAACCATCTTTCAATTGCAAGGTAGAAATAATGCCCGTTGAAGCTTGACCTTAATTCCAATTCAAGTATCACCATTCACAGGCAGTCCTTTCTTTGGCAAGAGTCAAAGGAGCCTCACATCCAAACTCCTTTCACATAAACCAGATTCTAGCTTCTTCCCAGTGTCCAGTGGAAATGGCCGCTTATGGCTGTCAGCACAGGGCATCCAGAGTGTCAGTGGTTCAGCCCACATAGAAGATGATCCATAAAGAAAATTTGCTTAGAGATTTTATTTTTAATATATTTTATTAATTTTTTTTACAGAGAGGAAGGGAGAGAGATAGAGTTAGAAACCTCGATGAGAGAAAGTCATCGACCAGCTGCCTCTTGCACACCCCCTACTGGGGATGTGCCTGCAACCAAGGTACATGCCCTTGACTGGAATCGAACCTGGGACCCTTCAGTCCACAGGCCAAACCGGTTTTCGGCTGCTTAGAGATTTTTAAAGAGCATATTTGACAAACCAGACTTGTAGGAGGTTCAATGTTGCTGGGGATGCGCCGTTCTGTTGGAACACCTGCAACTTGTAGTGCCTTGAAAGGAGCCATGCTCTTCCACAGAGCGGGCACTCTCTTGGCTCTGGAGAGAGCAGATCGATTTCAGTAGCTGCCACTAGAGGTCTATTCACAGCTGGAAATCACTCCTGCAGCTCAGGGCTCTGGGGAGGCACCTGGCCCTGGGTCTGCCCCAAGAGTATGCTAAGCTCGCATCACAGCTACCATGGCCTTTTCATCCCCCCCAAGGACCCCCTCTCCCCAAAACCATGGGAGAACAATTCCTTGGAAATGCAGGCTGTCCTGAGCTGTGGTTTCAGGGTAGAGAGATGAGGAGGTGGTTTCTGGTCATTAGATGAGCTTTTTTACATTAAGTAGTAGCATTTGCAATTACCCACAGCTGGTCTTCTTTCATGTAAGAGTATTTCTCCAGAGGTCTACGTAGGAATCAAGTAGTTTTTATGCAAAAGAGACAAGTGCTCACAATCTGAAGGAATCCTTCAAGAATCCTGAGTAGTGAATTGATAACTCTGAACAATAAATCTATTTGGTAAATTCATGCCTCAGGGTTGATTTACATGGTTCTTTGATTTGTCTGCAGATGAGTTTGAAGTATTAGCCCTGTGTGTTTTAGAGTCCAGCTATACTTCATATGCTAATCCAGTCTATCTCCTTTTAAAGAGGTAAAATGTATATAACATAAAATTCACCATTTTAACCACTTTAAAATGTGACACAACTATCACCACTAATTCTAGAACATTTTTGTTCCTTTTTTTTTTTTAATCCTAAAGGGTATGTTTTATAGATTGGAGAGAGGGAGAGAGAAAGATGGATTGGCTGCTTCCAGTACAGGCCCTGACCAGGGATGGAACCTGCAACCTAGGTATGTGCCCTGATTAGGAATTGAACCTGAAATCTTCTGGTGTACAGGAAGATGCTTCGACCAACGGAGCCACCCAGCTAGGGATAATTCCAGAACATTTCATCACCCTAAAAAGAAATCTGTATTCACTAAGTAAGTATTCCCCATGTCCCTTCCTTTAGCCCTTGCTTTCTGTCTCTATGAATTTATGTATCCTGGAAATTTCAGATAAATGGCATCATAAGACATGTGGTTTTTGTATCTGGATTCTTTTACTTATAACATTTTAAAGACTAAGCCATGTGATCGGTATCAGTACTTCATTGCCCTCATGCCTGAATAATGTCCCATTGTATGGATATACCACATTTTGACATTTAGGTCGTTTGCACCTCTCGTCTACTATGAGTAATGCTGTTACAGACATTTCTGTACAGTTATCTTGGGTATATATGTGGAAGTGCAATGATTGCTTGTTTTTGCATTCAACATTGAGTGCTTATTCTCTACCAGGCTTCCTACATGCTGTTCACTCATTCAACAAACATATACCAGGTAATGGAAGAACAACCATAAACAAACATGCAAAGGTCCCAGCCTTCATATAGGTCTCAGCAAACACACACACACACACACACACACACACACAGACACAAAACCAACAAAAACCCACAGATAAGCAAATAAAGTAATTTCACATGAGAGTTGAGGACTAAAGTGTGTGGCAGGATGGAAAGAAGAAACTCCTGACGAATGGAATGAGGAAGTAGGAGCCGACATCACAGGATGATAAGTCACTAGGTCCACTCACCAGGATTCCCACTTCCATGCATGATCATAGGGAAACAGTCAGGCAGGAAACCCCTGCAGAGTCACAAAGTCAACAACAGCAACAAGGACTAGCTAAACCCAGATCCATTCAAGGTGGAGAAAAAATTTGTAAGAGACTGACCTCACAGTTCATTATACCATCATCATAATGAAAACTGACACCACAAATAGTAGGGGGGAAGGGGGCAAAGGAGGAAGAACACCATGATACTTTTAGAACAGACCACATTAGTAACAACACACACACACCAACACACACACACACACACTCACACACACACAACTCAGAAGGCCGAGTCAGAATTCAGTGCCACAAAGTTCAGAAACAACTCTCCCTTGGAAACACATAAAACCCCAAGAACTGACTGATCCAGCACACAACTCACTCTCGAGTTCACCTATTCCTCCTGGACATATACTTTTGCTTCTTTCACAACAACACCCCAAGAGACTTGTAACCAAAGGGGCAGCGGGCAGCTCAACCCCTGATCCTGTTTCCAGGAATCCCATCCTAACACTTTTTCTCTACCTAAATAAAATTGGCTTTCACTCACACCATGACTCATTCTTTTTTTTTAATATATAAAAATGCCTTTATTTCTAAAAATGTATGCTAACAAATTTCTAAATTGATCCTGTAGCTTATAGCAAAACCCGGCCAATGGAGGAGCACTCTGGGGTCCTGCTTCTGGGCGCCAAGATGTCACTCCTCCAGCAACTCTATCTTTAGTTTCTCTTCAGCTGTTTTCTGTGACCAATGGAGAGTCATTTTGGATTCCTCTGTATGACAGAGAGGTCCGACCTTGAGGAAGACCGGAAGCCCACATCCTCTGCTTTTATAGGCTTAATGATATGTCCTGGCTTGGTGACAACCTTGGGTGTAGTCAGCTTTTGGTAGGCTCTCTGGGTGTTCCATGTAGATCCTATAGGGGTCTGGATGGTCCTCTCAAATTGTCGATGGTGGGTAAATGGATAAGGAAGCACCTGCACCTGGTGAGCTGCTGCATGGATGTTTCGCTTCTCGCTGATAATCACATTTGGTAAATTCTTGTCTTTTCTTGGAAAACCTTCAGGTGCTTTAATGAGAAACCGGCGTCTCTTCTTGGCACTGGGCTTCTGGCCCCCACCTCCCCACTCACCCCAGCCAGGTAGAGTCAGGTCCATGTCCTTTGGCTTACTCGCCTCCACAGTTTCTCTCTTCTCTTTCAAGAAATCTCCGATGACATCATCACCAGCAAAAGCTTCCTTTATCATTTGCTTTTGCTCTCTCTCTTGTTCATCTTCCAACTCCTCTATCGTGGGGACAGCCAAAGACTTTACGGAAGGAGATTTTGTGGTTAGGATGTTCTGTAGGTCAATCATTTGCTCCATTGTTTTCTTCTTGGGAGCACTAGGCTGATTATTCCTCTCCAACTGCTGCCCTTCTAATGCAGGTCTAGGGAGCTCCTCGTTTCGAAAGCATCTTTTGCTCAGTTTCTTTAGCTCCTCCGGAGTCTGTGCTCCCTCTGGGCTCTGTAGCAACAGGGGTTCCTCTTCTTCCCCAGCAGGTCCCTCTCTCTGGACCGTCCTCACTGAACCCATGTTTTGCTTCCTGCACTGATGGTTGTCTTTGTTGAGTTTCTGAGACAATGCCCTCAGTTCGGACAGCACCTCCTGGGTGCTAGAATCTTTTGTTTCTTGTTTGCCCACTGGCTTGGTGTCCTGGTTGAGCCCAGACTTTTTCCTAAGCGATCGTCTTTCCTTAAATTCTTTCAACAAAATTTCTTCCTCTGCCACTGGTCTTCCTTCTTCCTCACTTTCAGAAGCCTCATTGGCCATGGGCTCTGGAAGTTGTTCAGAGTCCTTCAGGATTTCAGCCTCTTTTGCATCATCAGAGTGAGTCCTGACCATCCAGGGATTCGGTCCATCTGCGGTCATGAGTGCCTCATTCACTGCATCAGAGACAAGGAGATTAGCCTCTTCTTCCTCACCTCCCTCCTCTTCCTCACTCTTGGAGGCCACCTGGACTTTCTGCGTCAGTTCTTTGTTTCTGGCCAATTGATCCTGCATAGCCTGGCGAGCCTCCAGATCATATTTGGCCATAACTGCCTTTGACTTTGCCCATTTTCCACTGTTCTGGTGCTTAAGGCTCATTCGCTCCATCATTCTGGCCTTTTCGAGTTCTTCCAGTTCTTCCAGGGCAACAGCGGGATGGGTCTTCCACAGCTTCTCAAACTCTTTTAGGGTTTTCTTGGCCTTTCCTTTCTTCAGAACCCCGTGATACTTTTTGCTTTTGATTTTCTTCTCTCTCCGAGCCCTGGCCTCATAGTAAGACTGCAGGGCCCTGGCCCTCTGAAGCTCTGCTCGGCGCATCTTAGCCGCTTCTAGGCTCATGGCTTTGAGAGAGGCCTTTCCCACAGGAGTCAATAACGGGTCTGTCACTGGCTGCTTGTTCTTACAAAGGAGATTAAAAATCTCCTGCTCCAGGGGTGTTTTTGCCTTCCAGCCGCTGAGCACATGCTCAATGGGAGCAAAGGCTGACAGCTCCTTTGCCAGGGGGAAAACCAGCTGCTCTGCTTGTTGGTTCTTCTGAACGATGGGTTCCCATTTGGAGAGCGTCTGTGAGGTTTTATTGAATGCCATTTCTCTGTGGATCCGCTCAACCTCTTCTTTGCTAAGGGGTAGCTCTACAGTCTTCTTGGATTTGACTCTATTCAGTTGCTTTTTCACAGTGGCCAATGAGGGTGAAGTTTTAACGGATTCAAGCAGATCTGAAAGGACCAGCCTTTCTCCTGATCCTTTAGAACTAATCGTGAACTCTGACACCTTCAGACTAGCCTCAGATCTTTCAGCCAATTTCCGCCTATTCTTTCCATCAAGGGAACTGATTGCTTCCAGAAGCTTTTGATGCTTTGGCTCTCCACCACCTTCCCCCTCATCGTCACTGGTGCTTGAGGGGTAGTCATTTGGCAAATCTTCTGGTTCTTCCTGTTCCCTTAGAGCCAGAAGGCTCTTTGCAGCCCTTGTCCCCCACCATGACTCATTCTTGAATTCTTTCCTATGAGAGTCAAGAGCCTGGAGGTCCTGGGCCATTCTGGGACAGGGCTAGTCCCGGATTGGAACAGGTCTGGGTGACAGGTGAATGGTCAGGGAAAGATTCTGTGAGCAGGAGACCTTTGAGCTGAGGCCTGAAATTGAAGAGAGAGAAAAAAGACCATCATGTTGTGATCTACCAGAAAAAAACCATGAGAATGCGTGGGGAAAGCATTTGAGCAGAGGGGACAGCAATTGCAAAGGCCCTTAGAGATGAAGCTCTAGAATGTGCTCTCATCCACAGCCCTCCCTCCCTGCCTCCCTCTGTGCATTTGAATTCTGATCCCCATGCCTGTGCTCAATTGTGGACCTTATTCATCCGCCATGCCCAAGCTCTTCTCCACCTTCTACCTCTCCCTCTCTGTTGGCAACAGTTAATTCAAATAAGCCTCTGCCATTTAAAAAAATATTTTTAATCTACCTTTCAATCAACTGAACCATAAAATCCCTTTACATTGCAGCAAGAATTACTTCCACCACCTCACTGTCGCCTCAGCTTCCCTCCAAGGCTTCTATCTTTCCAGTTATGACAACACCATCTAAGCACTCGGGCTCTAAATTCCTCTTTTCTCCATGTCTTCCCTTCTCGTTTGTTATAGAGACCTGCTGGCTTTTCCTTTCATAATGTTTGTAGCAACACCACCTCCCTGTCCATTTCCAAAGGCACCCCACCCTAGTTTAAGAACTGATGACCTCAAGTTTGGATTACTTCTTTCTAGCCCCACTGGTCTCCTGCTCCCTCTCCTCTCCTCCCAACACCCCACCCTCCGAGAGCCTCCCTGTGCTGCAATGACTTTCCCACATGCACAGCTGCCAAAAGCTCTCCTTCTACTCATGCGCATACAGGGTGAAATGTGGGCTGGTTAAGCATTCTGAAAAGAGACCAACAACCATATCAAAAGAGAGTTGTTGGTAACTAGCCGAGACTGGAAGAACTCTGTCCTCCCAGATATCCTGTTCGATTTTTGGTCACTGTTATGAGTGAAGTGCAGAGAAGGGATGCTAACCAAGTTGCAAATGACAAAAAGTCAGAGCGATGGCAAATATGATAGGTATTTGTTTCCAACCTTCTAGAATGTTGAGTAAGATGTTGGAAGGATAAATGAGATTTTTATTCAGATTCTAGAAACCAATTGCATGCATGCCAAGCCAGGGGTACGGACACTTGCTTAAAAACAGTTCATGTGAACAATGGGGTAAGGTGACTCCTGGAGGAAAAGATGAGTCACAGGAAAGTGGTGCTGCAAACTCAGGAAGTAATTGACTCACTGTTCTTAGTTCCATGTAGATGATAGCGGGACCACATTTGAAGAGGAATACTGACCAACCCCAGAGTATCCTTGAATGGGCAATCAAAATTAAAATACCAATTCTGAAAAAACAGGTATCACAATTTCCAGAATGGTAGATCAAGCCTCAGATGAATCTATGTAATATAATTAAACTAAAGGTCAATTTTGTTCAAAGTCAGTAAAAAGCAATTGCCCAAAAGACAGATAAGGTGAAAGGTCACTTTGGCAGGTTTAAAAACCATTGCAATGGCTTCTACATTTGAGTAACATTAAATATTTATTCAGAGATTTTTTTCAAATTTAACTGAAAAAGTGGAAATAAACCCTGTTGTCAGTTAGATTGTGACAGAGTTTGTATCCAAACAAGGGGAAAGCCATACTATACCCCCCCCCCAATAAATACATATATTTCTGAGTGATTGTTGCTTTCATGCCAAATACATCAACAGCCTCATTTTGTTATAATTCCTGAATAGGATTTCTGAGATACCAAGCTGCTGAATTACTCCTGCTCCCTAAGTGTATCTAACACAAAACTAGTTCCTGTTTCTCTAGCCCTTCCTTACAATCAGCCCGTCAAAGCCCAAATTCTTTAATAACCCCCTCCGACACTCTCTTAACAAGACACCATGTATTATGTCTCATTGGAGCAAGCTAAATAAACCTACATTTGTTTAACTATAGGTATGTTCCTGGAGGTCTTTGGCTGGTGGACATTGAAACAAATATTTGTTGAATATGTGCTATAGGCTAGGCACTGTACTAGGTGATGAAGTAAAGAGTTAATTACAGATAAGAAAATAAAGAAGGCTGAATCAATTCCAGAGCTACTGATGACGGGGTTGGGGGGTGAGGAAAAATTAGGAACAAAGTCAAAGTAGTAGATGTTGGACAAGCTGTGTACCAGGGTACCTGGCTCACTCACACCTTCTACTGCAGGTCCCTGTTGAACAGGCATAGTCAGGCTCTGTGCCAAGTGGCACACATAAGGGTGGACCCCAACCTCCGATGGGGCCTCTCCTACAGACCAGGAGCCCGTGCCTTGGTGTGGCCTTGCTCAAAGAAGACATGTTAGGCCAATTATATTCCCACCTCAGGATGCTGACCTAAAATTCACACAGGCCAGTTCCAGCTGTCAATAAAGAATTATCAAGAGTTCCCCCACTGTAGAGGGAACTGGGAGGGGGCGGGCACTAACCACATGTGGAAACTGTGCCGGTGAAATACAGCTAGCCACTGAACTGAAGTTTAACATTTGTATTTAATTTTCAATTAATTTAAATTTAAATGCGTGGCTCCTGGCTATAGTGCAACTCCAGTATCTCCTCCCTACTCCTCCTAGACTCCAACAGCCACTCCAGCCTCAATGGCACTTGTTGTAGCTTTGTTTTTATACTTTGTGAGTATTTGATTTGTTTATCCCCCTCAGTAGAGTGGAAGCTCCCTGAGATAGGAAATGTTCAATTTGCTCATTTCCCTATTCCCGAAGCCTAGTACAGGGCCTGGCACAGAGTAGCTGCTCAGTGTATGTATGTGCACAACCAAGTGATGAACATCCAGTTAGGAGGTGCATCTGTCAGAGGTCTCTGTTGGTATATATATCAACAGGAAATATATAGATACACACATGCATACGCTGAGTGGCCAGATTACTATGATCTCTGAATGCATAATAATATTGCCACTCAGTGTATATCCTATGTAATAAAAGGCTAACATTCAAATTGTCTCCTCGACCAGGAGTTTGACCAGCAGGCAGGCCGGCCAACCGCCCATGTCACCTCCCCCGGCCAGGCTGGCCAGACCCCACCATGCACGAAGTCATGTACCAGGCCTCTAATATACATACATACATATCTATCTATCTATCTATCTATCTATATTGAGTGGCCAGATTATTATACATTCAGAGATCATAATAATCTGGCCACTCAGTGTATTTATGTGTTTATATTTATATAAGATGCCCCCCCCCAAAAAGTATATATACATGTTGGGTAATTATAAAGGCAGTGTTTATTAACATACATTTCATTTTCAAAATTGAGCTATCAGCTGTGAAAGTATGTATACATTTTTTGGGACGCCCTGTATGTAAAGAGATTTAGTATAAGGACTTGGCTGACATGAGGATGAAGGCTGACAAGTCCCAAGGTCTGCGGGATGAGTTTCCAAGCAGCAGGCGCAGGAGAGTCTGGTGCACATCCAGTCTAAAGTCTGGCAGGCTAGAGACCCGGGAAGAGCCAACGTTTCAGTTCAAGTCCAAAGGCAGGAAGAAAGCCAATGTCCCAGTTAAAGGCAGTTGGGCAAAAAGCATTCTCTCTTATTCGGGAGAGGATAAGCCTTTTTGTTCTATGCAAGGCTTCAACGGATTGGATGAGACCCGCCACATTAGGGAGGGCAATTTGCTCTACTCAGATTTAAATGTTAATCTCACCCAAAAACAATTTCACAGAAACACCCAGAGTAATGTTTGACCAAAAATATCTAAGTGCTCCATGGCCCAGTCTGGTTGATACATAAAATTAATCACGGATGGGGACCAGGGAAGATGAGATGTCTTTTTCTGAGTTTGTGTTTAAGGAATATTTTATTGTAATTAGGCAAATAGTTTAAAACAAAACTTGGAAGTTGTCCCAACTTTGCCTGATCGCATCCCTTATCTCCTTCCTGGAAGGAGAGAGGAAAGAACAGAAAGAACAGGGTAAAATCCATCAACTCCGGCTCAGCACATGATTCTCTTCATGGGACACTGAATACTGCAGGTGCTGCTGGGGAGATGGGCGTCCCAGCAGCACCTGCAGGACTGACTCATCCCCAGATAAAGAGAGGGGAAGACCACCAGGAGCTGAGCTCTGGCACCCTCAAAATTCTGAACCACATAAATCAGGGTGCCTGAACATTCATTCCTAGATATGGTCCCTGCTAACCCTGAAACTGTTGTTTTGCATAAGACTAAGTGTTTGCTATTTCAAAAACTCAAAGACTCTGGACTCCAGTTTAGAAAGCTACTATCTTAATTCAATCTCTGGTAAAATGGTCATGCTTTGTGCTTGGGACAAAAGGACTGTGGCACGCGCCTGCCACCTGGTGGCAAGATGTTGAAAGATGTGCAAAAGGTTTTCACCCTAAAGTTCTGATTTGGCCAAAATACAAGACAGAAAGGGCATGCTTTGGGCTTGCATCAGTAAAACAGAATTATAGGTTAATAGAGGCGCTAAACCTGGGAAAAAACTTAGTTCTGACTACCCCAATTTCCAGATGAGAAAGCTAAGGCTTCGAGATACTTTGTGACTCGGTCAAAAATTTATAGGCACTAAGTGATCAGAGCTATCTTATCATCTCCAATGAAGTGTCATTGCCCCTCCAACCCAACTCTAAAATATAACTCTTTTTTTTATTTGAAAGCCACTAAAGACTTGATTAATTGGCAGAATGGTTAGCAACTGAATACAATTATAAACCAACCAAAGTGCCAATTTCATGATGACAACTCTTGTAATGAGCACAGGTTTTTGTAAAGAGAGTGTCTTTTCAGAAGTGACAAAACCTTGCCAAGGCTGAATCCTGAACTTGCTCTTTCAGTTTAAATAAACAGAGACGGATGTGCATTAGCAAAATCAAGCGAGTTATCAATTCCCTCTACAGGAAGGGCATGCCACTTTTTTATTTATGCTTTCGTTCATTAAATATGCATTAAACATTGCTATGTTGTGCTAGGTGCTGGGGATACCAGGAGGAGAAAACAAATGAGATTTCTGCTCTCGTGGAGCTCACAGTCTGGTGGAGGAAGACCAACAAGCTAAGTGCAAGTGCTGTGCCAGGTGGTGAGGAGGATGCTGCACATGTGGTCAGGGAGCTAGGGCTGGAGGAGGCAGCTGTCAACGGACCAGCTACAGCCCCTGGTTCTGGAGAGTCAGCAGTGTCTGAGGGGGCCAGACTCCAGACGTGGTGGGAGCCAGAGTAGCCAATAGGAATTGCTAAAAGGCAATCCTGCCAAAACTGGGGTCACGTGAAAGTGGGTATCAAGAAGATCCAGCCCAGCCGGAGTGGCTCAGTTGATTGGAGCATTGTCCTGTGCACCTTAAGGTTGCTGGTTCAATTCCCTGTCAGAGCACATGCCTGGGTTATGGGTTTAATCCCTGGTCATGGCACATGTCACATTGATGTTGCTCTCTCTCTCTCTCTCACCTATTCTCGGGAGAGGATGAAAAACAGAAGAAGATCCATATGGTCCATTATGCTTACTTGGTTGTGAAGAGCTCACCTCTGGAATGCCAAGGGCTGGATGTGGTTGTTAACAGAAACACAAGGAAGGGCAGAAGGAGGCAGTAACGGAGGCTGGACCCCTGAGTCCCAGGTCTGGGAAGCTGTCGACTGAGCTTAGGGAAGGAGAATATTAATACACATCTTGCCTCTGTCTGGATTGGCTCAGGGACTGGCATCAGGCTGAGCCAACAGGGAGGGGGTGCCAGCTCAGGCGGCTTCTGTGGTGAGGGTGCCAGCAGGGGCCAGATGGAAACTCTCACCGTAATGTTAATTCATTCCTCTGCGGTTTTTTGTTCAGACAAATGTTGGTCTCTTGTGGGTTTAGCTTAAAGCTATTGGCTGTGTGGGGCGAAGGCCCCACAGCCTTGATTTGCTTTAATTTCCAATTCCTTGGTCAGCTGAGTTTAAAGGAAGAGATGATCAAGGACCTGCCTACTAGAAAGACACGGTAACACTTTATAGAGCTGGGGAGACGCTGCTAGTCCCTTCCAGAGCGGAGGCACATCCTAGCCTGGGAAATGCATTATCCCCACTCCTAACGCAATACGTCTGTGAGGCTTGAGGGCAGGCAGCGAGCCTCTGTCCTTGAACATGTCTAATCCAACCTCTCCTTGGGAAGAACACTGGCTCCGCCAGGTGGGAAGTTGGCTTGGAGCAAAGCAACATGGAAGACAGACTGGTTGACTCAAGGTGTCACAGTGTCTTGTCTGTCCATTGGACTGGGTCCCCCTGAGGAATTGCCCACGTCCACACCTGCCCTGGGACACTGAGCTGGACCCTCTGAAGTGAACTTTGGTCCAAGCGGCAAGAGAACTGTTTCTACCAGGGCTTGGCCACAGACTAGCCATGCGACTCTGGGCTAGCTCTCACTCGCTGACTCAGTTTCCTTAGCTGCTCCGGAGATAATTTTCAATACTGGGAATAAAAACTAGTGTCATGGCCAAGGATGAAAACATTATGCTAGATGTTACATGTCGTCCAAGAGACAGTAAATTTAATGGCCCCAGAGTGGTTTCAGGCCTTGGCGAGGATTTTATTTCCCGAGTGCTGAAGAAGCTAGTGCCACCTTCTATTTCTGTACCGCATCCGAAAAGTCATAAATAGTTAACTGCACGAGTCCTCCTTAAACATCTACTTGGAGCATCTAGAAATAGCCTCAGGGGGCTCAGTGCATATTTCCTCGGGTCCTCCTCTTAATCCTTCCACACTGGTGGGGACAATTTGCTGTTACCGTCGCCCATGGACTTGCAGAGACAAAAGCAGGGTCCCTTGGGAGGCGGAGCCTAGCATCGATTCTCTATATAAACAAGGGGGTGAGAGATGCCACTGCTCTTTGCCTTGGTTTCCCTACTAGTAAAAGCAGGGATCGGGAGGGGAGCTCCCCTCCCCAAGGTGCGCAGCAATCTACCTTGATGAGGAAGCTTCCACGGATTCTTCGGCAAAGCAGGGCCCGCAGCAGCCAAGAGCTATTATGAAAGTCAAGTCCACACTCATTATGCGCCTCTGCAGTGCATGTCGCCCCCGCCGCCGTTTCCTATCTCCAGGCCGAGTGGGGCTCTCCTGCCTGTTTTCCAGCCCCGTGGCATGACCTGAGGCTGTCTATCCATCACACTTTTGATGGACAAGGGGCAGAAGCAGCCAAACCCAGCTCAGCGGCCTGCCTGCCCATACCAGCCATGCCTCCGCTTTCTTTATGCTTAACCGCAACGGTGAAAGCCACCTCCCTCTGACCCCCAGCCCATCTCCTTCAGGACAACAGCCCTGCAAACAGACCACGAGCCCAGAGTGCTACTGTGGGCCCGGAAGGCAGGGCAGGGCAGCAATACCGGGCAGCCTCCGCGCCCTCCGCCTTCTCTCCAAACCCTCCCAACAATGCATGGTGATTAGCTGTGTCTCGGGCCCCCTGAAACCCCTTAACCTGGAAAATCAGGCAGACTTTTCACGACAGCAATCAGCTCCCAGACACATCGAGCCATAATGTGATTACGCCATTTACCAAAATGCAAAGAGAGATACTTGAGGCGTTTCTGATTAGGGCTGACATTATCCCTCTAATGGGCCACTGCATTAATCAAAGCTGTTGCTATGACTATGGCGATGGTGGGGAAATAACCCCAGCTTGATTCTGGGCCTACCAAACGACACCGAAGGAAGAGGTCAGCTTTTGTTAGGGACACACCAGAAGAACTGTTTCTTCCTGCTCGAGAAGGGCTATTGAAATCGCAGCAGCAGCAGCAGCGAGAAAGAGAGGCCTCTGTTCTCTTTCACTGCGTTAGGGTGTTCTGGTTCCTTTGCTCGTGATGACTTGAGAGCATTGTCCTGGGAGGGTCTGGGGGTGGGGATATGGAGGCTGATTTGTGGGGCCGTGAGAGCCTTCTGCTTTCCAGAACTATCTTCACTGCTGGTGGAATTGTGTGTGTGAGGGGGGGGGGGTGGCGGGGGGGGGGGGATAAAATGAGAATCCGGGGTGGGTGCAGGGAGTGATGCATGGAAAAGGCCAGCTCTCCCCACAGAATGAACTCTGGGCTCCTGCTGCTCTCTCCATTCCAGAGCCACCAAGGCCTTTGGCAGAGACAAGCCCGCACCGCACACCCTATGACAGGCAGATGGAAAAACTGAAGCAGGAGGGAAACAGACCTGACGGGCCCGGGGAAACCCATCCCACCTCTGCTCCGTGCTGCAGGGAACGCAGGGACCGCGGTGGAGGAGAGGGAGGACCAGGCGGTGGGCACCGGGTGGGACCCTCGGAACCTCCCTCTGGCTAGTCAGCGGTACATGGCTCTATGGACCCAAGGGGAAAGGGAGGCTGCGAGGTCAGGGACATAGGACACCTCCCCCCACTCCAGGGACAGAGCACTGGAGCTGACCCAGGAACTCTCAATCCCACTCAAAGCCCTTCTAGAATTTCCTCTGCAGCCTTGGTGTGCCCATCTCCAGAATGAGGGCAATGACATCTGCTCTGCTGTGTCTCCCCCCCCCCACCCCCCCGGGAGAGAAAAAGTTCAAATCACTGCCCTTGGGGGACAGTGACCTGTAAACACTAGAGCACAGATCTTCAAACCTGGCTGCGCTTGGAGCCACCAGAGAAGTTTCTTAACGTTCTGGTGCCTGGGCCCTGTGTCAGACGCTGGTTTCCCTGTTCTGAAAGGTGGCCTGGGCGTGGGGATATTTCGAAGCTCTCGGATGTCTGACCTGGTGCCAAGGTTGAGAAGCATTGCTCTCAAGAGCTGTGGGGAGCTGTACTCCCTCTTTGAGCATCATTCCCAATGTTTTTAATGATAAGAATTCTAAAAATAAAAACCTTTTTTGTGAGGATAAATGGAGAAGATATATCTCCAAGTGCATAAGGTGTTACATTCCAGAAGCCTAATTAATGCTTAAGGCCCTCGTTAGAGGCCACAGCCTCTGTTTCAGGGGAGAGAGCTTTGTCCTCGGGACTGAGACCCCGGACAGCCCCTCACCCCTTAGCCGTCTGACTGCAGGCAAGTTACTAGCTATCAGGGTGCGTCTGTGACACCCGGAGCCTTTCACATGCCTGATCTCTAATTACAGCAATAACCCAGTGATGGGCTAGGACCCCCAGCCCCACTCTCTTAAACATCATACGGGATTCAGGCTGTCAACGGAGGAGCTTGGGTTTTAGTCCAAATTTGTCTTGTTCCAAAACTGGAGTTCTTTCTGTGACCTGTTGGGTTAGAACTGGCCCCAGTCAGTTTTGTCATTCACTATGTACAAGCAGGAGGTCTTGAGCCACGGTCTCCGTGTGTTATAATGAAAGCAAGTGTCAGAACTCTGCACACAGACTCTCGCTCATTAGCAAGCAGGGGCACAAACAGGCCTGTGGCCTGCGCTGCGAGCCCGGCATCATCCAGAATCGTGGTCTGCGGGTGTCCAGCAGAGCCAAGGGTGGAGGTGACACAGGTTAGCACCAGGATGCAGGTAACCTTGTAGTCAGGCCAGGAACAACAATCCTCTGGTGATCAGTCTAACAAATACAGGACCCATTTGGAGTCACAAGCTCATAGGTCCAAGGGTCTGGCCATAGGTGGAGACAGGACTGTGGGGTCTGAGAGGGGCTAAAGGGGACAGATGAAGCCAAACTGTTGGACAAGGGCAGGTCATGTGCCAGTTTAGAGGTTAAGAAAGTTGTAACTTAATCCCGGAGAGCTCAGGGAGCCTTTGTCAGATTTCCAGCAAGGAAGAGATGTAGTAATATTTGCATGTTAGAGCAATTACGGTGAAGCTATAAAAGGATACACTGGAAAGGTTAAGATTGGAAATGGGAAATCTAAGTAACAGACAAGGAATGATAAGGTTCTGGCATATGGCAGCCACCATGGGGATGGAGAAAAGGGAACTGATTTAATATTTATTCAGAAGAGGGGATCAGCAGAGTTTGTTGACAGATGGAATGTTGGATGCAAAACGGAGTCGATAATAGCATTCAAGGTGGTGTGTCTTTTTGTTTTAATTCCATTTCTTGAGGTCATCCATGACCTATTTGGGAATGGACCAAGGACAGAATGCTGGAGAGGGTCAATGAGGAGAAAAACCAGCTAGAAAATAATTTAGAGAACAAAATAGTCAAGACAGGGGCGCTGGAACTACACATGGGAGCCTTAAGCAGACATTGTCCAGGACCTGGTCGGAGCTGATGCCCAGGTAGGGGTTCTAGACTGAGGAGAAGGATTCCCGGGAAGAAGGACCCAGGGAGGCTTGAAAACCCTTGAATGAGGTGGAGTGGAGACTAGGACTAAATGACTTTATATTGGGCGACTTGCTCCAAGAACAATGGGGTCAGGGTGGTTTATTTGTTCAGTCCACAAGGGTGACCAACTGCCCCTCTGGGTTGCCCAGGACAGTTCCGGTTTTAACACTGATAGCCTGATGTCTCAAAAGATCTTGCTGTCCCGGGAAAAGCGGGGTGGTTGGTCACTCTGGTCAACAAACATTTCCTGACCATCTGCCACATGCCACTTCCTGAGTTGGATGGTACAGAGATTAATAATGCCTGGAGGGGTGCTTAAAACTGTCGAAGGGAGGCTGAGTTTCCATCTCCTCTCTCTTACTGCCAAGGGCAAGTTAGAGGGAGGTAGTCTTGGGCGGCCAGGGACTGAAAAACACTCTTAGCAAAACAAAGCTGTGGTGAGTTCATAGGAGAGTCTGTTGATAGGAGAAACACTACCTTCTCGTATAAAACTGAGAGGGGCAGGAAGTTATGCTTAGTCTGTGTCAATTTTCAAAATAATTGTGTTAAGAGGGGAAATAATTTTTCTTATAAAGCTAAGGACTGCCCGCAGGATAGAATGTGCTTGGTTTTAGAAGGCGCAGAGGACCAGCTGAAACTGGGAGAGGCAACCCCGCCAGCCACCTCCTCAATCCCCACCCTTGCCCCTGTGTTAGTCCCTCGGGCTGTCGTAATAAGTGACCACAGTCTAGGTGGCTTAACACGATAGAATTCGTTTTCTCCCAGTTCTGGAGACGAGAAGTTGGAAATGAAGCTGCCAGCAGAACTGCACCCCTGGAGGTTCTGGGGGGACTGGTCCTCGTTGTGGCAGCCTTGGTGGCTGTGGGAGTCATTTGGTGCTCCTTGACTGACGCTGCGTGACCCCGATCTCTGCCTCCATCCTTGCATGGCTTTCTTCTTTGTGTTTCTTCACAGGTCTTCTTCTTCTTGGTAATCTTCCCATGCTTTCTCATACAAGGACAGCTGTGGTTGCACTTAGGGCTCACCCAGGTAATCCGGGATGATCTCATCTCCAGTTCCTTACGTTAATAACTGCATCTTGAAGACCCTTTTTCCAAATGAGGTCACATTCACTAGTTCCAGGGATTAGGAATTGGACATTATCTTTTTGGGGAAGGGGAGTCACAATTTACCCCACTACTCCTTCATTAACATAATCTGAGCTCATTTCCCCTCTTGTGTGATACAAGGGGCAAGGAGAGGCCCCGGCGCTGACAAAGACACCCTCCTCCCCAGCCCCAGCTGCACATGAGCATAAAGCCACGGACAGGCCCTCGTGTGTGGTTGTCCAGCTCACACACTGCACGAAGCCCTGGCTGAGGGGTAACTGGAGAAGATACTGAGATGCAGCCTGCTCTCTGCAGGCCAAACCACGTGTCCTATCACCTCTGAGAGAAAGAAAGGGACTTCCCAGTCCCAAGTAGGGCGCCTGCTCATAAGAGGGCTCCTTTTTCTGATTTGAACAAAGGTGCCATATACGCTCTGGGGGAACCTGGCCACTGACATGCATTACCCCAACTGTGTTGCAGTGGCCAATGAGGCGTGATGGTATAAACTAGTTACTAAAATTTTTCAGGACCATGCAAACCCTGCCGGACATCAGTAGAGGTTGAGAAGGGACCAGTGGTTTCTTTGGGAAGCAGTGGTGTGAAGAGGGGATAAAGGGGGACCACCGCAATAGGAGGGTGTCGGAGGAGAGGGCTGCTGGAAGCAGAGGGAGGGAGCAGTGATCTCGGGACAGCCTCCATGTGAGCACACCCTCTGTCCTTACCCACTGCCTTCCAAGCAGTGAGGCCTCAGCCCTTCTGTGATAGGGGCTGGGAGGGGATGTAGCTAGGCTGAGACCTGCTTCCCAAACCCATCTATCTACCCCTGCCCTATGGCCTGTAAGATTTTGAAGTGATAACCAGAGGCCCCTGCAGGAATCACCTACTCGAATGTTCCCTGGGCACCAATATGCCTTTGTTTTGAAAAGAGCTGAGTGCTGTGGCATCTGAGCCAGGTGGAGAAGAGCAGCAGCATCCCATTGTGGCCACCTGTGTGCCCAGCAGCAGATACCCACAGGCAGTGACCCATCTGGAAAAAGAGTAAGACCAAACCCCTCCACTTAACCTGCTCAGAGAGCAGCCAGACACCCATCCTACAGGGCAAGGGGACAGGGAGAAGGGGCCTCTCCTCTCTGCAACCTCCAAACCTTTCTATGCCCACTATTTTATTGGATCCTCACATCAATGTCCCATGACAAGCCCATTTTACAGATCAGGAAACTAAGTCTTAGAGAGGCGATGGTGTTGCTCAGAGATTGGGGTCCATTCTCCTGATCAGTTTTTGCCAGTCAGAGTCATGGTTTTCCGACTCCTGCCTTTCTATTAAAGACATGCTGAGACTCTGAGTTCCAATCTAGACCCCCCCTTGCAGAAGTCTGGGGCATGCCATTTAACCCTGCAGCCGCATTTACCCTGTAAATAAAAGGAATAACAATTATCTCCCCCATGATGTCACCATGGAATAAAATTATTAAAAAGCAATTGCTAACAATTGAAATCAAAATCATAAGGAGAGCAAATAACTGCGTTCTAACTTCCCTGGGGATTTAGATATAATTTTAAAAGACCAATCCCTGGATATCCATAAAGTTAGAGGGAGTCATTAGTGAAATGGAAAGAAGAGTGGGTTTTCTTGATGGTTTTGCTAATAAGAAAAAGAGGCGATGTGTATTCTTTGTCAAAAAATGATATTTTCAGAAGAATGTGGAAAATGAATCATTAAGACTCTCTCACAGCCCAGACCCACTTACTATGTTCTCTGTGACATGTGCACAACAAACTGCAAGATGACATTATGGTGACTACTCGGTGACTCATCAGGGTCACTGCCCCGGGAGATTTAGAATCTGGTGCTTATTCATGTCTTCCCTCAGAAAGCTTTATTATCTCTTGGGTTTGCCGGTGGCTAATGAGAGGTGATGGCACAACTAATAGTTAAAATTTTTCAGAACCATGCGAAATACTTATTTTGAGGAGGAAATTACAGCTCTATCTTTGGCAGAAGGGACGCATTGTGATTTTAACAAATGCTGTGGCTGCTGGTCCTTAAGAGTTCAGGAGCAGATCAACATAATTTGATGAACAAGAATAATCCAGAGACAAATGGCAGGGGGGTGGAGGGCTAGAGAGCAACCAAAGGACTTGTATGCATGCATATTAGCATAGCCAATGGACACGGACACTGGGGCAGTGGGGCTTGCACAGGGTAGGAATGGCTGGGGTGGGGGGAAGGAGGGGGTCAGCCAGGGAAAAGGAGTCATATGTAAAACTTCAGATAATTAAAAAAAAAAAAAAAAAAGAGCCGAAACTGGTTTGGCTCAGTGGTAGAGTGTCGGTCTGTGGACTGAAGGGTCCCGGGTTCGATTCCGGTCAAGGGCATGAACCTTGGTTGCGGGCACGTCCCCGGTAGGGGGTGTGCAAGAGGCAGCTGATTGATGTTTCTCTCTCATCGACGTTTCTGGCTCTCTATCTCTCTCCCTTCTTCTCTGTATAATATCAATAAAATATATTTAAAAATAAAAATAAAAACAAAAAAAGAGTTCAGGATCAGTTTAATATGCATCTCACTCCCATCCCCAGGAGTGTGCTGACCAGAGCTCATGTTTTGTGGCTTTAAATTTCTGTGGCCTTGGTTTGGTCCATGAGGACTTTTTCTCTTTCATAAACCTTAACCATGGCAAGATGGGAAAAACCATGGGCATGCCAAACTGAGCAAGGCTCACCGGGATGTCAGAGACAGGGAGCCCAGAGCAGATGAGCTCCAGGGGACAAGTAAAAGTACAACCTGTAGGCAACACCAGGAGAAGCGATGCTTAGAAATTTAGACTCTCGGTCCTGAGAAGTCTGACAACACATAACCCAATCTCAGAATCTAGAATGGGGGTCAGATTGAGACAGGTCCTTAGGGAGGGAGAAAGGAGAGAAGGCAGAGGGAGAAAAGAATCGAGGCTGGGTCTCAAACACAGAGGACCCAAGCAGTGCCGAGGCAAATGCTGCATCCTAGAGACCGGGAATTGGATAACTCCCTCTCGATGCAGCAACCTTCACCTTCATAACATTTTGTTGGACTGAGTAGCATCACACTCACTCAGCGCCCATTCCCGTTCAGAGTGGCTGGAAACGGACATTATAACCTGAAGCTCACTTGCAGGTAGGGCTTCTATCCCAGTAAAGTTCCACCAATTAATGTGCTGATGCCAGAGTCCAGTGGGGAAGTGAAGTGGAGACCGTTCTCCAGGCAAGAAACATCATGAGGAGAGACTGTGGCAGCCATCAGATGACCCTCTCTGTTCATCTGTTCCTCCCTGCTTGTCCTCTAAAATCCACCCTCACATCTACCCCAGAAACCATGCTTCCCACTGGCTAGGGATTCTCTCATTTCCCTTAATTATCACAATGAAACAGGTCTTATTGGCTCCATTTTGCATTTGAGGACGCTGAAGCTTAAAGCAATTACGTCATTTCCCCCAAATCAAGGAAAGGGCAGGCTCTCCTGCCTGATTTATTGTGCATGTACCATGTGCCACTTGCCACCCACACAGTGGCTATTTCACACATCCCTCACTATAAAGGCAATGCCAGCAGCAGGAGGTCTTCAGGGGTGGGCTTGGCTTAGATGGACCTGATTAAGAGAGCTTCGTCATTGGATTTCTTTTTTGTCTGTTTGTTTATGATATGCTTTAATTGATTTTAGAGAGAGAGAAAGGGAGAGGGAGAGAGAGAGAAACACTGATATGAGGGAGAAACATTGATCAACTTCTTCCCACATACACCCCAACCAGTGATCAAACCTGCAACCTGGATATGTGCCTGGACCAGGAATCGAACTGGACGGAATGAGGCTCAACCAGCTGAGCCATACCCTCCAGGGCTGGATTTCTTTTTCAATGATGTTCTATTTATCTCTAATAATTAGAATTGCCAGATAAAAAACAGAACAAGAATACAAGTTAAATTTGAATTTGAGATAATGAATAATTATTTAGTGTAAGTATGTCCTTCCTAGGCAATATTTGAACACTAGAGGCCCAGTATACAAAATTTGAGCATGGGTAGGGTCCGTAGGCCTAACTGGCCCTCTGATTTGGGCCTTCCTTTGTTTTGCACCACCCCCTGGTGGTCAGCACACATCATAGCATAGCAAGTAGTGGAACTCCCAGTCTCTCAAACTCCCAAGGGGACAATTTGCATATTAGCGTTTTATTATAGAGGATACTTAGACTAAAAAAATTATGCATTGCTTATCTGGTATTCAAATTTACCTGGGTGTCCTATGGTTTTGTTTATCAAGTCTCACAAGTGTAACAATAATTAACAAGCCCTCTCAAGAAAACAAAGAATGTTGTCCAAAGCCATATACAAAAAGAATGTTTAAGCATTGCCTAAGATGCAAAGCCAGGAATTTATTTGTTTGTTTGTTTGTTTGTTTGTTTGTTTAATACTAGAGGCCAGGTGCACAAAATTTGTGCACGGGGGTGAGGGGGGTGGTGGTGGTGTCCCTTAGCCCAGTCTGCACCCTCTCTAATCTGGGACCCCTGGAGGGATGTCCAACTCACAATCTAGGACTGCTGGCTCCCAACTGCTCGTCTGCCTGGCTTCCTGATTGCCCCTAACCACTTCTGCCTACTAGCCTGATCACCCCCTAACCACTCCCATGCCAGCCTGACTGATGTCTAACTGCTCCCCTGCCAGCCTGTTTGTCCCCAATTTCCTTCCTCTGCCGACCTGGGCACCCTTAACTGCCCTCCCCTGCAGGCCTGGTCCCCCCTCCCTCCCCCACAAAACTGCTCTCCCCTGCAGGCCTGGGTCCCCCTCAATTGCCCTTTCCTGCAGGATTGATTGCCTCCAATTGCCCTCCCTTGCAGGCCTGGTGCCTCCCAACTAACCTCCCCTGCTGGCCATCTTGTTTCCACATGGGGGCAGTCATCTTTGACCACATGGAGGCAGCCATCTTGTGTATTGAAGCGATGGTCAATCTGCATATTACTCTTTTGTTAGATAGGATAGAGGCCTGGTACATGGGTGGGGGCCAGCTGGTTTGCCCTGAAGGATGTCCCAGATCATGGTGGGAGTTCCCTTGGGGCATTGGGCAGCCTGGGTGAGGGGCCTGTGGTGGTTTGCAGGCCAGCCAGGCCCACTGGTGACCCAAGCAGAGGCCCTGGTATCTGGGTTTATTTACCTTCTACAATTGAAACTTTGTAGCCTGGAGTGGAGCCAAGCCTCCTGCTCGCTCTGTGGCTGCTGCCATTTCTGTTTGGATTTGTTTACCTTCAATAATTGAAACTTTGTAGCCTTGAGTGGAGGCCTGGCCCGGTGAGGGCAGACAGAAAGCTTGGCTTCCTCCATTGCCTGGGAAACCCAAGCTTCCCTCCTGCTCTCTGTGGCTGTAGACATCTTGGTTGGGTTTATTTGCATACTCACTCTAATTGGCTGGTGGGCATGGCTTGTGGGTGTAGCGGTGTGATGGTTAATCTGCATAGTACTCTTTTATTAGGTAGGATATTTTTATTTATTTCAGAGAGAAAGGGAGAGGGACAGAGATAGAAACATCAATGATGAGAGAGAATCATTGATCGCTGCCTCCTGCATACCCCACACTGGAGGTCAAGCCTGCAACCTGAGCATGTGCCCTGACCAGGAATTGAACCATGACCTCCTGGTGGATGCTCAACCACTGAGCCACACCCAACCACACAAAGCCAGGAATTTTTATATTAAACTATATTAAACTCAGGTTTACACAAATGTTACAGATTCCCTATTCATTTGTTCTTTTCCAGTTACCACCAACCTAGGCCCCATTTTGGTCCCTGATAGGTATCATACCCATTTCCCCCGGTCTGGCAGCAACCTAATCAGAGCATGTATTTTTAAGCTACAATTTTCTTATTAAAAAGTATTGCATGTTAACCTTTTAAACGTTTGGGATACAAAGAAGAATACAGAAAACTATAGAAAGCATTAAAAAAAAACTTAAAATCACCTTAATTTCTACTTTAATAGTCTTCCAATAGACTTATTTTTAAGACACTGTCTGAATCATACCATACACACTGTTTTGTGACTTCAATCAATAACATATTATGAACATCTCTTCTTTTTCACAAGTGGTCTTTGAGAATGCTATGGACTGAATTCTGTCCCCACAACATTCATATGTTGAGGCCCTAACCCCGATTGTGACTGTATGTGGGGGAAGGAAGTAATTAAGGCTAAAAGAGGTCATAAAGTGGGGTGCTAATCCAATGGGATTAGTGCCCTTATAAGAAGAGATACCAGAGGGTTGGTTTGCTGCTCACTCCACCTCCTGAGGACACAGCAAGAAGGAAGAAAAACCTCACCAGAAGTCGATTCTGCCAGATCTTGATCTGGGACTTCTAGCCTCCAGAACTGCCACAAAATAAATTTCTATTGTTTAAGCACCCAACTCCTGGTGTTTTGTCACGGCAGCCTGAGCTAATATAGAGAGTGTGAGGTCTTTTTTTTTTTTTTTTTTAACTATTCCATCTGATGGCTATACCAACATTTATTCAACACATTCTCTATTGCTAACTTTTCAAATTGCATCCAAATTTGCACTTTCACAAGTAAAACCTATTAAAAGTATTAGAAGTAACCTTTCCTGGATCGTTAACTTAATACAGATTAGAAAGACCCACATCCCAGGAAACCTCTGTTCTGGCAAACCAGGGCAGCTGGTCACAACATCCCGGGTCAGAGGCAATGCACTGCCCACGGCCTTCCTGCACACACTGCTGATCACCCACCGGACATGTGCTATTTCCACACCCACCATGAGTTTCCCTTCCAGGTACAGTACCTCATCTGTAATTCACATGAACTTGCTTCAGCATAGATAGTGAATTAAAATATTCCCTAGAAATGGTTCATTAATATGTGAAGTGCCCTAATCAGGAATACACATTCCAGAGGTGGCTGGTTAGCATTTGAAAGACCCTAATCAGGAGCCCCCACGCTACGCAGTGCCTGCACAAGCACCGTGACAAGTGCTTGCCTTAAATAACCACTACCTGAAGCTGCAGATTGATCTTAATTAGCACAAAGGGTATTAGCAATAATGATTCACTGGTGAAATGTGAGCTATTCCGGAACCACTCTGACTTGAATTAACGGAATATTTTTAAAAAGCTGGTATCAAAACCAGCAACCTAACACCTTTGGATTAATACATGAGGTGAAGAATTTACTTTAATTCTATCAGCCCTACATTTATCAGAGGTTTGAAAATGGGGATAGTGTTGAGGGAGGATGGTAGCAGATTTCAGCACCAAGGTCCAGAGTTGATAAATACCCTACAATGCCTTGGGAAGTCCAGCACCCAAAATGCCAGGATGCCAGAAAAGTTTAGCCAATGATCAGGACCCTGAGACATTTTTGCCTCCAAGTGAACCTTCTGGGTTGGGGAACCCCCAAGAGCAAAGGGTCTGCACTTCAAAACAGATCCACAGTCTTTATGTCTGTTTTCTGTAATTGTGTTGGGCTTTGCTCGTTTGTCTGTTTGTTATTTTGTTGTTAATGTGGCTGAATTTGGTTCAGGACTTGCTTGCATTGTAACACATCACCCAGAAGTGAGGTTTTAAGAAAGGAGAGCAGTTGCCCTAACCCACCTTTAATCACTGAAAAGCATGAATATTCAACAAAAAGAAGCTGATCCTTCTGAACAGGCAGATCACCCTGGTCAGGCCAAAACAATGGGTATCGTTTAAATTTGCTTTATCATGTTAATATCCCTTTCCGTGCTATTAAATTTAAAAAAAAAGAAATGCAGTGAAAATGAAGCTAGTAAATTCCTCTGTTTTATTTAAAACAATGTGTAAACCAAAATTGTCTGATGCTACTGTTTGCTGAAAAACATGCCTGGCAAGTGTGACAGCGTGTACATGCACATTCGATACTCGAAGCAATGCCACTGCCAGTGGGGAAGAGAACCCCTCCCCCCCTCAAAAAAAAAAGAGGCCTCTCCTTTTCCTCCTTTCTCCCTCCTCCCTCCTACTACCAGAGAAGCCTGTGTGGTAGAGAGCGGATGCCCACAGCACAGGATCTCAAACTCCATAGGACATCAGAATCCCCTGGAGGGTCCTTAAAATGCAGATCACTGGGCCCCACCACCAGGGTTTCTGATTCAGGAGGGCTGAGGTGGAGCCTGAGAATTTGCATTAGTAACAGGTTCCCAGGTGCTCCTGAGCCTGAAAATACACTTTTTGAGAACCACTGCTCTGGTTCTCAACCTTGACTGCACATTAGAATTACTTGGGGAGATTTTAAAAGGACAAAGACTTGACCTTACTAACCTAATCATAGGAGTAATATTCCAACCTATTCGTTGATCCCACTTAGATTGGGGGTGGGGGCAGATTACATGGGATATGTCCACAAGGGGGCAGGAATCTTGAGAGGCATCTGTCTACCACACCAAGGAACCTAACTCTGACTATAAGTTCGTTCATGGTGATCTCTGACTTAAAAGGTACCAATACTGTTCAGCTATCATTTTCCACCACAATGAGCCTGAGATTTGTGCATAATTAGACTATGTCAAGTCAGTTCATAACACTAGGATAGGAGACCTGCCGAACAACTTCTGAGCGCCATCCAACCATCTGGGTGAATCAGACCCCTTTTTCAGTAACAAAGACATTCTTAAGCCTCTCCAACCAAGACAGGTGGAGCTTGGTACCCATAAGAGTAAAAAGAAGCCCATTTGCTCAATGATCTGTTCACCAAATTTGAACTACTTGTTCAATGACCTATTCCCAAATTACACCAACTTTACCCACTTATTAAAATTTATCCTAAAGAATATTCTGCTTAAATATATTCAACAAATTTAATATATTCTGTTTTATAGAGAAATTACTAACATTTTCCCCTTTCTATGAGAAGCAAAGAATACTTGCTAAGTGAGCAAATAAAATATATTTCCATTATCTATAATTTTGAGCTCCTCCTGCCTCAGAAGTCCAATTTAAATTGTCCCTTCAGAAGAAAGTATCAGAACAGTTAGGGACCTGGGATTCACACCCAACTGAAATATTTCTATGAACTACAACAGGTTGATATGCAGCCTGAGGAGGTGTCTTTACAACTGCATTATCCTTTAATTTATATAAATCTTCCCATTATTTTTTAAATTTTTTTTATTGATTTCAGAGAGGAAGAGAGAGGGAGAGAGATTGAAACATCAATGAGATTCATTGATTGGCTGCCTCCTGCTCTCCCCTACTAGGGATCAAGCCCACAACCCAGGCATGTGCCCTTGACCATAATCAAACCTCGAACCCTTCAGTCTACAAGCCAACACTCTATCCACGGAGTAAAATCAGCTAGGGCTCTTCCCATTATTTTTTTTTAAGTTTTTACTCAAATTATCAGGATTATTCAGTCATTCGTCTGCTGAATAAATATATTTTGAGTACCAATTATATGCCAGGTGCTCAATATGGAAAGACAACAGTAGACCACAGAAATTTCCTCTTTGTGGCATTTTCAGTATAGCAGAGACATGGATAGTCAACAAATAACCCCAAATTAACACATAACTGCAAATTCTGATGATTAATAGGAAGGGAAAGTATAAGAGAAAAATAAAACCATGTGGTTGTGATAATTAAAGAATGGAAATCATGAGTTCAGACATTTTCTCTTTCCTCCTATCTCTAAAAAGGAAATGAAGTCACTGTTTTAAAGACATATCTGTACTCCCATGTTCACTGCAGCATTCTTCATCATAGCCGAGACATGGAAATAACCTGAGTGCCCATCAACAGGGGAATGGATAAAGGAAATGTGATACAAATATTATTCAGCTATAAAAAATAAAATCCTGGCATGCCTGGCGTGCTCAGGGGTTAGAGCAACAGCCTGTGCACCAAAGGGTCGACAGTTTGATTCCCAGTCAAGGTGCTCAGTTGCAGGTTTGATTCACACATGCAGGAGGCAACCAATTGATGTGTTTCTCGCACATCAATGCTTCTTTCTCTCTACCTTCCTCTCTTCCTACCTTCCACTCTCTCTAAAAATCAATGGAAAAAATATCCTCTGATGAGGACTAACAAAAATAAATAAATGAATAAAATAAAAAATAGGTGGGTGAGCCTTAAAAAAAAAAAAAAGAAAAAAATTCTGTCATTTGCAAAACACGGATGGACCTTGTACTAAGTGAAATAAGTCAAGCAGAGAAAGACAAATCTGCATGATATATGTGGAATAAAAAAAAAAAAAGCCGTATTTAGAGAATCAGAGAGCAAAGTGATGGTTGCCAAGGGCTGGGGGATGGTTGAAATGGGAAGATGTTAGTCAAAGGGCACAATATTCCAGTTATAAGATGAGTAAATTCTGGGAATCTATTTTACAGCATGGTGATGACAGTTAGCAATACTGCATTATGTGCTTCAAAGTTGCTAAGAGAGATCTTACATGTTCTCACCACTCACACAAAAAATGTAATTATGTGAGTGATGGATATGTTAAGTGACCCGTACTGTGGTAATAATTTTGCAATACATATGTGTAGCAAATCATCACACTATATACCTTAAACTTACCCAACGTCATTTGTCAATTATATCTCATGCATTGGATCAAATGAAACAATAAAGCTTTTTGCCCCCATCCCCCCCGAGGAGGGGGCAGTGGAGGGGGGAAAAGGAAAGAAAAGCTAGAGCCCCACCAACTTGTCCCATAAATCTCTGTGGTAAAGTCAGCTAAATAAGAAATGCTAAAATCCTTATAAATAAAAAAGTAGGGGAATCCACTCTGATTATACTTAATGCCCATTAAAACTATGAAAATCGAGAATTCCTCATGTTTAAATATTTACCAAACACAGATAAATCCCAGGTCTGAAATAGAACAGTATAATTTAGTTCAATTTCATTCACTCTAAAATAAGGATTCTCCACTGTAATTATCCAGGTAAAGTCAGTTACTCTCGAAAACCTTCCTTGATTCCCCCAGGCACAGTTATTAATAGTTATGTCCTTCCCTGTGCTCCCACAAGACTTCCATTACAGCTCTTTCCAGCATTGTACCATAAATATCCTGAGGTCTTTGAAATTACTTTTCCGGCTCTTACTCAGCTGAGGCCCATGAGAACAGCTTGGTCCTATACATTCGGGTAGCCTTCCTACCCAGCGGAGTGCCAAGTTCACAATAATGAGACTCATCGAAAGTTTGAGTACATAAATAAAGAGGTCTCACATACACCAAGTCTTGTAACAAATGGAGGAGGGTGACATTTGACCTTCACTTGGGCCCTGAAGGAGGAAAGGGCCATGCAGAGATCTAGAATTCAAGAGAGAGCTGCAAGTGCCAAGGTTTTCAGGGGAGGGGAAAAAAGATACAGAAAGAAGGCCACTGGGGAGAATTAAAGAGAGGGGAGAAGATGGAGAGGAGAGGAGAGGAGAGGAGAGGAGAGGAGAGGAGAGGAGAGGAGAGGAGAGGAGAGGAGAGGAGAGGAGAGGAGAGCATGCAGAAAGTGAGTGAAGGCACATTCCCAGGGAAGAAGCAGTGTGCTCTAGAGAAAGGGAGGAAACGTTCAGGGAGCGGCTGTTGGTGAAACGGGCTGGAGCAGAAAGAACGCACCAGGAAAGAACAACAGGCAGAGAGCCTTTAAGGCCACCCTCACAGGCTCCTGCTGGTTCGGTGAGCCCCGGGGGCTTCTGACATGGACCCAGGCCTGACCTTTAGAAAGCCGGTGGTGTGAGGGTCGAGCTGAAAAGGATGGAGGGAGCACCCCAAGTCAAGGGAAGCAGGAGGGAGGCTACTGAAATGCAGGGCTCCTCGGGCAAAGGCCGGGTGGGAAGGAGGGGAGAAACACAGGGATGAAAGGGCACAACAGTTTTCAAAAACAGCATTAAAGATTGTCAAACCTATGGCTCAAAATAAACAGTTATTTTGTGGAGCAGAGGCAGCAATGGGCCTACGCTGCTTTCATTTAAACCAATGTTTGGTGGGTGGCAAGGACAGCGGCTGGCCAGTAGTGCACTGCCCCTTATCTCTAGACCCAGGCCATTTCATTCCTCTGCCCAGAGTCTGAATAATAAATGTCCCATTCCTCCAAAGAAAACAATGCCACTGGATGAGGTGAAAATATCAGAAATAGAACGGTTTGACTTTTATGGACAGAGTTTCAGGCAATAGATTTAGAATTCATCTATTTCTTTCCCAGTTGACCCATCAGCCCAACTACCTGACCTTGAAAAGTCATTTTCTTTCTCTTTTCAGTACAATTTTAAAAATCGAAGTGTTTTTAGAATGGGAAAGCAAAACCTAGGAAGGAGGCTTGTAGCAAAGAAAGAGTAATTGATCTGTTAAAAGAACCAGTGTTCTCCTGGTAAGACTGAAGGGGAATAGCTGAAGCCCACCCTAAGAGGATTTCGAATTATGCAGTGATGGGAAGGGAATTAATATATTGGCACCTGTTACTCTTCAAATACTGAACCTGATGTTATGGATTTAACAATGAACAAGATTAAATCCATCCCTGCCTTCAGGGTGCTCACGGACATATAGAAAAAAAATCCCATACTGCGTGATGGGAGCAACAATATGAATGGCAGAAGTTTGGGGAGCAAGAGAAGGTTCCCAGCAGCTTGAGTAAATAGGCATCATCCAAGGAAGAATATATCAGGACTCAGAAATCAGTATCTCTCAAGCTTCCACATCACAATTCCTGATTTCAAACTATATTACAAAGATATAGTAACCAAAACAGTATGGTACTGGCATACAAATAGGCACACAGAACAATGAAACAGGTTCAGAGCCCAGAAATAAACCTTCATACATATGATAATCTAATATTTGACAATGGAGCCAAGAACATTCAATGAGGAAAGGATAGTCTCTTCAATAAATGGTGCTGGGAAAACTAATCATTTGAAGAAGAATGAAATTGGGACCCTATTTTACACCACTCACCAAAGTTAATTTGAAGTGGATTAAAGACTTAAATCTAAGATCTGATACCATAAAATTCCTCAAAGAAACATATGGTAAGAGTTCCTTGACATTGATTCTGGCAATATTTTTTTTTAGATTTGATTCCAAGACCAAAGGCAACAAAAAAGCAAAAACAAACAAGTGGGACTACATCAAACTAAAAAGGAAACCAAACTCAAAAGTGCTGTTCTAAAATGGGGGAAATTGTCTTGAGAAGATGTGCATCCTCTTATTTATGTAGATGTTCAAACTCAGGGGTGTGGCAGAGGGGCTCAAAATAGCTGACCTGTGGAATGGATGACTTAAAGCTTCCTGTCAAGCCTGACATGCTCAGACTCTCCATTGAAGGCATGTGTAAGGCTCGCTCCAATGCTCTCTCTATCCCTACAGAGCTCCCTGCCCAGGGAGTATATATTAAGAAACAGCAGGAAGCCAGGACCGGTTTGGCTCAGTGGACAAAGCGTTGGCCTGCGGACTGAAAGGTCCCGGGTTCGATTCCGGTCAAAGGCATGTACCTTGGTTGCGGGCACATCCCCAGTAGGGGGTGTGCAAGAGGCAGCTGATCAATGATTCTCTCTCATCGATGTTTCTAACTCTCTATCCCTCTCTCTTCCTCTCTGTGAAAAATCAATAAAATATATTTTTTTTTAAAAAGAAAGAAACAGCAAGCAGCACCATAAAAAAACAGGGCTTGAGGAATGCAATCAGATTGCAATTTTATTAGTGTCTCACACTTTCCCTTCAAACTGCATTCAGTGAGATAAAACTCCGGCAATCTCATGATTTTCTGACCACTCTCTGATCAAAAGTCTGATGGCCATGTTAAGCTGCTAACTAAATAGTATCAATCCAGTGATTAAAAAGTCCAGTCTCCTGTAATAATAATCAAAGCTGCTAACTCCTTTGAAGACAAGACTTTCCCTTTCTTCACCAGGAGGGCAGGGGCTGGAGGAAGGGGGGAGGAGTGTGGCCGCTTGTCACGGTCAGTCTTCGATGCCCTCAGGGCTGGGGAAAGGCTGGATCAGGTGGATAGGGAAGGTAAAAATAGCAGAAACATTTTATCTGACAATCAGGTTGGGAAGGTGTTCTGTTTGTTTTTTGGGGGGAAGGCAGTTAACATTGTTTTCTGGGGCAGTTCACAGATAGCTCTCACAGGCCATGACCTTGACGCTGAGTACAGCTTGCTGTATTCTAGTATTACTCACGCTCTCCTCTGCCCTTGGGAATCCAGAAATACAACTTTGGCTTATCTTTTATTGAGGCCACTTCTTCCACCTTAATAATTCTACTCAGAGTGAAGGCCAATCCCCCAGCAGAAACAATTCTCCTTTCTTTTGCTGCCCCATCAACTAGATAGCCCAGGTTTCTCCCTCTGATAGGCTGGCTGGGACGGGTCTGTGTGTCCCCCAAACTCCTTCATTTGACAAGGTGAAGGAGAAGCTCCCCTCAACCTTCCTCCTTAGATAGGGAAGGACTCCCAGCACAGCCACACTCTAGCCAAAGAAATTCTCATCAAGTTTTCCTAACTTTCCATTCTCTCCACCTTATTATAACCTTGATATGGTTTGGGGTCTGTGGGCTCTGTCCCACTCATGCTGGCAGCATGGCGGAAGAGAGCCCATGCTAGCATGGAAGAGGCTCTTTTGTTTATTGCATCGGCCTCGGCTCCCTGGTGGTCCTTGGGGATCACGAAGTCTGGGCCTAACACGGTGAGCTGTGCCTTTCAACTTATCTTCTCTGTAACTTCTGCATAGGGCCTAGAACAGGGGTGGGCAAACTTTTTGACTCGAGGGCCACAATGGGTTCTTAAACTGGACCGGAGGGCCGGAACAAAAGCAACCTGACCGTGCTGGCACTCTCATCTTGGGCTGCTGGTGAAGGAGCGGAGGGGAGAGTAAGAGAACCCTCTGCTCTTTCGGCTCCGAGGGCCGGATAGAACAGCCGAATGGGCCGGATCCGGCCCGCGGGCCGTAGTTTGCCCACTGCTGGCCCTAGAATCTCCTTTAGAATGTATGTTGTTGTATTCATAGAAACCTCCCATATAAGACCCTGTTTAATTTTCAGTGACCAGGTAGAAAAGAAATGACAGAATTTATTAATAGCTATGTAAGGGCTTGATGCTCCAATGTAAAGGCCCTGTTAGAGAATAAAGAATTCAGAGGAGGCCTGAAGCACCTTGCTTCCTATTCACTGAATCTCTTCTTCTTTCGCTCCCCAAATGCTGGGGTGGATGTTAATCATCGCAATGCAAAAAAGGCCAAAGTGAAGCAGCACCCTACAATGACCAGAGGAAGTGGAGCAAATCAAACCACTAAAAGACCGCACTGATCCCAAACCTGGTGCTGAGTGTCCAGGCATCTTCCTGTGGGATGAGGACAGTAGACAAGGTCAGGTTGTCATGTGGGAGAAATGAAAGCCAACTGGAGATGGCCAATTCGCCTCTGATGTAGGAGAGAAAGACCCCAGTCTTTCAACCAATCTTTGGACCAGGAAGTGGAAGAGGAACGGGTAAGAGAACCCACCAGGCATAGATTCAAGAAGTGAAAGCGAAAGAGGATGGCTTGGTTCCTGCCACTGAGTAATTCAAAGCTTCCCAACTGGCCAAGTTCCGTGCCAAGAATGGGCTACAGGTGTGCAACAAGACCTCAAACCCCCAAGCCTTTGGGGCTGCTGGAGAGCCCACACTGGTCACCTCTGGCCTAAGCAGCCTCATTCTGGGCTCTGCAGAGGGTGGCTAAGATGACCGAAATCTGTCGGGACATCCCACAGTCCCTGCAGGCAGGAGTGTAACGAGCACCACTGAACACTGATTCGGCTCCACGTGCTGGGCAGAGCCAAGGAGAAGCCCTTCCATCTGAACAGCCAGCCACGCTGACAGCTGAACATGGAGCCCAGACTGCCCAGTGAAGACAAGTGGCCCAGGGGTCCTCCGGAGGAGCACGGTGCAGACACAGCCGAAGGTGCCAGCTGGCTTTGTTAGAGGAGGAGCAGCAGGAAGGCTAAGCTCCTGGTGATGGCCTTCTCATGGGGATTTCCGCCTGTTAGTAATAGATGTATCCTTTCAATGGTGACTGCTCTAATGATGTGACAGTTTGCTATTAGCCACCTTTAAATGCTAGATATAAAAAAGTTCAATTAGATTTGAAAAACATTTGCATTATCACAAGAAATTTCAACTGTAAATTTATCAATAAAAGAAAAGGATGAGCCGAAACCAGTTTGACTCAGTGGAAAGAGCGTCGGTCTGCGGACTGAAGGGTCCCAGATTGGATTCCGGTCAAGGGCATGTACATTGGTTGTGAGCACATCCCCAGTAGGGGGTGTGCAGGAGGCAGCTGGTTGATGTTTCTCTCCTCATCGATGTTTCTAGCTCTCTATCCCTCTCCTCTCCTTTTGGTAAAAAATCAATAAAATATATATTTTTTAAAATAAGAAAAGGATGAGCTGCTATAGTCTCCAAATGTAACTGCAACTAGTATGAATTTTGGAACAGCTGAAAAACAATGTTTAAATATGGTTTAATGTAAAGTTTCTCACTGGTGGCGAATGTCCAAAATTTGAAGAGATCATAATTGACACCTTTTTTTTAAAATATACTTTACTGATATTTTACATAGAGGAAGGGAGAGAGATAGAGAGCTAGAAATGTCAATGAGAGAGAAACATCGACCAGCTGCCTCTTGCACACCCCCCACCGGGGAAGTGCCCGCAACCAATATACATGCCCTTGACCAGAATCAAACCTGGGACCTTTCAGTCTGCAGACAGATGCTCTATCCACTGAGCCAAACGGGTTTCGGCAATTGACACCTTTTGATAAGGACTGAGTATAGCCATTTCAAGCTTCAACTTGATTTTTTAAATATATATATTTTATTGATTTTTTTTACAGAGAGGAAAGAGAGGGATAGAGAGCTAGAAACATTGATGAGAGAGAATCATCGATCAGCTGCCTCCTGCACACACCCTACTGGGGATGTGCCCGCAACCAAGGTATGTGCCCTTTGACCGAAATCGAACCTGGGACCTCTCAGTCTATAGGCTGACACTATCCACTGAGCCAAACCGGTTTCGGCTTGATTTTTTAAAATAAGTTACATTTTCAGAAGCACACTTATTTTTTCATTTAAAATATTGACTCTGTTTGGATATTTTACTAGTATGCAATCCTAATATATTTCTCCAATTTTAATTTCACTTGTATTTACATGATAAAAAATGATTTTTTCCCCCCACTCTATTCTTTTTTCATAGATGCCCCAGAACTCCTTCAGGTACCTATAACGTGCTGTAAGAACATTCTCATTTTCTGTATGAGCCATGACACAGTGGTAATCCCCTGCATCTGAGCATATGGTGTAACAATCAGCTTAGGTAAGGGCTCCTTCCAGCACTATCTTGAGCTGGGTAAGAAAGCTTAGGGAAATTTCACTTGGAGGAAATCGCATCAGTGTGCATATTTTTAAGTGTGAACACTCTATCAAGAACCTATCCACTTGCATATTGTGTCAAGGATGTTTCCTAAAATATCTGATCCTCAATTATGGATCTCACTCTCAAGATTCTTGCAAGAATTCCATCTCGGGAGGACGGTGTGTGGATACTTCAAGCCTCAGGCCCTGTCCTCCAATAGGAAGACAAAGAACAACCTGGGGGCCCTGAGAGGACCAAACCACATTTTCTAATCTGGGCATTTGGCTACTTTAAAAAAACAAAACCAGCCGAAACCGGTTTGGCTCAGTAGATAGAGCGTCGGCCTGCGGACTGAAAGGTCCCAGGTTTGATTCCGGTCAAGGGCATGTACACTGGTTGCGGGCACATCCCCTGTAGGGGGTGCGCAAGAGGCAGCTGATGGATGATTCTCTCTCATCGATGTTTCTAACTCTCTATCCCTCTCTCTTCCTCTCTGTAAAAAATCAATAAAAAATATTTTTTTAAAATAAATAAAAAATAAAAAAACAAAACCAAGTTAATCTAATTTTAGCATAACTTCACTCAACTATCCTTTAAAATACATCCTCTACTAACTCTTTTAATTTATTTCTAATGTTTTATCTTTTTCCTCCTAGTCCCACCTCATTGTGGAATGGTGGGTGGGAGGTACTCAGAGATTTTCAGAAAAGGCATCACATAGATGACCCAGGTCAGAGGCACTGTAGTCAGGCTCAGTCCTCAGGAAGCCTTGCTGAGGGTCTCGTTGTCCAAATGCTCGGTGCCAGGCGCTCACACGTGTTACTGCGAGTCGTTACTCTGACCCTCTAGTGCAGGTATTAGCAGATCTAGCTTACAGACACGGACACTGAGGCTCAAAGTGATTTAGCCACTGCCCAAGGACATGTCTCTGGTGACGGGTATGTCAGGAGTTATGGTCAAATCTGTCTGTGAACTATGCTCTTTCTATTCCTACAGTGCTTCTCATATTTTAACATGCTTATCAGTCTTAAAATGCATATTCCGATTTAATAGGTTTGGGGTAGGGCCCGAGAGTCTGCATTTCTTTTTTCTTTTTTAGTATATTTTATTGATTTTTCACAGAGAGGAAGGGAGAGAGATAGAGAGCTAGAAACATCGATGAGAGAGAAACATTGACCAGTTGCCTCTTGTACGCCCCCTACCGGGGACGTGCCCGCAACCAATGTACATGCCCTTGACCGGAATCGAACCTGGGACCTTCCAGTCCCCAGACCGATGCACTATCCACTGAGCCAAACTGGTTTCGGCAAGAGTCTGCATTTCTAACAAGCTCCTGGGTGAGGCGGTTGCTGCTCCCCAGACCACACCTGAGTGAAATGTGCACAAGCCTTGGCCAGGCCCCTCCGGGTACACTGGATCCAGGAGGTGGCCCTGAGAGAGCCGTCGGGGTTATCATTTATGCTCATTTCGTTTGCTTTCGCTGACTGGCTTTTGATCAGGGTTCCAATAGATGGCTAGCAAGAGCTAATTACAATCCCAACTAATACACTGTGTCAGTTGTTATTCATTAAAAAATTATGTTCCTGACAAACTGCTCTAGTGTGGTACCCTAAGTACTGTAATTAAAATCTTAGAAAGTTGCATGTGGGCCTAATTGATTTCCTTAATGTATTACCCAGACTAAACATGCCATTATTTTTGTGTCTTGATGTTTATGAAGGGGCAAACTACTGCTGCCACCCAGGCAGCAGACGGACAGCCTCTGGGTGAGCGGGGGAGCTTGCCAGCCCTGGGCGGCTGCTCACTGCCCCAACAGTGCCACACGAACAACGTTCAAATGTCAGTGGTGGCTGCTCTCCACCAGAAACATTCACACAGAAAGGGATGGAGGATAATTGGATTTGTGTTTATAATTTGTGCATCCTCCGTGGATTTTCAAACTTTGGGAATGCCACGAAGACTCTCTAGTACCCATGGAGAAGTGGAGAGATGCTGCCCAGGAAGTCATGGTCCCATGGCACAGATGCCCTCCCAGGAAGTCATGGCCCCATGGCACAGAGGCTCTCCCAGGAAGTCATGGCCCCATGGCACAGAGGCTCTCCAGGAAGTCATGGCCCCATGGCACAGAGGCTCTCCAGGAAGTCATGGCCCCATGGCACAGAGGCTCTCCAGGAAGTCATGGCCCCATGGCACAGAGGTTCTCCCAGGAAGTCATGGCCCCATGGCACAGAGGCTCTCCAGGAAGTCATGCTCCCATGGCACAGAGGTTCTCCAGGAAGTCATGGCCCCATGGCACAGAGGCTCTCTAGGAAGTCATGCTCCCATGGCACAGAGGCTTTCCCAGGAAGTCATGCTCCCATGGCACAGAGGCTCTCTAGGAAGTCATGGCCCCATGGCACAGAGGCTCTCCAGGAAGTCATGCTCCCATGGCAGAGAGGCTCTCCCAGGAAGTCATGGTCCCATGGCACAGAGGCTCTCCAGGAAGTCATGGTCCCATGGCACAGAGGTTCTCCCAGGAAGTCATGGCCCCATGGCACAGAGGCTCTCCCAGGAAGTCATGGCCCCATGGCACAGAGGTTCTCCCAGGAAGTCATGGCCCCATGGCACAGAGGCTCTCTAGGAAGTCATGCTCCCATGGCACAGAGGCTTTCCCAGGAAGTCATGCTCCCATGGCACAGAGGCTCTCTAGGAAGTCATGGCCCCATGGCACAGAGGCTCTCCAGGAAGTCATGCTCCCATGGCAGAGAGGCTCTCCCAGGAAGTCATGGTCCCATGGCACAGAGGCTCTCCAGGAAGTCATGGTCCCATGGCACAGAGGTTCTCCCAGGAAGTCATGGCCCCATGGCACAGAGGCTCTCCCAGGAAGTCATGGCCCCATGGCACAGAGGTTCTCCCAGGAAGTCATGGCCCCATGGCACAGAGGCTCTCCAGGAAGTCATGCTCCCATGGCACAGAGGCTCTCCCAGGAAGTCATGCTCCCATGGCACAGAGGCTCTCCCAGGAAGTCATGGTCCCATGGCACAGAGGCTCTCCCAGGAAGTCATGCTCCCATGGCACAAAGGTTCTCCCAGGAAGTCATGGCCCCACGGCACAGAGGCTCTCTAGGAAGTCATGCTCCCATGGCACAGAGGCTCTCCAGGAAGTCATGCTCCCATGGCAGAGAGGCTCTCCCAGGAAGTCATGGTCCCATGGCACAGAGGCTCTCCAGGAAGTCATGGTCCCATGGCACAAAGGTTCTCCCAGGAAGTCATGGCCCCATGGCACAGAGGCTCTCCAGGAAGTCATGGCCCCATGGCACAGAGGCTCTCCAGGAAGTCATGGCCCCATGGCACAGAGGCTCTCCAGGAAGTCATGGCCCCATGGCACAGAGGCTCTCCCAGGAAGTCATGGCCCCATGGCAGAGAGGTTCTCCAGGAAGTCATGGTCCCATGGCACAGAGGCTCTCCAGGAAGTCATGGCCCCATGGCACAGAGGCTCTCCAGGAAGTCATGGCCCCATGGCACAAAGGTTCTCCCAGGAAGTCATGGCCCCATGGCACAGAGGCTCTCCAGGAAGTCATGGCCCCACGGCACAGAGGCTCTCCAGGAAGTCATGGCCTCATGGCACAGAGGCTCTCCCTTTCGGCACCAAGCACCAGAGGGCAGAAAGGGAGGGCGAACTAAGGACAATGTCTCCGCTTTATCTGAAGTCCTGTATGATGCAGACAAGTCCAAGTGTATTTGGCAAATCTGGAATAATAGGGACAGCCAATACCTATACTGAAAACCACTGAATTAGACTGTATGTAGTCATTCCTTCATGTGTTTGACAGCCTCTTAATGAGTACCTAGGATGGGCAAGGCCTGGGTGAGGCAGCGCTTGATATAAACAAACAAACAAAAAACATGCAAAATAAGCACAATCATAACAGTAGAAAACACGTATTACATGCCAGGCACTATTCTAGAAACCTTAAACGTATTAATTCCTGCTCAGTTCCTATGAAATAGGTACTCTTATTATTCCTGTTTTACAAATGAGAAAACTGAGACAACAGAGAAGGTATGGGACTTGCCTAAGGTTGCATAACCAGGATTTAGATCCAAGCAGCGTGGCTCTGACTCCTTACCTGAACCATTGTGCTATCTTATAACAATGTTAGCTGATGAAGACTTACCATGTTCTTATGAGTAATTCTATACCCACAAAATCCTAATGATGTAGGTACTGACATCATCCCCATTTCACAGTGAGAAAACTGAGGCACAGAGAGGTTGCTTAGCTGCCCCAAGGTCTCATGGTTGTAAGTGGCAGGTTTGTTATTTGAGCCGAGGCCCTGAACTTCTATTTTTAACCTCTATGCTTCTTAGATAGAACCAGCAGAGATCTGAGAAATCATATAGGGATTTGGGGCCTGCACAGGTCAACCAATGTAAGTAAACTCCAGGTGAGCTTGCTCCATATTTCAAACAGATGGAGAGGAAGGTCCAGGTAAAACGTGTGAAGACAGACGTCTGATGCCCAAGGCTGCCCTGACCTCTGTATCATCATGCCTCTACACCTGCAGGTCTCCAAAGCCACTTCCCTGCCTCTGCCCCACTCACCCTCACTCAGCCTCCAACACAACAGGATGGACCGCAGTGTCCAAGGACATACTTAGCAGCTTAGTAATACCTTCCATTATTCACTATGCAGTGCATGCTGAAGAAACTGAAATGTGATTAATTCTGGAACTTCCCTTTCCTTTTTTATGAGGGCACACATCAAAAAAATGCAAATTATAGCCTCGCCAGCATGGCTCAGTGGTTGAGCATCAACCTACGAACCAGGAGGTCATGGTTCAACTCCTGGTCAGGGCACTCGGGATGGCAGGCTTGATCCCCAGTGGGGGGCGCATAGGAGGCAGCTAATCAATGGTTCTCTCTCTCCCTCTTCCTTCCTCTCTGAAATCAATAAAATATATTTTTGAAATGCAAATTATAAAAGGCAGACATTTCTCACATTTTTCTGATTTTTAAAAATTAAAGTGTCAGTTGTGTGGTCTTTTGGAAAAATTGGGCTATTGTGTTTGCTGGCACAGGAGATGGGGCTTTTCAACAGGTTGTATCTCACGCTGTACAGCCACACTCAATGAGAACGCCCATTACCCGCTGGCTGCCCTATGCATGATGGGCCTCCTTGGTGTTTTCAAGCTCTCTCCTTGGTTCCCGAACCACAACTTGATATGACTCATCCCCACTAGCCTGAGTCACTTCCTATGTCGCTGGTTCACCAGCTCCCTCATCACAGACTACACTATTTCTGCTTCTCTCAGAAGAGTGCCTTTGTGTGCACCCCTGACATAGGCCTCCAGATCATTCCACCCTGAGACTTCTGCCACAGGCATCACAAATTCCCTTCCTCCAGTTTCTGGGAATGAGCTACCCGTCATCCTTGGTGAGCTCCTGCTTTGAGGCATTTCCACTCATTATTAAGCACATTTTCTTCTTGGGTAAACCAACTGGCTTTTCATTCATCCCTTTTTACATATAATATTCTTTAACGGTTTTTAATGCATATATATATATATATATATATATATATATATATATATACTTATATTTTAATATTAGCAGCCAATACTGTAAAAAAATTTTTATCACATTACTAAGCAAAAACTGAATTTAAATTTAAAAAATCATGTAGACAGACTATTCATCCCTGCAAATTCCATTGTCAATTCTTATGCAGGATCTTGGCGCATTGATGACGTGGCTAATAAAAATGCCTTCTGAAGTTAATAATCGCTCCCGGGCAGTGCTACCTTCCAATAAGAGAGTTCTTAAAAACACCTGACAGAACTTGGTTGCCTATGACAGATTTTCCCCTCTATACAAGTCACCGTCTGCAAGCAGAGATGGAGGCAATGCAATCATCAGAAAAGCTTCAGCCACTCTTTTCAATGTATTTGATATATAAGAAAATACCTGGTTTATGGGGGGAATTTTCAGAATACAGAATACTTGTGAGACAGATATGTGCCAGTACCTAATAAAGACAGAATTTCTTTTTTCTTTTCTTTCTTTTTTCTGAAACTGCCATTGGGAGGTTTCTGGCAATTTTTAGTTTTGGGAGGTTGAGAGAGCTCTCAGAATCTTTGGAACAGATAGATTCCTTTGGTGTGTGCAAAGGAATGGTCCTATTCAAATAGAGGGTGGGGTAAAGTAGGTTTACAGTTATTCATATGGAAAATAATACATTAATTAATAATCATGCAAGAATAAACTCTTTCATGTATTCACAACTATAAACCTACTCTTGCCTCACCCTGTGTAAAGCAAGTGCCAACCCATTGTCCTTGGCGACTGCAATGAAGTCATCATAAACCTGAATGATGTTGCAGATTAAGATGCCAAGTGTTCTATCCACTGATGTAAGTGGCACATGTTTAGCCAGAACCATGCCCAGAAGCACATGCCTACATGGGAATCTAGAGTAGGACCACTGATATCTAAGGGGTATTTAAAGAGTAAATAATACCAACCTTTTGAAATGTATTTTCAACTACTTGAGTTTGTTCACAACTTTCTTGGCACACATTTTTTTTAAAAGACTATTTAGAGAATATTTCATATTTTACATAATATTCTAGTAAACACACGCCAAAAAATATCTAACAAAAGTTTCATGAAGCAATACTTATCCTTATTACATATAATGCTAATATTTCTATACATATCATTGTTTTGACATTGGTCGTGTCCTACTGAATTCTACTGTAAATCCTACTGTTAATGGATCACTTGCAGTCTGAAAAACATCCAACTATTGTGATTGCTTTATCTGGGTCCCGGAGTCAATCTGTGGCATCCAAGAGATTTGTGGCCTTTGGCTTTGAAGTTCAGGGACCTATAATAATGTTAGCAGTTGACTTTAGAAGTTTCCAAACAGACCTGCTAGCTAGTTTCAGCTTTAACTCTGGGGGCACCTAGGGTGGTCAGGGGGCACTCTCATCTCCAGTTCATCCTCTGTTGCTTCTGCCATCTATATCTCAGCCAATTGTCTAAGCTTTGCCAATTTGCACTCAGAATGTCAAAAATTAGTTTTTATGGTGGAAAGCGATGTCCTGTTGATCAGCAAAAAAAATGTCAGAAATGGGCTCCTATTAGTGAAATTAAAAGTATTCTTTGTCAAATATAAAAAGAACACTCATAATGAAGATGTTTCTAAGACTAATTAAAAGGGTATTTTTAATATGTGAACTGGCTAAGATATCTCAACCCTTGTACAATTAGGGTGTCAGAATCCAGAGAACTGGGCAGCCAACAGCCCCAGGGAGACTTGATTGTTGCTAAAAGGCTCCACATGCACCCACAGCATATGACCATTGATGTGAACTATCCTTGTCTGACAGCGACAGAAAGGGTGACAGGACCCTGCCTCTGCAGTCATGGCTTTTGTCTCCAGTGAACCATCCAAAAGGCCAGAGGCTGTAACTTCAGCAAACTTCCAGAATAGATAGTGTGAGCTATTTTGTGCCTGCTTGCTAGTGAATGTGTGTTCGGCACATGTTTGCCACATGGCAAAATCTGGTCTGAGACTGGCTTTCATTATAACAGGGTAGGGAGGTTATGTGGAAGTGTCCAACTATCACCCACCTCAAACATCCTTGGGGAGACTAGTGTTATTAAAAAAAAACCAAAAAAACACACACAAAAAAAACTCTAAGGGCTGTGATTACCAAATGGATTAAATTCAGTTCATAGGCCCCTTCTACACTTGCAAATCTATATGGAGATCAAGGGATGCAGAGAAGCAGGTCACTTTGTGGGAATGGCTGACAAACGCGACCAACAGAACAGATGTGTAGAGCAAATGAGTGTCCTCTCAACTCTCAGAATTCATTGGTGAGGAAAGCCCAGCAGAGGACGGATCTTCAAAGGATGGGGACTTTGGGCCATTTTACTTTTGATCATAAAAGGGAATATGACCTTATTTGGTAAGCAGAGGCTGCTGAGTCCTGAAAACCATAAGTCACATTTGGAATCACAGTATATAACAAGAAGGATTTTGTTGATGTTCCATTCTATTTAAAGGTTGGTGTTTTAGTTATGAAGTTCACTGTCGCAGGATAATAATGTGGCAGGGGAAATGGTAGGACTCCATTTAAGTCTAAGATACATCCGCTGATGAATTTCAGACCTTCCTGATGAGTCAGACAAAGGGACAGGCCATAACTGAATAACCACAAGGAAGGGGCTTTGGGAATTACGGGGCTATTTGGACGGAAGCTGGTGGAGAAGGTTTGACAAGTGTCTGAGGGATGGAGATGGAATGATGGGTTTGGGATCTGCCTTGTATATCTCCCTGGCCATGAACTAGGCCTGCTCTCTCTAGGCTGCAGGTAGAATCAAAAGGAAACCTGAGGCCCTGGCTGATTTGGTTCAGTGGATAGAATGTCAGCTTGTGGACTGAAGGGTCCTGGGTTTGATTCCAGTCAAGGGTATATGCCCAGGTTGCAGACTCATCTCTCTCTCCCTCTCCTTTCCCCTCTGAAATCAATCACACACAAACACAAACACACACACACACACACACACACACACACACACACACACACACTGAATGGCCATATTATGATGGTCTCTGAATGCATAATAATCTGGCCACTCAGTGTATATCCTATATAATAAAAGACTAATATGCAAATTATCCCCTCGACCAGGAGTTCGAGCAGCAGGAAGGCAAGCCAACAGCCCATGTCCCATCCCCCCTTGGCCAGGCTGGCCAGATCCCACCCATGCACATATTCATGCACCGGGCCTCTAATACACACACAGTGGCCAGATTATTATGTGTTCAGAGATCATAACAATCTGGCCACTAAGTGTGTGTGTAAGTGTATGTGTGTGTGTATTTTTTGGGTTTTGTTTTTTTTTTTTTTGTTAAGGAAACCTGAAGATATTGCTCCCAGTGCGTTGGACTTGAGAATTAGGTGTAACCCATTCAGAGAGAGGGGTCTTCTCTTCACTGTTGTGTGGACCCAACACAGAGAACATTCAAGGGCGTGTGGTCAGGCTCAGCATCTTAAATATCACTTGGAGAGCACAGTGCTGCCATCCCAGGCCCTGGTATCAGTGACGGTCCTGAGGCATGACCGCTGAGGCACTTTTCAGTCAGTGAGCACTGACTGTGTCAGCCAGAGAGACAGGATTTGAGATCAGTGTTTGCCGACTCATACAGTTTGGGGCAGAAGCCAAAAACTTTTGGTCATTACCCGCACTGAGCTCCACCGTGCCTATTTATGGAGCAAGAGTTAAGAGAACTTGGATTAAATCTGGGAGTCTGGGAATCACATTAGAATCGTGGTGATTCTGGATTATCCTTTTAAAACAGAGAAGCAGCAAGACAAGCAATGCCATGGCTGACATCAGGACCAACTGCATGTACTCATGATCCCTGCCCCATTTCAGACCAATCAGTAGATACCACGAACCTGAAAGGACACACCTGGAAAGCTGATGAGTGTTCTATTGGAATCCTTCCCCCGAAACTTCCCGATAAACACCCTCCATGTGAAGGACCCAGAGCATCTTTCTCTGCGGAGCACCCAGTGCCTCTCCCCACCCCAGGCTTGATTTCTTTCTCTCTTTCTCCTAAGGTCCAAGGGCTCTTCTTTTGCCTCTGTAACTTGCTTCCTGAGCCATTTCTCCCACAGCTCACTTCTTCTGCCTCTGTGGTTTTCTAAATAACCATTCTCTTAGAGTCTGAATCTTGCCCTGAGGCTGGTGCTGCCCCTGGCCCGTGGTCACCCTGCTTCTCCACCTCGGGTGGGACTTAGCCAGCCAGAGTGCCACACCTCATGCACTGGCCTTGCAGGCAGCTCCAGGCCCTGGGGACCCCTGTCTGGCTGCTCATCCGCAGCCCACCAGCCGCACATATCCGCAGAGCCAGGCCTGAATGCATAATAATCTGGCCACTCAGTGTATATCCTATATAATAAAAGGCTAACATTCAGTAGATGTAGCAAGGTGAGCTCGGTGGCATCCCCATAGCCATGCCGGCTGGCGGTATAGCTCAGTCAGACGTAGCAGATTGTGGTGGTTGGTGGGGCAATGTGGGCAAGTTTGCCCACCATCCAGTCCACACCATCCCATTTTGTAATGGATTATGATTCAACCGTCAGGATGCCTGCACACAGCAGTGTGTGACAGATGACAGAGCAGCCAGGCTAGGTATTCCGGACAGAGCAGGACGAGAAGAGGTGGAGCTCTGAGAAACAGCATATGAGAAGGTTTCCTATAGGTCTTTTCAGTCACAGAGGCAGTACTGAAGGACTCTGTAAGTTTCAAAGACAGATTCTCAGGAAAAAAAAAAAAAAGGATTGTGATGAGTTTCCAATGATTTTAATTGGTAACCACGCAGATCTAGATGATCAAAGACAGGTGACACAGGGACAGCAGTGAGCATCTGAAGGTGACGTACATGGAGGCATCAGCAAAAGTTAGGATGAGCGCAGATCAAGCTCTGTATCAACCTGCCCAGCGAAGAAAGAAATTTCAAAAGCAGGAATGTCCTCTTTCACCAGAACCAATGTGAAAAGAAAAAGAAAGGCTGCATTGTGTCATTTTCTCGGAATCTCTTGATTTTTAGCTACCAACTGCCAGGAAAAGCCCTCATCTTCTCCGTACGGTTTATGTCACGTTGGTACCTCTCTAGCCTTAGACAAAGGTCCCTGTGGTACCCTTAGACCAAGAAGCTGACTAATCCTTTCCATGCAGTTAATTCCCCATGGTCATTTCAAGACAGATATAAAGGGAACACTAGGGCAACTCCAAAGATCACCTGATTATTTTAATACATTTATCTATATATACAGACACATCCTTTTTCAAGGGCTCACATTTTAATAGGGAAGAGTAAGAATTGGAGTCTGAGCTGTTTGCCAAGCTGAAGTCCTAAGTTCTGAAATCATTTTAACTTCTGGAATCATATTGACCACGGTTATTTTAAATAGAGACATAGGAAGTTTCTTAAATGTGAATTTTTGCCTTTCTCTATAACTCTTGCTGTCACCTTCAGTTACCTTCAATACACTAAACTGAGTCCTCAAAAGTGAGACATCGCAGACCTTTACTGATGCTACAGCCTTTGTTTTCCAGTAGCCAAAATAATGCCTACTGTATTTATAAATTAAAGACTCATTTAAAAGCCTTTATTATTACTCCTACTCTTTATTTTTATTACTCCTACTCTTTTTTTTTTTATTACTCCTACTCTTAAAGATATAATATTCTATGTGACCAAATATTTGAACTCATTCTGGACTTAGGCATTTCAATGTTCTTGGTTTTCTAATTTAACTCTTTTCACAACCATGTTGAGAGTAAAATAATTTATTCATGGGAGGCAAGCTATCAATGTATCTCTCTCCCTCTCTAAAATGAAAATAAAAACAAACAAACAAACAAACATATTCTTGGGTAAGGATTTTTTAAAAAGGGAATCCATTGGATCATGTAACTGAGCAGTTTAAGAGTATACGTGGATTCAGATAAGGTTTGATGGAAAATTTACATAATATTGTTGCAAAGGAGCTGAAGAAATTGATGCAAGGCAGGAAAAAAACAACACCCAGATATATATCACGTCAATATTTAAAATGTTTGTCTATATGATAAATGAAAAAAATAGCAATTTTATTTTCATTTCCCTGAGCAAGTGGTTGAAGTGGGATTTGAACACATGTCAGTTGACCCTGAAATTCACATTCTCTTACCAATATCCTTCCTATACCATATCCTTCACATCAGTTTCATTTGGAATCCTAAAGTATAAAAAGACAGAAACATCAAAGAAAATACTGTCTATCCGATCTATAAAGATGGCAAAAGACTTAGAAATTCCACCTGGGAAAACTTAATGGAAATGGGGATTGTTTTTCTCATTGCTAAATCTGTAAAGGCTATGAAATAATGTAACTCCTCAGGAATCTTTAACTGTTTAACTGTTGCCTCTTATTGAGGAAGAATCATGAAAGGATTCTAACCAGCTGGTGGAGAAAAAAAGGACTGAATGGAATCCAGAGGGAATCAGCTTAGTCACAATTACATTTCTCAACAGATAAAGGTACAACACAGGGATGGGTGAGTAGACATATATTGTCTGCCTCTGCATCCTTCCCAGTTCCTGTGTCCTGATGGACCCTTGAAAAATGATGCCCATCTCCTCCCAGTGCAAAAGTGGTCATGTGGCCCAGGCTGACCAATCAATACTCTCGTCACTCAGGTCATGGTGAAAGGCTCAAAGACATGCATGTGATAGAAGCAGAGCCATGATTAGTGAAAAAGAAATACAAAAGATAGTATATTTAAGGATATTTAAGTATAAACACCCAGACCACAAAAGAGGATAGGAAAAGCAGAAAACAATATAGAATATTAGTCACCAAGTCATTTTTGTAGAAAATAATAGAATATGACGTGCAATCATGCACTTTTCCTTTGCCAGTCCATCAATGCACATGTAAGCAGAATCTTCCCTGGGACTTTTCTGCCAGAGTAATCAGAATACCTCTTTTCCCTTGGGGTTGACATCCAGTGGCACCCCTGAACTTCCAAGTCATGCGAGCCAATAAATGTCCTATTTTGCCTGAGCTGATGTTTTCAGAGTTCTGTTTCCTAACGAGAAATTTTCACCACCATGCCAGCTCACACGCATGTTTGTTGTAATTCCTTTTGTGAGTCTATTTATGTGAGATGCCTTGTATGCAGGAGGATGGCCAGTTGAACTCTTCTAGAAATCGGTCCCTTTGCACCAGGGATCCCATGGTGAGTGTAATAAAAATAAAAAGAAATGCAGGGCGAGTGTGATTCTCACTTCAGATTCTGGGAAGTGCATTCATGGCCCCCACGGTCCATAAATATGACCCCAGAACTCTTAGGCGAGAGACATCTAAGTGAGTTACAATGTGTAATGGATAAAACCACAATCCTTTTTCCTTTGTTGCATGAGAAATGAAAAGTTGATTCCTATTTACCATCCTTCACACAAGCCCGATTCTGGGCCACATTATCAGCTGTCATTTGACCGGCCCAAACAGTGCTTTTTAAATGTTCTTTGTAGTACTCATCCAGTAGAGCAAATTTATCAACCCAGATATGAATTGGAAGCAAGTTTGTAATGAATAAACACTAGCTGAAGCAAATGAAAGCCTTTCTGAGAGCCTTTATAACTTGGGGCTTCGGAGAACAGACAAAGAATCTGAGCCGAGTCTCTAACCTGGATTCCACGGAGAAGGGGAAAGACCACGAGCCACAGTACAAATTCCACCGCCTGTGGAGCTGCATGTTTTATCCCACTTTATCCTCACGATTTTTTTGTAAAGGAGGCAGTTTTAATTCGTGGATATTCACATAGAAAAATGGAGACTCACAAAGGTCAAGGTTTGTCCAAGGTCATAAACTGGTATGTGGGGGACCTAGGAGTCAAGCTCAGGTCTGGCTTGTCCAAGGCCTGTGCTCTTCTCAAAAGCCCATGTTTTATTCCACACTCGATGTGGCCATCTACAGCTGGGTTTATTAACAGGTTTGCATTTAAGGCATTCCCTTCAAGAACTAGACTTCTAGGCAAGACCTCTGAAGAAATCAAATCACCCCCACGATTCTTACTGTATGGTTTGGTCTTCTCTTCTACAAGGATGCTCTTCTACAGAAACTGTTTACTGCCTTGAAATACTCTCTTAGCAAATCTCAGTTCAAAGGCTGTGTATGACCCAGCAAACAAACATCTTTCTTATTCTTCGCCAATGGCTCAACAATGCATTCCTCCTGCTCACAAAAAAAATCATATCCTCATCTATGGTCTAACGCATGATACACCCAATCCACCTTATAGTTACTGCCCTAATTGTATGTATCCCTAACTAAAATGTTTACATAGCTGTGACAGGATCAATTTTATTACTTTTGCGGTATCCACACATTCCCCCTCTCCCTGAGTCTGCCAAAGATATCCTGTAATTAATTACCTGCCCGGCTTCCCTCCCTAGGAGACACAAGAAAATAAAAGCATTCTTCTAATTATTTTGTGCTTGTTTGTGCCTCTATTAATCTGACTCTTCTCCGAGACGGAACCACCTGGGACTCGATGCTACAGAGCTGCACAGTAACAGCTGTGAAAAGCTAGCGGTGCACCGGGTAACAGAGGCACACACGCCTGGTGGCTGCAGGGCGGGGTGATTCCTGCAGCCACAGCGTCCCCGGTGTGTTTTCCACGGTGTTATCAGGGGGATTACAAGAAACAATGTACATGAAAATTCCTTCTGAACTACAAACACTGTGCAAATGTGTGCTGTTAGAACCAGGTGGTGTGCGCAGCGGAGGGTACCTTTTGCCCGGGGGTAAGCATTTCAGTTTACATAACACTTTTCATTCCGGGAACCCCAGGCCCTTGTGAATATTATCCTGAGAAATATCACTTAAACATGCACATAAATAAACAGTCTCACAAATGCAGGCACCAAGTATGAGGACGATGATGAAGATCTTAAATAAGGACGTCAACGTTTTGACACGTCAGCTCTCAAGGATGTTGCCACTGTAGTCACAACAACCTTCTGAGGGGAAAAACAATTCTCAACATGAATGTTTCCCCTCGGTGTGGACTGTTTGGGTGAGGAGGGAGGAAGAGGGGAATGGAAGTGGGAAAACATTTTTTAAAATATATTTTATTGATATTTTACAGAGAGGAAGGGAGAGAGAGAGCTAGAAACGTCAATGAGAGAGAAATATCGACCAGCTGCCTCTTGCACACCCCCCACTGGGGATGTGCCCGCAACCAAGGCACATGCCCTTGACCGGAATCGAACCGGGACCTTTCAGTCCGCAGACTGATGCTCTACCACTGAGCCAAACCAGTTTCGGCGGAAGTAGGAAAACAGTTTTAAAATGTGAATTTTATTTCGCTAGCAGGACACCAGAAAATTAAATATAACTGTACAACTCTTTTTAAGAGTTTCTTTTTGTTTTCTAGTGGTAAAGGGAGAAGTAGTAAGCTGTCATTAACAGAATGATCAAACACAAAGAGAAAAGAGGCAAAGGTAAGTAAAACACCAATTACAGCACTGCCAATCTGTGTGGGTCGGGCTCCTTCCAAACTCTAATACGAATGGACTTGAGGACTTGGGGGTGGGGATGGCGGGGGTGAGGAAGAGAGAGCCGCCAGAATACAAGACGGAGGCATAGAGACACTGCCCCGGTGCAGTGGGAGCGGCTCAGTCGGGCCCAGCCCTGCACATTCCCATGCACGGCTCCACTGTGGAGTGCTGGTAGACCTGGCTCTGGGCTCACTGCCTGTGTCTGGGTAGCTGGGCATGAAAAAGAACCATCCGCAACCAGAGCGCAACTTGATTCCCAATTCCTCTCAGGAAACCATCCGTTGGCATCATGAAATATTCTGGGAAAAAGCTGTGCTTTGGCTGAGCAAAAAAGGAATTTCAGACCCTCCATCAGGGTCTTCGTGGCTGAAGCTAAGCCAGTTCTTACAAACCAAGAGGAGTCGTACCTCTGGAATAGCTGGTGTTGTTACCTCAGCATCTCAGTGTTCCTGCCAGTGACAAACAGAACCCTCTGACAATTTTTCCTCTCTCTCCTGGCAAAGGCAATGATGGCACAGCTGTTTTCTCACTATAAAAGACAGTCACTCCTCTCTGTCACTCCAGCCTATGGCAAAAGGTCAACTTACGCCAATGATTGAACTGCCATGAGTCCTGTGAAGAAATGCAAATCCACCAGGAGAGGCTCTACGATTCCTAATCGTTTTATCCCGTGCCAGCAGGAGCCTGAGGGTGGTGCTCATTCAATTTGGAATGAATGCACGGCAAGGAATTTGGATAAACATTGCATTGTCTGCTGTTTATGGAAATCTTTATGCAGGGTAACGTGGGTCAGGGAAGTCACTTTATCATTAAGTAACTGCTATGCTTTTGTATTGAGTACCTAATGGGTCCAAGACACATCTGAGAAACATAATAAAAACTGGAAGAAAGAGTAAGTGGACTTCCAGTAAGCATGAAAGACTATACACAAATGTGCCCTTCCCTTCCCAAACTCTCTAAAAAATTAAAAATAAAGCTTGAATCTACAGAAACAAAGAAAAAAGAACAGGAGACGACAGCTACAATATTTTGGAAATGGAAACCCAAGGAGAGGAAGGAAAGGGGGTACAGGAGGAGAACCAACCAGAAGAAACCAGTGCATGCTTCAATCTCCAGAAAGTCTCAGGAACTGATGCCAGATGCCTCTGAAGGCAGAAATAGGTTTGAAAATAGGACAAGTGACTGCAAGTTTTGTAAGAAGTGAGCAACCTCCCGGGTCCCTTCACCAGCTCTTTGTGGCCAGGCTGCCACAGTCCCTACCCCAGTGGAACATCAGGGGGTCCCCTGTGCTCCTGCTGTGCATATGTGTTCTGGACTCTGGAACACCAGACACAGTGGAGTGAGTCACCACAATTCAATGGGAAGATTGAGTGAAAAAAAAAATCACATTATAAACAGCAAGTCCGACCCAACCCCATTCCCTTCTTTATGTTAGTTCTCAGAAATATTGCCATTCAAGCTTAAAACTGTAGGGGAGAGAAAACTGGTCACAGAGAATTAGGGAAAAGAATGGCATCAGCTCCTCTGTGGCAGCACTGGCAGCTTGACCTTGATTTGCTCTCCACGTGCTTGGTTCTACAGCTTTGACTTCATACTTAGGCTCCCACAAAATATTGGTGTTTGCCTCCATAAGTGCTTGGTATGGTCTATCGCCCAGCCCTGGGTTCTCAACCTACAGAGACACCGAGGAACTGCCTTATGAGGGCCAGCGTGGATTGTTCCCTGGACCCTCTGTTCTTCGCATAGTACTCTCAATCCCCTGTTCCCTTCTCGTGATTATAATCTAAAATGCAACTGCAACAGCCAACCCCAAATATATTTCTGACTCCTGCAATGTAGCCAAAGATTGATTTCATCGCATTTTCCTTTTGTGCTGATGACGGAAGGAACAATTGGACCATGGCTTGTTTTGATGAGTAATTAAGTGGCCTGGTGGCATCTGGAGTGGCAGCCTTCCAGATCCGCAATCGCCATAAAACTGGGGTGGAGACGACGGGTTCAAGGACCATAGATTTGATGTTACCTCACTACCCAAACATCGGCCTTGATTTCCTTTTCTTGGCTGCATTCAGGGGCCAAATGCCAACTCCTCGTAGACTACGTAATGCAGGCGAGAAGGTGATGCTCAGAAAATCCACCAGGGTCTATGGAGCCTGCAGCAGCCAGTATGCTTGACATACTGTAATCCTGTTGTTACAAGTGTTCTTTTTAAATAAATAGATAAATAAATCTTCATTGTTTAAAGTATTACATATGTTCCCCATCCCAGACCTTCCCCACCCTATTGTCTGTGTCTATGGGTTATGTATATATGCATACAAGTTCTTTGGTTATCTTTTCCCACCCTCCCCGACCTTCCCGAGTATTCTTTCAATGTAAAAAGAAGAAAAAGAATAATCTCATCTTTTTAGGAAGATGATCACTTTTGCTTTTGGCAAACCAATGGAGGAGAAAGTCAATCCCCATGGTCAAAAACAAAATTGAGAACCTCATTTTTATACTTGGAAGAATTTAAGATAAACAATCTGCAGGAACTTGAATGGACACAACTCTATTGTGCCTCTGGTTACTGGGTTTTGTGTTTGAACTTGGTCTCTGCCATTGAGCATTCCACCGGTAAGGCTGGCCCTGCTTAACTCATGAGAGGGAATTGGCACATTTCCAAGGTTCACTGGAAAGATAGTGTTGTTAACTGAAATTTGCAATAGAGAAGAGGAGCAATCAGCAACTGAGGAAAAGAAGATGATAAATTTGTTAGAGGGCATGGTGAATTTGAAATACCTGCAGGATATTCAAGCTGAGGCTCTTGTGAGCACTCAAGTGTCACAAGGAAACCAGAAAACTGAGCTCAGGGGATCAATTAAGTTTACTTCAATAGATTTGGAATTCCTTTAATTACAGCAGCGATTGTGAACTGGTATATTGCAAGCATTTTTAAAACACACCCAATACCTGACTAGTCACAGGAACAACAGTAGCCCTCCAGAGTGAATAAATCAAAATTATACCTTCTTATTTTTTATCAAATCAGCAAAAAATATATTTTTTTGGCATTCTGCAGAATTTTTGGTTAGTTTATGTGTTGCATGAAGTAAAAAAAAAAAGTTTGAAAATCATTGGATTAGAGGATAAACTTAAAGCCATAATCTTGAATAAACTCATTAGGAGACAAGGAGAAGAGTTTGGGGGAAAAAAAAAAAAAGAAGGCTGTTTCAGTCAGGATAGAGGTAGGTTATGCTGCAGAACAAACAACCCACAAACCACAAGGACTTGATATATCAATGGTTTCTTTCTCATTCAATCTATGTCCACAGTTATCTGGGAATTCTGTTTAATGTCATCTCACTCTGGCACTTTGACTCCTGAGCAACCACCCACCTGGAGCACTGCTGGTCTCTGTAGCAGAGAAAAGAAGGGTCTCATACTAGCAATTACATGCACTAGCCCAGACGTGACAGGTGTTGTTCCTGTTCATAATCCAAAGGCCAGAACTCACCATTTAGCCCTACCAACTGTAAGCACAAGGAAAGCAGGACATATCGTCCAACCATGCATCTGGAAAGAGAGGAGTGCGGCCAGAAGGAGCCACACTAGTGACTACGCCAAGGACAGAATGTGTATAAACATGTTACACCACAGATGCAAGAACTGAGTCAGGATGGAAAGAAGACAGAGAAATAACAATTAGACACAGGAGGAGGAGGAGGAGGACAGCAGGAGCCATTGATGGATGACCCAAAGGAAGGAGAGTGAAGAAAGAAGCAAGCTATCCATGCAAAAGTTTCTAATAGAAAGGTGCACCGTGCACAGTAAGGCAGAGGTGTTTAACAAGATGGCAAGCTGGCTGTCACATCACAGGCTCTTCCCCATGCCACTGATTTGCTTGCTGAATTTCTCAGAGTCACAATTTCTGTCCCTCAGCCTAACCTGGATCCCCTATCCAGACTTAATTATAAGAATGCATACATAAGGCTGCCTTAGCCTGTTTCCACTCAACAACATTCCTGCTCTGATTTCATTCTTATTAAGCAAACTTCTGCTTCTGACTTGGCTTTCCTTGAAGGTCTATTTTAAGTCAGAGAATGTGTTAGTCACAAGGAAGCATTTCAGACCACATGACGACTCTATGGCTCACTGGGTAAATTTAAAAACTGGTCTTCTGGCCATCAGTGTGGTGAACTCAGTGTACAGCAATCTCTCACTAGACGGTTCCACCCTTGATATGCAGGTAAATGTATGCTATGTAGGCAAGCATGAGGCCTACAAGCTTTATGTGTAATATCTGATATTTTCCTGATATGAGCATTTAGAAGAAAAGCTCCACCCCCTGGCACTGGGCAAGAAGTCACCTGATTGGTGGTGTTGCTCTTATATCAATCCGGGGCAAAGCAGATGGACAGTCCTTAGTTCATCCTAGCTTGATGCCTGTGTCGGTGGCCAGAGCTGTTTCATGCCGGAGGCACATAAAAAAATAAAAATAAAAAAGAAAAGCTCCAATAAAAATAAACTCCATGTTGAAAAGAGGCAGAGGAAGGAGTAAAAATAATTCAATAGGGGGGACAGGGTGGATAACAAGCAATTAAGAAGTAAAGGTGAATAGCAAAGGATTAAGAAGTAAAAAAGAAAGCCTGAGGAAAGACTGCAATTTCAGAAACCTAACAGTTTGGTGGCCTTTTAATTTTTACTGAATTTAAAACAGAGGTCTGCAATTGTTTACAGACTATGAAGTCTGCAATTTGGCAAAAATTTAAATTAAGGTTACTGATGGTGGGATGGAAATACCAAAACTAAATACATGCATATTTGCCTCAAGCCAAGTGTACACTAGGTTTTTCTATTTCTAAAAATAAGCATGTTAGAAATTGTTAAATAAATTATAATAGGACTGGATTATATATTAGGATATTATGTACAATGTGAAGTATAATAAATAAACTATAGCATTATAATATGATGGAATACAATTTGATCTTCAAAACTACATTGTTTAAGAGTATTAAATAGCACAGGAAAACGATGGGCCTCAACACAATGTTCAGTGAGAAAACAGCAGGATTTTAAAATGTGTCTGCATTTTCACAAGGTTTGAAAAACAGAAAAGACTGGAAGTTCTCAAGATTGAGTGTTGAAGAAGTGATGTGATTAAGGCTGTTTTTATTTTAGTCTTTATACTTTCCTGTGATTTCCAAATTTTCTATAATGAACTCAGACTTCTTTTAGATAATGCAAATTACTTGTATAGAGAAGCATTCTTCCATTAGCAACTCAGTTTTTTAATTATTTTTGTTAGTTATATTGGAATTAAAACTCATTAGATACATTAAATGTAACATTTTTAAATGTTCAGGGTATATATGCTCCCAACTGCTTTTAAAATGAAATTGTAATTAGACAAAACAAGAGAAATGAGACTAGAAGAGCTCTCTGAGGGTAATGACAGAGGCATAAAATGCCCCATTTCAAATATTGTGAAATACTTATCATACAAATGATAATCTTGTCAACATATTTTGCAGAATGCAATACATATAAATTAAAACTTGATTTTAGAGCATCTCGTTGATTTTAATATAAACAAAAAGTTTCCAAATTCCAAAATGAGTCAAAAGTTTATTTTTATATTATATAAAAGTGAAATAAGCAAACCAAGATTGAAAATAAGATTGTGGCCGAAACCGGTTTGGCTCAGTGGTAGAACGTCGGTCTGCGGACTGAGGGGTCCCGGGTTTGATTCCGGTTAGGGGCATGTACACTGGTTGCGGGCACATCCCCAGTCGGAGGTGTGCAGGAGGTGGCTGGTCGATGTTTCTCTCTCAACGACATTTCTGGCTCTCTATCTCTCTCCCTTCCTCTCTGTGAAATATCAATAAAATATATTTTTAAAAAAGAAAATAAGATTGTGAAGGAACCAGTCCACCTGCCTACAAGCATATACTGTTGTCAAATAGTTGAACCATTCTTTACATACTTACAATCTATATATATAAAAGCCAAGTGACCAATGGTAGAACAACCAAAAGGACCAGAATGACTGGAGGCTATAACAGGCACTGTGGCAGCCAATTGACCTGATTAGGGGCGGGGCCAGCCAGCCAACTACCCACAGCCCCTGTCCCCTGCCGGCCCCACCCCCGATTGGACTCCCTCACCCCAATCATTGAACTGTGACCTAAATGCTCTCCAGCCTACATAGACCAGGAACCTGAATGACGAATGATCAGGAGGAAAACTGCTTACAGTCTGGACAGTTAGTCATGTGTCCAGGAGAGGTGCCCAGCAATACCACCATCTTCCTGCATTTTCTCTCCACTGCTAACTACTAAAGAGGACAGCCACATCACACATTGTACAAAACTCTCTTTAGAGGGTTTGTCAGCAGGGAACTAAACAACATTACCTGTCTAGGGAGAGGCAACTCTCTCTCCCTCTGTGCTACTTTGTAGGGTCAAAAACTTCAAGGCTGTCATCTCATTAATATTTATATACAAATTGCATATCAAAGCGATATTCCAGCCTCAGCCAGTTTGGCTCAGTGGACAGAGCATTGGCCTGCACATCAAAGGGTCCCAGGTTGGATTCTGGTCAAGGGCATGTACCTGGGTTGCAGGCTCCTCCCTGGCCTGAGCCCTGGGTAGGGCTCGTGCAGGAGCCAACCAACTGATGTGTTTCTCTCACATCGATATTTCTGTCTTTCTCTCTCTCTTCTACTCTCCCTAAAAATCAATGGAAAAAGTATTATTGAGTAAGGATTTTTTAAAAAGTGACAGTCCACCTGTTCCTTTTTACTTTTAGAAAGTGTTTATTTAAAAAAACAAAAATTGCCGAAACCGGTTTGGCTCAGTGGATAGAGCATCAGCCTGTAGACTGAAGGGTCCCGGGTTTGATTCTGGTCAAGGGCATATACCTTGGTTGCGGGCACATCCCCAGTAGGGGGTGTGCAAGAAGCAGCTGATCGGTGACTCTCTCTCATAGATGTTTCTAACTCTCTATCTCTCTCCCTTCCTCTCTGTAAAAAAATGCTTCAACTGCTTGGTTTCCCCTTCATAGCAAACAAGGGAGAGTACAGCTGCCCATACAACAGTCCTTTTCCAATAGACAGGAATCCTTCATATAAAACAGCAAAGCAGTTAGAACTGTCCTTTTTTTTTTTTTAGAAGACACAATTCAGAGTAAGATTCTAAAACTGCGTTCTCTCTGGAGCACACGCAGGCCTTTCCTTCCCAAGCATGTACTGTTACCTTTTCTAATGGTCTCTAAGACTTACAACCAGGCGAGCAGCAGGCAGTGGCAGCTTATCCAGGGCTAATCCCTTGGACCTGTCTCCAAGGCCCTCTTTTCTCTGACTTTTTAGGAAGCTAACAGCAGCCTCACCTTGGCTCACTTCTTTGTTATAACGTTTCTAGAGTGTCAAAGCAAAGTACCACCTAGGCCAGGGGTGGGGAACAGCCAACCCTTGGGCCATATTAGGCTCTTGAAATCATTTGGTCTGGCCCTGCCAAGGCATTGGGGTGAGTTAATTAAATGTTTGACCAAATATAGCAGGCTAATTTTTAAGGTGATAATTTTGTATGGCCTGCGAAAGATGTTATAAACATCCAAATGGCTCTTGGCAGAAAAAAACGTTCCCCACCTCTGACCTATGGTCTCTTCTGTTGCTCCTTCTACTCTAAGCCCTTCCTTTGTTCACTGTCCCCAGCTTTAATAAAGTACACTCAAAAAAATAAATAAATAAAAACTAAAACAAATACAAATGGCCAAATACAAGTGAACACTTTCCTGACAAACCCTTAACTATTATCCATCCACCTAGACCTTTCCTTTCTTTCTCTTGGACCCTGAAAGACAGAGCCAACTCTCTCTCCCTCTGTGCTACTTTGTAGGGTCAAAAACTTCAAGGCTGTCATCACTGAGAGCTGCCTAGCTTCCAAAGTCCTCACAGGCAGTGTTTCTCTGGCTTTTGATCTCTCCAATAGAGGGCAGCTATTACCAGCTTAATTAGAGACTAGTTAATTACCTTCTTGGCCCTCCCAATTAGTTCAAAGAGCTCTCTTGGCTTCCTCAACTTATGACAAATAAGAAAAAGAATGTTGAAATGTGATCTATAAATTTTTTTCTATAATGGCCTTTTTTGGGACATTCAGTTATCTTTTTAGATTAGATCCTACTTCCCATAATGACTCATATGAATAATGTTTACTCATTAGATAAACACTTTTATATGCAAGTAGTTAATAGTTGTTAAGCATATGCTATGTATTAGATGTTGTGTGAAATACTTATATCTCATTTAATCTTTACAACCCAAAAAGGCAATAATAATAGAATACTAACAATTATTCAGTGTGTGCTATGTACGAGGTACTTTTCTAATCTCTTTGTATTTGTGAAAAAGTTAATTTAAGTTGGACCTCAGAGGAAGGGTAGGGGAGGGTGGGGATAAAGGGGAGAAATCAACCAAAGGACTCAAGTGCATCCATATGAGCCTAACCAGTGGACAAGGACATCAAGGGAATGGGGGCATGCGTGGGGAGAGGTTTGGGATGGGAATAGGGGAATGAGGACAAATATGTGATACCTTAATCAATAAAGAAATCTAAACAAAAAAAAGTTAATTTAAGGATTAAATGAGATAAAACATGAGAAGTGCTAAGGATAGAGCCTAGCATTGGGAGAAGTGTCCAGTAAATGTTAACCTACGTTGAATCTACACAAAGATCCTATGTCATAAATAATATTTTCATTTATATTTTACAGATAAGTAAACAGACTTAAGAGGGCTTAAATTCCTCACCCTAACCCTACCCCTAAGCGGTGTGGCTCAGTGGATAGAGCATCAGCCTTCAGCCTTCAGACCAAAAGGTCCCAGGTTTGATTCAAGTGAATGGCATGTACCTTGGTTACAGCCTGCTCCCCAGCGCAGGCCCTGGTGGTGGTTAGGGCTTGTGCGGGAGGCAAACAATGGATGTGTTTCTCTCACAGTGATATTTCTCTCTGTCTTTCCCTGTTTCTTCCACTCCCTCTAAAAATCAAAGGAAAAATATCCTTAGGTGAGGATTAAAAATAAATAAATAAATAAATAAATAAATAAATAAAGAGGGAAAAATCAGTGTTATCTCATGAATCCCAATTGAATACAATACCTTTTATAAACTAGATTATATAGGAGGTAGAATTTCTTAATTGCTAATTTTTTTAAAGTCTGCAATGTCTTAAAATGTGGTCTCCTTGATGAAGAGTATAAGGATGAATCCTCCAGCATCATTGACAAAGGGCTAATAAAATTTCCTTTGTAAAATATTCCTATATGATTCATTTACTGCACAAAATAAAAGTGAATGGTGGCACACACTTGGGTGGAATATAGTTTGGAATCTCTCCAAGGACTTGTTATTACTTTAAAAATAATAATTTATTGTGAAATCTTTATTCATTCATGCTTGCATCAAGGGCTGGAGATGAAGCCCCAAAGAGCTACCCAGGAGCCATATTGCCATGAATTAACCATATTGCTCTAAAAGATATTCTATATTTTTATTATAGACATGAATTTTCACACCTTCCCAAAATTACGGAGAATAATAAAATAAATTATCATGTATCCGCCACCTAGCTTCAATAATTATTCATTCATTCCCACATTGAATTCTTGAGAACTTTCAGAGGAAGTCATGGAATCTTACCCTGTGGTGATAACAATTACTCATATTCTCTCATAGAGATTAGACTTTCTTGTAACTTAGTCTGAGCACAGCCATCAAAGGAGGAATAAACACATTTGCCAAAGCATTCTATCTACATGCTGAGGGTTTTTCATCAGTCATATAAAAGAAGGTGGCATTTTCAGTTCAAACTAAAGTGACACATCCAGCCAGAGGGGTGAATCATCCTATACAATAAAACCCTAATATGCAAATAGACTGAAGAACAACCAGTTGCTATGATGCACACTGACCACCAGGGGCAGATGCTCAATGCAGGAGCTTCCCCCTGTTGGTCAGGGGGCTCCCACAAGAGGAGCACCTCTCAGCCAGAAGCCCAGCTATCAGCTGGATAGCACAGCAGCGGTGGCTGGAGCCTCTCCCGCCTCCTCAGCAGTGCTAAGGACCCCTCAGGGGATGTCCAATTGCCAGCTTAGGCCCGAGAGGGTACAGGCCGGGCTGAAGGACTCCCCATCCCCCAATGCATGAATGTCATGCACCAGGCCTCTAGTTGAGGACATATAACACCTTCCCGTTTAACCTGCTCCTTAACTGTAAATAGCTACCATATCTTGCCTCTCACCTCTCTTTGATCCTCTGTAATGAGAGAAACTGTGTACTAAATCCTGAACCTTTCTGGTATAGTAAGAAATGATTTCAATATTTTTGCAGAAATGCTATTTTTGGAGAACTTAAATTTAAACCACATTCAAAAGCAATTTAGAAATACCACTGGAAAAAGCATTGGGGGAGAGAGAGCCTTTCAACCAGCAACTCTGCAGCTATCAATTTTTCTTAAATAACAATTAAGTCTCCAGAAATACATGTATGTGAGTATTTATTGCAATAATTGAATATCAGGAAAATACTGTAAACAACTATAGAGAATTAACAATAGAGAATTGTGCAAATGAACTAGAGAGCATCCACTCAATGGAATATTATGAAGTCTTAAAAAACTATGAAGAAATATTTGTGTGAAACGAAGTTATCTTTAATAAATTATTTTTAAAAATGGCAGGAAAACCTATAGCTTGAGATTTAAGAGACATATTAACTAATTGTAATGTATCTGAGCCACAGACACCCACACCCCGCAAAAAATTGAGGAAATTTAAAAAATGAATGATAACATACATTTTTAAAATTATTTTTTAAGTGTGATGATATATTATTTTTTAACTTCTATATTGAGATATGAAACACAAAGCTGTCAGAATTGTAAGACTATAGTTGAAACATGATTAACAACGTTTGAGTTGTTAATGCAAGCCACTTACGCCTCCTCTTTTGATTGTAATATATAAAAGAAGGTGAAAAAATACTTTGAGATTCTGCTTCTTGGCAATTGCTGACAGCTTGGCTCAAATAAACTCACAAAAAATTCTTTACAGATTTGAATGTTTCTTAGGTTAACAGACATAATATACTTTTTGTAATAAATAATTTAATAACTTGAATTAATTTATGCTAAACATCAATCAACCCAAATTTGCTCTTTTCCCATTATTTCTAAGATACCACTGAATAGCAATTCATAAACTGTTAAAAATAAGAATGTAAAATGAAGTCACAAATAGTCTCAAACTAAATTTGTTGATCTATTAATCTAAGGCCTATATATCAGTTATAAAGTGACTTTTATCCTGCTGGCAAGGGAGTAATTCATGCCTGAAGCAAGCAAAGAGAGATAAGCACAAAACTTCTGAAAATCTTGGGCTTTCCAATTTCAGTTCAAAGCTAGATCTTCATAAATGAGGAAACTAACTAAGTCTCCTATTAGATAAGTATAGAGAAACAAAAGTCTACTTTGTATATGTATGATTTGATAGTTTATACAACTTTAGGGACAATTCTATTTTATTTTATTTTTTAAATATTTTTATTTATCTCAGAGAGGAAGGGAGAAGGAGAGATAGAAACATCAATGATGAGAAAGAATCATTGATTGGCTGCCTCCTGCATGCCCACCACTGAGGATTAAACCCAAAACCCTGGCATGTGCCCTTGACTGGAATCGAACCTGGGACGCTTCAGTGTGCAGGCTGACGCTCTATTCACACTAAGCCAAACCAGCTAAGGCTAGGGCAATTTTAATTAAATTAGTAATAAAATGCAACTTTTCTCGCATTTGTGCTTTTACTGTTAAGGTAGATGGATTTACCTTAGATAGGGAAAAAGTAAGTCACCAAGACATTATATTATCACACTCCTTAAGAGGCATTTTAGCCTTAAGTGGGCCTTCCAGAAAATGGCTGTAAGCATATAAAATGAAATTAGGATAAATTAGAGCATTTAAAATATCGGAACCTGTGTTGATGGTGGGTGTGTTGTGCTATATAATCTGCTCCTATTTAAAAACTCATCCATAATTCCTATGTGCAGGAGAGAGAAGTGTTTGGAAATTGGATTTTTGTGATTCTGCTTAAGTCCTCCAAGCTCCAAATTATTTAACTGAGTTAAAAAAAAAAAAATCCTGCTTTGCTTCTAGTGTTAGGCTCCCCTCCCTTACCCTTTCAACTATGGGCCTGAACCCCATTTCCAGTAAACTTCTGTCCCATCCTTGCTCCTGAGCCCAAGTTCATTCTCTGTCTAGAATGAGTTCTTGCCCCATCAGAAGGGGTGTTCAGAAAGGATCTTGCCGTGCTTTCCGTAGCCAGATGGGTATGGGGAACAGGAGGCTTCTCCCTTCATCACTTCTCCAATAGTACCTCAGGAGTTCTGTTTTGGTTTCCAGATTGCTCAGCACCCAGAAAGAAGCCCTGAGTCTCAGCCCTCTGCCCCCAGATGTGGCCCTTATCCATAATCATCTGGTAACCACAGGCCTGGCCCTACATCTGGGACCACACTGACCCCTGGTGGAGGCTGTTCTTCCTGCCTGGAGATCCTTGCAGCCTGCCCACCCCTCATTTCACCCTTCATTTCACAAGTGCCACCAAAATCTCTCTGTAGAGAGGGATTCAACTGTAATTTGCCACTCATGTGAAAAACATAACTAGGACTGTGGAACGTCCCTCAGCAGTGTGTCGACTGATATATGTTCAGGCTTTTTGCAAGTTGGACTGTTAAAACACAGTCATTATTCCAATTTAAATGGCATAAACTTACAATTTATTTATATTAAAAGCAAAGATCATAAGTACACAAAACTCATCATTTCTTAATATTCTTGCTACGTTTTACTACTGTTTATGCCCGTGAGTTATTTTCATCTACTGCTATCTGGATGGTGGAAATTACTCCACTTGTCAATCATGGTTGAACTGCAACCCATATATTGCTATCGATATGAATTCAGCAAAACTCAGTGAAAGCACTCAGTCAGAGTCAGTTGGCTATCTGAAATTTTAAAAAGGTATCATATATTTTATTATCATTTATATATTGTGTGTTTGTATCAGTAAAATATATCACTTTTTTCCAGAGAGCTAATTGTTAAACATCTTGCAGCACACTGCAGTATCCTTTCTTTCCTTTTTTAAAAAAATATATTTTTATTGATTTCAGAGGGGAAGGGAGAGGGAGAGATAGAAATATCGATGACAAGAAAGATTCATTGGTTGGCTGCCTCCTGGCATTCGAACCTACAGCACAGGCATGTGGCCCGAACCCTGACCTCCTGGTTCGTAGGTTGATGTTCAACCACTGAGTCATGCTGGCTGGACTACAGTATCCCTTCTTTCCACTCCAGCCCCAGTTCTGTGGTCTCATTAAACTCTCCTGATTCTGGTCGCCTCCCATTTTTGACTTTGGACCTGTTGGAAGTTGGAAGCTCATACCCAACCCCCTCTTGACTTATCTGGTCCAGGTGGAAGGACACCCATGAGCATAACACACCTGGCATCTTCTGCTCCCTCACACATTCCTCCCTAGGCAGGAGAACTGACTTACCTGGTCCGTGTGTTTAGGAGGAAAGTCATGCCTGGACTAATTCCTGCCTCTGTTCCTTTTCTTAGAAGCTACCCACAGGGAGAATCTTTCTCCACGCGGGGAAGCCTGCCCTGTTCTGGTGTTGCCTGAGGTTACTATGTAAATTGGTCAGATTTTGGAGTTCATATTAAGAACTCCACTTGCTCCTAGAAGCTACACTCTATAAAGTAGCATTATTAATATAAGGGCCATATATTGGCTTACATCTGCTGACTCCTTTGTCTTATTTCTCAGTTAGTTCAAATCTGAATGGAGAAAAGGGGTGCTATTTATTGGGCCCCTTAGAAACTACAAAAGGATCCTCTGTCATTAGCCTCTGTTCTTGGGGTCCCAGAATGCCTTGTGGCTATGCCTATATGTATTGGTATGCACAAGCCTTTTCTAAGTTAAGAAAACTTTAATGGCAAATTTATTTGCTTAGAATTCCTCTTATTACCAACATGTGTGATAATAATAATGCTTACACAATTCAGCTTCTCTCATGTGCCAGACATTTATACAAACATAGACCTTGAAAAACAAGCATTATTGACCCAGAGTGTTTTAGTAATTTTCCCAAGGTCACAAAAGTAACCAAGCCAGTTGGCTGATTCCAAGGCCCTTGCTCTTCTGTTACATTTTATCTCCTTCCCCTTTTCTTTCTTTCCTCCCACCCCATCCATCCATTCTTCCCTTCTCTCCTCTTTCCAGTCCTGCCATGACCTTCCCTCATTTCCACATCAGAAAATGAAGACAGTATTTGTGACCTGAGAAATCGCAGTATGTATATCTTACCCCAACAGTTGGGCTCTCAAGAAACTTGGCAGCAGGCAGTAGGAAAACTGTGGCTCAACAGTGTGCACCTCAGATTTCTCACAAGGAATGTTCAGCATCCATTCCAGGTCCTGGGGGAAGAGGTCACAAAGAAACTAGTGTGCATGGAGGGAGGCCACAGGACTTCATCAAGCTGGGGTCTGTCTAGGTTTGACCTGGGGGCTGGGCTCTATGTGCAAAATGCAGCCTTTCCTCAAATGGAGTGTTTGCTGTTACCTCTGGATCAAGGTTTCTTTGCTGGTGTCACTAGTTGTGTAATGTATTCAGGAACTGAGCAAACAGTTTAGAGATTACTTGGGGAATGACTGAGGAGGGAATAAAAGAAAAAATATATAATTAATATAGTTTATATATTACATATTTAATGTACTTATATACCGGAAACCAATCACTGTCTCACTAATAGAAAGATGTAAAAGGCTGGTCAACCTTAAAACTCTGAAAGGTCAGAGCCAACCACTCCCTATCTAATTGAGTCAATGGTAACTGAGGCAACTCCCCATCAAATAATTATATAAATCCTTACTGATATGATAATCTGCTTATTACCTGCCTAAGGGCTATATGGGTGAATCCCAAACTGCTTACAGGTAATCCCATAGTCTCAATAAAAAGGATAGCAAGGCCAGAGCCTAACAGTTTTCCCACTAGAGTCTGACTGCCACCTGAACCCCATATTGCCAAGTTAATTTTTTTCTAGTCTCTGTTCATTTGTGTTCGGCTTTTTCCAGAATCTGAACCCTGAACCCTGTGTGAAAGGGGTTCCCACACTTATATATGATTAATATCTATAATAATATATTTCTATATCATATGTAATGAATTCTCAATGGGGTAATTTTGCCCCCAAAGGTGTGAAAATTGGTTCTTGGGGGTGAGGGTGAAAAAAAATATCACTTTTTTTTACATATAAAGCACAGGTAGTACCTACATACATATAATGCCTAAATAAATACATGGTGTGTGTGGTATTAAAATTGCATGGAGGGAATATTAAGAAAAACGTGTCTAAAAAGGTTCTTTAGGGGAGCAGTAATTTTTTTAAATGACTGAAAGAGTTTAGTGGAGTATGTGACACGTAACAGGGCAGGGATTCAATACCCAGTAACATTTGTAGTTGCTATTACTAATGGTTAGCTGTTATTACTGACTGCCCTATAAACCAAAGAGAGAACCATGCCATGCCATCCTGGTTAGGGGAGAGAAGGGTGTACTGTGGCATGTTCCCAGATGAAGTTAGCTTATGGTGGATCTTGTAGAACAGTATTTCCCAAACTTTTGACATATGTGAACCCCTTCTATAATTCTCGTAGCGCTGAGTACCCCTCGTCAAAAAAAAAAAAAAAAGGATGTATTTTAATAACAATCAAAATACATTTATTTTTTATTTTTTTGGTACATACACAAAATAATAATAAACAAAAAATAAAATTATTCATAATAAAATATAAATAAAAGTTATATTATAATAACATTTATTTGCACACCAGACCACCTCACGCCTCACAAGCCTGTCTTGACTTGACTCATGAGAACGTAGAATTAGACGCAGCTAAGCACGGTGCAGTGCATATCCCCACCAAACTCCGGTGCAACGCGTACCACACTTTGGGAAACACTGCTGTAGAAGATATAAGTCAGAACTCCCCCCAGTTCTAAAAAATAAGCCGATTCTTACACATGGCTGGGATGCCCAGAAATACTTGTGCATGGAGTATTAAAATCCAAAAAAAAAAAAAAACCACGCAAAGCATAGATGTGTGTGGGCAGTGCACAGGCTACCACAATGTCCACTTTAATCCTCTGGGGAAGGACATGCTCCCAAATTCACTTTCCTCCCACCTGAGAAGCCCACCACCAAGTTTCCCCGCACATGCCTTTGCTTCTCCTCACAGAGGACCTGGCTTCCAGAAGGCACTCAGTAAATGAGTTAATATGGGGTAGAAGCGACTTGTGAAGCTGCCTGTGCTCTGCTGGTTGGAAGAAAAATTATCCAATGATTACTTTAAAAATCTAAGTGTGGCCCTGGCTGGGTGGCTCAGTTGGCTGGAGCGTCATCCTGTGCACCAAAATGTTTCAGGTTCAGTTCCTAGTCAGGACACATACCTAGGTCCAGGCCTATATGGGAGAAACTGGTTGTTTTTTCACATTAATGTTTCTCTCTCTCTCTCTCTCTCTCTCTCTCTCTCTCTCTCTCTCTCTCTCTCTCTCAGAAATCAGTAAAAATACATCCCTGGGTCAGGATTGAAAAAGTAATAATAAAGTCTAAGTTTGTGTTAACTTTTAGCATACAAAGTGGTTTCATATGTAGTATCTTACTAAATCATCATCATAGCCCTGTAAGGTCAGTATGACATCCCCATATAAAGGACAGAGATGCTGAGGCTTGGCGAATTCACTTATTGTCCTCTCTACCTACCTAGTAATAAACAGCAGAGCAAGCCTCCTTCCTCGTATATTACACCCAAAATATTCTTTTCCCACAGAGGAGGAAGGCACATGAAATGGTAAAGCTATGGAGGAAAAATAACATGCTGGGACATGAGGACTCCCGTTGTGAGGGATACGGTTATATCCGAGAATTGACACAATGAACGCATGCAAGAAGGGGTGTTATTTTCATGGAGCATGAATCTAGCCTATGGCAGAGACTTCTGAGGAAGGTCAAAGCTATCAGCTGCCAATTACAGGGAAGTGAAAACCAATCAAAATAGAAAACCGTATGGAAGTATCCTGAGATACTGTGAAATCTGGGGTATAAAATAAAAGACTTAGAAAACTAAAGAAATAAAGGACATAGGGGCACAAATGCTGAGAATAAAATATGAAATGAAATATGAACTATCAGACACACATTGGAGTAATTTTTTTATTTCAGGGCCATAGCTTCAAATGTAGGAATGACAGATGTAGGAATGACAGATATTTGACTAAGAATGGAGAGCATTTTTCAAAGACTGAAAAGAATGTTTAGACAGAACCCAACTCCTCTGGCCAAAGGGGCTGTAAATGGAAAACAGATGGGAAGGGGGAAAAAAACACCTAGACAAAATTGAAATGGGTTTCCATGGATGACATTCAAGAAGGCTGGGAAGAATTTCAACAGGAGGGAGATGCTGGGTACGTTAGTGAGCAAACAATGGGAAGGGACATCAGGAAACAAACATACACAGCAGATACCCGGATATCGTGCACAGAACATGAGCAACATCGTAACCTTGAGATTACAGCACAGGGTGACAAACAAGACCTCGGAGATACCACCGGGGGTTGGCGTGAGGGAACGGGTCCATGGGAACAGACTGACAGAAGGGTGTGCTGTGCGCAAAAGACCTGTTGGGAGGAGATGGAGCAGCGCTGTAGGCTGCGATAACAACAGAGTCAGAGGAATTCCTGAACACTTGGATGAAGATGAAGGGAGAGAGGAGCAGAAGTAACGCTGCGAGGGAAGCAGAGCTGAGCCACTTGGAGGAAAGCCACACAATTGGCAGAACACACACAATGGAGATACCATTCTGGGTACTTCATTCAGATAAAAGCAGATTCTTTTACTTGCCTTCCTGACTATTTCGTGTCCTATGAGGTAGAGGAAGGAATAAAAATAACTGTACTCTGACTGATTCCAACCAATGGGAAAAAGCAATTTGTTGGAGTGAAAGGGATGAGCACCTTTTAAGGGAGGGAAAGGTTGAGCTGGATAAAATGTATACCGAGGACTTTAGGAAGCTAGATTTCAAAATATTTTAAGAAAATATAGGCATAATTCCACAAGTTTCCAAAAGGAGACGGTACCAGAAAGGTGCTCAGAAACATGACTATGGGAAATTCCAATGAAAAGAAGAGAGGTGAGAAGATTCTTAAAGAAGTTAGCATGATGGCACATGGCACTTTAAGCGAGGGTATAGGATGAACATTCAAAGAGATGGAGGCAGCCCAGACTGGTTTGGCTCAGTGGATAGAGTGCTGGCCTGCGTACTGAAGGGTCCCAGGTTCGATTCCGGTCAAAGGGCATGTACCTTGGTTGCGGGCACATCCCCAGTAGGGGGTGTGCAGGAGGTGGCTGATCCATGTTTCACTCTCATCATTGATGTTTCTATCTCTCCATCTACCTTCTTCTCTAAAATCAGTAAGAATATATATTTTTAAATTCCTTCATTTTTAATGCTAGATAATATCCTATTGTATGTATATGCCATATTGTGTTTACCCATTCATCCGCCTATAGATATTTGGGTTGTTTCCACCTTTTTTTCTTTTTAATATATTTTATTGATTTTTTACAGAGAGGAGGAGAGAGGGATAGAGAGTTAGAAACATCGATGAGAGAGAATCCTCGATCAGCTGCCTCCTGCACGCCCCCTACCGGGGATGTGCCCGCAATCAAGTACATGCCCTTGACCTGAATCGAACCTGGGACCTTTCAGTCTGTAGGCTGACACTCCATCCACTGAGCCACACCGGTTTTGGTGTGTTTACACCTTTTGACTAAAGTGAGTTATGCTGTTGTAAACATGGGTGTACAAGTATCTGTTTGAGGCCTGACTGGTTTGACTCAGTGGATAGAGCATTAGCCTTTGGACTGAGGGGTCCTGGGTTCAATTCCAGTCAAGGGAATGTACCTTGGTTGTGGGCACATTCCCAGTGGGAGATGTGCAAGAGGCAGCTAATCGATGTTTCTAACTATCCCTCTCCCCTCCTCTCTGTAAAAAAAAACAAAACAACAACAACAACAAACAAATATCTGTTTGAATCTACTTTGAATCTTTTTGGGTATATAACCATAGCGGAATTCCTGGATCAAATGCTATTTTCATGCTTAATATTTTTTTAATACCGTATTTGCCGGCGTATAAGACGATTTTTTGGCCCTGAAAAATACATATTTGCCGGCGTATAAGACGACTGGGCGTATAAGACGACCCCCTAACATTTCCACTAAAAATACAGAGTTTGTTATATACTCGCCGTAAAAGACTACCCCCCACTTGGAGGCATATTTTTGAGGGCCAAAAAATCGTCTTATACGCCGGCAAATACGGTATATATATTTTATTGATTTTTTCAGAGAGGAAGAGAGAGGAATAGAGAATTAGAAACATCGATCAGCTGCCTCCTGCACACCTCCTACTGGGGATGTGCCCACAACCAAGGTACATGCCCTTGACTGGAATCGAACCTGGGACCCTTTAGTCCGCAGGCTGACCCTCTATCCACTGAGCCAAACTGGTTTCGGCATGCTTAATATTTTTTGAAGAATAGTCATGGTGGCTGCACTATTTACATTCCTACCAGCACCGCACAAGGGTTGCAATTTCTCTGCATCCTGGTATCCCTAAGGGCAAATATTGGAGATTCATTGACATAGGCAGGACCAGTAATATAATCGCTTCCCAATAAATATGAAGAACAAATGATAATAAACCGGTTAACAAATAAACATGGTTACCAACAAAAAGTCAGCTACGATTTTCAGTTCAAAAGGCAAGCCTGGTATGCTTGAAATAAATGCATTAAAATCAGCTTTAGCCAGAAATGAAAAACCTGTTGAGTGAGAAAAAGAATGAATTGGGGGAAAAAGAAAACAAAACAAGAAAAACAATCACAAAACTATTTAAACACATTGAACTTTAGCAAAAGATATATATTTCACAATTTATATTGCTAACAATTTTTCTACTCTTGCAAAACTAATGAGAAAATCAGGTCAAATGAGAAAAAGGAATGCTGGGTTGTGTAAAGGATACTGTTTAAACATAAAACATGTGAATGTCAGGCCTTTGCCCCACTGGCTGGCTGACTGCACCATAAAACCAGCTTTTCAAATCGTAATAGCTAAGTAGAGAAAAATACTTTTAGGGGTATCTATGAGGTGTGTATGACAGCTGAAATTCTGGAGATTAAGAGCCATCTATCTGTATGTCTAAATGACTTTTCAAAAGATTGTAAAAAATTGTAAACTCACCAGCAAACTATGAGAACATCGTTCCCATACTCTCCCTGGGGACAGAAGTTCCTGCACTCAGGACAATTCCAAACCTTGCCCTATGTATGTCATCTGGCTATTCAGCTGTATCTTGTATCATATCCTTTATTATATACCTAGAGGCCCAATGCATGAATTCGTGCCCAGGTAGGGTCCAACTATCCCGCCCCCAACTGGGGTGGAGGAGCTGATGGGGGGCAGGGCCAGCTGGGGGGAGGGACCGCAGGCGGCTGGCTGGCCCCACCCCCTGGTCAAACTCCCAGTCGAATTCCCGGGCCAAGGGGACAATTTTCATATTAGCCTTTTATTATATAGGAGGATAAACTGGTAAACGTGTTTCCCCAAGTTCTAGCAAATCATCAAACTCAAGAAGGGGGTTGTAGGAACTCTAGTTTATAGCCAGTCGGCTGAAGTACCAGTAACAAGCTGGCATTTGTAACTGACATCTGAAGTGGAGGCAGTCTTGTGGGACTGAGCCCTTAGCTTGTGGGGTCTGATGCTATCTCAAAGGTAGATAGTGTCAGAATTTAGTTGAACTGTAGAACATCTAGTTGATGTCTGCAGATAATGGAAGAATGCTCAGTGTGTGTGGGTGGGTAGGAAAATCCTACACATTTGGTGACTGGAAGTATTCAGAGTAACAACTGAGTAGTGAGTATAATAGGAGATACAACAGAGGATCTCCTATTCCATTGGTAGCCTTACAGGAAGAGGCACAGAGGGACAGACATACAAAGGGAGAATATCACATGATGATGGAGGCAGAGATTGAGGTGCTGCCGCTGCAAGCCAAGGAAAGCCAAGGATTGCCAACAAACCAACAGAAGCTAGAAAAGGGCAAGGAAGGATTCGCCTGGACAGGTTTCAGAGGGACCAGAGCCCTGCCAATGCCTTAATTTTGGACTTGTAGCCTCCAGAACTGTAAGACAATACATTTGTATGGCTGTAAGCCACCCAGTTTGTGGTACTTGGTAACGGCAGCCCCAGGAAACCAGGAAGACTCACTAAAGGGACTCTACAATGATGCGGGGGAGGAGTGAAGTATAGGGAGACCACAGGGAGAGTGTAGGACCCTGGAGTAAAGAATAAGGGCTCTCTAGGCCAGAAAGGACAACACAGAGAGCCATTATTAGAAGCTGGAAGGGCAATTCCCCGCAAGAAGAAAGTCACCTGGAGGGTCGCCCTATAGAAGCAATGACCTTGTATCAGGAGCACTGCCAACCACAAAGAGAAATAAATTGCCTAATTTCACTCTCCTCCCTCCCATCTCCCGCTAGGACTCCCCAGGAAGCCAACACTGGTAACCCATACACATACAGGTCAGCCTTCTTGGAGCCAATTGCTGGGTGGAGAAAAGATAGAATGATGGAAGAAGAATGAAAGACATCTGGCACATTCTCTGTAGCAACTCTATTTTTTCCTGAGCACTATTGATCCTCTTAATGTGCTTTCCCCCCCCCCCATTCCATGTGCTTTTAAAAATATTTTTGTATTGATTTCAGAGAATAAGGGAGAGGGAGAAAGAGATAAAAACATAATTGATGAGAAAGAATCATTGATCAGCTACCTCCTGCACACCCCACCCTGGGGATTGAGACAGAAATCCAGGCATGTGCTCTGACCAGGAATCGACCTATAACATCCTAGTTCATAGGTCAATGCTAAAACACTGAGCCACACCAGCTGGGTCTCTTCATATGCTTTTAAAAGACTAATACTTATTATCACTGATCTGTTGTAAATACCTTTAATTTTAGCTTATTATGTGTTTATTATCCCACTAAAAGGGCAATTTTTTCAACCTTTTTCATGTCATGGCACACATAAACTAATTACTACAATTCTGCAGCACACCAAAAAAAATGTATTTTTTACCTATCTTCCAAAAAAAAAAAAAAATAGGAATGGGGTGAAAAGTACAGCTGAGAGGCAATCAACATTTGAACCAGCACCTGCTGTATTCCAGGATCCCATCTATAAGCTGGGGAAAGAGCTGTGAATAAGGCAGTGAGTTCCTCTCCCCAAGAAGAGACACGGGAAGTGGAGTAATCATGGGAGACAGATAATAAATAAGTTTAAAAATAATTTTAGATAGAGTCATGAAAAAATTTAAATCAGTGTTGTGTTGCACCTATCTCATGGAATTCGGTGGGGATCAAATGAGATTATCCCTGTAAAGTGCCTAGAATTTTGCCATGCGTAAAGTAAAGGGCAATATACTAACTAGGTGTACAGGTTAATAATGTGGATTTTTTTTTTCAATAGATGGAGTTACACATGTTGATATATATGCAATTTGATATGTATGCTGTTTTGTTGTATTGACAAGCTTCAAAACTTCATATGTCAAATTTTCTGAAGTGTTAACATCATAGATATTTTTATGCTTAAAAACGTTGAATTCCATACCAAAAAAAAGAGCACTTGCAGGAAGTTTAATTCATTACTTTACTTTGAAGAAAAGCGCTGCTGTAAGTTATTGTATACTTCGGGAAGCTTATGATGAACATGCTCCATCTCAAGATACTTGGGAACACTGATTTAAATGTTTAAAAGTGATGATTTTAATGTGAAAGACAAAGAATGCCCAGGTCAATTGGAACCACACTTTCATCGTAAAATGATCAGAATGGGCAAGAAGACACGGAAAAGTAATTTTGCTTCATGATAATGCACCATCACATACTTTGAAACCAGTTAAAGACATATTAAAAGATCTTGCCTGGGAAGTATTAACCCACCCACTGTATTCACCAGACCTTGCTCCTTCAGATTACCACTTGTTCCGATCGATGGCACACGCACTTTCTAAGCAGCACTTCAAAACATATAAAGAAGTGAAAAACTGGGTCTCTGAATGGTTTGCCTCAAAACAAGAAAAGTTCTATTGAGAAGATATCTACAACTACCTAAAAGATGGGGAAATGTGTAGCTAGCGGTGGATATTACTTTGAATAAAGCACTTTTGATGTTTCTCTTGAAATTATCTTGTTTTATTTGATCACAATATCCAAATTACTAACTGGTACACCTAGTATGCTTATTGTGTGTTAGGAAAGTTGTTGGAGAAGTCCTGTCTAAGGAAGTAAAATTTAATTTGGAACCTGAATGATGAAAAGGAGTTAGCTATTTAAAGGTACAGGAAGACAGTTTCAAAATGAAATCATCTCAACTGCAAAGGCCTGTGGCTAGAACCAGCTTAGCTTGTTTGAGGGGTGAAAGAAATGTGGTGCAGCCGAAACCGGTTTGGCTCAGTGGTAGAGCATCGGTCTGCGGACTGAAAGGTCCCGGGTTCGATTCCGGTCAAGGGCATGTACATTGGTTGCGGGCATCCCCAGTAGGGGGTGTGCAAGAGGCAGCTGGTTGATGTTTCTCTCTCATTGACGTTTCTAGCTCTCTAGCTCTCTCCCTTCCTCTCTGTAATATATCAATAAAATATATTAAAAAAAAAAAAAAAGAAAGAAATGTGGTGCAGCCGAAACCGGCTTGACTCAGTGGACAGAGCGTCGGCCTGGAGACTGAAAGGTCCCAGGTTTGATTCCGGTCAAGGGCATGTACCTTGGTTGCAGGCACATTCCCAGTAGGGGGTGTGCAGGAGGCAGCTGATCAATGAGAGCATCGATGTTTCTAACTCTCTATCACTCTCTCTTCCTCTGTAAAAAAAATCAATAAAATATATTTTTTTTAAAAAAGAAAAAAGAAATGTGGTGCAGAAGGATGACAGTGAATGAGAAAAAGAAAGACAAGGCCAGAGAACATGGCAGGAGTCAGACCATGGGAGTTGTCCAAGGATAAAGAGGTTGAATCTTAACCTAACGTGTAATTAGTTATTAATATATGTGACATGACTTGATTTATTGTTGAAAAAAGATCACTGACTGCTGGGCAGGCTGTTGGGGGAAAAGAATGGAAATGGAGAGACCAGTGGGAGGTGGGTGAAGGAAGGATTATGGATTAGCCTAGGTTAGTGGTCGCAAACTGCGGTTCTCGAGGCACCTGAGGCTCTTTGGCCCCTTGAGTGTGGCTCTTCCACAAAATACCACGGCCTGGTCAAGTCTATTTTGAAGAAGTGGCATTAGAAGAAGTTTAAAAAAAAATGGCTCTCAAAAGAAATTTCAATCGTTGTACTGTTGATATTTGGCTCTGTTGACTAATGAGAGCTTGCCGACCACTGGCCTAGGTGAAAAAGGAGAAATGGTGAGAAATGGTTGAATTTTGGGATTGGAGAATAAAGTTGACAGGACTTGATAATGGATTAGATGTGGTTGAAGTGGAGAAAGAAGACCTATGAGAGATGGTGACTACATTTTTGGTCTGACCAACTGGGTAAGATGGCGGTGCCAGGAACTATGCTGGGGGAAACTGGGAGAGGAGAAAGTTTCAGGGGGAAGAGAGGCTCTGAGGAGGGGAAATCAATACTGGGCTCTGCTCAGTTCCAAAACAAGGGATGAGACCACCTGGTAACTAACAGTAGTAGATAAAGGAAAACAGAATGGTCTAATCATGTCAGCTTTTTCCTTGAACCACTTAAAGTCAAATGTGCCACAGGGAGTACCTTAACGTCCCCTATTAAGACACAGAATAACCAGGCAGCTCAGAACAAAAGCTCTGGGGCCATTCGGTTTGGGTTCAAATTCGTATTAACCATTTACTAAAGAGGTTGCCTCCACAAACATTCCTCAATGTCTCTCTACCCCAGTTTTCCTATTGGTAAATGGGCATACTATTCATCGCTAACTACTATGGACTGCTTATTATGTTCCTTGTTACTAAGAATTTTACATACATTATCCAACACCCTCCCCTCACCCCCAATAATCAATAGTGTTGAATGCTATTAGTATCCTCATCTGATTGACGAGGAACCAGAAGCCCATACACCCATTCCACAAACCTTGGCGTGTCTACGTGCCTGACCTGTTTCTGTATTGGCTAACAAAACAAGATCCTTGCCTTTGTGCGGCTTCAGTCTGGGGTTTAGAGGAGGGAGGTGAAAAAACGTAAGATGATAAATGCTCTAGAGAGAAAATACAACTGAGCAGGTTCACGAAGCTGGGGAAGCTGCGGCCTTCAGTCGGGTATCTAAGGTAGATCTCACTGAGAAGGTGGCATAGGAGCAAAGATTCAAAGGAGGCAAGAGACCCAGACACCCAGGTGTCTGAGGGAAGAGGGAGCAGCGGGTGCAAAAGCAGCCCGGATGCTGAACACCCACCGCCGCCGCCACCACCCAGAGCTCTCGGGGAGAGAGCCATGGTGAGAGGCAGGAGTTAAGGGCCGCGTTTTAACAGCTTTTTCCCTCTGGGTGAGATGAGGAACGCCCCTGGACAGTTCTGCCCAAAGGAGTGGAGGAGCTTGACCTCCTGTTATCGGCCCTTTTCTTTAGGCTCCAGGTACACGCAGGCCGTCGGGCGCCCGTCTGTGCTCTCACGATTAAGCACCAAGTCACCGCCCACGGGCTCAGTAAGCGCCGGGCTCCTGTCGGTGGTGGTAACCGTGATCCTTTCACCTAAGCCCGGCCCCGACCTACCGCCCTCTAGTTTCCCCAGCTGCAGAGCTCGGAATCCACCGAGTCCAGTCTCCACGTCGCGCTCTCCCGGTTACGTCAACGCGTTGCGCAACTCGAGCCGCCGGACGGAGCCTGGAAGTGGGCGGGGCCGCGTCGGCGAGCGGAAGGCCCGCCCAGGCGGCGGACGCCGGGAGGCCGCCCTTAAGCCCACGAGACGGGGGCCACTGCGCCTGCGCACGCCGCGGGCGTGCCGCAGCCGCGAAGCGCCCCGCCCCGATTCCGGGGCGGAGTTCTGTGGCCGCGCCTGCGCACAGCCTCGCCGCAGCCTGCGCCTGCGCGCTGCGCCAAGCCCGGCCCCATTCCCCCCCGCAGGTTTTTTTCGGGTGGGGGAGGGGGACGCCTCTCGGCGAGTCACGATGATGGCGGCCACCAGCCCGCTGTGAGGAGCTAGCGGGACTCTCTGCTCGTCTCGAAGGGCTTCCCGAGCTTTCCTGCACGCCCCGCGCGGCTGGTGCTCGAGGAGGCGAGGCGGCCCGATCTCGCGGGAGAGGCCGCCAGTCGCAGGCAGGCAGCCGCGCGCGGCCCGAGGCCACCGCGGCGGCGGCGGCGGCGGCGGCGGCGGCGGGGAGAGGCCGCCCCGCTGGGCGAATGTGACAAATCCCCACCCCCACCGCCTTCCTTCCGAGCGCACGCGGAGCGAGAGGAGCGCGGGCGACCCCGGGGCCACGCCGGGCCACAGACCCCGCCCAAGCGGCCAGCACCTGGAGCAGGCGGCGGCCGCGGAGCTGCGCGGCGGCGGCGGCGGCGGCGGCGGCACCATGCAGGTCACCCTGAAGACCCTCCAGCAGCAGACCTTCAAGATCGACATCGACCCCGAGGAGACGGTGCGAGCGAGCGGAGGGGGAGCGCGGGGGCGGCGGGGAGCACGAGGGGGCCGGCCGGGCCTGGGCCGGGGACGGCGCGCCCGAGCGGAGACAAGCCCTGGTGCACCGGGGAGGCTCGGGGTGCGTGGGCCTCGGGCCTCGCGCGCTGGGATAAGGCCCGAGGGCTCCGGGCGCTGGCCGGGCCCCGGGGTGGGGAGGTGGGGGAGGGGGGGTTCCCAGCGTCCCGGCCTTGGTGGCGGGTGGCCGGACCCCGGACCCCGACCCTTCGGCGTTGGCCTCGGGGGGCTTTGTGGCAGGAGTAAGAAGAGGAAGCACAGCGGCCGGGCGCCGGGGGGCCTGGTGGCAAATGGCGTGGAGCACGCGCGCCGGGTGCTGCGGGCCTGGGCCTAGGAGTCCTCGGAGGAGAGAGATTGGGTGGGTGGGTGGGTGGGTGGGGCCAGGGCTTCCTTGGCGGGCCCTCTCCGGTGTGGGTGCTTAGCTGGGGGGAGGGAGATGCAGGCGTCGCCACTTTACCGCTGCGTGGCCCTAGTTAGACGGTAAGCTCTGGGGAGATGGTAACCGGAGATAATGAGCTTTTTTAAAAAAAAAAAAAAAGAAAAAAAAGGGGGTGTCATGTTCCGTCTGTCTCCGGGTGAGGGTGAGGGGTGGAGAAAGTGAATTCCGCGTCCTCTTCTTTCCCCCTCCCCCTCCGGAATTGGTCACTTTTATTTGCCCGTTAAAATCCTTTTATTATAAATCCTTTGGCTGCAAGTTCTCCTGCCAGCGAATCCACCTCCGTAGGTGCACTTGGAGACCTCTGGTGATGAAGGTTTTTGCTTTTAGAGCCCTTCAGATCCAGGCTCAAACCCAATTCCAGGTGAACGAACCGGGCCCTCGGAATTGTAGAACCCTGCGGCTCCAACCTCAATAATAGCAATTTGTGGGAGAGAAAAAAAAAAATAAAAACTTTGAATCTCGTCTGTAGTTAAACCTTTGAACACTTCAGGAGTCCCCATGACAAATTATCATGCAAACTAGTACGTGTGACTGCAGAAAGAGCCCCTGCTGAAATCAGAACAACTTTACACCAAGAAGCCAATAATGCCATAATCTTACACTTATTGCTAATGTTTATCTACACCAGTTGAGGTTGTCCTAGTGCTAAGTTTAAACCGGCAACTTTCTCTCCATCTGTATTTTTTTAAAAAATAGTTAATTCTGTTCTTGGAGACCAGGGGCCATGGTGTTCATTAAATGGACGTGGGTTTCATTGTGACTTTGTACGTACGGACTTGTTATGTACCTGCTTTGCAGAGATGTGAAAACTGAATAGAATTTAAGTTGGTCGTCACTAACTGGAATTGAATTTTAATCGGTGGCTACCTTTGAGAGAGAGGTTAGACTAGTGTATGTTTATCTGTCTCATTTAATGTAAAGTTTTCTACATCTTTAGTTATTTAAGAAACATTACGTAAGCGGCATAGTTTCCAACCTTTTTTGGAATTGTTTTACAAAATGATTTTATTTCAAGATACGTGCAGAAGTATGCGGTGATTAAACTTCTGTAGGTGCAAAAGATATCAGTTATAGACGAGACGTAATTGACAATACCCTGTGGTTTGATACTACTAATAGAAATCAGATTCTTGAATATTCCTTTACTGCTTAGTGTGTAATAATAAGTTATAGGGTGGAAGTTAAAATGCAGCTGTCTTTTTAATGTTTTCAGATAAAACTTTTTTTATTAAATGTCTTTGATTTTGTGTAATAGGCATATGAATTATAAACTTCTAGAATATTATGTTTTCGGAAAGCTAATTGTTACAAAGAGGCTTCTCTACCTTTTTTTCCTACTTGTAGAAACGTAAAAACTAACAGTCTGGGGCAAGAAAGAAAACATAACCTGCTATAGGGGGCATTTTAATTAAAGTGAATTGTAGATTTTCATTTAATGACTTTAAATTTCTTAAATGTTTTAAAAATAGAACTATTTTATTTTTAGAGTGGTTTTTAGTTAATATTTTCAAAACAATTTGAATGTAGAATTAAAATAAAAAAAGAAAATCGTGAAGACCATGTGAGTATTGATCAGGGATGGAGAACCTTTTTTCTGCCAAGGGCCATTTAGATGTTATATTTATAACAACATTGACAGGCCATACAAAATTATCAACTTAAAAATGAGCTTGGTCAAATATTTAATTAACTCACCCCTAATGCCTTGGCAGGGCCATACCAAATTATTAATCTGTCCTTATACGGCCCCCTCCCCTGGTATAGAGACTAATAAGTATCCTGTTTCTAATCTGTTGAGATATCCTAGGTAACTAAGGATATTAGAGATAGATCTCTCTATCTATCTACACACACACACACACACACAGATATATAGATGTCCTATCTAATAAAAGAGTAATATGCAGATTGACCATCACTCCAACACATACGATGGCTGCCCCCATGTGGTCAAAGATCTGCCCCTATGGACACAAGATGGCCAGCAGGGGAGGGCAGTTGGGAGGGACCAGGCCTGCAAGGGAGGGCAGTTGGAGGCGATCAACCCTGCAGGGGAGGGCAGTTAGGGGTGACTAGGCTGCCAGAGGAGGGAAGTTGGGGGCAAACAGGCTGGCAGGGGAGCAGTTGGACATCAATCAGACTGCCATGGGAATGGTTAGGGGGTGATCAGGCTGGCAGGCAGAAGCACTTAGGGGCAATCAGGAAGGAAGGCAGGTGAGCAGTTGGGAGCCAGCAGTCCTTGATTGTGAGAGGGATCCCAGATTAGAGAGGGTGCAGGCTGGGCTGAGGGACAACACCACCCCGTCCTCCCAGCTTCCACCCCGGTGCACCGGGCCTCTAGTGTGTGTGTGTGTGTGTGTGTGTGTGTGTGTGTGTATAAAGCCATCAATCAGAATGCTGTAATCCCTGGAATGACCAGTTGCTATGACACCCACTGCTGCCAGTGAAGCCGCCCGATCCAGGGGTGGGTCCATGGCCCCTCCTCCCAGCACCCCTGCCCCTGATTGTCCACTCCCATCCTGATCGAGGATGGGGAGTCCTGCGGCCTCTCCCCCCAGATAGCTTAACCCCTGTCAGCCCCCTAATCCAATGAGGGGCAGAGCCAGCTGGCCAACCATCCATGGCCCCTCCCCCACGCTGCTAGCCCCTCCTGCAGCCCCTCCCCACAGCCGGCCAGACCCCGCTCTTGCATGAATTCATGCACTAAGCTTCTAGTCTAAAATAATAATGAAAATTAATTATAGTGAGACTTGTAGGGAGATCCGCATTAAATTAGCAGATATTGGTCTTTGAGACCTATTTTGGCTGCTCAAAAGTTTGTCCTTGTTTAATTTTTTATTAGAATGAACTGAGGAAAATAAGTAACTTGAAGTTGCCTTATGGGGGACGAGCAGGAACAAAAATCAGTGAAAGAAAGAATTGAGAGATACTAATAATTATGGGAGTGATTCATTTGTGGAACAAATGTTGAGTGAGCTCTGACTGGAGGAGTACAGGGACTTTTAGGACCTGGTTTGGGTCTTCTGGAAACCTAATTGACCCAGTCCTGGCTCAGGGCTATAAAGGGAAAGGCTGGAGAATTTGTTTCTGTCTTCTGCATGCACCCCACTGGGGACTGAGCCCACAACCCAGGCTTATGCCCTGACCAGGAATGGAAACCTGACCTCCCAGTTCACAGGTTGATGCTCAACCACTGAGCCATGCTAGTCGGGCTGACAAAACACTTATTAGACATTTTGAACCATTGCAAAAGTCTTTTTATTACAAAAGTAATATATCTCATCTTATAAAATATTCAAACAATATAGAAAGAAAATGAAGAAAGCAGTCTTCATTGTGTTGAGTTCTATTTTAAATATATGACACTGTAAAAAAAAGAAATTTAAGCTAGTATATAATAAAGCATTCTGAAATATCTAATAGACTGATACTCAGACAAAATTCTTAAAAATTCTAAAGGTTGGTGGTGTGATGGATATTTAGAGGGAAGTGGAGCACACAAAATTATTTGAGCTCAGATCCATAGTCACTTAATTTTTTTGGTTTGCCATTATTTAAACCCATTAAGGGGGAACAGGTGGATTACAGAAGAAAAGTTGATATTCTAATGCAGTGCAGATCTTATTGTATCAATGAAAAGGACAAGAAAGAATATGTAGTATACAGATTTAATCCTTCAATCTGCTAACCCCTGCCATTGTGTGTTTTCAGTAACTTGACAAAAAATAACAACCCAGCTGAGATGAGACTTTAAATGCACTAGCTGAAATGTAATTGTCTATACTAATAAAAGGATAATATGCTAATTAGGGTGGGCAATTTCCAGATGTCCATCCAGTCAAAGCCATAGCATCCATCTGGACAAAGCCACAGAGGCTTCGAGGCCCAGGACTCAGGTCTCACAGCCGGCAGTGGCAGCAGCAGCAGCGGGATGTTGGGGGCAGCGGCACCTTCCCCTGGTCATCCCAGTTGCCTCCTGCAGAGGGAGGCCAGACTGCAGCTTAGGCCCACTCCCCACGGGTTCACAAGCACAGCGGCAGTGGCCTGAGCCTCTCCTGCTTCTGCAGCTGTCAGACATCTTTCAAGAGCTCCCGGACTGTAAGGGAACAGGCTGAGCTGAGGGACCCTGCATCCCCTCACCCCGAGTGCACGAATTTCTTGCACCGGACTTCTAGTTCTATATAATAAAAGCATAGTATACAAATTGTCCCCTTGACCAGGAGTTGTCTGGGAATTCGACCAGGGGGCGGGGCCAGCTAGGGTTGGCAGCAGTAGGTAGCCAGGGGAAGGGAGGGAGACCAGTGTACGAATTTCATGCACTGGGCCTCTAGTTGTTAAAACATTCAAACATGTAAAGAATTTTTGTGAGTTTATTTGAGCCAAACTCAACAATTGCTAGGAAGCAGAATCTCAACAGATTGGGATAATGCTACAAAGAATAGTGTTTTTTTTCACCATTTTTATACATTACAATCAAAGGAGGAGGCAGAAGTGGGTTAGTTACATGAAATCTATTGGAGATAAATTAGAGAGGTACAAAGCAGGGGAAACCTCTGGAATTGAATAAAAAGTAAAATGATAGACACATACTTCTTTTACTTAGGTGGGTACAGAATATTTAAATCAACAATTAACATTATAACAATAATGAAGGAATTTGTGGTATCTGTCCTCAAGCCCAGGCATTTGGTTTTGCCCTGAGGAGTCCAGAAAAGGGAAGTTACAAGTTACCTGGACATTTCAAAAATATGCTATCTCAGATCCAAAAAGACAATTGGCTCAGTTCAGGTAAAGATTGGCCTAGGTCTTGACTACCCACCATAACTCTATTTAGTTAATGTTTTAATTTCAGACCATCTTTGTGGTGACTTTAGGTCTTAAGAGTTTGCAAGACTGCCATGCAGGCCTTTCCTGAGCTTGTCAGGTTAGCACGTGGCCCCTTTCGTCCACTGGATTATGCTCTTTTATTAATGACATTTTCTTGTTGTGGTTTATTATATTTTAATGCAGTTGTAATGGAGATAGTGCCTTATTGTAGATATTTCTTAGATTATTAAAACATCAAGTAGTAAATATATTAAAATCTAAATTGTAGAGATGAGACTAAGGCTTGTTGGCATATTGGTAAAACAAAATATGGAGAGTACCTGGGAAATCTGTTATAGTTTCTGCCAGACTTCTGCTCATTCTATACCTGGCACACAGTAAGCATTTTAAGATCTTTTGAATGAATTCGATGCATTCTTTTGGTGAACTTGTCAAGTCAGTGAGCCCTCATGTTTGCATGTTGATTCATTCATTTACTATTTGTTGAGTACTTATTAAATGTCACTGCTATCATGGTGCATACATTATAGTGGAATAAATCAGTCAAAAATCAAAATTTTAAAACCAGATAATGGTTATGTAGAGAATTGAAATGGGATGAGGTAATGCATTAGTGCATGTCAGGGTGGTGGCTACTTTTAAATTGACGGATCACAAAAAGTCTTTTAATAAGGTGACATTTAAGCTGAAATCTGAGCAATAGTAAGCACTCAGATGGGGAGTTTCTTTTAAAAAAATATATTTTATTGATATATTACAGAGGGGAAGAGGGAGGGAGAGAAACATCAATCAACTGCCTCCTACACACCCCCTTTTAGAAATGTGTGCCCGCAACCAAGGTACATGTTGACCGGAATCGAACCTGAGACCCTTGAGTCCACAGGTTGATCTACTGAGCCAACGCGGTTAGGGTGGGAGAGCATTTTCTATAGGTAAAGATCCTTAAGCCCTGGCGGGAGTTTAGTTGGTAAGAGCATCATCCCTAAATGCCAAGGTTGTGGGTTTGATCCCCAGTCAGGGCACAAACTTAGAAGCAACCAATGGCCCAGCCATTGTGGCTCAATGGGTTGAGAGTAGTCCCGTGCACCAAGAGGTCACTGGTTTGATTCGGTCAGGACACATGCCTGGATTTCGGGCTCGATCCCCAATAAGGGGGTGTTCAGGAGACAGTCATTCCATGTTTCTTTATCTCTCCACCTCCTCCTCCCTTCCAATCAATGGGAAAATATCCACAAGTGAGGATGAACAAAAACAAAAAAGAAAATTAAAAAAGACATAAAAAATTAAAAGCCTGTTATTGCTGATCTGGTAGGTGGGGTGTGGGGAGCAGGGCAGATAAATTAGAGATTGGATGGAGGGTTAGGTTAGGGGCCAGAATCTGTAGGACTCTGTAATCAGCTGGGGGTTCTCAAGATAGAATAGGAAACCTTTGGGGAATTTTAAACAGAGGTGGAAAATGATTTCTTGTGTGATTTTAAAGAGTTACTTGGACTGCTATATGGAGAATAGATAGTAGAATAAGCAGGAGTGAAAGCAGGGAGACCAGTTAAAAGGCTTGCACGGTTGTCTTAAGCAGTAGATTTTTTTGACCAAGGAAGTAGAAATGGGGGTATGAACAGAAGTGAATGGATTTGAGATAGCTTGGGATTGTAGAGTTGAGACTTTCTTGATGGGTTGGCCTGGGGGGAAAAAAATAAGAAATCAAAGATTAAACCTAGATTTTGGTTGTATAAATTATGTGAATACTTAACTTCTTTTCCTGAGATGTGAAGGGCTGGGAGAGGAGCAGGTTTGGGAGTTGGGATGGGGCCTCAAGACTTAAGTTTAACGGCATTCTTAAACCCTCCTGGAGGCTGCGCTTGGTGCCTCCAGGATATGAGTGAATGCGACAGGAACCGCAGGGGCGTCCAAAGGGCTGCGCCTCCTGGTGGCTCAGCCTCATTTCAGACCTGCGACATCTTGGAGAAGAAGAAGAAAAAAAGACTTAAGTTTAAGATGCCTCTTAAACATTTAAGTGGGGCTGATAAGGAGATTTGGTATGAATCTCAATTCCAGAGAGTTTGGAATCTCTGGAATCAACTGGAGATGGTGACAATAGGCAGCATAAATGGTTGACTTCAGTTCATGGGACTAGATGAGGAATCACCCAGTATCTTTAAAAAAATATATTTTATTGATATTTTTACAGAGAGGAAGAGAGAGGGATAGAGAGTTAGAAACATCTATGAGCGAGAATCATCGATCTGCTGCCTCTTCACACCCCCTACTGTGCCTAGCCTTTATTTTGAACCCTAATGCCTAAACTATTCATCGTATGAATTTAATTAACATCTATGCTATTAGAATTGAGGAACCTTGATGAGAGTATTACTGGGTAATAAGGCCTATGGCTAAATTCTGGGGTGATCTAACATGTGAAGATTGAATAGTGATAAGGTCAAAGAGCAAATCTTTAAGGTAGGAAGGATCCTAGAGAAGAAAATGTTTCAAGAGGGAGGAATGCCCTGACTGGTTTGGCTCAGTGGATAGAGAATCAGCCTGTGGACTGAAAGGTCCCAGGTTCGATTCTGGTCAAGGGCATATACCTTGGTTGCAGGCACAACCCCAGTAGGAAGTGTGCAGGAGGCGGCTGATCAATGTTTCTGACTCCACCTTTTTGTAAAAAAATCAATAAAATATTTTTTTTTTAAAAGAGGAAAAAGTCAAATGTGTCTAATAATTAAGAAATCAAAAGTGAGGTTTAAACCGACATAACTTTTGGTTTTGGCAACTTGGGGATCATCATTGACCCTGATGAGTAGTCTCCATGGAGTGGTGGGGCCAGAGTTAGATTTGAGTGGATTGAGGAATGTTTGGGAGATGAGGAAATGGAGATAGTACATGTGGACATATATTGGTAATTATCCTTGACATCCCCCCTATTCCTGGTATAGCTGTTTTTATCAGTGGGTTAAAAATGTGAAATTGATTACAATATTCTGAGCTTCACAGCTTGTGGTAGACATTGTTTTAAAAAGAAATCCACAGGAGAATAATGAAAAATATATATCGTATGTTTTAAAAAGAAGTAATCACTCCCAGAATGATTAGTAACTTGCCTGGGGTCACATAAATGACCTTGGCATGTAGTTTCAATATCCATGATAGATGGTCCTGCCCATCCTCTGGCCTATTCTATTCCTTAAATTCTCATCCAGTGATCTTTCCTTCTACTCTACATCGATCCCATTGATTAGCAACTAACATTTACCGTTATTGTTAGCTGTAACACTTTCCTCATCCCCACTATCTGGTTTTGGTATCTCACTTTACCTTCTCTCAGATTCCAGTTCTAATTTCTTTTCACTCCTTCCATCATGTTACTGCTTCCACCCATGCCCAGCTACAAATAGGGTTGGTGATTAAAATCATCTACATCAGTGTTTCCCAAAGTGTGGTACACGTACCCCCCGGGGTACGGGAAGAGTTTGGTGGGGAGATGCACTGCACCTTGCTTAGCTGTGCCTAATTCTACATTCTCATGAGTCAAGTCAAGACAGTCTTGTCAGGCGTGAGATGGTCCGATGTGCAAATAAATGTTATTTATAATATAACTTTTATTTATATTTTATTATGATTAATTTTATTTTTTGTTTATTATTATTTTGTGTATGTACCAAAAAAAGAAAAATATATTTTGATTGTTATTAAAATACATCCATTTTTTTTCTTTTTTTTTGACGAGGGGTACTCAGCGTTACGAAAATTATAGAAGGGGTACACATATGTCAAAAGTTTGGGAAACACTGACCTACATGAAGCGTCAGCATAGCATCTCTCTTGAGCCAGGCTGCCAGAGTTTTGGTCCTGCTGTAGCATTTGCTATGTGACCTTGGGCAAGTTACTCAATTATGTACCTGTTTTCATATCTGTAAAATGAGAGCACTGCCACTGGAAGTACTAATTTCAGGGTTGTTTTGAAGGTTATATGAGTTTGAGATAATATACAGAAAGTGCTTAGAACTGTGGTAATACTTGGCAATATGGTCCCACTCCATTGTTCTTGCTTATAAAACTCCAAATGTGATTAAATTCAGCCCGATGTCTGTGCTTGCATCTGTGCAACTGGAAGATGAACACATAGCCACATTGACTTGTCTCACTTAAATTCATGAATATTGGCCTTTGTAACTTGCTCCCTGAGCCCATGCAGCTCAGCTGAGTCATTTCTACCTCTGTGACTTTCTAAATAAACTTTCTCTTATAGCCAAGTCTTGATTTTAAATTCTTTCTTAGCCAAAACTCAAGTACCAATGTTTTTGAACAGATGTCCGGTTTGACTCTAACACCTGGTGCCGTTTTCACAGCCAACAGCTATCTCTGGATGGTGGAAATTGGGATAATTTTATTTTCTTCGTTTTACTTTTCTATGCTCTCCAGATTTTCTTCATTAAAGATACTACTTCTCAACTTAGGGGGAGGGGGAATGATAAAAATAAATTCATAAACATCAGCCTTACCTAGGCCCTATGTATTGCCTGATAGGCATACATTTCCCCATTACATTCACTCCTCCACTGCCCTAGGCAGATTGCATGTTTCCTATCCTTATTTTCAGCTGATAACCCTAGAAATTCGTGCATGAGAGGGTGGGAGTGGGAGGGTCCCTCAGTCCAGCTTGCACCCTCTCCAATCTGGGAATCCTCGAGGGATGGTCTAACTGGGCAGTTGGGCATTCCTCTCACAGTCCAGGTCTGCTGGCTCCCAACTGCTCACCCGCCTGCCTTCCTGATTGTCCCTAACTGCCTCTGCCTGCCAGTCTGATCACCCCCTAACCATTCCCATGCCAGCCTGATTGATGTCTTAACTGCTCCCCTGCCAGCCTGTTTGCCCCCAACTTCCCTTCTCTGGCGGCCTGGTCACCCCTAACTGCCCTCCCTTGCAGGCCTGGTCCCTCCCAACTGCCTTCTCCTGCTTGTCATCTTGTGGTGGCCATCTTGTGTCTACATGGGGGCAGGATCTTTGACCACATTGGGGCAACTATCTTGATTTTGTATGTTGGAGTGATGGTCAATCTGCATATTACTCTTTTATTAGATAGGATAGAGGCCTGGTGCATGGGTGGGGACTAGCTGGTTTGCTGTGAAGGGTGTCCCAGATCAGGTTAGGGTTCCCTTGAGGCATGGGGCAGCCTGGGCGAGGGGCCTGTGGTGGTTTGCAGGCCAGCCATGTCACGTGGTGACCCAAGAGGAGGCCCTGGTATCTGGAATTTACCTTCTACAATTGAAACTTTGTAGCCTGGAGTGAAGCCAAGCCTTTTGCTCACTTTGTGGTGGCAGCCATTTCTGTTTGGATATGTTTACCTTCTATAATTGAAATTATCCTTGAGTGGAGGCCTGGGCCTGCCAGTGTGTAAAAAGCTTGGCTTCCTCCGTTGCCAGGGAAACCCAAGCCTCCCTTCTGGTAGGCATCTTGGTTGTGTTTATTTGCATACTCGCTCTGATTGGCTGGTGGGCGTGGCTGGTCGGTGTAGCAGAGTGATGGTTAATTTGCATAATACTCTTTTATTACATAGTGTTGAGAATATAGAAACAATTGAGACATCTTTTACAAGGGCTTACCAGAGCTACCTACCAGTTGATAACCCTAGAAATTCGTGCACAGGGGTGGGGGGGAGTCCCTGAGTCCAGCTTACACCCTCTCCAATCTGAGACCCCTCGAGGGATGGTCTAAATGGGCAGTCCACAAATTTGTGGACTAGTAGTCTGGTTCACAAATTCATGCACATTGAAAGGAAATTAATTAGAAGAAATATTTTAATACTACTATTCGCCCTTTCTCTATAATGGAAGTGTCAACCAAATTCATGATCAACAATGACAGATGGAAACACATACGTGTGATTGGTGCTGGTGGGAGTTTTATATGTATTGCACATGTGTGAGTCAACTTAGCCTTTCATAGATATAGAATAGACTTGCTTAATTAAACCTGCTTTCTGATGTAGCTAAACTTTTTGCAGCTCAGTGAACCATCCCAACTTCTCTTTCAGGTAGTTGTCAGCAACACAGGAGTAAATATCAACACAAAGCAGATTGTTATAGATTACACAGGGAGAACAAAGGGTAAAATATTTAACTGCAGCAGTGTTTGACTCAATTCTGCACAGTGAAAAAACCTGAAGTTGTTTTCTAGGTCCACCATTTCTTTTCAGTTGGGTCAAGTTTCTAAGCTTTCTAAATCTTCATTTTCCAGCTAATGGAAAGAAAATAGGATTCCATTGAGTATCCTATCTACCTACTCCAGGACTTCTGTAAGGATCAAATGAGATGAGGCATGGGAAAACGCTTCACAGACATTTGGTTAAAGTGTAAAATGTTTCCGCCTGCATTCCTATGCTGAAGGAACTGCAGGGAGGCTAGTTGCTAGGGAGAAGAAGCTGGGCGTTGTTACGTGACATCATTACCTGTAGCCCCCAGCACCCATTTCCAGGCTGGGCTCTGGGCCACATTTTGTGCCCTGGGGTCTTGCCAGCATTGGCTGCAGTTTGGTGGGCTGTCGCTCCAGGGTGGTGGCAGCGGGACCTGTGTCCCACTTGGGGAAAGCCGAATGTTTCTTGGCACCAGGTCCATCGGACTGGTCAGTGCGTGTCATGGCAGCTCCTGCATTGAGTGTCTGTCCCCTGATGATCAGTGCATGTAATAGCAAACAGTCAGATGGTAGGAGGGACACCTAGCATATTAGCTATATATGCACTCAGAGTGCACACAGAGGCTGAGTGCACAAATTTGTGCACCAGTGGAGTTCCTCAGCCTGGCTTGTGGGATCAGGCCGAAACTAGCTCTCCGACATCCCCTAAGGAATCCCAACTTGTGACAGGGCACAGGCGAGGCTGGGGAGGGACTGCAGGATGGCTTCAGGGCACGTCTTGTTCAGTCCCAATCAGCCAGATCCCAGCAGCAAGCTAACCTACCAGTCGGAGCATCTGTCCCCTGGAGGTCAGTGCACATCATAGCCACTGGTTGACTAGTCAACTGCCCCCTAGCAGTCAGCATACATCATAGCAAGCAGTTGAGAGGCCTTAGCATATCATTAGCATCTTATGCTTTGATTGGTTGAACGGATAACTGGACACTTAGCATATTAGGCTTTTATTATATAGGGTAGCTATCTATTGTGGATGGTCATCTTGTGTCCACATAGGGGCAGGATCTTTGACCACATGGGGACAGCTATCTTGATCTTGTGTGTTGGAGTGAGTTATGGTCAATCTGCATGTTACTCTTATTAGATAGGATAGAGGCCTATCTGCATGGGTGGAGGCCAGCTGGTTTGCCCTGAAGGGTCTCTCGGATCAGGATGGGGGTTCCCTTGGGGCGTGGGGTGGCCTGGGAGAGGGGCTTGTGGTGGTTTGCAGGCTGGCCATGCTCCCCAGCGACCCAAGAGGAGGCCCTGATATCTGGGATATATTTATCTTTACAATTGAAACTTTGTAGCCTGGAGCAAAGCCAAGCCTTCTGTTCACTCCATGGCGGCAGCCATTTCTGTTAGAGTTTATTCACCTTCTATAATTGAAACTTGGTAGCCTGGAGTGGAGGCCTCAGCCAGCCAGGGCAGATTGAAAGCTTGGATTCCTTGATCGCTGGGGGCAACCCTAGGCTGCTCTCTCCAGCTCTGTGGCTGTCGCCATTTTTCTTGGGATTTATCTTCTATAATTGAAACTTTATATTCTTGAGTGGAGGCTTAGGGCTGCCAGGGTGTGTGGAAAGCTTGGCTTCCTCTATTGCTAGGGAAACACAAGCCTCCCTCCTGCTCTCTGTGGTGGCAGCCATCTTGGTTGGGATTAATTTGCATACTTGCACTGATTGGCTGGTGGGTGTGATTATGGGTGTAGCTGAGTGATGGTTAATTTGTATATTACTATTTTATTAGGTGGGATTATATGGTCCCCAAAAATGTATACGTACACTTTGAATAAATATAAAGGCAGTGTTTATTAAAACACATTATATTTTCAAAATTGAGCTGTCAGCTTGTTAAAGTGTGTCTACATTTTTGGGAGGACACCTGATAAATGCTTTTGGTTAGTATAGACATTGAATTTTAAAATATATATTTTATTGATTTTTTACAGAGATGAAGAGAGAGGGATAGAAAGTTAGAAACATCGATGAGAGAGAATCATCAATCAGCTGCCTCTTGCACACCCCCTTCTGGGGATGTGCCCGCAACCAAGGTACATGCCCTTGCCCGGAATCAAACCCGGGACCTTTCAATCCGCAGGCCGACGCTCTATCCACTGAGCCAAACCGGTTTTGGCAAGACATTGATTTTTTTTTTTTTTGACTGTGTAATTGTAATTTGCCTGCCCCTGTCATTTGTCCATTTTTCTGTTGGCACAAGAACCTTTTTCTACCATTTCACTTTTCTTAATTTTTTTGACTTGCATTTTTCCTTTTAGTATTATCTTGTTCTATTTGAATTGTGTGCTTAGCTTATTGATTTTCCTTCTTTGTTTAATAATAAACACTTTTAAGTGTTAGTCAGATTACTTTTTTAGCCAAACCATATAGGTATTGATGTGGATAGAGTTCTCATTATTATGTTCTTAATATTCTTTAATCACAATTTTTATTTCTTTGAAGAAATGTCACTTATTAGTAAATGATTGAAATTTTCCCCTACTTTATTTGCAAGGCGTTTTTTTTGTTGTTTATTTGTTTGTTTTTCTCTCTCTTCCTAATTCCTTTTTAAGTATGCAGAGCTAGAGAGTGGTTACTTATTTAGGCTTTTGAAAACAGTGAAATAGTCTTTTTGTGACCTAAACTATTAAAAGAGCCCAATCAGTATAGCTCAGTGGTTGAGCATCAACCTATGAACCAGGGGGCCATAGTTTGATCCAAGTCAGGGCACATGCCCCTGGTTGTCAGCACAATCCCCAGCAGGAGGCAGCCAGTTACGGATTCTCTGTCATCATTGATATTTCTATTTCTCTCTCCCTTTCTCTCTGAAATCAATAAAAATATATTTTTGTTAAGATATATATTCTATATGGGTCCTAGAAATGGAAATACAGTTTTTATTGGGTAGAAATTTTATATCCATTAAATCTTAGATGCCTACTCATCCTGACCTGTCTCAAATGAGATTCTTGCTTGTTTCTTTTATTTTTTTGTTTCATACATTTACTTTTTTTCCCCCCAAACATTTTTGTGCTACATTAATTTACCATTCAGCAAGTAATAACTGAGCACCTATTATGTGCTTAACCACTGTGTACTGTTCTTAGTACTGGAGTCACTCATAGTGACATGTGTGGTCTGTGATTTATGATTTTCTCTTTTATTAAAAAAAATATATTTTATTGATTTTTTTTTTTTTTTTACAGAGAGGAAGGGAGAGGGATAGAGAATTAGAAACATCGATGAGAGAGAAACATCAACCAGCTGCTTCCTGCAAACCCCCGACCGGGGATGTGCCTGCAACCAATGCACATGCCCTTGACAGGAATCGAACCTGGGACCCCTCAGTCCACAGACCGACACTCTATCCACTGAGCCAAACTGGTCTCGGCACTTCTTTCTTTCTTAAAAAAAAGAAAAGAAAAGAAAAGTGGAAAGAAATATACGCTATTTAACTTTAACAGTCTTTTGATAAAATATTGTAAAAGTATGATCATTATGTTTTTTGAAGCATTAATGTATATTAAAAATGTTCCCTGCATCTCTTATTCAGATTCTGGGTTGTCATTTATTCTTTAGACTTTCCAAAAACAAAAATCTTTATTTTTCCTACAGGTGAAAGCACTGAAAGAGAAGATTGAATCTGAAAAGGGGAAGGATGCCTTTCCTGTAGCTGGTCAGAAGTTAATTTATGCAGGTATGGATTGAACATTGAAATTAATGTGCCATTTTCTTCCTCCTATGATATTCTTTTAGTTTTAGAAAAGAAATTGCACTACTAACCTTATAGTAACCAGGAAAATGTTAATTAAAGGTAGACTTGACATTTGACTTTTGTGGAGAAAATGCTTTTCCATGTTCTTTAAAATTAGCATAACATCATCATTGTAGATGTTGGATGCCCATGGATTCATCTCTTTCTAGATAGTATTTTCTTAACTGAAATAATTTAAAGAAAACACCCCAAAATTAGGAATCAGCAGCCTAAAGAGGCAGGTTGTTGGTGACAGACATAAAACTATAATTTCTGGTTCCTAGTCTTGGTCTGTTTTCTCAGTTCCATAGAGTGGAGAGACTATTCTTTTGGTTTTAATATCTTTAGCTTTTATTCAATAACTTTTTTTAAATGGAAGATAACTTCAAGGAAAAGGAAGCCTGAGGGAGTCCTGACCTCACATTTGACCGTTAGCATTACTGATCTGGTTTTTTATTGCTTAAAGTATTATATGTTTTCATTTTCCCTGATTGACTCCCACCCTCAACTCCTGCCCACTGAAGTCTTATGTACTTCTTTGTGTCTTACCCAACTGCTCTATATCATCTTGTCATTACTATATACCAAATCATTTTCTGAAGTAGTTTAAAAAAAAAAAAAATATATATATATATATATATATATATATATATATATATCATTTTATTGGTTTCAGAGAGGAAGGGAGAGGGATAGAAACATCAATGATGAGAGAGAATCATTGATTGGCTGCCTGCTACACGTCCCCCACTGCAGATCGAGCCTGCAACCCGGGCATATGCCCTTGACTGGAATCGAACCTGGGACTCTTCAGTTCACAGGCCAACAGTCTGTCCATTGAGCCAAACGAGCTAGAGCAGAAGTACTTTTTATTGAGGATCATTTTTATAGCATTAGAACATTTCTGTCTTGCCAGGTATCTGGTATTTGTGGGAGCAGAAGTTTTTTTCTCCTTCCCGCTTGAAGAAAGATTATAAGTTGTTTCCCAAGAAGGATCTTTATGCAATCTCAATATTATATTTTACTTGTCTTTATACTTTTTTTTTCCTTAGGGCCTTGTTAATATTTCCTTAACCATCAAGTAATTTTATTATAAGAAATTTTTAAGAATTGCTTGGGATATCTATATACTGTTTGATCTTAGTCAAGTGCTTATGTCTTCTTAACTGTGTTGAATTGCGTTTCCATTTGTATTTATCCTCATCTTGACTGATTGGTAAACGTTTTTCTTTTGGGAAAGTATTTTAATTGATAGGATTGATGTTGATTATTGTTTTAACTTCAGTTATATTGATGTCAAAGGTTACTGTGCCTTAAATAATTTTTTTTCTTCATTTTACTAGGTAAAATTCTCAATGATGATACTGCTCTAAAAGAATATAAAATTGATGAGAAAAACTTTGTGGTGGTTATGGTGACAAAAGTAAGTTTAAGCCTTGTTCCTTATATCTTCATGTATGTCAGTTTTTAAATAATGATGCTAAGTACAGCCATTACACCTTTGAGTGAATACAGTTATGCATATTCATAGCAGTGTGCACTTAACTATTTTTTTTAACTTTACTAGAAGCCGGGTGCATGAATTTGTGCACCAGAGGGAAGGGGTCCCTCAGCCTAGCCTGTGAGAGGGTGCAGGTCAGGCTGAGGGGCCCTCCCCCCACCCACCCCCTATGCATGAATTGCATGCACCAGGCCTCTAGTTTTACATGGGATTCCAGTGATATTTGTGGTTGCTTTACTTTCAAGTTAGTAGTAGAGGCTAGCCATTAGAAGGCAAAGACTGATATAATTGGGCATTATGGAAGCAATGAGAAATGATCTCATTATCAAGAAGAGACAGGAAAAAGTAATTAAGGTGAAAAAAAACTTGAAGAAGGTTGGTTTGGTACTATTTAGAAGCAAGTTTAAATTGCTGTTTGTGGCAACAGTGACCTTGAGGACATGGTATGCAAAAATATTATAGTGGTAACAAATGGTCTTAAGGAAAATATTAAATGGCCAAAATGTATTTATTTAAATTACATTTTAATCTAGATTGGAGTTTTAGAACAATAATGATCTGCAATGTTAAGTCAACAGTTTAAAAAGTTATAGAGCTAAATACAAGAGTCTTAGAATAGGAAAAGTAGGTGATGAATGCTATTACTATTTTTTTAAGCTCCCTATTTTGCCCTAGCTACTTTAAAAAAAAATAATTCTTTATTGTTAAAAGTATCACATATTCTCCCCTTCTCCCCTCCAATCCAGGCCCTCACACCCCATATATGTATGGCCTCATCTATGTCTGTGAGCCATGCATATATGCATACAAAGTCCTTGGTTGATGACCATCCTCCCTTTCTTCCCTCCAAGATTCCCTTAGACACCTTTTTTCTATTGCAGTCTGTACTGGCTCAAATTGAACAAGACATAAGTCAGCAAATTGCGTTGAATTTTACCATTTTTCTCAAAACAGTTACCTTTTGTCATTAAGAAATTTATGAGCTAAATAGGTAGTGATTGATAGGCCTTAAGAGAATAAAAAGACTTGTAACAGTATGATTTTTACCCATATGTAATTTTGCTTTTTGTTTTTGTGGGAATCATGGCTTTTTCTAGTTCAGAAAGTTTGGAACATGTGGTTATAACTTTATTTGGCCTTTATTTTTTTCTATTTTTTTCTTTTTAATATATTTTTATTGGTTTCAGAAAGGAAGAGAGAGAAACATCAATGATGAAAGAAAATCATTGATTGGCTGCCTTCTACATGGCCCCACACTGGGGATTGAGCCCACAAACCAGGCATGTGCCCTGACCAGGAATTGAAGCATGACCTCCTGGTTCATAGATCAACGCTCAATCATGGAACCCTTGCTATCTGGGCTGGCCTTAATTTTTCTGTTTAACTACCTACAGATCTCAGAAGTTATGTTAACTTCTTTGTACTTATACCTTTCTGTTTTAATTCTGGCTTTTTTTTTTTTTTTTTTTTTTTTTTTTTTTCATATTACCTTACTATGAAGGCTGAAATTGTTTGGCTAAAGCTAATTGAGATTGATAGTTAAGATTATGTATATGCTGCCATCCCCTTTGAAAGAGTAACAGTGATTCGGAGTCTTAATGTTGACTCTATTATATCACTTTACAAAGTTACTTTCAAGTTACAAGTTGTTATTAGGTTTGTAGCATCCTGTAACAATAAAGTCTAATTAGAGATCAGGTAATAATGTTGTATTTTATAATCTTTCATTGTTTTGCTTTTTAATGTGTTTAGCCCAAAGCCATAACAACACCAGCACCAACAACAACGCAGCAATCAACTCCTACCACCACTACCACAGTTAGTTCTTCCACAGCACCAGCTGTGGCTCAGGTCCCAACCCCCACCCCTGCTGTGGCTCCCACTCCCACTCCTACTCCCACCCCCACTCCTATTCCTACTCCTACTCCGACTCCTACTTCTGCTCCCACTCCTACTGCCACACCTACATCTGTCACTCCAGCATCGACGACAGCATCTTCTGAACCTGCACCTGTTAGCGCCACAAAACAGGAGGTCCCTGCAGAACAGCCAGCAGAAACACCAGTGGCTACTAGCCCAACATCAACTGACAGGTGAGAACTGGATGCTAGAAAATTGGATCTTAAAATATATTCATAACACCGTCTTCATGCATGTGTTTATTTTTCTGTTCAAATTAACTTTGAACTCTGATTTTTTTTAAAAAAGGTATCAATTCTGTCTAAGTTTCCATAATTCAAATTTTTGTATGCTCTGCTTTATTTTTCCAGAGGGAAAAGGAAAGAGGATCAAAGTCATTGATTTTGTGTAGAAAAGTCTGGAAATATAAATGACCAAAAATAACTATAAAATAATACTATATTATAACATGACATATTATAAATCATTTGCATGAGTAATATTATGTCCAGTGTGGTCTTTGGAGCTGTTTCTATTTTGTGGCTTTAGTGCAACTCAGGACCTCAATGGTAGTAGCTAGAGTCCTTGGGATCAGAACCAGTCACAATAGAAAACTGCAGCAATTTACTCTTATTTCCCCAAATTACGCACCTCAGAGAAGGATAATACAAGAAGGGGAAGGGTGAGAGGAGCTCAGAAAACAAACCACTTAGTTGTGCCCTAAACATTTAGTGGGCCTGTAAGACACAAAACTTAGTGAGATGATTCTCAGGAGGTATTCTGGTATGAATTTGAAGGGTATAAAAAGTTGTTTCATTACCACTGGCCTAACATTTTATTAATAGGGATTTGTTTCTTAGGTCAGTTTTGTTCTTCAAAAAGTATTACAATGCAAATTCCACTCCTAATTGTTGATAGCTAACTTAGAGAAACTGCACTAGTGCACAAGAACTGTATTGTTGCACTAGCCAATTTGGCTCAGTGGATGGAGCTTCGGCCTGCGGACTGAGAGGTCCCGGGTTCAATTCCAATCAAGGGTATGTGCCTTGGTTTCGGGCACATCCCCAATGAGAGATGTCCAGGAGGCAGCTGATGAGTGTTTCTCTCTCATTGATGTTTCTGGCTCTCTATACCTCTCCCTTCCTCTCTGTAGAAAAATTAATAAAATATATTTTTAAAACTGTATTGATTTTAATTGACAAATTTGACCACACTAAATGTTCATTAGTAAGGAGATGAATTGATTTGTGACCTGTTCATATTAGAGAACACAGCGCTACTCAGAATGCAGTGATGAGAAGGTAGTATCCGCATCACTGGGAGTTTAAGTTAATTCTTAAGCTTCACCTCAGATCTCTAAATCAAAATTATCTGGAGATTGGTCCCAGAAGTTGCTATTTTACCAAGCCTGGTGAATTCTTAGGCTTACTAAAGTTTGGGAAGCTCTGATATCCAGTACTACAGGTCAGTGAAAATATGCAGTATATATTTGCATTAAATGAATATGGTTTTAAATATAAAAAGCAGATTATAAAATAATATAGATAATAACCATAAACCAAACAAGCCACAAATGACATTGTGCATTTCTATGGGTATGCATATTAATGTATAGAAAAACAGTACCAAAGGGATAATACGTTGACTGACTGATAAATGATTTCCTCTACGGATAGGAAGGAAAGAAGTGGTGAGGCAAAATCAACACTGAAGAATGGTAGTTAATGATACCTCAATCTTAGCTGTAATGTTTAAAAATAAATTTTAAAATAATGTGTAGCCTGACTGTTGTTGCTCGATGTTGACCTATGAACCAGGAGGTCACAGTTCGATTCCTGGTCAGCGCTCATGCTCTGGTAGCAGCTTGATCCCCAGTGGTAGGTGGACTTGCGGTAGGCAGCCAATCAGGGATTCTCTCTTATCATTGATGTTTGTATCTCTCCCTTCTCTGAAATCAATAAAAACATTTTTTAAATAGAACAGTGTGCCAAAAAAAGCACACATTATTCCTTTTTTTAAAATCGATTGTTTATTTAAATCTTCACCCAAGGATATTTTTCCATTGAGTTTTAGAGAGAGGGAAGGACAGAGAGAAACACATCAGTTAGTTGCCTCCTGCACAAGCTTTGACCAGGGCCCTGACCAGGAAGGCGCCTGCAAGGTTCGTGCCCTTGATCAGAATTGAACCTGGGACCCCTTGGCCACCAACGCTCTTGCCACTGAGCCAAATCAGCCAGGGCAGCACACATTATTCTGTAAAAGAGCAATTATGAAGAAAGCTAACCCTACTAGGTAGTAAAATGTATTATGCACAGTAACGATTATAATTTAGAATAGCTCTTATTAAAAAGATTTCTCATGCCGAAACCGGTTTGGCTCAGTGGATAGAGCGTTGGTCTGCGGACTGAAGGGTCCCAGGTTCCCAGGTTCGATTCCAGTCAAGGGCATGTACCGTATTTGCCGGCGTATAAGACGATTTTTTGGCCCTGAAAAATATGCCTCCAAGTGGGGGGTAGTCTTATACGGCGAGTATATAACAAACTCTGTATTTTTGGTGGAAATGTTAGGGGGTCGTCTTATACGCCCAGTCGTCTTACACGCTGGCAAATACGTATTTTTCAGGGCCAAAAAATCGTCTTATACGCCGGCAAATATGGTACCTTGGTTGTGAGCGCATCCCCGGTGGGGGGTGTGCAGGAGGCAGCTGTTTGATGTTTCTCTCTCATTTATGTTTCTAGCTCTCAATCCCTCTCTCTCTTCCTCTTTGTAAAAAATCAATAAAATATATATTTCAAAAATATATATTTTATTGATTTTTTACTGAGCAATTATCCAACAGAAACTTAGTCCCTTTAAATTGGTTTACTTTCAGTTACAACTTGGATTTAACTCTCTTTTGCACTTTTTGGTTATGTTGTGTTCCTTTACTTAGTTGCCTTCTTTTTCCAGTTTTTGTGTTCAAAACTTAGCTATAAGATCTAACTAAGTTCCACTATGTAAAGGCTTTCCAGGTCTTTCTAGCTTGATGTAGTTTCTATATGTGCTAGTTATCATGTACTGCTTTGGTATTTCTACTGAGATTTGACTTACAGATTATTTAACTTGTGTAAATTATTTCAGGGAATAGTTGTTCATTATCTTTATTATATTCCTTAAATACTAAGCTATCTGTGAGGATGTTATTTTTTAAATCTTTGGACATTTAAAATGATGGATTTGCAGAATGGAATGAGTATTAAGGTGAAAGTTCTCCCAAGCCATACATGTAATAGATAAATAAAGCTTTGGGATTTAGCCAGACTTAAGTTTAATTAAAAAATCAAAGTATCTCTACAAATTAGATAGTTAGTAAACTTTAATATAAATTTTACATTCTTTCTGATATATTTTCTAAAATCTTTTACAGTACATCAGGAGATTCTTCTCGGTCAAATCTTTTTGAAGATGCAACAAGTGCTCTTGGTAAGTATCTACATTGTTAGTTACCTTATAAAAGATAGGGAAGAGGTTTAAGTTTAATTCTCTGAATTATGATAATATGTTTGTTGTGGTTGCTCATAATCATCCAAGTTGATTTAGATAATTTAATTAATAATAATTTAATAATAATAGCTTTTTAAATTACTGTTTCATACATTGATTCCTTTTTTCCCCCTAAGATGGCTTGTTTTAAAATTTTCAGTTAGATTTGACATTTAGTATTATGTTAGTTTCAGGTATACACATAGTCATTTGACATTTATATAACTTACAAAGTGATCCCCCCAATAAGTCTTATACGCACCTAAGCGACCAGTCTACTGACCAGTCGACCTTTTAACCATTTGCATTGACACAGACTGACCACCAGGGGCAGAGGTCTGAGCTTGCACAGCTCAGCTGACCTACGTGTGTCAGATGCAGCTGGCTGTGTGTGGTGGGGGGAGTGAGAGGGAGCAGTGTGGCCACCCAGGCTCAGCTCAGGCTCCTCCCTGGCCACCTCCTGCCTCCTGCTTCACACGCTACTACACCCCCCTGGGGATGTCTGACTGCTGGTTTTGGCTTGCTCCCTGCTCCCTGGACGTCATAGCGACTGGTGGAACGGTCAGACACTTAGTATATTACGCTTTTATTATATAGGATGTCCCTAAGCTGTACTCACACCCCCATGACTGTTTTGTAACTGTGAATTGTACTACTTAATCCCTTCACCTTTTGACCCAACTCTTCAATCCCCACCCCATCTGGCAGCCATCTGTTTATTCTCTGGATCTAGGAGCTTGTTTCTGTCTTACTTGTTCTTTTATTTTGTTTTTCAAATTTCATATCTAAGTGAAATCATATGGAATGTGTCTTTTTCTGTTCAACCTATTTCACTCAGCACCATACATTCTAGATCAGGGCTGGGCAAACTACGGCCCGCGGGCCGGACCCGGTGAATAAAACTATTGAATTAAAAAAATAAAGACCGTACCCTTTTATGTAATGATGTTTACTTTGAATTTATATTAGTTCACACAAACACTCCATCCATGCTTTTGTTCCGGCCCTCCGGTCCAGTTTAAAAACCCATTGTGGCCCTCGAGTCAAAAAGTTTGCCCACCCCTGTTCTAGATCCATTCATATTGTCAGAAGAATACATTGAATTCTTTAAATTGTACTGTTAGAGTCAAGTGTACTTTTTTCCTTAAAGCACATCATTTTTATTTTCCAAATGAACTTTAAATGTTATTTTAACAAAGCTTGACCTGTGTATTATAAAATGTTTTAAAATGGGTATAAAACGTTATTAAGATCTGTCTCACACTTCATCTTTATTCACTTCTAGCCTTTATTTCAGCTTATAACCTTGTAGGTTCTCATTTTTACCTTGTTGCTTATATTGTACTTGGAGTGGAAATGGCTTTTTATTCCAACTTCTATTTTTACATACTGAATAATGTCTTTCCATCTTGTCTCCATACCTATTCTAGCAAAATCAGTTTTATTTTCCCTTCATTTTTCCATTCTTTAAACTGCCAACTAGAAAACTGTAATCTCTACCAACTCCTTAATTTCCACTTGACTCATCTTTTATTGTGCCATCTGATTCCTCTTTGTTCCCTTCCTTGCTTGTATTATCATCCACCCTCTACCAAAACGTTGCCATCATCCTTGGCCCTCTGCCTTTTGGCCTAATGAGACCAGGAGTCTTCTTCCCAGAGTCTCTGCTGCCATTTATTTGCTATAGTTCATGCCCTTTCCTCACTGATATTCTTGAATTATCTGCTTATAACTGGCCTATTCTCTGCCATAGTGGACTTTCTAAAAGGTAAATCTAGTAATGTTATTGTTCATTGCACAGCTCATAGTGATCTAGAAGATAAGTCCAAAGGGTCTTCATCATTACTTCTTTTTATTTTTAATTAAATATATTTTTATTGATTTGAGAAAGAGAGAGACATCAGTGATGAGAGAGAATCGTTGATTGGCTGCCTCCTGCACATTCCCTACTGGGAATCGAGCCCACAACATGGCCCTGGGCATGTGCCCAACTGCTTAGCTACCCTTACTGGGCCATCACTACTGTTTTAGCTTATGTCTTACGTTACCCATTCCCTAATTTTTTTTTTTTTTTGAGTCATTAGCCTTTGTACCTTTTTTCTTTTATTGATTTCAGAGAAGAAGGGAGAGGGAGAGAAATAGAAACATTAATGATGACAGAATCGTTGATCAGCTGACTCCTACATCCCCCTACCAAGGATCAGGTCTGCAACTCAGGCATGTGCCCTTGACCAGAATCAAACTCAGAACCCTTCAATCTACAGGCCAATGTTCCATCCACTGAGCCAAACCGCTGGGGCAGCCTTTGTATTTTTAATATCGAAAAATATCAAAATACAACTTGATTAATTAGGAAGCATAATTTTAAGAGACACAGCATGCTTAGGTGTAAGGGCTCTGGAGTCCGGCAACCTGTGTTTGTGTCTCTGCACCATGACTTACCAGCTGTCCCGAATGGCATTAATTGGGTCTTTGTTCTCTTATTTTTCCCAGGCCGGGATGATTTAAACTATGTATTTTCTAATTAGGGAGGCATATATAAACCATTTGCTCTTAAGTGTCCTTGGTTAGGTAAGATAAGGTCTTGCAGTTCACAAGGTGGCTGCAAGCTGCCCAAACTGTTTGGCCTTGTTTAATTTTATTATCTCAGTTTCCCCATTGCAGTTGTCCTGGGATTTTCCTGGCTTCTTACTATCCTGCCACAATAGGCTAATAGATTAGATGTGAAAACGGGAAGGGAATTGAAACCACTGAGGTTTTTGATTCAAGAATTTGGATGGATAGCGGTGCTATTTATTGAAGTGGAGATCGAAGATAATAATGGGGCATATTGAGGGGGAAATCTTTAGAGAGCCAAAGTCATGTATTGGTATTAGTTTAGGAGTGAGTGGAATGTGAGGAAATGGACACAGTATGTGCAGAGAGCTATGGCTGTGAATGGGAGAGAGTAAACAAATGGACCAGTTCTTGAAAGAGGAATTGGGATATGATGAAGGGAGGCCTGTTTTTGTTTTTAGAATGACATTCAAGGACATAGTTAACTTCTGATCAGGATATTGAAGTGGAAAGGGAAGGGTGGAAGATGGACAAGAAAAAAGTGAGGAAAAAGTGACATACTGAATGATAGTGCTTGATTCATTGTACCAGCTTTCTGTGGTACTTGAAATTCTAACTTTCTAGCTTTTAACCTCTTTCCCCCTTCTACTTTGATAATAAAAGGTATCAAAGGAAAACAACTTTTATGGCAGAGCTGATTGCTTGAAATGGTCCTCTTATTTTCAAAGTCATATTGCTGTCCTGGGCTATCTGCTAATTCAGCTGTGGGCAAACTACAGTCCGCAGGCCGGATCCAGCCTGTTTGGCTGTTCTATCCAGCCCGCGGAGCCAAAAGAGTGGAGGGTTCTCTTGCTCTCCCCTCCGCTCCTTCACCAGCAGCCCAAGGTGAGAGTGCCAGCATGGTCAGGTTGCTTTTGTTCCGGCCCTCCGGTCCAGTTTAAGAACCTATTGTGGCCCTCGAGTCAAAAAGTTTGCCCACCCCTCTCTAATTATATCCTATATTTGTGCTACATTTATACCCTATATTTTTATTGTACTTATTAAACATACTGTATTAGTTTTTTATTGCTACTTATTATTTGCAATAAGTTACCACAAACTTAGTGGTATAAAACAATACAGATTATTATTACTTATAGTACTATAGGTTAGAAGTCTAACATGGACTAAAAATCATAGGACTAAATTACTGTGCTAAAATCAGGGCTGCATTCATTATTTTCTGGGGATTCTAGGGGAGGATTTATTCTTTGTCCTTTCACCTTCTAGAGGCAGCATAGCATTTCTTACTCTGCCTTTTTCTCCTTTTCTTTACATCTGTTTCTCTGATCCTCTTATCTGCTTCCCTCCTATTTTTAAGGACCCTTGTGTTGGGCCCACTCACATAATCCAGGATAATTTCCCTAGTCAGCTGATAAGCAACCTTCCCATTTGCCAGGTCATCTAACATATTTACAGGTTCCAGGCATTGGCATGGGTGGAGAGGCATTATTCACCTAGCACGTACATGTTGTAGTTCCTACTGTTACTCATCTTTGTATTCCCAGCACTTCAGTGCCTAAAACTTTGTATATATTCAAGAAGTATGGAGAGTGTTTGGCATTAAATGTTCTCTTTCTTTTCCCTCCTTCCTCCTTGCTCTCAACTTTTTGTAGTGACGGGTCAGTCTTACGAGAATATGGTAACTGAGATCATGTCAATGGGCTATGAAAGAGAGCAAGTAATTGCAGCCCTGAGAGCCAGTTTCAATAACCCTGACCGAGCAGTGGAGTATCTTTTAATGGTAAGAAACATTTTACTTCTTCATTCTAGTTTAAGACCAAAATTTCAAAGAAACAAAGATTGGAAGGAATAATAAAAATTCACAGGATAATAATATATGCTAGATTATTTACCATGCTTTTTCCTAATATACTAATGTTTTGTGTTGATAAAACTACCTCTTTAAAAGATTTTGAAAAAAAAAGATTTTGAAAGGATTTTTAGTTATTAAACAACATAGCTGAGTTGTAAAGTTAGCTATCCATTTGGAGTAGATCATTTTACCCCAATTATGTCATCCTCAAAAGCTGATAGTTGTATTTGGTTTATAGAGGAAAATTTCTTTTTTATGTAATCTAATCTAACATTTTAGTACCTAGATGTACTGTTTAAAGCAGGAGTTTTAAGTTGTTAGAAGCCTAACCCAAATTTTATTAATCACTAACTTTATAATTAATTAAGACCCGGTACATGAAAGTTGTGCACGGGGGAGGTGGTCCCCAGTCCCGACCTGTATCTTCTCTAATCTGGGAGCCCTCAGGGGATGTCCTACTGGTGGCTCAGGCCTGCTCCCTGTGGTTCTCTGCTCTCTGTGGGGGCCTGGGCAAGCAAGGCCTGGTATCTGCTCTCTGTGGGGGCCCTGCAGAGGAGTGCTTGCCTTTCACCACCCCGGCCAGGGGCAAGCAGGGCCCTGCCACCTGCTCTCTTGCTGTGGGGGACATTCCCGCCCTGCCTAGCTGCTCCCCGTCTTCGAGAGTAGGCCCGGAGTGGCCGGGGGTTGTCCTAGGACCCCGGCTGCTGCAGGCCTACAAGCTCAGTGTCTCCGGGAAGCAGGCCACCTGATGCCAGAGCATGCGCCCTGCCCCCAGTCCCTCCCTGCCTGCATATGCAAAATAGCCTGCCATCGTTGTATTGATTTGCATACTCACCCCTGATTGGCTGGTGGGTGTCATGGAGGTACAGTCAATTTGCATATTTCTCTTTTATTAGAGTAGATTACTGTGTGAAATATAGACATTTTAGAAATTAGAAGATTTCACTATAGATATTCAGATAATCTGATTTACCAGGATAAGTTGGATCCAAGGTTTTTGTAAGAGATTAGGAAAAGTTTTATATCATAGATCTTTAATTCACTATCTTCTCCTTTCATTCACTGTTACCAGACATAATGTTATGCATTTAATTTAACATATCATGTTGCTTTCCTGGTTCTATTGGCATTTGAATTGTTAGCTTGTTTATATTATAGTTGATAGCAACTGAGGGAATTTCAATTAAGTCATTGTTATTAGCATCAAGGTTTTTGAGAAATTGATTGTTGTGAGCATAGACTGAAACTTTTGATATTTATGACAATGAATGTCTGTTAATTTTATAGATGTGGCATAGGCTAAAGTAACAGCGTAGAATTTTGGAATAGCATTAGATGATTATTGTTGTGGGGGTTTTTTTTAATCTTAACGTTTTATTTTAGAATTGTCTGGTGTTTTGAAGTGTCATCAAAGTATTAATTTGCCCTAAATAGCATCCATGATCCTAAACTAAATATGGGAAATACAGTCCACAATTTACCCATTCCTTTGTTTCCAGCTTGTACTTCTGTTATGAACTTCTGTTCAGATAGTAGTTTTAAAGAGCCGTGAGCCAACAAATGTTCTGCCTGTGCACCAGTTATTTGCATACTCGTTTGCATGTGAGATTCACCAAACCCTTTCTTAGCATATTATTTAATCTTTTATTTGTTTATTTTCTAAATATATTTTATTGATTTTTTACAGAGAGGAAGAGAGAGGGATAGAGAGTTAGAAACATCAATGAGAGAGAAACATCAAATCAGCTGCCTCTTGCACACCCCCTACTGGGAATGTGCCCACAACCAAGGTACATGCCCTTGACCGGAATCGAACCTGGGACCTTTCAGTCCGCAGGCCAATGCTCTATCCACTGAGCCAAACCTGTTATTTAATCTTTTAATAAGGAGAGCCTTTAAAATGCCGACAGTTCATCTTATTAATTAGTTTGGAATTGAGGAATCATATTGTATTGATAATCATTATGGGGTGGAGGAGTAACATTAACTACATTTCAAGTTCTAAGTAGCTACATATGGCTGGCTAAGGTGTATTTTATTGAACAGCAGAGCTATAGAAAATATTATCATGGAAAGTTCTGCTGGACAGTGCCACTGCTGCCTTCTATTTCAGAAATGTGGGTCTTCTGCACCAGTGGTCACCAACTGGTGGTCCGTGAGGTCCAAAAGGTTGGTGACCGCTGTTTTTGCACCACACTCGAGTCATTTCTAACCTAATTTTAAATATATGTTGTTTTCAGGTAAGTTTTGATCCTTTGCCCCATTTATTTATTTTTTTTTTCCTTTTTTAGAGAGGAAGGGGGTGGGGAGACATTGATTTGTTGTTCCATTTATATATGTATTCATTGATTGTTCCTTATATGTGCCCTGACTGGGGATTGAACCTGCAACCTTGGGATATCAGATGCTCTAACCCAGAAGTCGCCAACCTTTCGGACCTCTCAGACCACCAATGGACCACGGGTTGGCGACTGCTGCAGTCTAACCAACTAGCTGGTCTAATCTAACCTAGCTAGGGCTTGAACCTTTACTTTTAATTGAAGCATACATCTCTTTGATACTTTTGGAAAATAGACAAGGATATTAAATATGTTAGTAAGTTTTTTTCTCAGTGTTTTAATATTAAGATATTCTCAATATTTTTAATGATTGGCTATTTTAAAGCTTGGAAATTGTATTCTAGGGAATTCCTGGAGACAGAGAAACTCAGGCTGTGGTTGATCCCCCTCCAATAGCTACTACTGGGCCTCCTCAGTCTTCAGTGGCTGCAGCTGCAGCAACTACGACAGCAACAACTACAACAACAAGTTCTGGAGGTAAAGTGGAAGCTTTTGGATAGGGGGGAAATGGTCCTGAATTTGTACTGTAAAATAATTTAATCTGAAGTATTTTGAGGTGAGGTTTATTCCCAGAGCATTTGGATAAATCCTAAAATATTCTTGCTTGTATACCACATCATGCTGTCGTTTTGGTAGAGAGCATATTCTAAGGAAGAGATACTTGCCAGTTTTCCTTTTTATATTCTGAAGCCACTTTGAATGGTTTATTCACCTTGTCTCTTTCTCTCCTTATAAATGTCATTGAGTATGTATAATTCCAAAACCAGTAGTATCTTAGTGGTTATTATACAACCAAGTAATTAAAATCTCAAAAAAATTAAAATCTTGTGTCTAGAGGAGAAAGCAAACTTGAATTCAAGTGTCTCCTGGCCAATACCCACATTTCCATTGCCAAAAGTTTGACTACAAAGCAAAGTCTGGAGCCTGTGGTAGGCCCAGGAATTACATTCTCCTGCATTCTTCTGTGTATTGAGAAAGGATTCAAACAGTTAATTTTGAAGAGGCCATTCATTAATGCATATTCTTGCTCTAATTACAGCAGTCAGTTCTGATAAAAATTTCTAAGCACTTTGTGTACAGTCTCCCAGAGGACAGGAGAGACTTGTTATTTCTGGAGAATTAGCATGGGAATGGAAAGAGGAGGCACGACTGATTCAGATTGAGGATGCTGTCCCATTCACTAGTAATTATTAAATAACTTAGTTTCTGAGTCTCATTTACTTCATCTATAAAACTGGTGTTACACAAGAAAAAGTAAATATCTGTGTCATGTGACCACTTTAATTTGAATGATTGTCTTGAATTAAAATTTAAGAAAAAACATAAAATATTCTCATTATTCATTAGTAACCTCAAAATAATTCTTGTGTATGTAATTTTTTTATTTTGTATGACATAATCAGACAAATACTACCCCCCTATACACACACACACACACACACACGTCACAAATTCTAGATCTTATACCTTATTTGGCATTATTAATATTATTATAAAGGGTTGTTGGACGAAGGAGTTCTAAATATTATTACTAGATTGTCTGGTGGCTTATCTCAAGATTTTATAGATTATAAATATTTAAAATGTGATGGCAATAAAATAATTTTCCAACAGTAATTCAGCTTGTGTTAATAAAACTCTATCTGATCTGCAAACCTAAACTCTTTCATAACTTTTAATTATTAAATACAGAGGGTGGCAAAATAGGTTTACAGTGTGAGTATATGAAATATAGTTTATTCTTTTTAAAAATATATTTTTATTGATTTCAGAGAGGAAGGAAGAGGGGGAGAGAGGTAGAAACATCAATGATGAGAGAGAATCATTGATCGGCTGCCTCCTACATACCCTCCACTGGGGATTGAGCCTACAACCTGAGCATGTGCCCATTAATGGAATCGAACCTTGGACCGGATCCTTCAGTCCTCAAGCTGATTCTCTATACACTGAGCCAAACCACCTAGGCCACAGTTTATTCTTGTATTATTAATTTGTATTTTTCCATACAAACAACTGTAAACCTATTTTTGTTTACCCCTGTTACAAATTTTCCAGGAATTCAAGCTCAGATTGTTTTTGGGTTTTTGTTTGCTTTTTCTTAGTCCCGCTATATATTTTTATTAATAACTTTTGAGCAGCAGGAACAACTTTTAGTGCATTTTATTTTTGATAGGGAGCATGCAAAGCACAAGACCTCGGTATTATTTGTTACTTTCAGTGTCCCTGTCTAAATTATGATTGAACCAATTCTTTGTATATGTAATTAGTACTTTTGTTTAACAATGTTTTATGTATATTTTAGGACATCCCCTTGAATTTTTACGGAATCAGCCTCAGTTTCAACAGATGAGACAGATTATTCAACAGAATCCTTCCCTGCTTCCAGCATTGCTACAACAGATAGGTCGAGAAAATCCTCAACTACTGCAGGTGACTATCTAACCATAGTTAATTTCAGAAGTGAGTTTAGAGTGCATCATATTTTAAGACCATGAGCACCCCTTTCCCCTCCACCAACTCTAAACCATTCTAAGCTATTTTCGGTAGAATATGCTACATAAATAGATGTACTAGAAAAAGAGTTGGGGATGGAGGTTGGATTAATTTGAGTTGCTCATATAATAAATTTGGGAATCACTTTATTAAAGGATCTGAGAAACTCTTCAGCAAAGAAACTTTCAACTTGTCTTTTTTCCCAAGCTTATTAGTAGAGCTTCGCCCTTAGGAAACATGCTTGCGGGCTTAATCAATGCTTAGGTCACAAAGCATTTTGAGTTTGGTATATCATTGTACTGCCTGCGGGTGTGGAAGACATGTAAGTTCTCTTTCCTCTTACAGTCATCAAGTGGTTTTTTAGTATTGCTTTTATTTTTTGACAGTGTACATTTATGAAAGAGAACTTGAATTCTCTTAATTCTTCACTGTTTATCTCACTCAAAAGAACCGAGCTTCTTTAATAATGTGCAAAGAATCATATCCCCATAAAAACTTAATAATCTGGAAATAATCTAAAATATTACAGTTGCAAAAGTTATAGCTTCTCTCTTATTTGTATTTAGAATTCTTTTTTCCTGAAGATACTTTATATCAATGTATTTTTTTTTTCTGTCCTTCAAATCACAGCAAATTAGCCAACACCAGGAGCATTTTATTCAAATGTTAAATGAACCCGTTCAAGAAGCTGGTAGTCAAGGAGGAGGAGGAGGAGGAGGAGGGAGTGGAGGAGGCAGTGGAGGAATTGCAGAAGCTGGAAGTGGTCACATGAACTACATTCAAGTAACACCTCAGGAAAAAGAAGCTATAGAAAGGGTAAGTTTAGCCGAACCAGTTTGGCTCAGTGGATAGAGCATCAGCCTACGGACTGAAAGGTCCCAGGTTCGATTCCGGTCAAGGGTGCGTACCTTGGTTGCGGGCACATCCCTGGTAGGGGGTGTGCAAGAGGCAGCTGATTGATGATTCTCTCATCGATGTTTCTAACTCTCTATCCCTCTCTCTTCCTCTTTGTAAAATATATATATTTTTTTAAAGGGTGAGTTTAAGAAAAATTAACATTTCAGTTCTTCAGACACAACAGTCACCTTTCCAATGCTCAGTGTTCACAGGGGGCTAAAGTATGTATAATATACGGTAAATATCAGACCTGCTATCCTGAATCTCTTCTCATCTTGCCAGGGCGACAGTGTAGGTCATGGCACTGAAATAATCTGGTTTTTGTGATACTATGACTAGTCATTTATTCTCTGGCCCCATTGTTAACATTTATAAATAAGGAATCATAGTAATTGCCTGTTTCACAAAGTATTCTAAGATGAAAATTCAGTATAGTGCAATTTAACTTAGAAAATCATCTGGACAATAATTTGTCCTTGTTTATGATACAAACATGTCAGATCAAGTGTTTAAGGTTTATAATTAGGTATTTCTTAAAATACACTTTACATATCAGGCTGATATTTTCCCGAGTAAGTGACACTTTTCTGAATTGTTCTATAGCAACCTTTTTCTTTTTTTCTTTTTTTAGGTTAGTTAGGGTTATCTGTTCTTGATTTCTGTGTTGGAGTTTTCTCTTGTTGCTTGCTTTTAATTCATACTAAAAGAACATTGCCTAATACAATGTTAAAAGATTTACTTTTGTCTTTTCTCTGAAGAGTTTATACTTACTTATGTTGAGATTTGTGATCCATTTGGAGTTATTTTTGTTTATAGTGTTAGGTACTTTTTTTTTTTTTTGTATCTGACTGTCCAGTTGCCCCAGCACCATTTATTAAAAATATTACTCTAGCCTCACTAAGTTTTCTTGGCAATCTTACTGACAATCAATTGATAATAAATGTGAGCGTTTATTTCTCGGCTCTCAGTTCTGTTCCATTGATCTATATGTTTACTCTGTTAGTACCTCTTTCTCTTTTTTTAATTCTCACCTGAGGATATGTTTTACTGATTGTTAGAGCAGGAAACATTTAACAGTTGTGTGCCTTATGCATGCTACTGGGGATCAAACCCATGACCCTTTGGTGCACACAGTGTTCCAACCAACACCAGCCAGGGCCTCTCTGTTTTGATCAACTACTGTTGCTTTGAAATCAGGAAGTGTGAGTGCTTCAATTTTGTATTTCTTCCTTAAGATTTCCATAGCAATTTTAGAACCAAATTCATTTTTGTGCCTTCTTTCTCCCCAAAACCTGCTGGGATTATGATAGATCAGTTTGAAGAGTATTGCCATGTTAGTAGTATTAAGTCTAAGCAAGCCATGATCATGGGATTTCTTTCCATCTATTATTAGACGAGAGGCCTGCTGCACGAAATTCATGCACGGGTGGAGGGGATCCCCTCAGCCTAACCTGCACCCTCTCCAATCTGGGACCCCTTGGGAGATGTCCTGCTGCCGGTTTAGGACCCTAAACCAGCAGTCAGACATCCCTCTCACAATCCTTTACTGCTGGCTCCTAATCACTCACCTTCCTACCTTCCTGATCGCCCCTAACTTCCAACTCCCCCATGCCGGCCTGATCACCCCTCACACACACACACACCTTTCCACCAGCCTAGTTGCCCCTCACTGCCCACACACACACACACACACACACACACCATCATCATCAGCCTGGTCATCCCTCACTAATCTCCCTGCCAGCCTGGTCGTAGACAGCCATCTTGTGAGGGCATGAGGGTCAATTTGCATATTGCCTTTTCATTATATAGGATTTTCTATAATATCTTTCAGAAATGCTCTATAGTCTTCAGTTTGTACTTTTTGTGTTAAATTTATTCCTAGGTATTTTTATAGTTTGTGATGCTATTATAAGTGAAAATATTTTCTTAATTTTATTTTTGAATTGTTCAGTTTTAGTTATAAAAAAAATACAATTTATTTTATTTTATATCTTCCAAACCTTCCTGAACCTCATGTATTGATTCTGATCATTTGAATATGTTCCTTAGGTATCTATATGAAAGATACCATTTGCAAGTAGACATGGTTTTACTTCTTTTCTAATATGGATGCATTATTTGTTTGTTTGTTTTGTGTGATTAATTGCTCTATCTAGAGCCTCCTGTGTATTGTTGAAGAGAAGTGACAAGAGCTAACATTGCTTGTCTTAACCTGCATCTTCAAGGAAAATATTTCAGTCTTTCATTATTAAGTAGGTTGTTAGCTATGGGTTTTATTAAATTCCTTTTATTGGGTTGAGGAAGTTTCCTTCTCCTAGTTTTATATTTTTATCACAAATTAGTGTTGGATTCTGTCAAATTCTTTTTGTGTGTTTATTAAGATCATCATGTAATTTTGTTCCTTTTCCTGTTAATATGCTTTATTATGTTGGTTCATTTTTGTATGTTGGAGCAACCTTGTGTTTCTGGGATAAACTCCACTCAGTTATGGTGTACAATCCTTTTTTATAAAAGTTGCTGGATTTGATCTGCTAGTAGTACTTGGTTGAGGATTTCTGGAACCACATACGAAATAAAAGTCTAGTTTTCTTGTAGTATATATATCTGGTTTTGGCATAAGTATAATAATACTGGTCTTATAGAATGAGTTTGGGAAATGTTCCCTTATCATCTCTCTAGAAGAATTTGTAAAAAAAATTTTATGTCAATTTTTCTCTAAATGGTTGCTAGAATTCACTAGTAAAGTAATCTGGGCCCAGCTTGTCTGTTCAGATTTCCTGATTCTTCTTGAGCCAATTTTTGTTGTTGTTTTTTTTTTGTTTTTGTTTTTTTGTTGTTTTTTTTTTTTTTTTGGTCTTTCTAGGAATTGTCCATTTAATCTTTTATCTAACATTTCCTTAATAGTTTTTATTTCTATAAAAATATAAATGTTTTCACATTTATTCTTGATTTTAGTAATTTTAGTCCTCAGCTCTCCTCCCTCCCCCCCCCCCCCTTTTTTTTTTTGGTCGGTATTGTTGATCTAAAGAAAAAACACTAATTTTTGGATTTTCTAAGTCTCTTGTTCTTGTAAGTTTCCATTTTATTTATTTTCTCAGTGATTATTTCTCCCCTCTACTTGCTTTGAAATTAATGTTTTCCTTTTTATAAATTTTTTTAATTGATTTCAGAGAGAGGAAGGGAGAGTTAAAAATATTTTCCAGTTTCCTTTGTGATTTCTTTTTTAATCCATTGGTTATTTTGGACTTGTTTTAATTTCTACATGTTTATGAATTTTTCAAATTTCCTCCCATTATTGATTTCTAAGTTCATTCCATTGTGGTCAGAGAGCACATTTTATATTATTTTAATCCTTTTAAATTCATTGAGGTTTCTTTATGGCCTAAATAGTCTTTATGGAGAATATTCATGTGTACTTGAGAAGGATGTGTTAAGTCTTTTGTAAGTGTCCATTAAGTCTTGCTGGTTTATTGTGTTGGTAAGTTCTCTGTTAGCTTTTCGATCCTCTTTCTAGTTGATGCATCCATTATTGAACGTAGGGATACTGAAGACTCCAATATTGTTGAATCGTCTTTCTCTTTTGAATTCTGTCAGTTTTTGTTTCATGAATTTTGGAACGAAATTGATACATTTTCTTTCTTTTCTTACAGTTAAAGGCATTAGGATTTCCTGAAGGACTTGTGATACAAGCATACTTTGCTTGTGAGAAGAATGAGAACTTGGCTGCCAATTTTCTTCTACAGCAAAACTTTGATGAAGATTGAAAGGGACTTTTTTTTTTCTTTTTCTTTTTTTTTTTAAATCTCACTTCACACCAGTGCATTACACTAACTTTGTTCACTGGATTGTCTGGGATGACTTGGGCTAATATCCACAATACCTGTATAAGGTAGTAGATTATTGGGGGTGGGAGGGAGGGATCTAGAATAAATACAATGCATGTCTGCTTCAATTAGCAGATGCTGCAGATCCACACAGTGTGTAAAATAGACAACCAAAAAGCAGCTTTTGCAGGTCTCTATCTCTTGTATAAAACAGTAGGTAACTTCCTAGGTTTCACTCTTTTTAGTGTACTAGATCCAGAAATTTAGTGTAATGCCCTGCTTTATATTTCTTTGACTTAACATTGGTTTCAGAAAAGAATATTTGCTACCTAGAATCTACAGTCTATATTTCATGGCAACACTGGATAATGGCTTTATGAAATCTAAACAAATTTGGAACAACTGCAAAGAGATGCCAAATAATTGATGGTTATTGTTGCTGCTTCAAATAAGTATAAAATTAATGTCAAGAAAGCCCATTCTTTCATGTTAAATACTAGGGTTGGGGTGGAAAAGAAGGGGAACCTTTTCTTAAAGTGAAAATACTGCTATTTTAAAATCTCTTGATCGTTGAATGTGAGACCCTTCTGATATGATTTGAGAAGCTGTACAAGTATAGGCAGATTTACTTTCCTGTTTACATTTTTTTTTTTTTTGTTTGGGGGAAAATTGGTAGGTGTATAATTACTGTTTACTTCCTTGTTCTATTGCAGTAAAAGTTTTAAAACCACCATTGCATGTTTGCTTTTGATGTATCCCTTTGTGGAATTAGCACTTTGGGCCCACTGGAGAAATGCAGCGCTCACTCTCCCTCGCCCCTTGCTCGTCACCAAGTTGTGAATTCAAACTGCTGCTTTCTCAAACCCAACAAGGCTGATTCAGTTCAAAATTAATGCAAATGTTTCAAATCTGGGTTTCTGATATTTGTAAGTGTTTCTCTTATTAGATAAGACTGTATGGCCATTAAATTGCTTTCAAAAAGAAAAGGTGGACAGAACTATAATGCAGCATCTTTTATTTGAAAGACTAAGGAAATCTTTTGGATGGGTTGGGAGATGAGGCTGGGAAATAACTTCGGAAAATATACAATCAAGATATCTCGTAGCATATTAAAACTCCTAATAGCAGCGTTGGCTTTTATCTGAATTTTTTCATCTCAGTTTTTTGGGGGGGTTTTTTTGTTTTGTTTTTTTGAATCTTCATTGGCATTGTTATTTGATCATAAAGAGGGGGCAGATGTCTACTTGTTCGGTTTTCCAAATCCTTTCCTGACTATAAACAAGACTTTAAAGAAATTTTTTTCCCCCGCCATCTGATACTGAATTAAGAAGATAAGTTTGCACAGATTTCTCCCTGCATAATCAATTGCAATAATCCTTAGCATTGTTTGGTGATAAGCTTTTACATCATGCACTCATAACCTGTCTCATTTGAAAATAAATGAAATCATGGTTTCTCCCCACAATGTTAATCATGTGACTTAATCTTCATGTGTTTATTCCGTAAACTCAACAGGCCTTTGGACTTTGTATTACATGTATGTTTTATAATGAATCATGCAAAATATCTCAGGAGAATAAAATAAGAATTTATAAATATGTTCCCTCTTTCAAGACAGAGGAGTTGGGAAGAGGGGTGGCATTTCTGGTTGTATCATGGAATACTTTATTTTATGACATTTTATCTGCTACCTGATTGCTCACAGATAGCAAAAACTGGAAAAAGGATTAAAACAAACAACAACAGCAGCATCCTCTTCCTTACTCTGGGAAGTGACCGCAGACGTTGGTGGCTTGGAGCTTTTGTCCTTGAACAACAAAACTACATAAGTGGGATTAATGATTACCAGAGGACAGTTCAGGCCAAGTTTGACCATTCCTTGTTTATCTGCTTAAAGAACCAGACAAGAAGCTATGAAAGAAATAGGCCTTTTGAGACCTTTTGTTGTCTTTTAATTTGCAAACAGTTTTGGTAAATCTCTTAATGTAAGTGACTTACTTGACTTTGCAATTTCGCATTTGAGGTATATCATCTATTCCTTGAAATGTTTTTATTATTTATAGTTGCTCTCTGGAAAATGTGAGGAAGCTTACCTTTATATTTGTTAAAATCTTACTGCCATCCCCAAGTCAAACATGTCTTTACATTGTTTAAAAAATACTGAAGTGTTCCATCGAATAATTTTTTTCCCTGTATTAGAAGGCTAGGATTCTAGGCAATTATAAAGTATTTTCAATACATCCAACATTGCATTTCTCATTTTTTAAATTATTTTGCCATAAAATCTAAGATTGAAAGTTGCCAATGCTTCGCTCACCGATCCTGTTTTTCTTCAGGGAATGGTGAAGGCAGCATGTAGAAGGTCAGGCACTAACTCGGTTTTATTGGGTCTCCTATTTGTTTTTTCAACTAAATCATCAATATAGAAATGGGATACCTAATGGAGTGTCAGTCGAGTTTCATGAGGACTTGGAGAGACTTCAGTATCCCCATTTTTCCCATACTTCATGCCTTAGAGCAGCCAGCCTAAGACTGCTACCAAGTATTCAACCAAATGCCAACTGATTCAGCAGGGAGTAAGGGCTTCCTGACCAAGTCTACCTGGGTGAGTCCCCCACCACGAGGCTCATTTGTCTCTTCAGCGGACCTCCCCTGTCCATTTTGTCTCACTTCGTTCTAAGCTATGGGCCGCCAAAGTGCAGCCCATGGACCGAGCCTGGCTGGCTGCCTGTTATGTTCTGTAAGCTAAGAATGGTCTCTCCTTACATTTTCAATTGGCTTTAAGTTCTTTTGGTATAAAAATTACTCAAATTTCAGCGCCCGTAAATAGTTGGGTTGAAACACAACCATGCTCATTTGTATATATTATCTATAGTTACTTCTGTGCTACAGGGGTTTGGTGTTGAATGGTTGGCAACAGAGGCTAAGGCCTGCAAGAGCCTAAAGTATTGCCAGAAAAAGCTTGCCATCCCTGTTCTAAACCGCAACTAGCCCAGCATATGTTAATTTAATGTGATGCTTTTTAATCCTTTTTGGCATTCTTGGCCTCTGGACTTCCGGTCTTAGCTTCAGTTTGGTTTGTTAGTTCCTATCATAGGTTCTTTCCAGGGGAGTGGTACCACCCCCACATCTGCACTGACAAAGGAAGGAACATTGTGTGCCCGGTGTGCCGGCCTAGCATGTATGTGGTGTCTTGAAATTATCCTTTGCTGTTACCACACTGTTTCTTGCTCTTGCCTGAAGATAATGAAATTCAGACTGTCAAAAGCACCTGGCAGAATGATGAACCAGTCAGAACGCACATCAAAGCCAGATGAGTCTTCGGGCCTCGGATCAGAGCTGGGGCAGTTGAACGGCTGGAAAAAGAGGGGGTGGAGCACTAGAGGGATAAGTGGAGCAGTCGGACCTGTTTGGGTGGTAGCCTATTTTCCAGAACTGTGTGTAGGTTTTGGGGAAGGGCAGTGGTGAGTAGGCAAGAGAGAAGGCTTGGACTTGGCTAGGAAAAAGATAACAGCACTCAGTAATGTTTTGGGACCACAGGGACAGCAATGGTAATAATAGGTTGCCTTCTCTGTCATGAGGTTAGATTTGGGAAATTGTGGTCCCCGAGTGGGGATTTTCACTGTGGAGAGGACACGGGGGCACCAAAGGAACAAGTGATGATGAACTTGCTTACGTGTCCTGCTGCAGATTCCAAAATAAATGGGAACATGGTCTCTGCCAGGGAGCTTGAAAATACCATTGCATACTAACGGATCCTTTTAAGAGAAACAGTGTAACTTGTCTTTTACTAGTACAAATTAGAAAAACAGTCTCCTAGAACCCAGCCCCGTGTCTCACACAGTTTTCTATTTTTGTTGATCCACGTTTTGCCCTTGTCTACTTTTTCCATCTGACTCAGAAGGAATGGGATAACAGTCCTCTCCAGTTCATGAGATGGTCTTCAGGGCACCCGAGGAACCTAGCCCCAACCAGCATTATAATCCCCCCCCCCCCCCAGTGTTTTGTACAAGTACTATGTTGGCTGTGATTAGAATGTTGGGAAGCTACACATACACTAACTCTGGATAGGCCTGCTGCCTATTAGTGCATGCATCTAAAATAGCCACTTTAAGGCGCAAAGGATGTTTGGTATGGATCCTGGGTTTGGGTTTTTGACAATTTCCCTATGACAAAGTCCACAATGATTTCAAAATTTACTTAAAATTTGGCTATAAATTATAGGAGCCAGTCTGGGTTTTATTTGCCTGCAATAGCAGATTAGAAGAACACTAGTATGTTAATACAAAAGTAATAGGTTGGAAATTGGATGAGAATGTGTGGGGCTGATGACACAATGCCTTAGAACAGCTTGGGGTTAGGGTTCTTGCTTTTGAATGATTTTGTGAACCCTGGAGTGGTTTTTGTAACTTCCTTGAATTTTAGTCTACTTGATTTTTTGTTGTTGTTTTGGGTGGTTTTCACATTTCTTTTTGGTCAGTTAGGCCTGCTCCTACTTGTTGATAGCATTTTGACTAATCTTTATATCTCTAGTTCTATGCAAATTATCTAAAGGAAAGTTAAATATTTTTAATAAATTTATTACTGCTTTAATTGTAAAATATATCTTTTGGTGTTAGAACTTTTGTAACATTTTTGCAAAGAGCATTTGACAACTTTTTCATTCTTAATGTCAAGCTTACAGAAACGTAGCAGGAACAGCACCAAGAGCTCCCATTGACCATGACCCCTGCCCCAAGCCCAATTAAGTTTTGCAGTTGACCCAGAAGTGCCCTTCATAGCAGAAGGACCCAATAACACGCTGCATTTAATTAGTCTCCTTCAATCCATACTCTTCCTCCGTCCCTCCGTCCCTCCGTGTGACAACCATAATGCTTTTCTAAGATTACAGGACATTGTCTTATAGAAGGCCCCTCTGTTTGCTGGGTGTTTGCTCGTGACAAGTTAGCCGTAAAGTGCTTCTGTCCTTTCACTGCATCCCGATGCGGGGACAGCGCTCACTTCGATTGTTGAAGGAGGGTGAAGCTTCACTAGACAGTCACTGTCCCTTTGTATGTAATACCTACTTTATGGGGAGATGTTTTTACACTGTAAATATCTTCTCATTGAAATGGCGCCCATCAGTTTTACTATCCACTAATATTTCTTGCCTGAGTTACGGTGAAGATGGTTGCCAAGTGGTCATTTTCAGATTACATAATTTCCACTTGTACATTTACTGGCGCATGTTCTGCATTCTGACATCCCCTTGCCCCAATTATAATTTGCTTCTCTATGGATTCAGATTTCCTCTTTCATTCGATCTTGCATAATCCAATAGGACCATTATTTTAATGCTCGAATTGTCCCAGGTTTTGCCATCGTGTGCATTCTTAAAGCCAGCTCTGTTTGGCGTGTTCTCCCGTCAGTTTCCAGACCAAGTTTCCAGCCTCCCTGAGCACTTCCTTACTTCCTGGCACAAAACAATGTATAGGCTCTTGTACTTTCTGTGCCCCGTCCCTGGAAGTCACCGTTTCTTCAAGGGGCTCTTGGTTCCCTTTCATGGAGATTTTGTTTGGAAACCAAACTTTGTGCTACTTGTGCTCATGGCTGCTGGGGTCTCACTGCCCCCAAGCCATCTGTCTAGGCTCATAGAACCTAATGCATACACGTTTACGTCTGTATGTATGTATCTATGATCGAAAACAAGTTCACCCAGGCACCTGTAATTCTGATCCAACACCAGCGTGCCTGCTTGCTGCTCCTTACCGTGTTCCCAGCCCCTCTCCTGGGTAGCGAGAAACTTGGTTTCCACTGTGCTCAGTCCGTTTCCTTACTTGTCCCCTCCCCTGTGTGTCATTGATCTTGGGCACTCAGCTGCTGGTCCTGTTTGTGTGCAGGAGCATTCATGTTTTAAATGTTATTTTCATGGATTCAAACGGAGGTGAAAATGTGGGGAGATTTCATCTGAATTTAGCACTCCAGGAACAGCAACTCTGCACGAGGGAAGGACGCCTTATTGTCCCTGTTGCTGAGCCTCCAGATCGCTCTCTAGATGCCCTAGAGCAGGGGTGGGCAAACTTTTTGACTCGAGGGCCACAATGGGTTCTTACACTGGACCGGAGGGCCGGAACAAAAGCAACCTGACCATGCTGGCACTCTCACCTTGGGCTGCTGGTGAAGGAGCGGAGAGGAGAGCAAGATAACCCTCCGCTCATTCGGTTCCGCGGGCCGGATAGAACAGCCGAACGGGCCGCATCCGGCCCGCGGGCCGTAGTTTGCCCACAGCTACCCTAGAGTCTCAGCACGTGGAGTCAAACTGCTGGGTGAGTTTTGCAGGAGGAGCAGACTGGAGGGGATGCAGCCCGCACGCTAGACTGTGGTTCCCCCAGAACTACACGTGCTGCTTCCCTGGTTCATACATCCAGCAAGTAGTGAGCAACCTGGCTTTCCTCCCTGTAAGGTGGGGCCTGCCTGTAGCTGTGGCTGCTTGTGGGGGTCTGTGAGTGGCTTGGAGAACATCTCTGCCTGGGCCAGCTTGGTTGTGGCTGCTGACTACAGCCTGGAAGTCCCGTCTCAGGAGTGCTCTGCCCTCCAGGGATGAAGGTTGCCACTCGAGGCCTGGGGGTGGCGGGGTCCGCCTGCTTGATCTCTGAGTGCCTTTGTCCTCCCTGCCTTTCCCAAGAAACGGGCGGGCCTCCCACTCAGCGGGGCAGCACAGCTCAAACACAGCATTTTAGGCAGCCCGTTTTCATTTCCGTGAACGGTTTCTGAGCAATGTGGAATTTTCTCCTGTCAGAACCCAGCAGCCCTGCCGTACAACATGCCCACTGTTGACAAAAGCAGACATCGAGAGTCCCACGCACCCCACGGGACTCTCGATGTCTGCTTTTGCTTTCTGCTGACAGCCCTTCCCATCTGCCAGAGGCACAGGAACGCAGCTGTGGAGGGGCTGTGGGTGCCTTTCTTCTCCATGGGCCATCTTCAGACCTTTGTGGGGTCAGTCTAAGCCAATTGTCAACCTGTCAGGCCTTTTTTTCTTTTTAAATATATTTTACAGAGAGGAAGGGAGAGAGAGAGAGAGAGCTAGAAACATCGACCAGCTGCCTCTTGCACACCCCCCACTGGGAGTGTGCCCGCAACCAAGGTACATGCCCTTGACAGGAATCGAACCCGGGACCTTTCAGTCCTCAGACCGACACTCTACCACTGAGCCAAATCGGTTTCGGCAACCTTTCAGGTCTTCAAGAAGAGTGTATATCTCCCTGACCACCTCCCCTCCTCTGGCCAAGTCTTCTCAATACTAAAAAGAAATCTCTCACTTGGAATGAGTTATGTCAAGTCCCTTCCCCATCCTGATGAACACGGTACTTAAGGGAGGGTCTTCGTAGTACGAACTATAGGAACTCTCACCTTCCTTGTTCTGTGCCTGATACCTCTATTGATGCAGCCTCAATTTGAGCTTGCTGGTTTGACAGCCACCTTACCCTGTGGCTATGGGCTGGGCAGCTGAGCTAATATGCCAGAGTTTTTATGTGTCCGTGCATTTGGAGTTCACATCTGATCCATGTACAAAAGCAAAAGCAGCCTACCCAGATTCACACGTACCTCCCAGCTATGAGTAGTGCTGTTTTTACAAAGTCTTCTTCTGGCCCAAGAGAAGGGAGATAATCTTTTCAAGTCCATGTGTCCCACCCTGTTAAGTGCTAGCATTATTGCCAAATTATGGATTAACTGAGGTCAACCAGGCAAAGTTGCATTGCTCTCATCCCTGCTTCTTCACTTCCTCTGAGTTTTCTTTTCCTTCGTGTGTGTGTGTGTGTGTGTGTTTATTAATTCTTTCTGTTTTGACAGATCTGCCTGGCTGTTACTAGACCAGCAGTTCTTAAAATGTGGCTTAGGGACTACTTGGGGAAGGGGACAGTTCTATAAGGTCAGCACTAACTTCATAACACTAAGACTGTTATGTAGAGTGGAGTTTCCCAGTGGCTGCATGACCTGCTATCACAGCAGATTGAAGGAGCGGCTGTGAGAAAATCCACTGGCTTCTAGTAAGCCAGACAACAAAGAGATTTGCAAAAAATCAAACACCATTCTTTCACTGGTCCCCCTGCTCCCCAATAAAGATTAAACGAAAATTAACCTGTAATCGTGGGATTACTACAGGTTAAATGAATTAGTAGGGTATTCTTTAGATTGCTCCATTTTAATTTCTAATCAAGTAAATATTGATAGATATAAACCACATGAACAAAAACTGGTTTCTCAGTCTTTAAGAGGGGAAGAGGCCCTAAGACCAGAAATTTGGGAACTACTGCGCTGGTGATGGTTTTTCAACTTCAGACTTGGGAGGTGGCCCAGAAAGCCCTGCTGGGAAGGTGACTAGGGTGCTGAGGGGTTGCCTCCTGTAAATGTGAGGAGCTGTGGGAAGGCTGGTTAATCCACCTAGAAATTCCCCCATGTCCCTCTCTCCTAATCTGAACTCCTCCTCAACCTTTAAAACCCACTTCCGTGAAGGTTTTCCTACCCAAACCAGCAGAAGACGACTCTCTTGGCCTACTCTCTGAATTTGTGCTGCATAAACTCCGCATTTCTGATCATAATTATTTATTTGCACATTTGTATCATGGATGTGTCAAAGCCAAAAGCAAAACTTGCCGCATCGGTCAGCAGCAGTAGGAGCTCAGCTAACCAGCACTGGAAGGAATTGCTTTGACATGCTGCCTAGCTACCAGACTGGAAAGGAAAGGTGCAGGGAAAATGCTCTCCACCATGCTTTGACACGCCCCCTTGTGGTTGGGGAGAGCCAAGCAGGTGAGGAAGAGCTAGCACCTGGCATATGGAACAGTTGAAGCAACCTATAGGGACTAAGGCCAGGGGGGAAAGGAGGGAAGGAAAGGTGCTGGTCTAAATATACCCAGCTCATCCTGGTCCTCTATTGCCCGAGCTGTGCAAGGGAAAGTATATTCACTGAGCCTGAAGGCAAAGCCCAGCACTAGGCACCCCCTAGGTCCAATAGAGAATACGATAAATGTGGCAGGGCCCCAGACCCCCCAAAGGATCACCGTTTAGGAAGGGGAACCGGGCAGGTTCTCAGGGACAAAGGGGGGGGGGGGAGGTAATCTGCTTATGGAACAGCCAGCTACAAAATTCCAAAGGAAATGCAGGAATTAGAATGTGAGAAGGGATTTTCCCCAGGGCTGTCCAGTGGTGGGAAGAGCTGACTCCTGATTGGCTGCTACCTGGTAACTGGAGATGGTAGCTACCCTTCCCAGACTTGCAGAGAGTGCGTGTTCTTGGGGGTTGACCACATTGCCAGTTGTCTGCGTTCGCTGTTCTGTCTGGGAGGTCTGTCCTGGACTGACCCCTCCCATGACAGGCTTCCCATGGATTAACTCGTATCTTCATATTCATGCGCTGAGATTGTGCTACTGAGTCCATTCATTCATTCATTCATTCATTCATGTAGTCTTTGTTGTGGACTGAGGGCCCAATCCCTGCCCTGAGGAGCTCTGTGACAGCTCTGCCATAACAAACACGATAGCAGGTGCGTAATCACCACAAAGATGGGGCTACAGAGTAGTTGGCAGGAAATCAGGCAGGCTTCCTGGAGCTGGGCAGTGAAGGTTTGGTAGGCGTGCACACAGCAGGGAAAATGGGAGGGAGGGTGTTCCGAGCTGAAGGAACAGCTCTTGCCATACCACAGATACAAGGGGAAACGGCAAATTTGGGAATGGTGACATTGTCCGTGTGGCTTCGGGCATGGGTGTAAGAAGTGGGAGGTTGTTAGGATAAAGCCAAATTTATAAGGCGCTTGAATGCTGTTTTGAAGCCTCACACTTTAAGCTCCAGGTCAGTGGACGGCCAAATGGCTCCCATGGACAGCTTGCAAGGCCTGCTTCATCGCCGTCTGTGAATGTTCAGTGAGTACCTACTGTTTGCCAGGCACCAGGAGGGGGCTGAACAGGCCCCCTGCCGTTAAAGCCACACTTAATGTTTCCTGTTTCAGGCTTCTGCATATGGTTCTGTTATAGGAGAAAGAGGCTTATTGGCTAAAAAGCAACAAAAACAAATCTGCAGCCTATTGCTTCATCGGGAGTCACTGCACATTTTGTTTTTCTTGGTGGGTGGCGGTTGGAGGGGGGGGGTGCTGGTAGTGTCATTGTTTGTTTTCTTTTCAACAAGGGAGACAGATGTGGTCGGATCTGTTTTCCAAAAGATAAAGATAATGATGTGGTTTCTTGGCACTTTGTTGCAGCCACAGTAGAGGAAACAGGAAGCCCGCTAAAGGGAGCTCTCTGGCCTCTGAGCTCCGGACTGGTTCTCTGGGCCTGCTGGATGCTCCCAGAGAAGAGAGTGGCAGACAACCCGGCTTCTCCCTCTGGCTCCAGGAGCCAAAAGGAAATGTCCGTTCCTTCTGGAAGGAAGTAGACCTCCTGTGAGGCTGCGAGCATGAAGCCAGAGCAATCAGAATACCATCCCAACCCCTTTCCTCCCTGGGAGAGAGAGAGACAGCCTGGTGGAGTGGAGACAGCCCTGTTTTTTAAATAATGCAAATGTGATTTGGCCGCTTATTAACCATGTGGTTTTGGACAACTCATATTTTCCTGGCCTGAGTGTCCTCACCTGTAATGAAGATTATTATTATTTACACCTACCTGACTTTCCAGTTAAGACATGACAGAGCCAGAGCCAAAGAAGACACAAAGCCAGCACAAGGAAGAAAAGGGAAGATATTAAAATAGATATAGGAATAGCTGAGAAGAGTGGCATCAAGAACCAGTGGACAGCCCTAACCTGTCTGGCTCAGTGGACAGAGCGTTGGCATGCAGACTGAAGGGTCCTGAGTTCAATTCCAAGTCAAGGACACATACCCAGGCTGCAGGCTCCATCCTTAGTGTGTGGCATGGAGGAGGCAGCCAATCAGTGATTCTCTCTCATCATTGATGTTTCGATCTCTTTCTCCTCCCTTCCTCTCTGAAATCAATAAAAACATATTTTTTTAAAAAAAAGATCGGTGGATAAAGGATGTACTATTTAGCAAATGATGCTGGGGAAACTGGCTTCTATTGCACAAATGTGAAGTCAGTTGTGCGTGTATGTCTTCAGGTATGTTTGGTAGATTAAAGACCTAAATGTGGAAGGTAGCACTATAAAAAGCAGTGAAAGGACTTTACAGACCTGGTTGAGTAGGAGGCACCATCATGGGAGTCACATCTGCCACAAGGACCGAAAGGTTCAGCACAAGGAGCCCAATGGCCAGGACATTAGCTGAAGGCTGTCCATCGAGCTCTGCAGGTTTCTGGCCAGACAAAGCAACTCCACCTTCCCCGAGTCTGTGCTCCAGGGGCGGTTCATGAGTCCCTTTCCTGGGCTGTGGCTATTTGGGATCTTTTGTGTTTCCATATGAATTTTTGGAATATTTGTTCTAATTCTGTGAAATATGCTATTGGTATCTTGATAGGAATTGCGCTGAATCTATAGATTGCGTTGGGTAATATGGATATTTTAATGCTGTTAATTCATCCTATCCATGAACATGGTATATGCTTCCACTAATTTGTATCTTCTTCAATTTCTTCCCTCAGTATCGTGTAATTTTTCGAGTACATGTCTTGTACCTAGGTGTTTTGTTTTGTTTTGTTTTGTTAGTTAGTTAGTTTGTTTATAATCCTCACCTGAGAATTAGTTTGTTTATAATCCTCACCCGAGGATATTTTTCCATTAATTTTTTAGGGCAAGTGGAAGAGAAAGGGAAAGACAGAGAGAAACATTAATGGGATAGAAACATTGATTGGTTGCCTCCTGCACAAGTCCTAATAAGGACTCAGACCAGGGAGAAGCCTGCAACCAAAATGGGTGCCCTTGACTGAAATCAGGATCCTTTAAGTCGATGCTCTATCCACTGGCCAAACCAACTAGGGTGGTAGGTGTGTGTGTGTGTGTGTGTGTGTGTGTGTGTGTGTGTGTGTTTTAATTGATTTCAGAGAGGAAGGGGGAGAGAGGAAGAGGAAAGGGGAGAGGGGAGAATGGGGAGGGGGAGGGAGAGGGAGAAGGGAAACATCAACGACGAGAGAGAATCATTGATTGGCTGCCCTAGACCAGAATGGAACCGGCCGATGATCCACTGAGTCAAACTGGCTAGGGTGTTGGTGATTTGTGTTTTTTTAATGCAAAATTGTAAAAAGGATGTTTTCTTAGTTTTCCTTTGTGATAGTTCATTATGGTGTAAAAAAATGCAACTGATTTCTTGATATTAATTTTGTATTCTATTACTTTACTGATTTTTTTTTATCAATTCTAGTAGTTTTTAGTGGAATCTTTAGGGTTCTCTATCTACCATCATGTCATCTACCGATAATGACACTTTTACTTCTTCCTTTTCTATTTGGATGGCTTTTATTTCTTTTTCTGTTCTGAGTGCTGTGGCTAAAGGTAAAGGATTTCTTAAAGAATATCCCAAATGCAGAAGAGGAGGCAGAGGTGGGCCCCTTTCAGGAAGAGGACTCTGTATTGTTGTGGGGGAGGGTTGGGCTGGACAGTGCCACTACTCCAAGGTGTACTCCAAGGTGCAGAGGAGTCCAGGGTATTGAAGCATTCAGAGGCATCTGCCCAGTTGACCCTCTCCCATTGGTCAGGGTTCCAGGGACTTTACCTTGGCCTCGGGGCCTTGGAAGCATAGCCACTTTGGACTGTTACCTCTTGGGCTTGTCCTGAGGTCATTCCCCGTTTCCTTGGTAGAAGATGAACACTTCCCCATAAGCAATTGAAGAGGTCCTGCGGTTTTCACTCCTGGCTTTCCATGATCGCTACGAACCTTAGCTGTTCATCACCTTTCCAAGGGCATGTTGATAATTCTCAGTTGTGGCCAGCTAATACTACGACCTTTAGAGAGCTACCTCAGCCTCAAATGCCTGATACATGCCTTGCCTGCTAGCACACTCTGCCCTCTCCCCCCACCCCTCCCGGCACCACGCACTTCACCACCTGTGCGAGTTTAGCAATTGGAAGTCACCTTGTGCTGGGGCTGCCTGTGCTTTACCTACCCCCGTGCTGGGGGCCTCCTTGCCAGCCCAGGGGAGGAACGCAGCTCCAGAGCCAGATCTAGCCACCTGCTTTCTTGGACCAGGCCAGAGCCAGCTGCCCCAGGTAAGGCTCTCATGAAGCAAACACTGCTTGAGGGGACAAGGTGTTTATTAGGCATCCATGCCAGTGAGGAACTGGGTGGAGGAAGGGGCAGGCCTCACACAGCCTCGGCCAGTCCATAAGGAGACCTGCAGCAAGCCTAGCTGGGCAGAGCTGGCCCTCCGGCTGAAGTGGCCGGGCCTGTAGACCCTGTCAGTCATACCCTATTCCTTGGTCTCAGGTGTGGCTGTCCCGGGAAGGGCGTGACCCTGGACAAGGCTGCTCCCTGTAGCTAGGCAGTAAGTCTTTCCACGAAGGGGGTTCTGGGAGCAGGCCCCATGGCTCCCACAATCCCTGAGGGCAGGCTGTGTGGCTAGCGGTCATAGCCAGCATTTGAGTATTTCCAGTGCTGGACAAGGCTGACCGCCATTCACACTCTAAGGCAGGGACCATTGTCATCCCCATGTCTGCGTGCCCAGGTGAAGCAACTTAGTCAAGTGTGTGGTGGAGCTGGGAGACCACCAGAGCATTTTTAATATTTTTATTTATTTATTTTAAACAGATTTTATTGATTTTTTACAGAGAAGAAGGGAGAGAGATAGAATAGTTAGAAACATTGATGAGAGAGAGACATAGACCAGCTGCCTCCTGCGCACCCCCTACTAGGGATGTGCCTGCAACCAAGGTACATGCCCTTGACCGGAATCAAACCTGGGACCTCTCAGTCCGCAGGCCGATGCTCTATCCACTGAGCCAAACCGGTTTCGGCCATTTTTAATATTTTTAAATAACACCTTCTTGGAGTAATTTTAAACTTTCAGGAAAAGATAATGCAGAGAGCTGTACACCCTTCGTCCAGTGTCCCTGATGGTCCTTTTAAGTAATGGGGCATTTGTCACAACTGAGAAATTAATGCTGGTACTTGACTGTTCAACCACACCGCAGACTCTATGTGGCTTTCCACTGATGTCCTTGCACTGTTCCAAGGTCCAGTGCGAGATCCTGCCTTGCATGTAGCTGCGCCGAGATTGGGACTCTGAGGGGTACACATTCGATCGTACTGCCTGCTGTTCCCACAACTAGGTTTTGTGGCCCCAAACCATCCAGGTGCCGCTCGCTGCCGCAGGTGTGTGTGTGGGCAGCCCCAGAATGCGGCACCTGACAGCTCCCTGTTTTCTCTGTGTCTGCTCGCTGCCCGTGTGTGGAAAAAAACTCCCACAGGACCCACCTCAGCCCTGCGCTTGTTTTGATGTGGCCCATCAGCCATTTCCTGGTGCTCTCCTGTGTGTGTGTGTGTATGTGTGGGGGGGGTGACGAGGGTGCTACACCAGGGCACCCAGCTAGCATGTCCCTCTGTCTGACCTGCCAACCTAAGGGCTCCCTGCCCTGCAGGTGTGCCCTGAAGCAAAGATAGTTAAGTAGGGGATTCCTGTTCTCACCCCCACTCCGCTGGGTGACCTCAGAGACCTCCTGTCGATGGCCCAGGGGAGCTCGGAGCACACTACATGAAATGAAAGAATGAGAGAGCTTGGCCGCGGGGATGTGGGAACGATGCAGATGATGGCACTCCGTCTCCAGCTCCCCCTACCCCCCCACCAGTGGCGAGAGCTGTGTGCTACTCCCGTCTTCTCGGGGAGCCACGGGAACAGCATCTTGTGAAAGAGGGCAGGCTGGAGCCGGTGGCTTGGGCCTCTGCGGTGTACCACCTATGGGACCGCCGCCTGTGTGCCTCCGTTTCCTCACGTGTAACACGGGGAGGCATAACACCCACTGGATAGGGCCGCGCTGAGGAGGAAGGGAAGTCACAGGTGCTGAGCATCTGTGCCCGGCGTGGATAAGCCCTGCAAATATTTAGTTACCGTCCAATTCCTGTGGCCGTGTAGAGGACAAAGGAGGTTCCAGTCAAGCTGCATTGTCACAGGCAAAGCATGCTAAAAAAATATTCGAGTGATTATTTTTTAAAACTATTGCGTCAGAGGCCACAAGTAGTCCATAGGAAATAATTTTTGTCTAGATAGTGGCTTGAGACGGTCCCGATTCACTCCTTCCCAGGGCTGCGGTGCGGGTTAAGGGAAAGATTTCATGTAGAGGACTCTGTCCGGTGCCTGCACGTACACACCCAATCCGAGTCAGCTATTGTGATTAGCATAATGGAAAGTAATGGTCCCCATTGGGTTGTTGTTGTTGTTGTTGTTGGCTGTCTGCACGTGGCTGGCTTGCGGCTGTGGCCCAGGGGAGCTCCAGCTGCAGGGGTCCGGGGTACACCAGGGAGGGGCTCCCCCAGAGCTTCCCTGCGTGCCTGTAACGCTGTAATTGCAGCCTTCCCAGCTATCGGCCTGGTAGGCGGCCCACACAATGAGGCTGGCTCCTTAAATATTGAACCACATTATGCAAATGAGCTCACAAAAGACAGCTGCATAGGCAGGGTCTGATTGGTGGGCCCTGGCCCAGCTTGCAGGGGACCCTGCCCCCTCCCCTTCACTGCTCTGTCAGACAGAGGCAGCCGCTAGGGGCACCCGAGAGGCCGGTCCTGGGCTGAGGCGGGGTCGTCCCTCCCTACTCCTGGTGGCCATCAGGAGTGAGCAGCTGAGCTTTGTGGGTGAAATTGGGGGAGTGATGAAGGTGGGGGGCAATGGTATTGAGTTCCTGTCATCTCATCTCACCCCAAAGAGGCTACCTTAGCAATGAAGTCTTTGAGGGCACAAACTGGGGCAGGGTGCTGACTTCTTCCGCTCAGCTTGCCCAGTTGCAGGAGGATGGGACCTCTGGGAATTGGGATGGGCGGATTTCAGTGGCTCTTCCCTCCTGTCAGGCCACGGTCCTGAGAACTCCCGAGGTGGCCGAGTTCACCGTGGAGGAACTCCAGATTCTGGAAACATGGGCTAGGGAGCAGGGGCAGGTCAAACTCGTAAGCTCTTCTGTGGGCATGGATGGGGGTCATGTGGCCCTCACAGGATGAAACGGCATCTGCCGGTCTGGTGAGAGTGGGCACGTGTGGAGACGCATGGAGTGAGGGGTTTTGGCTGGAGGAGCAGGGCAGGTTGCAGCGAGAGCCTTGGGCAGAACCAGGGTGGGACAGATGGTCAGGGTGGCAGCTGGGGCACAGATCCCAGTCCTGCCAGGACACTGCCCCCGAAGGGACCAGGATGCAGGCTGAAGGTGTATAGGGACACAGCCACACTGCCTTGAGACCAGGTGCCCGCGTGAAACACCAGGTGGGAGAAGCCTTCTCTCAGCTCCTTTCTGGACAGCGCGGGGACAGAGTGCCGAGGACAGACATGTGCAGGGGCAGAGTGCCGCTTTGGGAACGCAGCAGCTCATGCGCTGTGTGTCCGTGAGATCATCCTCTGCGGTGGGCCTGGTGCTCTCAGGGCAAAAGCATGGCCCAAAGGCAACGTCAGCATCACCCGTCATGGAAGGAGCTGGAGGGGACGAGTATGAAGCAAAACTATTTTGCCGTGTCTTCTAGCCCAGTGGTCCTTTTATGATCAAAACATGGTTCAAATAGATTATTTGTTGTCGGTAGCGATCAGTATTAACCGTTTCACCTGGTTTTAGAAGCTCATAATACAACACACCTTCCCGATCCCACCAAACACAGAGGATTGTCTTCTTTCCGAAGCAATTTGGCTTTGCAGTCAATGTTGATGGTTGACCTGGATCAACCCACGATTCTGTGCATTTGGGTTTTCAAAAGTCCACTTTTCATTGCCAGTCACAATTCAATGCAAAAAAAAGGCTTTCTTTCATGCTGCTGAACCAACATTTTACTGATGACTTTTCGGGTTTCCATTTGTCTTTTGTTCAGTTGATGTGGCACCCATTTTCCTTCCTTTAAAATCTTTCCCATTGCTCGTAAACAATCGGAAGTTGTTTGCTGAGCAACATTGAATCTTTCTGCAAGTTGTTTTTGAGTTTTACAGCATCTTCATCCAATAATGCTTGTAATTGTTGGTCTTCAAACTTTTCGGTTGACCAGGGAGTTCTTTGTCTTTCACATAGAAATCATCAATTTTAAAGCATTTCAACCAGCGTTCACAAGTATCTTGAGATGGAGCATGTTCACCATAAGCTTCCCAAAGTATTCAGCAGCACTTTTCTTCAAAATAATAAATTAACGCTCTTTTTAATAAATGCTCTCTTTTTTTGGCACAGAATTTGACATTTTTAAGCATAAAAATATCTATGATGTTAACACCTTCAGTAAGTTTGACGTATGAAGTTTTGAAGCTTGTTGTCAGTATAATAAAATAGCATACATATCAAATCGCATATATAGCAACATATGTGTCACTCCATCTATTGAAAAAAATCCGCATTATTAATTGGTACACCCGGTAGTCTTATCAATTGATTTTGCTGTTTTGCAGACGGGCCCAGCTAAGAGCTTTTGTTTGTTTCCTTTTTTTTTCCTCTTGTTTTAAGCTGATCCTTTCTCCCAATAATCAAAACCTTCCTGTTTTTTACAACCGAATGTTCCTAATTGTTGCTACTCCCAACTTCATTGTTTTCTGAAATGATCCTCCCCATGGGAGGGGGTAGACTGGTAAATTCAGTAAATAACTATCCATTAAGAAACTTTCATTTGGGAAAAGAAACAGATGAGTTCTTTCAACAACAAAAAGGCGGTTCTTGCTGCCCTTCAGCTGTGGGGAGTTCTGTCTCCTTTCCATCCTGCCTAAAACAGCCTCCGACCTCCATCTTGGGGATCATGAGCCAAGGTTGTCATCCAGTTCCCCCTGTACAGGTCTGGTCCCTCTGTACCTCTTAGGCTTCTCTCTCCCACACCCCCTCAGGCCACCTGCAAGGTCCGGGCACCTGGGAAGAGCCAGCATTCTGGGAAACCCCAGCACTCTCCCACCTGCTGGTGTTGGCACCTTCTCCCTTGTTTGTCTGATAAGACACCTTTCGAGCCCCGACTCCCAAAACGTCAGCCATTCTGTGCAAAACACTGCTGCCCCAAACTCAAACATTGGTGAGTCCAGGCTCTCTGCCTGGAGCAGGAGGAGAGAACAGTGGCTAATAAGTAAGTGTAAGTCACCATCGACCCCTACTGCTCCCATCCAGCCAAGCCCCGAGATGGCTGTGCTGTGTGCGTGGTCTCACGTGCTCACTGCGTGCTGTGACCTAGCAGGGACACTCTGAGTCACATCTTATGGTCTCCACTGTTCAGCTGGGCAAAGTTTAGAGAGAGTGGGATGCATCTTCAGCGACAGAGCTGGTAAGTGCCAAAGTCAGGCCTCGGCGCCAGCCCGCTGATCCCCAAGCCGGGACCTTAACCTCCATGGAGGCTGTCTGAGCGCTGGAGGCAGAAGCCAAGGGCATGGCCAGGGCATAGAGGGGGTCTGCTGCAGTAGGCCAAGCAGGAGACCTGCCAGGAGAAAAACCTTGGTTCAAGTCCCATTGCGGTCACCTGCCTGCTGGTGACCATTTGGGCAGGGCAGGTCACTGGCCTCTCTGAGCCTTACTCTCTGTCCTTGTGCCTGTCTCACGCTCTCATTGTGAGGATCCCATCAACACCCAGGTGATCACCTCCTCCACTGAGCATCGAGGGATTCTTACCCAGGAGCATCGGGGAAGCCTTCCTGGCAGAGGTAGCCAAACAGATACCAGGAACAGACAGCCTCTGTCCTGAGGCCCCGGAGGCAGACACCGGGCAGATAGGGAGAAGGCACAAGAAGAGGCCCAGCTGCACAAGCACTGGCCTCCAGAAGTTTCCCAGATGCCGAAAGAACGTAGGTGGGACAGTCCCCGGCTGTCACATCCCACTGCTGGAAGTTAAAAAAAAAAAAAGAGAAGGCCTCCGGGGAGAAAAGTCCCATCTTGCTGACGCGCTAAGGCAGTGCGAAGGTATGTGCTCCCTTCCCCTGAGCCACAGCCCACGGGGGGCTCCTTGGGTGAACAGAACCCCCTGCGGAGGGGGCCCCAGCCCAGGCTGTGCTGAGAGTTCGAATCTCGGCCTCCCAGCTTCCTCCTTTGTAACACAGGCTCTACAACCATTTCATTGGTCAGAGGAATAAGTGGGGTAAAGAAAATAAAAGTTATTTGTAATGTATACAGTACAACACCAAAGAACAGTCCCCGTGGTCTCCTGTGGGCAAGAAGGGGGTGAAGGGGAGCGCATTGCTGGCTGCCAGGCGAGAGCAGTGGCAAGGGGCCTTCTCACCATGCACCCTTGATGCCTTTTGATATTTTGAATGGGAAGGCATAGCTTACTGAACAAGCAGACTCAGCAAAGAAACAAGAAAGTCAGTAAGATCAAAACCAATAAATGCAAACAATAGTCACCCACAGCATCGGTATTTAAAAGGCTCTCTCACCCTGACGTGTTTGGCTCAGTGGTAGAGCGTAGGTCTGTGGACTGAAAGGTCCCAGGTTCGATTCCAGTCAAGGGCATGTACCTTGGTTGCAGGCACATCCCCAGTAGGGGGTGTGCCAGAGGCAGCTGGTCAATGTTTCTCTCTCATCGATGTTTCTAACTCTCTATCCCTCTCCCTTCCTGTCTGTTAAAAAAAATCAATAAAATATATTCAAAAATAAATAAAATAAAAGGCTCTCTCTTCCCACCAGCTCCCTAGTTTACGCACCAGCAGGTGTTAAGGAAACAAGGTCCTCTGTCTCCAAACTTCCTGGTCTCCCCCTGCCCCACTGGTTCCCAGGGCCCTGCCTCCCCCAGGGTCGGCATCCTGGGAGAAAGCAGGTGGAGAAATTGTAACCTAACACCCAGAGCGTAGTCCACAGCAGAGCTGGAGCCCCGCCAGGTGAGGTGCTGCCGGCAGAGACAAGCGCGAGGCTGGAAACAGGTGACCTCATGTTCTAAGACAAAGACCCAACAGTGCGAGGCCACAGACAGCACACTGTGTACGCTCGTCTGGGGGCGGAGAAAAGGAAGGACACACACCAGATGGTGAACGAGGATTGCCCGCGGTGTGTGGATAGGGTGATACCCTCTCGTTTATGAGAATTGACATGTACACGTGTGTGTGTGTGTGTGTGTGTGTGTGTGCATAAAGACGTGCAAAGGAAGCTGATACCCAGCATTTGTGGTGGTTGCTCAGAGTGGTGAGATGTTAGGTGGCATTTGTTGCCCTGATAGTTATACGAATGGTTCGGATGATTAAAGATCACCACGTACTATTTATATGATTGGGGGGGGGGGGGATCTAATTTCAACGTGAAAGATGACCAAAATGAACTAAATAGCGGATGTGTGCTGCTTTAACAGCTGGAGTTCAAAGAAGGTCAGGTTTTTTTCAAAACTCAAGTGGCATAATTCCAAAGATGTCTTTCCCCCCCGCCTTTCTGGTTCCCGTGCTCTGGTGAATGTAAATCCCAGAGGTGCAGTTTTGACCCCAGAGGCAGTTGGGGGCACTCGGCCGGTTGGCTACAGGGAAGACGGGTGGCTGATGGCATGGCGGCGGCCTTCATGGGGACCCAGCGCTCCTGCCATTGCTCTCAGTTCTCAGGAGTCCGGCACCCGTCTGTGGGTGCCCACACCCATGCTCAGCCCCCGGGCCACTCCTCACAATGGGAGGCCACTCTCCCTCAGGGAGGGACCCACTGCAGCAGCCAGCTTCCAGGGCTTTAGTTTAACACACACGCCTGCGCACACACAGCTACCTTCCATCTGACAGCCCCACGGTGCCACGGCTCAGAGCTCCTGGCCCAGCCCATCCCACCGCCCTGGACAGCGAGGGACGGCTCCCCCTCAACAGCCTCTCTCCCTGCTGTCCTGTCCTGTCTCTCTGTGGTGAGCTGCCTGTGCCCCTGGGCCTGGGGGCTCCACTGGGGCTAAGCCTCAGCAATGCGGAAGGGGAGGCTGCCAACTGCCCCCTCCTGACATGGAGGCGGGGACTTCGCTCTGCTCCCTGGAGGGATGTCCTTCCTCTCCTCCATCTTCACTTCTGCCCACAGAAGGCAGTCACTTGGGCAAGATTGCGGTCACTCAGCCACACACACACTCACACACACACACTCACACACACACACACACACACACACACACACTCTGTAGGTTTACAGTTGTGAGTACATGAAACAGTTTATTCTTATATTGTTAGTAATTACTGTTTTCTTTTCTTTTTTTTTCTTCTTTTTTTAAAATATATTTTATTGATATTTCACAGAGAGGAAGGGAGAGAGAGAGCTAGAAACGTCGATGAGAATCATCGACCAGCCGCCTCTTGCACACCCCCTACCGGGGATGTGCCCGCAACCAATGTACATGCCCTTGACCCGGAATCGAACCCGGGACCTTTCAGTCCGCAGACCGACACTCTACCACTGAGCCAAACCGGTTTCGGCTACTGTTTTATTTTCATATAAACAACTAGAACTTTTCTTGCCCACCCTGTGTGTGTGTGTGTGTGTGTGTGTGTGTGTAATGGAATATTATTCAGCCATGAAAAAGAAGGCTGTCGGGCCGTATTTTTGTTGTTGTTGTTGTTTTTAAATATATTTTATTATTTTTTTACAGAGAGAAAGAGAGAGGGACAGAGAGTTAGAAACATCTATGAGAGAATCATTGATCAGCTGCCTCTTGCACATCCCCTACTGGGGATGTGCCCACAACCAAGGTACATGCCCTTGACCATAATCGAACCTGGGACCTTTCAGTCCGCAGGCCGCCACTCTATCCATTGAGCCAAACCGGTTTCAGCTGTCAGGCCGTTTTTTGAGCATGAATGGAGTTTGAGGGCATAATGCTAAGTCAGAGCTAAGTCAGACAGAGAAGACAAGGTCCGTATGATATTGCCTTTTTCCAAGATGAGAAGAGCGGCAGCATGTTTGTATGCTGGTGGGAATGACCCAGGGGCGAGAAGACACTGATCATGCAGGAGAGAGCTGAGGAAGAAGAGCGAGGCTCCTGTCCTTGTGATGCGTGAATCGGGAGAGGCACATCAATCTTCCTCACCCTCGGTCCTCAGGGCTGTGGGCTCATGTGGTTTGTATTGTTTTGCTTTACTAGATGTCATAGAGCCAGATGGCATTGAGTGTCTATCTCATGGATACCTCTCCCCTGGTAGGAAGGATTCTGGGAACTTGGAAGATGCTTGAAGACCTGAAAGAGAGTGTAGAATATTCCATAGGACGTGCTTGGGCACCTGGACACGGTGTCTTTCGCTCCATAGATACCTCTGTGCTGTATATTTGCCGAGCTCTTGGTTAACAGTTAGTGGAATTGTAATTCCCCATAAGAGATACCACTGGGACCCCTAAGTGTTGTGTACTACCTCTGACCGCCAGTGCTGTCTCTCCGCTGTCATTCCAAAGGAGAATGCTATTCCTGTGAAGGGACTAAGAAGCCACGTGGGTGGGAGGTGAACCTGGAGAGAGGTGTGGAGACCCAGGGAAGTGAGTTCCCTGAAGAATGGGGCAATTGACAGGAGATGCTCACAGAGAGGTCAAGTGAGATAAGGACTGAAAATTCCCCCCGGAGTTTGGCAAAAGGAGGCTATTGACCTTTGTCAAACCAGTTTCAGTGGAGAGGTCAGGAGGAAGCCAGATTGCTGTGGGCTGAGGATGCGTGGGAGGCCAGGAAGTTGAAGACAAAGTGTGAGGGTGTTTGTTCAGTGTATTGGCCACCAAGTGAAGGAACCAGATGCCATGCTGACTGAAGGGCAAGCTGGGGTGAAGGGAAAGTTATTCAACATGGGAGATATTTGGGGATTTATATGCAGAAAGGGAGGACCTGGGGGAGGAAGGAAAGGAGATCAAAGACAGAAAAAAGGGGCAGCCAACGGAATAGAGTTCTAACGGAAGTGGAAAGGACAAGGTAAAGGAAAAGAAAGAAGATGAGCAAACGAGCAAACATACAGAGATGTTGGGCAAGCATGGCTCAGTGGTTGAGCGTCAGCCTGTGAACCAGGAGGTCACGGTTTGATCCCTGGTGTGGGGCATGAGCTCATTCCTCAGGGTGGGGCCTGCAGGAGGCAGCCAATCCATGCTTCTCTCTCATCCTTGATGTTTCTATCTCTTTCTCTTCCTCCATCTCTGAAATACAATGAAATATATATATTTTTAAATACAGAGATATTCTGCCGAAACCAGTTTGGCTCAGTGGATAGAGCGTCGGCCTGCGGACTGAAAGGTCCCAGGTTTGATTCCGGTCAAGGGCATGTACTTTGGTTGCGGGCACATCCCCAGTAGGGAGTGTGCCGGAGGCAGCTGGTTGATGTTTCTCTCTCATCGAGGTTTCTAACTCTCTCTCCCTTCCTCTCTGTAAAAAAACAATATATATATATATATATATATATATATATATATATATATATATATATATATGATACAGAGATATTCTGAGATGGAGAAAACTGGGGTGTTCACTTGGCGACAAAGTTCTGCAGAGTGAGGGATGCTTGAAAAGGTTTGACATGTGAGAAGAGGCAAAATGTTTTGTGTGTGTGTGTGTGTGTGTGTGTGTGCTTTTAAGATTTTTAAAATTGATTTTGAGAGAAAGAGAGAGAGAGAAATGGAGAGAGAGAGAGTAGGGAGAGAGAGAGAAACATCAATTGTCTGCCTCCTGTATGCCCCCTACCAGGGATCAAGTTGCAACCCTGGCATGTGCCCTGACCAGGAATCGAACTGGCAACCTTTTGGTGCACAGACAACACTCAACCAACCGAGCCACACCTCCAGAGCAGGAGGATTTGGAAAGGCTGGAACAGCGAAGGTGTAAGGGTGGGATAAGAGGGTCCGGAGCAACAGCACCCGCAAGAGGGTGTCGTGCCCGCCGCCCTCTGGAAAGGAGGCCGGTGGGCGTGGCAGAGGACAGGAGGTGGGACCATAGGACCCCCGGACTAGGATGAGCCAGAATTACAAGTAAGGAATCTGTCAAGTTTTGTTAGTTCCTTTTTACTGCCCCTCTTCCCTCCCCCCCAAAAAAAGAAAAAATAGCCCCTAAGACTCAGGCTTCCTCACCCACCTTGCCCTCTGACCTGTTGAGATGTGGTGTGATGACAGACACCAACTTCCTCTCTGTCAGAGAAAACCGGGGAATCGAGACGAGCTCCAGGTAGCTCTATCCTTTTAAAACATTCAGCTAATGGGGGGCTCTTGGTGATAAAAACGGGCCAAAGAAGATGCTTGGAGCACAGTAATGCCAGGGCTATCCTGTTATAAGGAAAAATTCTAATATTTCTATTTTTTTAAATTGTGCAATTGATTTGTGAGCGGGGAGAGAGAGAGAGAGAAAGAAACTTGAGAAAGAACATCAGTTGTCTCCTACACACACCCGGATCGGGGATCAAACCAGCAATCTAGCCCTGATTGGGAATAGAACCTCCCACCTTTTGGTGTATGGGACGATGCTCAATGGACTGAGCCACCCGGCCAGGGCAATATTTTCTTTTCTTTTTAAAAAAATATATTTTATTGATTTTTTTACAGAGAGGAAGAGAGAGGGATAGAGAGTTAGAAACATCGATGAGAGAGAAACACCAATCAGCTGCTTCCTGCACACCCCCTACTGGGGATGTGCCCGCAACCAAGGTACATGCCCTTGACCGGAATCGAACCCGGGACCTTTCAGTCCACAGGCTGACGCTCTATCCATTAAGCCAAACCAGTTTCAGCAGGGCAATATTTTCTTAATAGAAGAAATATTTATTCATCCTATGAGATGAGAGCACTGCCTTTGGAAGGGTAATGGCTTCAGTGGGAAGGGGTATTGCCCGCAGGTGATTCGGGAGAAGTTAGTGAAAGTGTTCTCTGTTGGGGAGATCAGTCTGCAGTTGGGGAGTCCATGCCTCCCAACCCCCTCCTCATCCTAATCCACAGACTGATTCCGAAAACAAGTACAGGAGTGTTTCCAGTAAACAACTGGAAGATGCAGGAACTGAGGGGCCCTGGCCAGTGGTGCTCAGTGGCTAGAGCATCTGCCCAAGCACTGAAGGGTCGCCGGTTCGATTCCCGGTCAAGGGCATGTGTCTGGGTTGCAGGTTCTATCCCTAGCCCCTGTTGGGGTGCATGCAGGAGGCAGCCAATCTCTAACTATTTTCCCCTCTTCCATTCTCTCTAAAAATCAGTGGGGGGAAAAATCCTAGGGTGAAGATTAACAACAACAAAAGAGAGTATGTGGGAGGAACTGGACCGTGGGAGACAGAGGAGTGGGAGGAAGGTGAGGACTGAGTGTGTGTTTATGAGCATGGCAAAGCCCGAGACCAGGAAGCCTCCCAGGGCCTTGAGCTTAGATGGAACCTGTGCTTGGTCTAATCCTCTCCTGTCACCTCCGTGAAATGCTTAATTTTGAACCAGGGGCCTCCCGTTTTCGTTTGGCACTAGGACCTGCAAATGACGCAGCGGATCCTGTGGGTAGGGTTCGAGGAATCCAAGCAAGTTGGTTCAAGTCGCCACCACTGCTTTGGGTGGCTGCTTGACACTTTAGCAACAAGGCCGATTCTGTGCCGCCAGGCAGAAGGCACCAACAGTCCTCCAAGATGGGAGACCCACAGCCTGACTTCTTGATACTCTCCCTCAGACAATAGGGAACGATGCTTCGCCCTACAGAGAGACCCCATCGTGACAGACTAGAATGGCCCAGCTACACCTTGATCACCAAACTAACGCCCTCCTCCATCACCCCGTGGGCTGGCCTTGTGTGGCTGCCATGGCCAGAGATCTGTGTACCTCTTGGCTCCGTTGAACTCATTGCTTCAGTTTCCCTCACTGCTCTCCATCCTTCACTCAACAGCCACATGTGGTTTCTCATTATGTAACAGTGTTGCATCTGCAATCCACCCACCAAGAGCTTAGCGTTTCCGCGGAGCCTGCAAACAACAGAGCCCACAGAGAGAAAGAGAGAGAGAGAGACCTGGGAAGAGGAAGAAGGAAGGAGAATGGTCCCACTCTATTTCCCCACCCATCTCTCAGCCCAATCCAAATTCCGCCCTTTTCATGTTCCAACTTCACTTTTTATTTAAAAAGTTGCAGTTTATCTTGCAGTATGAACTTAAGACTTAATTATAAATGTCCACATTGACGTCTGCGTGAACTATGCCCTCTGCTACACACAGTTGGAGGTGGGAGGTACTAAATAACACCGTTGAGACAATTGCTGGAAATAGCCAAAGGCAGGAGGAGTCTTTGCATGAAGACCCACTTCCAACACATTCTCGGTGTGAAAAATTAGAATGATATAAAGTAGAATAAAGTAATTTCCTCTTTACATCACATCTCCACACCTGCCTGTCTTAAACACTATTGACAGTTTTTAAAAATATATATATATATATATTATTGATTTTTTTACAGAGAGGAAGGGAGAGGGTTAGAGAGCCAGAAACATCGATGAGAGAGAAACATCGACCAGCTGCCTCCTGCACACCCCCCGCCGGGGATGTGCCCGAAACCAATGTACATGCCCTTGACCGGAATCGAACCTGGGACCCCTCAGTCTGCAGACCGACGCTCCATCCACTGAGCCAAACCGGTTTCTGCCACTATTGACAGTTTTATGTGCGTTCTCCAGTTTTCTTCCTCTACATGTAAAGGACAATGGAAACATGTGTGTGTGCACATGTCCCTGACCAGAATCGAACCTTGGACCTTTCTGTCCGCAGGCTGATGCTGCATCCACCGAGCCAAACCAGTTTGGCATATGCATGTTCTTGTTCACACTATGCTCGTGGGCAGCTGTTTGGTCAGGAGAGATGCTTAGAAGAGAAATTCCAGGCCCTAAATTATATTTATTCTTGCAGCTGCCACATTGCCATTCGAAAAAATCTTCATGAATTTCTTCTCCCACCAACAGTATGTGAATGTGCTCCCTCTCCCAAATCTTGGCCAATATTTGGCATTTGTCTCCCATTGGGGTTTCCATGTTCATTTTGCCATTTACTGGTAAAGTGGAGCACCTTTTCGTTCTTTATTTTTTAAAAAATATACCTTATTGATATTTTACAGAGAGGAAGGGAGAGAGCTAGAGAGCTAGAAATGTCGATGAGAGAGAAACATCAACCAGCTGCCTCTTGCACACCCCCTACTGGGGATGTGCCCGCAACCAATGTACATGCGCTTGACCAGAATCGAACCCGGGACCCTTCAGTCCGCAGACCGACACTCTACCACTGAGCCAAACTGGTTTCGGCACCTTTTCATTCTTTTGTTGGCTGCTTGAATTCTATGAATTGTCTATTCAGATATTTTATACATTTTTCTCACTTTATTATGCAAGCAACCCTATGAGGGCTATGATCCCCATTGTACAGATAAAGAACTGAATATCCAATGCAGATCATGTAAATTGCACTGGACAGTAAAACACGGTGGGAAAAGTTCAGCCTCGGGACTCGCCACTTCCTGGCCATGTTCCTTCAGATTATTGAGCTTCTCTTTGCTGCAGTGGCCACATCTCTATGCTGGAACATGAATAGTGCCCATCTTGTAAGGTTATGGTGAGGATAAAATGAGATAATCCACATTCATAGTAGCCGGCACAGACACTCAGGATATGCTAGCTATTGTTAAGATTATAGAAAAAAATGCAGATCTGGCGTGGCCTGGAAAACATTTCCGACACAATAGACTATGCGAAAAATCCACTACATACTATGTATCCTGCGGTTGCATTTTCGCAAAAACTACATCTGCTCCTGGAAAAAGCCTTGAGGGAAATATGCATACAAAGAATGTCTTTGTTGGGGTGATAGGATTGGGTGCAGGTTTTTAAAAATGCCATTCTGTAACTAACCGAAAGGGGAAGAAGAAAGAAGAGAAACTCTGGTTGTGGACTTTGTCCTTCACGATGTGGAGGAGGCTCACGGGCACTCCCAGACCAGCGGCTCCTCTCTGAAGAGCGCGGCCGTGATGTGCCGGAGCCACGCCGTGCTAGCTCCCCACGCGTCCTTCTCGTCAAAGGCCGCCTGCGGCTTTGTCTCTGAATCACAAACAACTGTGCTTTGTCTCCTTGGTCGTTCGTTCGTTTGTTCATTTTAAATTGAATTTATTGGGGTGACTTTGGTTAATAAAAGTATATAGGTTTCAGGTTTCACAATTCTGTAATACATCATCTGTACATTGTATTGTATTCACCACCGGTAGTCAAGCTCATTCATTCATGTACTTACTCGACCTGGCTGGTGTGGTACAGCTGGTTAGGCGTCGGTCGTCTCGTGCACCAAAAAGGCTGCTGGTTTGATTCCAGGTCAGGGCACATACCCAGGTTGTAGGCTCAGTCCTCAGTAGGGGGCGTGCAGGAGGCAGCCAATTGAAGTTCTCGTCTCCCATTGATGTTTCCCTTTCCCCCTCTCTCTTCCTCTCTCTGAAATCAATAAAAACATTTTAAAAATAGTTATTTATGCCGAAACCGGTTTGGCTCAGTGGTAGAGCGTCGGCCTGCGGACTGAAGGGTCCTGGGTTCGATTCCGGTCAAGGGCATGTACATTGGTTGCGGGCACATCCCGGTGGGGGGTGTGCAAGAGGCAGCTGGTTGATGTTTCTCTCTCATCGACGTTTCTAGCTCTCTATCTCTCTCCCTTCCTCTCGGTAAAATATCAATAAAATATATATATTTTAAAAATAGTTATTTATGCAACATTTTCTATGTGTTAGACACCATTCTAGGCACTGGATATACACTGGTGAACAAGATAGGAAAGGTCTTGGATGCTGATTTATAATGAGAAACTTAATATAATACAGCAACAAATACATAAACAAGAAATGATCAGAAAGCAGTAAGTGCTCTGCAGTAAGTTCAAAGACAAGACTGTTAGGTGGCTGGCTGTGACGCTACTTTGCTTTTATTTATTTATTTTATATGTATATTTACTTTTTATTCAGAGAGGAAGGGAGATAGAAACATCAGTGATGAGAGAGAATCATCGATTGGCTGTGTCCTGTATGCCCCTGACTGGGAATCAAACTTGCAACACGGGCATGTGCCCTTGGCGAGAATCAAACCCTGGGCCCTTCACTTGGCAGGCTGGCGCTCTAACCCCTGAGCCAAACCGGCTAGGGCTGCGAGGCTACTTTATATTGGTGATTAAGGAAGCCTTCTCTTAGGAGGCAGCACTGCAGCTGAAGGTACCAATCTGGGAAGATCAGGAGAAGAATATTCTGGAAAGTAAGTGGCATTTTCTTTTCTTTTTAAAAAATATATTTTATTGATTATTTTACAGAGAGGAAGAGAGAGGGACAGAGAGTTAAAAACATCGATGAGAGAGACATCGACCAGCTGCCTCTTGCACATCCCCTACTGGGGATGTGCCCGCAGCCAAGGTCCATGCCCCCAACTGGAATCGAACCTGGGACCTTTCAGTCCGCAGGCCGACACTCTATCCACTGAGCCAAACCGGTCTCGGCAGTAGGTAAGTAGCATTTTCAAAGGACTTTCAGGCAGAAACCTGCTGGGTGGGTGTGGGTGAGGGTGAAAGCAGCTAAAATAAAGTCAGATCAGGTGGGACTTTGGGAGGGAAGGCAAAGGTTCTGGAATTTATTCCAAGTGGGATGGAAAGTCAGTGGAAGGTGGTTAAGTAAGAAAGTGGCTCGATCTGAGTTATGTTTTTAGAAAGACCTTCTGGGTGTTGTGTGGCACATGGCTGGCAGGGAGATTGGCAGCAGGGATGCCAGTTCTGAGGGCACTTCAGGGATGTGGGCAGGAGAGCTCAGGGCTTAGATTAGGGCAGTATTGGCAAACTGCAGCTCGCGAGCCACATGCAGCTCTTTGGCCCCTTGAGTGTGGCTCTTCCACAAAATACCACGTGTGGGCACGCACGTACAGGGCAATTGAAACTTCATGGCCCATGCGCAGAAGTCAGTTTTCAGCCTGGGCGAATCTATTTTGAAGAAGTGGTTCTAACGCCGAGCCATACTCAAGGGGCCAAAGAGCCGCGGTTTGCCAACCACTGAAGGGTGTTGGAAACAGAAAGGAGTAAATGGATATTGGGATTTCTTCTGGAGGGAAAGTTTGCAGGACTCATTGGGCGTGGGGCTTAGGGAAATGGAGGGGTCTGACTGGCGGCTTTGGTAACTGGGTGCTGTGTCCCTTGATGGGGAAAATGAGAGGAGAAGCACATTTTTCAGAGGAAAAAGAAGTAATCCCATTAATGACCTAAGCAGAAATGTCAAACAGAGAGTTGATTATGTGAGCGTGTAAATCCAGAGAGAAGGCAAGGCATGAGTTGAAGATTTGGAAATACCCTTACATGGGTGATATTTAATCCCAAAGATTAGTGGGGTCATCCAGGCAGAGTAAAGGCAGGGAAGAGAAAAAGCACAGGCCTGGCCGGGTGGCTCACTGGTTGAGCCAGAAGCTCAGTGGTCTGATTCCCAGTCAGAGTGCATGCCAGGCTCGATCCCCCGTGGGGGGCGTACAGGAAGCAGCCGATCCATGATTCTCTCTCATTGATGAATATGTTTCTCACTCCCTCTCCCTTCCTCTCTGAAATCAATAAAAATACATTTTAAAAAAATAAAGAGCCGAAACCGGTTTGGCTCAGTGGATAGAGCGTCGGCCTGCAGACTGAAAGGTCCCAGGTTCGATTCCGGTCAAGGGCATGTACCTTGGTTGCGGGCACATCCCTGGTAGGGGGTGTGCAAGAGGCAGCTGATTGATGTTTCTAACTCTCTCTTCCTTCTCTCTGTAAAAAAATCAATGAAATATTTTTTTTAAAAAAATTAAAAAAGAAAGAAAGAAAAAGCTCAGGATTAAGTCCCGAGTCCTTGAGCACTTAGAGATTGAGCGGAAAACAGAGAATCTGAAAAGGAGACTGAGGAGGAAGAGGCAGGGAGGCCGGCGGAACCACAGCCAGGAAGATTGCATAGAGGCCAGGAGAGGACAGTGCTTCCAGGAAGGGGGCGTGGCCATCTGTGTGGAATATTGCTAAAATGTCGAGTATGACCAGGGCTGAGAAGTGATCAGTGGATTTGGCAACAGGGAGGTCACCGGGTTTCATTGCACACATTATGAACGTGGAAGGCATGCCGATCGGGAAGCCCAAGAGAATTGCGTCTGAATTTTAATTCCACCACTTGGTAGCTCTGTGACCTTGGGCATGTTACTTAACTTGTCTCTAAATTTGCATAATGACATGTGCCGTATAGGGTGGCTGCAGAGTGTCTGTGAGATAAAGTATATGCAATTGCATGGCACTTCACAGGCTCTCAATACACACTGCCTCCAGTGGTTTTTTTTATTTTTTATTTTTTATTTTTTTATTAAGATATTATATGTGTACATAGCTTACCATTGCGCCCCCCCCCCCCCCCAGCTCCCATTCATGCCCTCCCTCCCCAGAGTTCTGTGTTCGTTGGTTGTACTTATATTCATGCATACCAGTCCCTCGGTTGTTCTCTTATCTCCCCCCAGGTCTCCTTCCCCTCCCCACTGTCATTTGACAATCTGCTTGTTTTATGGTGACTATCTCAGAATCACATGAATAGAATCCGCTCCTCATTTGGCAGTCTGCTTATTTTATGGTGACTATCTCAGGACCCCATGAATAGAGTCCGCTCCTCCTCTGGTTCACACCGCCCCTACCCCCGGGTCCCACTGGTTCCCCTGGGACACACGGCTCACCCTGGGATGCCTCCCGTGTTTTCACCCTGCCAGACCTGAGGCCCTAAACCTAACTGTCCCCTCTACCTGGGCTCCTGAGCACTAAAGAGAAAAAATCAACATGACATAGAAAAAATGCTAGTTACCTGCAAACAAGTGGTTAGAATAAGATGGAACTTGGAGACACTGTAGGAAATAGGTCTAGGCAACGTACCGAAAATTAGGTACAGCGTTGTAGCGGCAGATTCGGAAATTACTGAGGAATCGGTACAGCAGCCTGGTAGCTGTGGGAAGGCAGAGAACCAGGGGCAGTGGTCTTGGTGTCCCCAGGTTCTGTTTTTGAAGCCTCCACCGTGTTTGTTCCCTTTCAAAGAAAGGGGCTACTGACCCGAGAACTGGGGCGGCAGACTCTGTCCAAGAGGGAAATGAGGGCACGTTTCTATTTTTGGGTCTCACGCTGAGCGCGCAGCTTCTTGACTTGGCCTCAGGCATTCTTGCTCATGAAATCCTCGGTCACGGGGTTTCATCCCAGCCAGTCGCTGTCCTCACTCCTGGTATGTTCTAGGCTGAACAGGATGCCCAGCGACGAGAGGAGGCCGGGCCTAAAACCTAGAACAGAGTGTTCGGAGCAAAACTGGAATTTAGGGTAATGCTCTGGTGACGTAGGCAAGTGTCTAGGGCTTGGGACAAGTCCCAGAGCCTGTGGTAGAAGAAGCCCCTGGTCCCCCCACCCCCCCAGGGGGAAAGTGGGTCAGGCATAGCAAGGGAGCCCATGTCAGGGCCATATGCGTGCCGTCTTCCTGCAGACATGTAGCTGTGATGACCTTTCTTGGAGCTGAAGGAGGCCAGAGCCAGGGGGCACTGTCTCCAGGTCGGGGAGCTGGTATTGGACTTAGTCCTTGTCCCAAATGGTCAGGGTTGGAGTCAGCTAGCCCTTAGTCCTCCCCAGGAGCGACTAGGAGATGTCACAGGCCACGTAGGGAAACTGACCAGAGATGTGAATGAGAAAATGAGTGGTAGGAAAGCAGGGGGCGCCTTGGCCACTGGGCCCCTGGACCCATGGCAGACACTGCTGATCTATCACCACTTGTTCCCACTGAACCTAAACACAGCCTCGAACCCTAACCACACCCCTTCTCAGTGCAGAGCTCCATGAGCCACTACCCATAAGTTGGCTTTGGTTTACAAGGCAGACTTAGAAAAAAATTCCTGAACTAGGACACTTTCACTAATTTCTCTAATGCTCAAATAATTGAAGAAAATTTAAATTATAGTTTGCATTCAGTATTATTTTGTATTCATATCAGGTGTGCAGTATAGTGGTTAGACAATCACATACTTTACAAAGTGTTTCCCCCAATATTTTCAGCATCCATGTGGCACCCTACATAGTGATTACAATATCATTAACTATACTAGAGGCTTGGTGCATGAATTCATGCACGGATGGGGTCCCCTGGACTGGTCAGCAATTGGGGCCAATCAGGGTCATTTTGCCCAGTCCCAATCAAGGCTGATCAGGGCCAGCTGGCCAGCTGGGAGGTTGGCCAGCTGCGGGAGGTTGGCCAGTTGTGGGAGGTTGGCTGGTTGCAGGAAGTAGGCTGAGGGAGCGCACTGATCACCAGGGGGCAGCTCCTGTATTTAGCTTCTGCCCCCTGGTGGTCAGTACACATAATAGCAACCAGTCAACTGGTCATTCAGTTGTTCGGTTGCTTAAGCTTTTACATGTATAGATTTCCTATGCTGTACTTTACATCCCAAAGATGATTTTGTAACTACCAATCTGTACTTCTCAATCCCTTCACCTCTGTTACCCAGTCCCCCAACCCCCCTCCCCTCTGGCAGCCATCAGTCTGTTCTGTGTCCACGAGTCAGTTTCAAACAGCTTGATCTAATCTGAGTAGAAGAGGGCTCTGTTTTCCTAACATCATCCTCTAGCAATTGACCATCATCTTCAACCCTTCATTATATTCAACTTATTTTAGGAGATGATGAGGTTTTGGAATTGAACTTTGGGCATCTGGAGCAGTTCTTTTCAAACTTTATGGTCTCGGTAAATGCAAGACCCGACTCAGCGGGCCTGAGTGGGCCCTGAGATTGGGCATTGCTAACAAAGTCCCAGGTGGTGGCGATGCAGCTGACCTGTGGTCCCCACTCTCGAGCACGAGGAAACAGACCGCATTAGGCACTGACTCACCGCAGAGGAAAATTTCAGACAAACAGGAACCTAATAGGGCTCACACTGTTCTAGAGAAAACTTGGCAGGATCCTGCAGGCACCTGGGCCTGCAACCCGGGATGAGATAACTCTACTATGCAGACTCACGTTATGAAATCCGAGAGGAGCTTGAAGAGTATACACACTCTGAACCCCCGTTGCCTTGTATTCCTGAGCAGAGAAGGGTGATGGCTGATGGGCCTCTAGCCTTGTCACTTGGAAAGAGAGGCCGGGAACGGGTCTAGAAGGTTTCTCCCAGTTGTCTGGGATCAGCTTAGGATCAGGGGGACCACCACAGCCCAGGAGGGAGATGGAGCCGGGGGCTATGCCCTTCACACTGGGAGCGCCAACCTCGTCAGGTCCAGCATGGAACCACCACCAGCCCACCGGAGACGGCCTCTGGGACTCACTTCTTGACTCTCTCACTCGGACTCTGTAGAGCCGATCTGCTCAGGCACCCTCCCTGCGGAGGGGGAAGTGGAGCTAGCGATGCTTTCTTTACTGACGTACCCCTCCACCCGGCATCTCCTGCACCCATGCTCACCATCAGCCACCAGCTCCCTTCCAACCCTGCTCTGAGGCCATGACTCACTCCCATTCAGGCCTCGACCTGTGCTCAAACGGTGCACGGAGAACTCCACTCTCCCTCTGCCAGGGCGATGGCAAATATTTTCCCGAGAACATGAAACCCACATGGGCCTCTCAGAGGGCAGATCCTGGCTGGGCCTCCTGGATTGCACAAGCGTCTCTGTTCTTCCTCCTCCTCTTCTCCTCCTCTCCTTTTTTTTTTTTTTTGGTCTCTTATGGAAGCTATACAGAGGTTGAGCAATGCTCTGGAATAATTGGGTCAAGGCAGCCATGTGTAGGGAGGAGGAGACAATTGGATTGTGTAGGTGACTATGTATTAGGCAGCAGCCAACAACACATCATTAACAAAACAGGAAAGTCTGGAACATCCACATGCTGACTACTTGTCTACCCTGCGCTTACTGGAGCAAGACCAGCTCCACTCAGAAAGCGAGGCGGCCTTCACCACCAAGTCCCTGCTGACCCTCAGCCTCGTCTCCCCCCATAGCCCACCATGCACTCTAATCTTCAGCCCCACTGAACATGTTGACTGTTCATGCCTCTGGGCCTGTACCTATACGGTTCCTCTTCCTTGCAGTGTTCTGTTCCCTCATTATTGCTCTTAAGACTTCTGTCCAAACCGCTGCTTCTCTGAGGTTTCCTCTCCTCTTCCCCCCCCCCCCCCAAAGCACAGTACTCCCATTACCAATTGTGCTTTACAAATCCGTCTCCCAACTCATTAGACTGTGAGCTACTCCAGGGAGGAGTTGGGTCTTACTCCTCTTTGTATTTTCAGAGCCTGTCACAGTACTTGGCTCACGTGAGGTGCTTAGCAAATGCATGCCAAACAGACGAATGAAGGAAGGAAGGAATGAATGAATAATGGTAAGAGGGTAGGCTCCTTGATTGGTACCCTAGCTCTGCCAGCGACCACTGCGATCTTGGCCAAGCCACTTAACCTCTCCTAACCCCAGGTGCCTCACCAATAAAATGGTAATAACACCCACACTTCGTACCTCATAGGGCAGGTAAGGACCCAATGACATAATTTATGGGAAAGCACCTTGTCGGCCAACAAGGGAGATACATGCACCCCAACACCTAGAAGTCGGCAGAGTGATCTGGCTACAAAACCCTCACTCGTGAGCAAGGTGAGTGCTGGGGAAAGAGGCCTCCCGCTCTCGGAACTCTCCAAGAAGCTGTCAGCACAGACTCTTTCAGCGCAAGCACAAAGACAGATGTATGTGCTCCTATGGAAATGTGTTTTTAACAAACAGAACATGAGAATGGAATTCCTTTTCCCCACATCAAGCCTTGAGAGCTAATTAGTTCCACCTGGAGGAGGGAGAGAGAGTCCTCATTCCATGTTTGGGAAAGAGTCTACGGTAGCTGTCTCACGGGGATCTGGGGAAAGGCAACGGATAAACCAAGTCGTTGGTCTTGAAGGGTCTCAAAGATGATTTAGTCTGACCTCATCCTCTCCGAGGCAACACACAGAGGGGATGTGATCAGCTCGAGAAACCTGGCAGCGACAGACCTCCTGACCCCCGTTCTGTCTCCTGGGTAGCCAATTGTCCTGACCCCAGATTATGATGACCTTTCTCGGTCAGAGTGTGGTGATGGTTGTTAGACCCACCTGGGAACAAAGTGAGTTATCCAAGGAAGTACTCCTTAGAGCAGGCTTCGTTCTCCTTTAGCAAATATTGTGCTAAATGGATGCTTTTGAGTTGGTAGCCCCGGCACCCTCTTGCCTTCTTCCGAATAATCCCTGTTTTGCCAGATCTTATGTATTTTTGAAACAGTCCTCCCTTTAACAAGATGTTTATAAATTGCTTTTGACGCGCCAAGTACCCGGGTAGATGCTGAGGGCTGTGCTGAGCTTCGCAGCAATGAGACGCAAGGTCCACAGCTGCAATGAAGGGCGCTATGGATTGGTCCCCGGGGAAGCTGGATCCCAACTCCCTGGCCCCGCCACCAACTCGATGTGCACCTTGACAAGGCATTTGCGTTTTCTGAGCCCCAGTTTTCAAATCTGTGAAGTAAGGCTGACCTTTCCAATTTCAGGTCCATGAAGTGGACTGAGATTCTTGTGCCCACCTTACAAGAGCAGGATGTTGCATTCAGACATATATATATATATTTCAGAGAGGAAGGGAGAGGGAGAGAGAGAAACATCAGTGATGAGAATCAATGATAGGCTGCCTCCTGCAGCCCCACACTGGGGACCAAGCCCACAACCTGGGCATGTGCCCTGTCTAGGAATCTAACCATGACCTCCTGGTTCGTAGATCAACGCTTAACCTCTGAGCCATGCTGGCTGGACTGTAAAAATGTCCTTGAATACAAAATCTGCTAGAACTTCCCCAAATTTCTTTGTTGCACACCCTTCCAGCAAGGGATTGAGTGTGGCTAAGCAAGCATTAACACCTTAGCTATTCTCCTAGTGAAGGGAAGGTGGTAAGGGACAGTGTGATACTAGAGAGGCCCCTAGCAAATTATTGTGCATACACATAAAGTCCCAAACTATTTTATAAAATAGTTCTTTCTTTTCCCTGCCCTTCTAAACCCACCAAACCAGGCATTAAGGTTGCCTTTCTCTCTCTGCTTGACCCTCTTTTCTTTATATCAAACAGTTCTCTTGGTGTGTTGAGTTTGTGTGTGCGTGTGTGCATGCGTGCGTGCGTGCGTGCATGCATGCATGCACACCCAGGTACCACTCCTCCTTCTCTTGGCTCTGATTAATGCTCAGCCAATCGGGTGCATCTGGCTTTTCCTAGGCTGGGTTGGTGGAGGTGAAGTTTGGAGTCTCTTGGAATCCAGGTCTGTATGACTCCAGAGTCCATGATCTTTCCATTGTACCCAGTACAATGTACCCAGCTTTTGTTTTTCTGATAAATCAAGGCTTTTCCAAGAGCAATCTAATCCAAATGGCTTGAGGTCAGAAAGCAGATGTGACCGCAGGACTGAGCATTTCCAAAGCCGTGTGTTTTCCAAGTCAGCAACGAGGGGTCATGGCTCTTGTGGGATGTCTTCGAGGGGCATTTTCTGAAAGGAGCACTCCTTAGAGGTGGCATGGGGAGGGAGGGCGCCGAAAGTGCAGGGTTAGGAGTGAGTCAAACTTTAAGAGTCCTGGATCACAGGGCAGGTTGGCTTGAGAAAGTCACTTAACCTTGTGGAGCCTCATTTTTTCTTGCCCATCGCTGAGGACAGTGTATTTCCTTTTGTTCTGTTTACTGTGAAGATCCTATGAAAGAATGTCCGGGGAAGTGCTTTTTAACCTGTGCAGAAGGCCTTGCTATTCTACATGCAAATGCAAACAGCTGATGCCTGAATGATGAGGTAGATGCATTCATTGGAAATGCCAAAACTGACCAGGCACGGGATTCATCAGGTGGCTCATCTGGTTTTCTAACAAGGGATGATCATTTGTCTTGAGTCATTCAGAAACTCCTGTAAAACAATTCTGTGCAGGATGTAACATATGGACGATGAAGATGTATGGGAAGGATACCCAAATGTACAACATACTGGCTGTGGTACAATTTGAAAATCTAAACCCAGAATTTGGAAAGAGGTGCTTTTCTCCCTGCCAAGCAGCACAGCCAAAGGCAGAATCCAAGGGAGAAGGTCCAAGAGGTGCCGCTGGAGTCTGGTCTGGGTTGGCCAGCCTGGCTGTCCCCGGGGTGAGGCCGGAGGGGTAAGACCGGAGTGTGAGTGTGGTGGCTGGGCTCCTGAAAGTCATCACAGGAGGCAGCAGCTACTCAACACCCACCCATGGAGGCCATGTACGAATCAGGCTGAGACTACCAGATTTTCTGATGTATCGGGAAGAACTGGACATGTAGGTTTTTGTTTGTTCATGAATATGAAATTCCCATTTTTAAATATTGGCAGTGGAACAAATGAAAAGCACTGGGTGGGCCAAACCAAATAGTCCCGCAGATTGGATTTGGCCCTAAGGCCACTGGTTTATAACTTCTGTGCTCGGCCAACTGGTCACCCGTTAGAACTACCTGGGGAAGGTTTTAGAAATCTAATTGCTTAGGCCTTACCCTGAACCAATTAAGTCAGAATTTCTGAGGGTGAGACTCAGGCATATATAGAAGTTAAAACTGGCTAGATCAGTGGTCGGCAAACTCATTAGTCAACAGAGACAAATATCAACAGTACAATGATTGAAATTTCTTTTGAGAGCCAAACATTTTTAAACTTCTTATAACGCCACTTCTTCAAAATAGACTCACCCAGGCCATGGTATTTTGTGGAAGAGCCACACTCAAGGGGCCAAAGAGCTGGATGTAGCTCGCAAACCACAGTCTGCCGACCATGGGGTTAAGTGATTCCAGTGTTTAGCCAAATTGGAAAACTAGTGCTTAAATTAAGCACCTTGCTACTTAAAATCAATAAGACACTGATGAAAGATATAGAAGAAGACACAAATAAAATATATCTCATGTTCATGGATCAGAATAGTTGGAAGATGAAGATGTATGGGAAGGATACCCAAATGTACAACACACTGGCTGTTTTACAATTTGAAAATCTAAATCCAGTAAAATGTCCATACTACTCAAGTCTATAGATTCAAGTGTTAACATTTAAAAAAAAAATCTAGTTTCATATGGAATACTAGCCCTGCACATGAATTTGTGCATCAGTATCTCGCTGTCACCCTCTAGTAGTTCTCCGCTCACTGCCCTGCCCTCCTGTAGCTCCCTCCGTGCACCCCCCCCACCTCATAGTTTGCTGCCCCGCCCCCTCCTGTAGCTTGCTGCCCCACCCTCCTGCTGATCTCTAATCCAGTCATTACATGGTCAGTTGTTACGCTTCGTGGTGTTGTTGAACCATTTGCATATTACATCTTTATTATATAGGATTTGTCAGTATCATCTTCATTCTCATATGCCAAGAGTTGGCGGGAGCTGAGTAGAGGCTACACCACACACAAGGCGTGGGGGTCAGCTGTCCACCATGTTCCCCACCTCTCCTGTCTTACATCCAGTTGGATCACCTCATTTAAATTTACTACCCGATGCCCTGACTGGTTTGGCTCAGTGGATAGAGTGTCAACCTGTGGACTCAAAGGTCCCAGGTTCAATTCCAATCAAGGGCATGTATCTTGGTTACGGGCACATCCCCTGTGGGGGTTGTGCAGAAGGCAGCTGATCGATGTTTCTCTCTCATCAATGTTTCTCTCCTTTCTTCTCCCTTCCTCTCTGTAAAAAATAAATAAAATATATTAAAAAATAAATTTACTACCTGGTCCCTATGGGCATTAGGGTTTATCACCTGAGCTCAGTACAACTGGACCTTCCTTGTATGTAACTAATTCACTTTCAGCCAGCACCAAGATAAGCCACACCTCCAACAGGAAACTTGACATTCTAGAACATTCCTTCATCATTTTTGGACACCATCTGTGAACATTGACCCTAAAGGAACACTTTCACATGTGTCCTAAGTAGTATGATGAAATATTTCATCCCGGCATTGCTTATAATTATATGACCTGCTGGGAATAACTTTAGTGCCTATCTCCTGGGGAGTGGCTGAGTCAACCACAGTATCTCCATGCCATAAAGTACTATGCAGCTGCCATAAAATACAAGCATAGTAATAATAAGATAGCACTATACATTCATACTTTGAAAAATCCTAATATATATTAAGTGAAAATAATAAGCTGAAAGATAATATAAAAATGTGGTACAGCCTGGCCGGCATGGCTCAGTGGTGGAGCATCAAACTATGAACCAGGAGGTCACAGTTTGATTCCCGGTCAGGGCACATGCCCAGGTTGCAGGCTCGATCCCCAGTGGGGGTTGGGCAGGAGGCAGCTGATCAATGATTCTCATCATTGATGTTTCTATGTCTCTTTCCCTCCACAATCAATAAAAATACATATTTTTAAAAATGTGCAACGTATAGCACATACAACACATTATGTATAAATATAGAACTATATAGAATAACATGTTTACAAATAGGTATATGTATGTAAATGAATAGAAAAAGTTTACCCCAAGAATAGCAGTAATTATTGCTGAAATGGGACTAGAATTGGGGACAGTAGTCAAGGAAGGCTGGTTTTAGATTATCATCATCATTGTGTGTGTGTGTGTGTGTGTGTGTGTGTGTGTGTGTGTGTGTGTTTTCTTCAATGAGAGTGTAGTTATGCATTATTGGGGTTGTTGAAATCAAATTAAGAAGATGATTCTTGCTCAAAGCAGAAGCTCATTCCTGAGCCCGGGACTGTGAACCTGGAGAAATCAGTCATCCGAGCCAAAACCGGTTTTGCTCAGTGTATAGAGTGTCGGTCTGCGGACTGAAAGGTCCCAGGTTCGATTCTGGTCAAGGGCATGTACCTTGGTTGCGGGCACATCCCCAGTGGGGGGTGTGCAAGAGGCAGCTAATTGATGATTCTCTCTCATTGCTGTTTCTAACTCTCTATCCCTCTCTTTTCCTCTCTGTAAAAGATCAATAAAATATATTTTAAAAATAAATAAATAAATAAAAGAAAAAAAAAAAGAAATCAGTCACCCGAATCCCATCCTGTGTGTGAACTTGTTGGGGAGGGAACCCCTCGGGGCTTTTCTGGTAGAGTTCCACTTTCAAATGTCCTGCGTCCCTATAAATGCAATGGTCTTGCCAGACTTGGTCTTCTGATTTTAGGTTTGGAAACTGTAGTCACTGTATACCTTATACAAATGGCCGTTTCTAAGCAACTGTGTATTCAGGATACATCGAATTTACCAAAAATATACCCTGGAAGCCTCCAGCAGGGCTCCACTATGACCAATATAAATTCTTGAGGGCACAAGGAAATTCCCCCCAGTGTTCTGTATTGGCTCCAAGTGGCACCGGGACAGCCCCGCTGAAAATAGCACAGCACATAGCTGGCTGCGAGGGTCTCTGCGGCCTGCCGGCCCTCACGTTTCTTCAGAGGCTGAGCCCTGAGACCTTGGCCACTGCCAGCCCTCCTTCACCTCCGACAGATGCCCGGCTTCCGTGAGGCAGCCCAGGGAGGGGCTGGCTGAGGTGTTTCCACTAGGCAGGAGGGGCCTCCACTCCCAGCATCCAAGATACGATTGGGACTTGGCCTTCAAGTGAACCTGCAGAGGAGGGAAGCACCGTTCATAAAGTCACAGACTCTCTGGGATGGGCCTGGCCTTCGGGCTAAGCTGATGTCTACACGACAACCCGGGTCTGGCGGCCAGGACAGCCCAGTGGGCACACTGCCCCAGAGAAGGAGCTCCGCCAACGCAGAGGGACCACATTCTGATAAGGTCCAGAGGGCCGGTCCAAACGCAAATCAGAACCATGAGAGACAACTTCACACCGCGAGGATGGCAATTAGCAACAGCAGCAACAACAAACAAACAAAACATCAGCCCCCAGAGAAATAACAAGAGTTGGCGAGGATGTGAAGAAATTATAATCCTTATGTATTGCTGCTGGGAATGTAAGATGTTGCAACTCCTGTGGAAAACAGTACAGCAGTGTCTCAGAACATTAAATTTAGGCCCTGGCCTGGTGGCTCATTTGGCTGAGCATCGTCCTGTACCCTGAAAGGTTTCAGGTTTGATTCCGGATCAGGGCACACATCCAGATTGATGGTTTGATCCCTTGTTGGGTTACCTACGGGAGGCAATCGATCGATGTTTCTTTCTCGCATTGATGATGTTTTTTTCCCTCTTTCTTGCAAACAAACAAATAAATATAAAACATATCCTTGGGTGAGACTTTTAAAAAATTAAACACAGAATTATCATTTGACCCAGCAATTTCACTTCTGGGCATATTTCCAACAACAATTGAAGGCAAAGACTTGAGCAGATATTTGTACGCCCATGTTCACAGCAATAGGTGTGAAACACTAAGGCGAAGAAACACAAACGTCCATCGACAGATGAATGGATCAGCAAATGGTGGTACATGTGCACAATGGAATATTGGCCTTAAAAACGAACGAAATTCCGGCACATTCTATAATGTAGATGAACCTTGAAGACATTACACCAAGAGAAATGAGCCACTACGTAAAAGACAAATATGGTTCATACAATTCCATGTACACGAGGAACTTGAATAGCCAAATTTATAGAGACAGGAAATAAAATAGTGAGTACCAGCGATTGGAGGGAGGAGGGGGATGAGTTACTGTTTGATGAGCAGAGAGTGTCTGTGTGGGAAGATGAAAACGTCTGGGGATGGATATTGGGATGGTTGCCTAAAAATATGATTGCACTTAATGTCACTGGATGGTACAATGAAAATGGTCAAAACATAAATTTTATGTTATATATATATATATTTTACTGCAATTTTTTTAAGTTATTTTTTTTATTAAGGTATTATCTGTGTACATAGCTTATCATTGCCCCCCCCATAGATGCCCTCCCTCCCCAGAGTTTTGTGTCCATTGGTTATTCTTATATGCAAGCATACCAGTCCTTCGGTTGATCTCTTATCTCCCCCAGATCTCCCTATCCCCCTCCCCCCCCGCTGTCATTTGACAGTCTGCCTGTTGTTTTACTGTCACTATATCTATCTTTCTGTTCATTCGTTTATAATGTTCTTTAATATCCATAAATGAGTGAGGTCATGTAGTGTTTCTCTTTCATTGACTGGCTTATTTCACTCAACATGATGCTCTCCAATTCCATCCAGTTACTGCAAATGATGAGAATTCCTTCCTTTTTATGGCAGCATAGTATTCCATGGTGTAGATGTACGATAGTTTTCTGATCCATTCATCTGCTGACGGGCACCTAGGCTGTTTCCAAATCCTAGCTATTGTAAATTGTGCTGCTATGAACATATATCCTTTCTGATTGGTCTTTCTAGTTTCTTGGGGTATATTCCTAGTAGTGGGATTACTGGGTCAAATGGGAGTTCCATTTTCAGTTTTTTGAGGAAGCTCCATACTGTTTTCCACAGTGGTTGCACCAACCTACAATCCCACCAGCAGTGCACGAGGGTTCCTTTTTCTCCGCAACCTCGCCAACATTTGTTGTTTGTTGTTTTGTTGATGTTGGCCATTCTGACATGTGTGAGATGGTACCACATTGTTGTTTTGATTTGCATCTCTTACTGCAATTTTTTAAACCCACTAAAAACAACAGAGGAGGAGGGGTGGCGCTTAGGACAGAGAAGGCCACCGCTGGCACAGGGACGTGGCAGGTCACCCCACCGGGCCCCGGGCTTTCATCGGCTGCCACCAGCTCAGCCCCCTTCCTGGGGACTGGCTCATGGGAGCAGTTTGAAGCCAGTATCACAGCTGGTTCCGTGCCTCTCCCCCCCAATGTCACCGCAAACCCAGTAACGCTAATGATACCTTTCCTCAAGCTGCGTGTGGCTCTTTGCGCTTCCCTTGGCGGCTGTCAGGATAGGAATTCACATTCAGCTTGACAGGCATGTGCTTTGGAAGGTCATGCTTTTCTTCTTTGCCTTTTTTTTCCCCCTTCCTCAGCGGGCAGACATATGTTAACTCCACATGCCTGTGTTCATGCAGAGGTGGGATCGTGCCTGCCTGGCATGCCGCTGCTCGGGGATGGGTAAGGCCAGTTGGAGGGGAGGGATGGGAGAGCCCAGGCTTTGAAAGGCCTTGTGGGGTGAGGGGCGATTGCAGAGACCTGCCTGTGGCTCCCTGAGAGGGGTATTCGGGCTGTGAGGCGAGGAGGGATTAGGTGTGAATGACAAGTGGGGGTGGATGCTTACAAGCTCTCTCATTCGGAAAGTCCCACACCAACACTGGGAGGTAGGCATGGCTCCCCACCATGCCCATCAGTGGAATAAGAAAGGGAGGCTCACAGTAGCCATGGACAGCGGGGGAGGTGTGGGCATGTGTGTGTGTGGGGTTTGGAATGGGAATGGGGGGATAAGGACAATTATGTGATACCATAATCAATTAAAAAATAAATTTAAAAAAAAAGAAAGGGAGGCTCAGAGAAAGGAAGGAGTTTGTCCACGCCGCTGCAGGAAGTGAGCAGTAGAGCTGGGACCAGACCATGTTTCCCTGGCGCAGGTCCCGGGAACGAAGTACTTGTTCTCAGGTGTACAGAGACTGAGGGTCCCGGCAGCTGATTGGTCCTTGCTGACACATGACATTTCAAATGTTCAAGCATAGAAATTCCGACGAAAGCCAAAGTCATTAATAGGATGAGCGTGGCTATAGTTCTGGACAGGTGCCCTGCAGTTCTGCCCCATCCAATCCCTACCCCTTGAGTGTGGGTAGGACCTGTCCAGCCTACGGAACGTGGGGAAGGTGATGGGAGAGCACTCCTGTGGTTATAGCAGTGACTGGTTATACAGTGACACTGTGGTTATACAGTGGTTATACAGTGACAGTGACACGATATTCCAGATGTGATTAAGGTCCCTGATCAGATGGCATTGCGTTAAGAGAGAGAGAGAGAGAGAGAGAGAGAGAGAGAGAGAGAGAGCCAAAACTGTTTGGCTCAGTGGATAGAGCATCAGCCTGTAGACAGAAGGGTCCCTGGTCATGGGCATGTACTTTGGTTGTGGGCACATCCTCAGTGGGGAGTGTGCAAGAGGCAGCTGATCGATGTTTCTCTCTCATCGATGTTTCTAACTCTCTATCCCTTTCCCTTCCTCTCTGTAAAAAAATCAAATATATATATATATATATATATATATATATATATATATATGAGAGAGAGAATGTTCTGAGTGTGCCTGATCTAATCAGATGAAGCATCTAAAGGAGGCCCAGTCTTTGCTGAAATCAGAGACTCTAAGAAGCAAAATCTCTCTCTCTCTCTCTCTCTCTCCTCTACCCCCTCCACTTCCCCTCCCCACTCCCTTCCCTCCCTCCCCCATTACTGGCTTTGAAGAAGCAAGTCAGGAACCATGAATTCTACAATCACAAGGAAATGAATTCTGCTAACAACCTGAGGTTGCTTAGAAGCAGATCCTCCCTTAGTCTAGCCTTCAGCAAGAGTACAATTTGGGGGGCTGAGGGCATGTGCTGGGAGGAGGGAGTGGGCTGGGAGAGGCCAATGGGGGGGAAAAAGGAGACATATATAACACTTTCAACAATAAAGAATTAAAAAAACAAAAGAGCACAACTCAGCCAACACCGTGATTTAGCCTGTGCTCTCCTCACACAAAGGAGAGAACGGGAGCTTGCCACTGGGTCCTGACTTCCAGGCAGAAAGCTTCCAGGCCCAGTGGCTCCCTAGAGTCCGAAGATTCAGCCGGGCAGGGTGGAGAGGGTGAGGGGCGGGGCAGAGAAGAGAGAGCATGGGGAGCGAAGGCCTGGGATCCGGGAAGCGAGCCTTGGGAGGAGCAGCCGGCGGTTCAGAGAGGCTTCCCGGAGGGTGTGAAGGGCAGGGATGGCTTCAGACCTCGGAGGCCCTGGGCGCTGCTATTTCCTGAGGCCCCACCCTGGCACCGTATCAGGCGTATTAAAATCACCCACATCGCATATTAACTAGGAGCTATATATAGCGACCCAACAGTTGAGGCCAGCTGCAAAGACAGTTGACATAATTTACTGTAGACATTTAATTACACATGTCCTCAACTTGGCAGTCTTTTGGCCATATATATATATATATATATAGAGAGAGAGAGAGAGAGAGAGCGCAAGAGGTGTGTGCTATGGAGGGAAATCTTTTTGTAGCCGAATCTGCAATAGCTAACGGGCAAATGAGCCTAGAAATGCCCATGAGCTGCTATCCACTGGGCTTTGGGCGTCCTGTGGGGAGCCGGGCAGAAAAGCCTGGAAGGGTTTGTGGCAGGGGCCTGGTGGGCAGCCTGGGAGGGTGTCAGCGGGAGTCTGGAGGCAGGGAGGAGCCCAGGCAGGGCCGAGCTGTAAGGTTAGAACGCGTCTGCCCCTGCTCCCTGGGGACGTGCATTTGCAGGCTTCCTGCTGGTTTCTGTCTCTCCCCTCTGGCCTGGGTCCAATCCACTCCGGGGCCAGGCCTGGAGGCTGAGCGCCCGACGGCAGAGGGCGTCACAGGACAGCTTTTCCCCGTCGGGGGGGGGGGGGGCCGGCCGTCCTGTGGCTGCTGTGAACTTGGGTTGACAGCAGTTGGGCTGGGCTGGAAGCCAGCACCTGGGGAGGTCCCTGGGAGGAGCCGGAGTGGCGGCAGGGAGAAGAGGGCTGAGCCCGAGCCAGGCTGAGACTCAAGCCCCGAAGGAAGAAAAGACCCCAACGCCCGCGGAGGCCGGCTGCTTCCAGGACCAGGGCAGAGGCTAACCGGACCGTCCAGTCCCATCCCACCCGAGAGGAGACCCAGGCTAGGGAGTCATGGCACGTGTCCTCCTTTAATTAAACCTGCGGCTCAGTACATGGCAGTGGTCAGGGATGGTGCAAAGGGTAATAATAATAAATACTGACTACTCCCTGCGCCAAGACTGCACTGAGCACGTAATACGTGCCACCTCCTTTCATCCTCGCAACTTCCCTGGAAGCTGGGTACTGTCACCATTCTCCCCGCAAGAAAGTGGACGCCGCCTTTGCCTGAAGCCACTCGGCTGTGCCTCACGGAGCGGGAGCCCCCACGGGGTCTCTCCGACTCGACCCCAGTTTATTCACACTCAGTTTATTTTTGAGGGCGAAGCGGCAATGCCCCTTACTGTATGTACTGTGTAAGAATGTGCGATGGTGTCTGATGAAGTGGCTTTCTAGAGCTGGGAAGTGGCATGTTTAGTGTAAGAATGTCCTGGTTAGCTGACCCTTAGCCAGGAAGTTAAATAAACCAGGACACCTCTTGCCCCAAGCACTGTGGCTGGTTGGCTCATGGAGACTTTGCCACACCATTTTTGGAGGGCAAAACAGGGTCAAGTGCCCTTAGTCCAAACACCCCAAGCCTCCCATGTGGGCAGGAAGGACCCCTCATGACCAGCACAGAGGGGGCACTGAGATTCCGAGAGGGACGCCTGTCCGGTCCCTGGACTGAGGGGCAGAACCGACAATAGAAGCCCTTGCAGCTAGAGCTTGAACTTTAAAAAAAAAAAAATATATATATATATATATATATATATATATATATATATATATATATTTAATTGATTTTTTTACGATCAGCTGCCTCCTGTACACCCCAACCGGGGATGTGCCCACAACCAAGGTACATGCCCTTGACCGGAATCGAACCTGGGATCGTTTAGTCTGCAGGCCAATGCTCTATCCACTGGGCCAAACCGGTTGGGGCTAGAGCTTGAACTCTCAACCGGGAAGCTCAATTACAAACCGAAGACCTATTAGCACATGCAGATTCACACATGCGTCGCTGCTTCCCGGGGCCAGCAAGCAGAACAGGGGCAGAGAAGGGCCCGTGGGAACATCCGGTGCAGGCACACAGACTAGGATTTTGGCTTTGGCCGTCTCGAGGGCAAACAAAGGCCCTCGGACACTCCCCATCCCTACCCGCCCCCAGCCTCTCAGCATTCACTCACCAAGTACTGACTGTGGGTACCGAGGGCCCACAGTGACCAGAATGGCCCAAGGCCTCGGCTCCCAAGGGGCTTACATGCTAGGGACGGGGTGGGGAGGGCACAGAAAACAGTGCTCGGTGCTGCAAAGACCGTGAAGCTGGACAATATGATGGAAGGGAGATGGGGTGGGGCTGTTTAGAAGTCAGGTCTGAGAAGCTTGTATGGAGACTCAGATAACAAGACGCAAGAAGGCCACGCTGATAGAAAAGCACGCCAGGCGGGGAGAAAAGCCAGCACAGAGGCCCGGGGGCCGGGAAGCAGCGTGGCGTGCTGGACAGACAGAAAACAGAAATACAATGTGAGCCCCGTGCGTGTGTGTGTGTTTACATTCTAGTAGCCAGATATTTAAAAGAAGAAAAGAAAGAAAAAAATGGGTACACTGATTTTAATGTTTTCTTAAACTCAATGTATGACAATGGTTATTCGTAAGATACTGACATTCCTGGTCCCCAGACTAAGTTTTGCAGCCCGGTGTTCCCCGGAGCAGGTCTGGGGGGCCCATCAGCCACAGGCACCTGGGTCCCGGGGGCTAGAACTGGGCAGGGCGGTGGGTGGTGTCGGGAGCCCTGGGGAGGCTGTGAGCCCGAGCTCAGAACCGCGGAGGAGTTCTGGTGATGCTGAGTATCTCAGGACTGATCCTTAGAATCCCCGCGAAAGCCCCACGTGGGCTCTTGGGAGAAGCCGCCTCCTGGCGCAGGTGGTTGCAAACAGAGAGGGGAGGCCCCGGTTGGTTTCCCTCTCCCGGGGAGCCTTCGTCCCCCCACCTCCTACCTGGAGCCTGGCTCTGGGGAAGCCAACGCCTGCACATGTGGGACAGCGGCTGGCCCAGGGCCTGGAGCCACCTCCCGGGCCCGCTGTGCCAGCCCCATTCCAGAGGCCTGCGTCCGCCCAGGTGGGGTGGGGCTTCTTCACCAGCTCCCCAGCCACGCCCCTTGGACTGGGTTTTGGTTTTCGGGTGCAGACAGGTCTGCATTCCTCCGGAAGAGGCCCGCTCCCGCCTCATCAAAGCTCAGAAAACAAGACGTCAGCCTGCCGTTCCTGCGAGCGGCCACGGGGGGCGCACGCCGATCAGGCTGGTGCCGGCCGCTCCCCCAGCCCCTGGCCGCCTTCCCTTCCCTTCTTCTCCACGGGGACCCCCGGCTGGCAGGCCCAGCGGGGCCCCCACCTCCACCACGATGCTCCTTCCACCGGCCTCGCCCCTAACGCAGCAGGACTTAACGTCCCAAACGGTTGCCTGCGTTCCTTCACGTTCTGGACCTTGGGCCTCTGGCCAAGGTGGCGTCCAGGGTGCCAGCTGTGAGCAGGCCAGAGACACTGGAAGGCGAGGCCTGTGCCTCGGGAGGCCCTTCTGCCTGGTTGCGGGGATAGGTGGAGCACAAAACAACGGTGACTCCAAAGCCTGCATTCCAAGCCGGAGCCAGGGACAGAAAAAGACTCCACTGTCCAATGTTTTCACCCCGGAGGGTGGAATAACAGCGGCGACCTGATGCCCACGTGATGTCTGTGGCCAGCATCGGGCCACATGATAATAATGGCTTAGGCCGGGGAGAGCCCTCCCATCCCCTGGCACAATACCGTCGTCATCACAACACCAGCGGCCCCCGGCTGGCCGGCTGGCTGGCGGAGGCCCGCCGTGGATGCCTCTCCTCTGCTCTCACCGCATTCTTGCGCACCCCGGCGTCATCCCCAAAGCACGGTGTGGTCACAGCCTTGGCCGGCAAGAAGGGCTGGGCCCCGGGGGGACCCGGAGCTGGCCGGTCCCTGGAACACGGAGAGGTTCGCCCAGCTGTTTCATCACCTCTTGGCTCCCCTTCCCCCCGCCACTGGTCAGTCAGAGAGGGTGGCTCTGGGTGGGCTCTCGGGAAGGGGGGAGGTGTGCACATCTTTCTAGAAAAAAAAAAAGTGCATGCGACCATGCTTTTGCCAGAAAGTGCCAAACTTCGGGAGTAGCTCACCTCGGAAAGCCCTAGTGAAATGCGGAAGGCCAGCTCCCGGAGGGGCGTGCAGTTTGACATTTCCAAGCTGGAGGATGTCATCCAGTGACTGCATTATCTGGGCAGATCCCAGTTGGGAGGATGGGGAGCAAGCACGTCTGGGTCCTCCTGGGAGGAGCCCGCCGAGGAGGTGGGCCGTGCACAGGAGAGGCAAAGCAGAGCGTTTGGGAGGGGCCTGAGGCCAGTGGAGGGTGTGGAGAGGGAGGTAAAGGAACCTTCTGCTCCTCGGAGGGGCCAGAGCCTGAGCTCAGAAGCATTCACATGCACTCTGAGAGCATGTAGTCCTCCTGGGAACCCCCGGAGGCAAGTACAGACCCAAAATCTCAGTCCCAGAGGCCAGAAAACTCTAACAAGGAAAACACTCGTGTCACTTTTCTGGGGGGTAAAACCCAATTTGAAATAACACGAGTCTTTATCCCACCCAGTGTGAATATTTATACTTTTGTAGCAAAAATAGTGAGGTGGCCGAAACCGGTTTGGCTCAGTGGTAGAGCGTCGGTCTGTGGAATGAAAAGTTCCGGGTTTGATTCCGGTCAAGGGCATGTACCTTAGTTGCGGGCACATCCCCAGTGAGGGGTGTGCAAGAAGCAGCTGGTCAATGTTTCTCTCTCATGGATGTTTCTGGCTCTCTATCTCTCTCCCTTCCTCTCTGTAAAATATCAATAATATATATATATTTTTTAAATAGTGAGGTGTTTGATGATCTGGGGGGTGCTGTCCAGATCCCCTGAGGTGGGGGGGGGGGTATGTAACACACCGTATGCATGTTTGTTACCATTCTGAAATCGGAAGCATGCTGACCTCTGAGGCTGCTGGCCTGGGGACGTTAGGTGGGAGATTGTGACTCAGGGTTATTCCCGTTTTACCACTGAGAAAGGTGAGGCTCACTCCGCAAGAGGGGTGAATTGTCTTGGGCCACAGAGGTGCCAAACGGCAGAGTGAGCACTGTAGCCTTGGTCTGGTTTCAAACAAGGAGCTGTGTTTCCGTGAGGCTGGCGGAAACCTAAGCCTGGGTGACAGTGACTCGGCCTGATCAGAGAGAAGGTGGCCCGCAGGTGCAAAGGCGCTTAGCGGAGGATGGATCTGGGAGGCAGAAGGGACCACTATCCCCCTGAGAGACGTTGGTATCTCCAGAGTGACTGGGCTGGGGCTTTGGGCAGCTCCGGGAGTTTCAGCCTAGTGGCTCTGAGGTCTGAATCTAGAGGTGCAGGGGTCCTTAGCGAGTCACCCTGACTCTCTAGGCATCGTTCCTCCTTCTGTGGTACAGAGATAGTAACAACACTCATCTCCCAGAGTTGGTGGAATCTTAAATCGGATGTTTGAAAACACTTAGCATTTAATCAATGTTACTTGACCATTATTCTCAAAGTGGGGCATACATACCTCTTGGAGAGTTCCAGATCTCAGTATGAATGTGATGAATATATATATATATATATATATATATATATATATATATATATATATAATAAAAGGCTAATATGCAAATCGACCGAACAGCGGAATGAACGGTCACTATGATGCACACTGACCACCAGGGGGCAGATGCTCAACGCAGGAGCTGCCCCCTGGTGGTCAGTGCACTCCCACAGGGGGAGCATTGCTTAGCCAGAAGCTGGGCTCATGGCTGGCGAGTTCAGTGGCAGTGGTGGGAGCTTAAGGCATCAGCCTGAGGGCTCCTGGGCTGCAAGAGGGCATAGGCTGGGCTAGGAACTCCTCTTCCCAGTACACAAATTTCATGCACTCAGCCATATTTCTCCTATCTAATAAGAGAGTAATATGCAAATTGACCATCACCCCAATACACAAGATGGCCACCCCCATGTGGACACAGATGGCTGCCACAAGATAGCCAGCAGGGGAGGGCAGTTGTGGGCAACAGACCAGCAGGGAAGGGCAGTTGGGAGGGACCAGGCCTGCAGGGGAGGGCAGTTATGGGCAATCAGGCTGGTAGGGGAGTGGTTAGGTGGTGATCAGGCTGGCAGGCAGAAACTGTTAGGGACAATCAGTGAGGCAGGAAGGCAAGCGGTTGGGAGCCAGCAGTCCAAGATTGGAGAGGGTGCAGGCTGGGCTGAGGACCTCCCCTCCCCCAAATGCACGAATTTCATGTACTGGGCCTCTAGAATATATATATTTGAAGACAAGCAAAATTGGCGGTCCAAATATATATATTAACTTCCCCATTAAAAAATAGCATAGTGTGAATATACTTAATGCTACTAAACTGTACACTTAAAAAAGGATTAAGATGGCAACTTCTTTGTTGTGTTTATTTTAGCACAATTAAAAATTAAGATAAAAAACAGCACAGGTATAGTAGAGAACACAATGCACCAGTGCGTGTGATTTCCAGGAATTTCTAGCCATTCCTGGGGTGGGGAAGGGGAGGATAGGGTTGAAGGTGGGGAAGGGAGAGAAGCGAAGTCTATGAGTCACAGCTGGACGAGGGTGAGAAATGCTCCCCCACCCCTGAGGGCCTTGTTAGCCCTTGCTCCTGTACCTGGTCCAGGGTCATGGGGTTGGATGCGCTTTGTAAATACAGGCAAATCTAAAGTCTACAGATATTTTAAAAAGTATATATTTTATTGATTTTTTACCGACAGAAAGTGAGAGGAATGGAGAGTTAGAAACACCGATGAGAGAGAATCATCGATCAGCTGCCTCTTGCACACCCTCCTACTGGGAATGTGCCTGCAACCAAGTTACATGCCCTTGACCGGAACCGAATCTGGGACCTTTCAGTCTGCAGGCCGACGCTCTATCCACTGAGCCAAACCTGTTTCGGCAAAGACTACAGATCTTCAGGACAGAATATCCATGGGCACTTCCGCCGCAGGTTCCAGGCCCTGGGCTGGGCACGGGGCAGACACAGAGTGTGGCCGGGTCCGGGCCTCAAGGCCCCGGGGCTAACGGTGGGAACACAGGTGATGAGATAACAGGAACGGCCACCTAATGTGGTAAAGCGCTGGCAGTGCGCGGGGTTCTCTCAGCACTCTGAGGGGCTTCGGAGAAGGAAGCGCTCCCTCTGTGGAGGGCGCAGGGGTTTGGGAAGGACGTCATTGGCTGAAACATTTCACTAACTAGTGCTTCTCCAGCATAAGCACCAGCGCATCACCTGGGGACTCGTTAAGCTCAGATTGCTGGTCCTGTGTGCAGCGTTTCTGACTCAGGAAGTCCGAGGGAGGGCCCAAGGATTTGCTTTGTTATATATATAACATATATAATATATATATTTTTTTAATTGATATTTTACAGAGAGGAAGGGAGAGAGATAGAGAGCTAGAAACGTCGATGAGAGAGAAACATTGACCAGCTGCCTCTTGCACACCCCCTACCAGGGATGTGCCCGCAACCAATGTACATGCCCTTGACCGGTATCGAATCTGGGACCTTTCAGTCCACAGACCAATGCTCTACCATTGAGCCAAACCGGTCTCAGCACGATTTGCATTTTTTAAAATATATTTTTATTGATTTCAGAGAGTAAGGGAGAGGGAGAGATAGAAACATCAATGATAAGAGAGAATCACTAATTGGCTGCCTCCTACTGGAGATCAAGCCCTCAACCTGGGCATGTACCCTTGACCCGAATTGAACCTGGGACCTTCAGTCCACAGGCCAACACTCTACCCACGAGCCAAACTGGCTGGGGCTGCATTTTTTTTTTTTTTAATATTTTAAAATTGATTTCAGAGAGGAAGGGAGAGGGAGATAGATAGAAACATCAATAATAAGAAAGAATCATTGATCAGCTGCCTCTTGCATGCCCTTCACTGGGGATCGAGCCCACAGCCTGGGCATGCGCCCTGACCACGAATTGAACCGTGACCTCATGGTTCATAGGTGGACGCTCAACCACGGAGCCACGCTGGCTGGGCTGGGATTTGCATTTCTCACAAGCTCCCCAGGGGTGCAGCCGAGGTGGTCCAGGGACCTCACTTTGAGAACCACTCGACTAGATCAAGAAGAGAAGGAAGGGCCTGCCCAGGCGGTGCCGGAAGTGTGTGCGAAGACCTGAGGAGGGAAGGAGCCACAGGTGCTGAGAGAGCGACGAGCACATTGGTGAGGCTGGAGCACGGTGGGTTGCCAGGTACAGACGAGGATGGACGCGTGTGCCAAGCCTCGGTGTTTGGACTCGATCCTGGAAGTGAAGGGCAGCCAAAGGAGCTTCTTGCGGAGGGAAGAACGTGGAGAGGTTGGCACTGGAGCCAGAGCACGCTGCAGGGCAGGAGGCGTGGGGAGGCGAGCCTGAGGCAGAGGGACTCTCAGGAGGCCGCCCCAGCAGCCTGTCAGCCTGAGCCAGCCTGGGTCTTGGGGGTACCCAGTGTCCTGGCTGGGCCGTGGGAAGGAATCAGACACGCAGACAGACGGGCTTCCTATGAAAACAGCAACATGGCAACCACACGTCTGGCCTGGGCAGCAAGCACAGGAGCGAGCCCCTGAGGTGCATCATCTCATCAAATCCTCCCAACAGCCGGCACTCAGACGCTGAAAGGGAAGCTCGGAGGAGAAGTTCGGGAACCTGCCCAAGGTTAGGACTGAGCCAAGGCTCAAACCCAAGGGCGGACCCGTTCTCCTTCCCCACCACACATTTTCCCACACCGCCTCCTCCTGGGGCTTTGCGGCTGTGTGTGTTGTGGGAGCGCAGCGTGCTATGCTGTGATGTACCTGCCCGCCCCCCCTCCTGTCTCACATATCAAAAGGTCAGGGGGCTCTTTTTTTTTTGGGGGGGGGGGGTTGGTCTTCATGGGGATGGGGAGAGCCGGAGAGGGAGGACTTCGCTGGGCACTCAATTTTCCCCATAGGGCCATAAACCAAGGTCAGGGGGAGAAGGCCTGACATAACTTGGAAGAATTCTCAGACACTCCCAGGTCGGTGAGAAAGAGCATCGAGCCAGTCCTGCTGAAATCCCAGGGGCCGGGGAGCAGTGAGAGAGGCAGGCAGAAAGTGAGGTTTTGTTTTTAACGCACTCGGGCAGCTCAGCAGCCGTCACCAGCCTTTCGGACCTCACGGACCACCAGTGTCCACGGACCACCGGTTGGCGATCGGTGCCCTAGGGCGGTGGTCGGCAAACTCATTAGTCAGCAGAGCCAAATATCAACAGGACAACGATTGAAATGTCTTTGGAGAGCCAAATGTTTATACTTAAACTTCTTCTAACGCCACTTCTTCAAAATAGACTCGCCCAGGCCCATGGTATTTTGTGGAAGCGCCACACTCAAGGGGCCAAAGATCCGCATGTGGCTCGAGAGCCGCAGTTTGCCAACCAGGGTACGAAGGAACCAGGCACAGAGAGACGTGGGAGAGTTAAAGAGGAAAGGGCGGCCGAAACCGGTTTGGCTCAGTGGATAGAGCATCGGTCTGCGGACTGAAGGGTCCCAGGTTCGATTCCGGTCAAGGGCATATACCTTGGTTGCGGGCACACCCCCGTAGGGTGTGTGCAGGAGGCAGCTAGCTGGTTGATGTTTCTCTCTCATCGATGTTTCTAGCTCTCTCCCCCTCTCCCTTCCTCTCTGTGGAAAATAAATAAAATATATTAAAAAAAAAAAAAAAAGAGGAAAGGGCAGCAGAGAGAGAAGGACTCCTTGACTCAGAGTCAGAGAAGCTGTGTGACCCCGGGCAAATCCCTTTCCCTCTCTGGGCTTCCTTGTCCGCCACCAGTAAAATCGGATTATCTCCAAGCGCCCTTGCCGCTTTGACATTCTACAGCTTTTCCTTTTCAGTGTACCTGCGTGTGACTTTTCCAGGAAAATGTCAAACCTTTCAAAGGCAAAGCGTCTGTGTTTGCCAGACGTCTTTTGTCACTCCTCAGCGGGTAATGTCTCCGTTCGTGTCCAGGGGATTTTCTACAGTGCATGCGTTTTCTCATGTCGCTGGCTACATTTCCTTGTTTGCATTGGTTGAATGTTGCAGAAACTGGGCACTGTTTTTTTAAGCAAATACACAGTTCCATGCCAACAGGAATATCCTGTTTACAAGGGCCTCCTTTTACAAGGTACCAGCTGTTTGAAAACATTTGTGTATTGCCACATCAGAATAATCTCCTGATAAGCAACTTTTTTTTTCTCTCTTCTTCTTCTTCTACTAGTAACATCATTTTCTTTAGTGCAGTCATGCACTGGGGTCAATGGTCCTTAAAAAAAAAAAAGCAAATATCCAATTGGATTATCATGATCACCTGGTTTCCTCCTTCTCCAAAGCAAGTTTGCGAGGGCGGCCGTACCAAAGACCGCGGACGGTGAGGCTCCAACAACAGAAACAGACCGTCTTGTGGTTCTGAAGAGCTGAAGCACAAGATCAAAGTGTCCGCAGGGCTGTCTCCTCTGAGGCTCTGAGGGAGAGTCGGCCTGTGTCTCTCCCCCGCCCCTGGTGATTTGCTCTCAACCCTTGACATTCCTTGGCTTGTAGAAGCAGCACCCCTCTCTGCCTTCATCTTCACGTGGCATTGCCCTGTGTGCATGTCTATGTCCAAATCCCCCTCTTTTTCATAAGGCTGTCAGTCGTGTGGGATTAGGGGCCCACCCGACCCCAGCATGACCTCATGTCACTTAGACCTCCAACTACAGAGAGAGAGAGCCATTGACCGCAGTTGACCTGGAGCTGGTCTGAAATCCATCGCCGTTTGTCCTTGGCCACACTTCCCACGGGCTGTTCCCAGCCACTGACGGAGTGTGGCAGGCACATGGAGGCAGCCCTGTTCCCGGGAGATCCCGGGTGCCTCTGAGAGGTGACATGGCTTCAAGGGCGCCCCAGCAACCTTTGCGGAGTCTTTCTTTGACTGGGTGGTGACTTGGGTGCTTCTACTCAAGCCTCCTTCCTTGTCTCCTTCGCTTGGAGTCAGACTTGTGATCAGCCGTGTTCTGCCTCTTGAGGGAACTCCATGGACAAGTCTATTCCTTCTCCCACCCCCGGGGGCTCCCCCAGCCTCTCACTGCTCCCTCTGGTTTTCCCCGTGTGGAACCCCATCTTAGTACCGACTTCATGGAGGACCTGCCCCTACCATAGGAGATGCATTGCACTCAAATGATAAGAGTCGTCACACTTAGAAGACTTAGTATCTTCAAAACCACAACTTTTACTGCTTCACACCCACTGGGAGGGCCACTATCAAAGTAAAATGGAGTGTGTCCCAGGGGGCTGTGTGCCCCGGGTGAGCCGTGTTCCCCAGGGGGACATGTGCCCCGGGGAAGCGGTGGGACCCAGGGGGGAGGGGTGAACCAGAGGAGGAGCGGATTCTATTCGTGTGGTCCTGAGATAGTCACCATAAAACAAGCAGACTGTCAAATGACAGCGGGGAGGGGAAGGAGACCTGAGGGAGATAAGAGATCAACCGAAGGACTGGTATGCATGAATATAAGTACAACCAACGAACACAGAACTCTGGGGAGGGAGGGCATGTATGGGAGGTGGGGGGGGGGGGGCAATGGTAAGCTATGTACACATATAATACCTTAATAAATTTTTTAAAAACTGAAATAAAAACCCGGAAAATATTAAGTGTTGGTGAGAATCGAGAAATTGTGCACTGTTAGTGGGAAATGTAAATTGTGTTGCCTGCCATGGTGTTTCTTTAAAACATTAGATGTAGAACAACCACACAACTCAGTAATTGCACTTCTGGGTACATAGCCCCCAAGAATTGAAATCAGATTCTTCACTAGCTATTTGTATACCCATGTTCATAGCCGCATTATTTATGGTAGCTAAAGTCTGATGCACCCTAAATGCCCACCAATGGATGAAGAGATAAACAAAATGTGGTCTGTACATACGATGGGATGAAGGTTAGCCTTTAAGAGGAAGGAAATGCTGACACGTGCTGCAACATGGATGGACTTGTGGACATTATGCTACGTAAAACAAGCCAGCCACAAAAAGACAAATAGTGTGTGATTCCACCGATATGAAGTACTTACAGAAGTAGCTCAAGTTCATAGAGACGGAGCATAGAACGGTGGCTACGAGGAGCTGAGAGGAGAGGGACACGGAGAGTTACCGTTCAATCGGTACCATGAGTTTCAGCAGAAGACGAAGAGTTCTGGAGAAGGGTAGTGTTGATGGCTACACAACACTGGTGAATGTGCTTAGCGCCAATGACACATACACACGTAAGAATGGTTAAGATGGCCATTGTCTGCTATGTGTATTTTGTCACATTTAAAAGTAAAAGACAATAATCCTTGCCTCTTGGAGAGTGCAAAGTTGGAAGAACACCAAATCCCATTGACGAAAGCGTGTGGTGCCCGGATGAAAAGGCCAGGGAGGCAGAGGGAAGGGTGTTTATTCTTCCAAAGGCTTAAGTGGTCCGAGGCTCTGGTTTACCAGTTGACCACTTTAAAACCTAAAGTCTTAAGCTTTTCCCCGTGGAGATGAGCCTCATTCCTACCTCATTTCAGGGAGCTTTATGATTCACCAGACAGCTGGTAGTCAATTGGAAAACATGTTTATAGTGTTGGCTTATTACTTCATAAACTCGTGTTTTGTTAAAAAAAAAAATACTATGTAGGTGAGAGCAAGACAGAGGGAGGCAAGGGCTCCTCGCAAGGAGATTCCCCCTGGATGAGCTATTTTGATTATTTGCATGCATCCTTCTGCCCCAGCTATCCCAGGAAGGTCCCGGATGTGAAAAGGGCCAGGCTTTTGCCTCTGAAAGCTCTCACTTTCTCGGAGAGAGAAAATACAGGCACAAGTCAAAGGGCTTTGGCCAAATATCCAGCAGGCTGAAAAGGAGAAAGTCCTTTCTGATGTTAATACTTTTCCTTTTAACCTCTTATCGTCACACGGCTGTTATGGGAAGTAGTTAGGGGCTTGGGCTTGTTAAGCTCAGGTCCTAACTCGGGTACACGTCTTGGGCAAGCTATAAAACCTCTGAGTCTCAGTGTCCTTATCTGTAAGTTGGGAAGAGAAACAGCGACTCCTTCATAAAGAGTATTAACAACAGCTAGAAATTACTGCACATTTTCCATGGGCCAGGCATTGTCTAAGTCTTTTATGTACTTGACTCATTTACTCCTCAAAGCCCAGGATGATCTAACTCCAAAGCGAATGATCCTACCATCACGTGGCAGCACAGTGTATTAATTGAGGAATGCATGTAAAAAACGTAAGCCCGGCCACAGTAAACTTGCAGTAGTTGCCGCCTTTTCCTCTCTGCTTGAGGGATGCAGATCTGAGATTCAGAGAGATGAAAAAAACAAAAAACAACTCTCTAAAATCACGACAGCAGGACCTCGCTGGTTTGGCTCAGTGGATAGAGCGTTGGCCTGCAGACTGAAAGGTCCCAGGTTTGATTCCGGACAAGGGCGTGTACCTTGGTTTCGGGCACATTCCTAGTAGGGGGTGTGCAGGAAGCAGCTGATTGATTTTTCTCTCTCACCGATGTTTCTAGCTCTCTGTCCCTCTCCCTTCCTCACTGTAAAAAATCAGTAAAATATATTTTAAAAATAAAATAAAATCACCACAGCGGGAGGCTGTAGAGCTGGGGCTTAGCCCTGGTCATGTCCTCCCTAACCCCAAACAAAGCATGCAGAGGTCAGAGGAGACCAGCCATCAGCTGGGGGCGGGGCTCTGAACTGGACTTGGGGAGAAGAGGGATGGAAAAGGAGTAGAAAAGGCATTCCAGGTGTGGTCAAAGTCCTGGAGACAGGACATGAGGGCAAATCCGAGTTCTGGGAATGGTACACAGCGGGGTGGGCTGGGCAAGGGCCATGGAAGCAAGGCTGGAGAGTCCTGTGGACCTGGTCACAGACAGCTCTGAATTTTAGGCTCCCGGACATTCACAAGCCTTACCACCCAGTGCTGCACCTCTCAGTATACACCCTAGATCCATGGTTGGCAAACTCCGGCTCGCGAGCCACATGCGGCTCTTTGGCCCCTTGAGTGTGGCTCTTCCACAAAATACCATGGCCTGGGCGAGTCTATTTTGAACAAGTGGCATTAGGAAAAGTTTAAGTTTAAAAAATTTGGCTCTCGCCGGGACCACCTTGGCTCAGGGGATAGAGCGTCGGCCTTCGGACTGAAGGGTCCCGGGTTCGATTCCGGTCAAGGGCATGTACCTTGGTTGCGGGCACATCCCCAGTAGGGGGTGTGCAAGAGGCAGCTGATCAATGATTCGCTCTCATCGATGTTTCTAACTCTCTATCCCTCTCTCTTCCTCTCTGTGAAAAATCAATAAAATATATTTTAAAAAAATAAAAAAGAAAAGAAAAAATTTGGCTCTCAAAAGAAATTTCAATCATTGTCCTGTTGCTATTTGGCTCTGTTGCCTAATGAATTTGCCGACCACTGCCCTAGATCAGTGTTTCCCAAACTTCTCTCATGATGAGAATCACCTGGTGGAGTTGTGAAAATACAGATTCCTGAATCCCAACTAAGAAGTGCTAAACTAGAATTTTTGGGAACATATAGGTAAAATTGTATACTTAACTCGTGCTCTGAGCAATTTTACCTATATGTTCCCAGAAATTCTAGTTTAGCACTTCTTTGTTGGGATTCAGGAATCTGTATTGTAACAACTCCACCAGGCGATTCTCATCACGAGAGAAGCTTGGGAAACACTGCCCTAGATGAAGCCCTGCCCATGTGCACCAGCACATGCACACGGAATGTCCACAGCAGCATTGCAAGCCATAGAAACCCACCGGAGACGCACGTGCTGCCCATGGGCAGGGGAATGGAAAACAATGACGGTGCATTCTCCCAGTGGAGAGCACGAATGAGTCACGGCCACAAGCAATAATAGAGAACTAATGAGGAAAGAAAGCCAACTGCACAAGGTGTGATAGAGTAGGCCACCTTTTTATGAAGCACTAAGTAACTAAATGACATAATCAGTTGTTTTCTTATATATAACCTGGAATGAAACCTATAAGGAATAAAGCGAGTAACAAACAGAGAATTCTGGAGAGTGGCCGTGAGGGGTGGTCTGCCAGTCTGCAAGGGGATGGGCTGGAAAGGCTCACCCAGCTGGCATGGCAGTACTAGGAATGTTCTGGTTGCTGAGTTGGGTGGGGGTTTATGGGTATTCTTCTTTTTAAAATTATATTTAAAATTTATATGTATTATATATATTTATATGCCTTATATATTGCCTCTTAATATTAATCATTTTAACAAGAAAATGCAGAGGTACCTAATAGACATGCTCAAGTATATTTAATATGTTTTATTTATTTATTTATTAAATATATTTTATTGATTTTTTTACATAGAGGAAGGAGAGGGATAAAGAGCTAGAAACATCTATGAGAGAGAAACATCGACCAGCTGTCTCCTGCACACCCACCACCAGGGATGTGCCCGAAACCGATGTACATGCCCTTGACCGGAATCGAACCTAGGACTTTTCAGTCTGCAGGCCGATGTTCTATCCACTGAGCCAAACTGGTTTTGACTGTTTTATTTATTTTAGAGAGAGGAAGGAAGAGGGAAAGAGAAGTAGGATAATCAATGAGAGAGAAACATGATCCACTACCGGCTGCATGTCCCCCACTGGGGGAACTGAATTCACAACCCTGGCATGTGCCCTGACTGGGAATTGAACCGGTGACCTCTTGGTTCATGGGCTGATGCTCAACCACTGAGCCACACTGCCAGTTTTTTTTTAATATGTGTTCGTTTGCTCAGATGCATTAAATGAGTGAGATCTAAATCAGAGCCATGAGTCACTGCTGAGAAGGCCAGGTTTGGGGGCCTGTATTGTTGTCCCCGATGGCTCTTCTCTAGATACGCAGTTCCGTTCCAATCTTCCATTCATTCGACACTCGTTGTCTGAGTCCCTGCACTGTGCCAGGGATTTGGAGGTAGCACCTTGGTCCTTGGTCTAGAGGAGCTCAAAGAGTTGGGAGGATGTGAACACAGGGAGTCGAGGAATCAGGGCTTGGTCTGCTAAGACCCAGACGGTGGCCCCAGGGATGTGCTACAGAGACCTGGCTGGCAGAGCAGAGCTGGTTTCGTCTCTGGCGTGGATGTCCCCCTGTGTGCAGGAGCCCCTCGTCACCCTCCTCCCAGTGAGAGGCAGTCCTGCCTGGGGCCTCATCCCTACCCCCGCCCCAACCCGCTTCCCCTTTGCAGTCTGACTGCCTGACTCTCCCTCCTCCTCCGACCCCCAGGCCCTGCATTGGACTTGGCCAGGGCGCCTTTGCTGGTTGCCCCGCTGTGCTGATGTTGGCCTTGCATTGGGTGACGCTGGGGAGCACTAGACACAGGAGGGCCCACGACTTAGCGGCGAGTCTCAGTGCCAAGTTGTGGCTCTTCCCAAACTCTTCGGCAATGTTAAGCCACCTCTGGGAGATAAAGACGTGATGTTTTTACTTGTGACTCGGGTATGAGGTGATCTGTAAAGTAGTTATTTCATTTCTTCCATCTTACAACAACCTCTTTCTCTTTGGCCCTGTAGTGAGCTGAGCTCTGGATCCCCAGGATTGGGGCTACCGCTGGGAATTCCTGTGGTCCCCTCTTTGCTCGGCTGATTCACATGGTCATCTTCCCGTCTTCCTGGCTAGAACAGATGCTTGCTGAGGCCAGGGACAGAGCCTGTATCTGGGCGCTGTCGGGGCCTGGCTCAGAGGAGCAAGTGCTATTTAGGTGTGAAGAGGAGAAAGGTCCTGGATTGTGATCGCACATCCCTCCTCTCAGGCTCTGCCCTTCTAATCCGCAGAGCCCTCACTGTCCTCTTCGAGCGACGTGCGTGCATGTCCTGGCTCCCAAAGAGGCCTCTCTGCCGCATGCTGCAGCGAGGGCGTGTGCACCCAGGGCTGTATCGGAGCATAGACGTGCGATCCGGTTCTTCTAGTTACACGGCATCACACTGAAAACCCCTAGCACCCGCTGTCCTCATTTGGGAGCTTAAAAATAACAACCCCGTCGTCTGTTCAAAAGTGATTTATGGTTTTACAAAGTGCTTCCACAGCCGTTCACCCGGGGTCAAGACTCACAGCCACCCCGGGAGGTGGGGTCCTCTCCCCTCCCATTTTACAGAGGGGAGCCTGCAGCTCAGAGAGGAAAACTGGCCCCACGCAAACAGGCTGAGGCCTCCCAGGCCCGAGCTCAGAGGCTTTGGAGTGCATGGAAGAGGGGGTGGGGGCCAGAGCAACTTTTGCAAGACAAGAGCTTGAGCTGGGTCTCTGAGCAGGAGTAGGCAATAGCTAGGTGCAAGGATGTGGAGGCCTGAAGCCCAGCAGAGAAAGGCATTAAGACAGGGGAAGATGCCCATCTACAGACAATTGGATAAGAAAGCTGTGGTAGCCGAAACCGGTTTGGCTCAGTGGATAGAGCGTCGGCCTGCAGACTGAAAGGTCCCAGATTCGATGCCAGTCAGGGGCATGTACATTGGTTGTGGGCACATCCCTGGTGGGGGGTGTGCAAGAGGCAGCTGGTTGATATATCTCTCTCATCAGTGTTTCTAGCTCTCTATCCCTCTCCTTTCCTCTCTGTGAAAAAATCAATAAAAATATTTTTTTTAAAAGAAAGAAAGCTGTGGTACATGTACACACTGAAATACTACTAGGCCATAAAAAATGAAATATTTTCCTTTGTGACAGCAAGGATGGACCTAGAGGGTCATATACTAAGTGAAATAACTCAGAGAAAGACAAATATCATATGATTTCACTTACATGTAGAATCTAAAGAACAAACTAGCCCAGCTGGTGAGGCTCAGTGGTTGAGCCAGGAGGTCACGGTTTGATTCCCACTCAGGGAACATGCCCGGGGGAGGGTGTGCAGGAGGCAGCCGGTCAATGGTTCTCTCTCATCATTGATGTTTCTATCTCTCTCTCTCTCCCTCTCCTTTCCTCTCTGAAATCAAGAAAGATATATTTAAAAAGTAACAAAATAAATGAACAAACAAAATAAAGACCGACTCATAGATGCAGAGGACAGACTAGTAGTTGACGGAGGGGAGAGGGTTTGGGAGCTGGGTGAAAAAGGTGAAGGGATTAAGAAATACAAATTGGCAGTTACAAAATAGTTACCTGAAAGGTTGCTGGTTCTATTCGCCCTTAGGACACATGCCCGGGTTTGCCAGCTCCATCTCTAGTAGGGGGCATACAGGAGCCAGCCAATCAATGTTTCTCTCTCCCTCTCCAGTAGAGAGTGTGCAGGGGGCAGCTGATCGATGATTCCCTCTCATCAATGTTTCTAACTCTCTATCCCTCTCCCTTCCTCTCTGTAAAAAATAAATAAAATATATTTTAAATAAAATAAAATAAAATTTTAAAAATAAATAAAGACAGAGAAAGAGCTTAAAGACACACTTCAGCTCTGTGTACACCACCATCATTAGTCTTACTACGTCTGACTATCACCTGTAACCGGACTATTTCTAAAACGTACACGCCTCCATTTTCAAAAGACACACTAAATCATGAGGGCTGCTTGCTAGTTTCTTTTTTTCCCTGATACATATTAAAACAAACACCCAAGTATTCCAGGGGAAAGCGGTCATCCTTTTATCCCCTTAAAAGTGGTCTGATATAATCACCCGGTAAACTGAGTACTGCATTTGGCAAACTGTGCACGAAGGTGTGGCTGTGAGTAAGAACGTGGGGTGTGGAGGAAATGCTGAGAGCGAGCGTGAGGCGGGAGGGAGTTGTGATGTGAAGTTGGAGACCTGAGTGGGGCCTGAACTTGAAAGGACTTGTGTGCCTGGCTGAGGAGCCCGCTGCGTCATGTCAGAGCTGAGACCAGGGAAGCACTGGAGCAACTCAGAAGACTTGAAAACCACCACCTCCTTCTTGTGGCTCAAGTGGTCCTTTGAAGGTCTTATTTTAAAAGGTTACATAAGGCCCTGGCCAGGTAGCTCAGTTGGTGAGAGCATCATCTCCGTATGACAAGGTTGAGGGTTTGCTTCCCAGTCGAGGCGCATACAAGAATCAACCAATGGTGCCCCCGGCGAGCCGTGTGCCCCAAGGGGGCCGGGTGTCCCGGGAGAGCCGTGTGCCCCGGGGGAGACATGTGTCCAGGAAGAGCTGTGTGCCCCGGGGAAGCAGTGGGACCCGGGGGGAGGGGCGGTGTGAACCAGAGGAGCGGATTCTATTCGTGTGGTCCTGAGATGGTCACCATAAAACAAGCAGATTGTCAAATGACAGCGGGGAGGGGAAGGAGACCTGGGGGGAGATAAGAGAACAACCAAAGGACTGGTATGCATGCATATAAGTACAACCAACGAACACAGAACTCTGGGGAGGGAGGGCATGAATGGGAGGTCGGGGGCGGGGGGCAATGGTAAGCTATGTATACATATAATACCTTAATAAATTAACAAAAGAAAAAAAAGAATCAATCAATGAATGCCTAAGTAAATGGAACAACAAATTGACGTTTCCCCCTCCTTCCCTCCCTCCCTTCCTCTCTCTCTCTCTCAAATCAATATTAATAAGTAAAATAAAGGGTTACCATAAACTTCATTTATCAGGACAGCTAACGAGCCTTCGAGTCAAAAAAAACCATCTCGCTGGCAGCTCAGTAACTTGGGGCAAGGCCTGTAACCTCTCATAGCCCCGAGCATTCTGGCTGTAAACAGGGTGCGTGCCAAGGCGCCTGGGGCAGGACCCAGAGGGCTCTGGTCACAAGCCTCCTCGTCTGCTTCCCTCTAGGTCAAGATTTCTCAACCGTTGGCACTACAACGGGCATCTGGGCCTGATAATCCTCTGTGTGAAGCGCTCTTCCATATGCTGTAGCATCCCTTAGTCTCTGCCCACTGGATGCCACTAGCATCTTCCCAGTTATGCCAACCCCAAAAAAGTCTCCAGACATTACCAAATGTCCCTGGAGGAGAAGGAGGTCACGCGGACTTGTCTTTAGAGAGACGGGGTGTCAGACAGGCCCTGGTGGCCTCAGAGTGTTGGCTGGAGATGGCTACCCAGGGGAGCGGAAGGCTTTCTACAGATGAGCTCACACCTCTCAAGTCCAGAACCCCAGATGGGGAAGGAACAGTCGATGAAGGAGTTGTTTTTTTTTTTTTTTCTCCCTCATTGACTTTATCACTGAAAGGGTGACTCATTGGTTCCTTGTGTAATGTCCCCAAGGAAGGACACTCCAAGGAAGGATCGCGTGCTCCCAGCACGCAAAGGTATGACCCAACGCGTCCCTGCTCAGACCTGTCCTCCGGGGTGAGGCCAACAGCAAGGAGGAGAAAAGACCACCGGGCTTAGAGCAGCGTGTGGGAGCGACCAGAATGACTACCCAACATGGTGGCGGACTCACACACTTTCCAGGTCCTAAGACCTGGCCAACCGGCTCTTTGACTCATGAAAATAATTAGAGCAACAGCATCACTTGAGCATCGACTGGATACCATTGCACAAGCTTACCTAATCCTTACAACAATACATTATCCCTGTTTGATGCATCAGGAAACCGAATCTCTGCAAGACCGAGGAGTTTGCACAACGTTGCACGGCTGTTAAGGAGAAGGCAACAAGTAAGACGTGTGGACAAGCAGGCGTTAGCCTGGGTCTGCCCCATCCCAAAGCCTTGTTATTTCTCTCGTGTCGGGCTGCAAGTTCTCCTTCCCGACAGTGCCGTGAGAAAGGAAGACAGCTGCAGCATGATTAGGTTTGGAAGGGTAACAGCCACTGACTCCTTAGCTGTTGCTTTGGTTGACTGGAGCTTAAAGCCACATGCACATAAAACTGGAGAATGCTGCCTCTGATGTTTTCAACCTCGTGAGAGAAAGCTCAGGTACAAAAACACCCACACGAATGTATAGTTTCATGAATAATTATAAGGCACACATTAAAAAGAAAACACATTCCTGTGCATACATTTCTCTCTTTAGAAAAAAAAAATATTTTATTGATTTTGTTTTGTTTTGTTTTTTACAGAGAGGAAGGGAGAGGGATAGAGATTTAGAAACATCAATGAGAGACATCGACCAGCTGCCTCCTGCACACCCCCACCAGGGATGTGCCTGCAACCAAGGTACATGCCCCTGACTGGAATCGAACCTGGGACCCTTCAGTCCACAGGCCGACGCTCTAGCCACTGAGCCAAATCGGTTAGGGCACATTTCTCTTTATAACTGCACATATAGGCTTACATAGAATATAAATAAAAACAAAAATAAATGGCATAAGTACAAATATAAGTCTGGGTATGTAATGGGGAAGGAGCACTAACATTTTTCATTGGCCGGAGAGCAATGAGAAAAGGAAGGAAATGGCTCCTTTGAGTCACAGTCGTTAACGTGTGAACCTTGTTTTCAGAAAACTGCTTGTTACTTCTTCAAATTGCTCATCTGAGATGTCATGGGCAACGTAGGATCCTGCCGAGGGTATTCTGTACAGGCCTACCTTGTTTTATTGCACTTTGTTTTTTTGCGTTTTGCAGATGTTGCACTTTTTTTTCTCTTTCTTTCTTTCTTTTTTTTTTTTTTTTTTTTTTTTACAAATAAAAAGATGACTAGAAAAAAGATGACTCACTGATGGCTCACATGATGGTTAGTATTTATTAAAATATATTTGTATTGCAGAGTGTCCCGGGTGAGCCATGTGCCCCAGGTGGCCGTGTGTCCCAGGTGAGCCGTGTGTCCCAGGGGAGCCGTGTGCCCAAGTGGGGGTGGTGTGAACCGGAGGAGGGGCGGATTCTATTCGTGTGGTCCTGAGACATTTGGACAGTCTGCAGCCATTAGCTACAGAACACTTTGTTGTATTTCCCTACAAAAACAAATGAGAGAGAGTATCCCACTTGAAATTCATATACGAAAAAAAGGAAAAAAGAAGGGAAAAAAAATCTGAGGAACAGAATAAAGTGGTGAATATAGTAGAATCAGGGGCAAAGAAGGGGAGTGGACTGATAATTATCAGGAGGATAAGGGGGTGGGGAAGCAGTGAGAGACTGGATTGAAATTGTATAACCAATGGATGAAGACAATTGGGGGGAGAGAGGGTAAGGGCAGAGGGTGGGAAGGGAACAGGGTGGTAGGGAGCTTTGGGGGAGAAAAAGGAGAAACAATTGTAATAATCTGAATAATAAAGATTTATTTAAAAAATATATATTTGTATTGATTTCATAGAGGAAGGAAGTGGGAGGGAGGGAGAGAGAGAAACATTAATGATAAGAAACATTGATTGGCTGCTTCCTATACACCTCCTACTGGGAATTGAGTCTGCAACCCAGGCATATGCCCTGACTAGGAATCAAATCAGGATCCCCTGGTTCGTAGGTTGACACTCAACCACTGAGTCATACCAACTGGGCAATGATGATTAGTATTTTTAATTGAGTTATTTACATTGCTTTTTTAGACAAGGCTATTGTACACTTAGTAGACTATAGTAGGGTGTGTAAACATAACTTTTATATGTACTGAGAAATTTTTAAAAAGTCATGTGTCTCACTTTATTACGATATTCACCTTATTGCAGTAGTCTGGAACCAAACCCACAATATCTCCAAGGTATGACTGTACACAAAATGCTATGATAATGGACCCTGGAGTTGTGCAACATGACTCTGGTTAACAACATGCAAGGAATTTGGAGCTGGCTGGTCTTGAGGTCAAGTTCAAGCTCTGTGGAGAACGAACCATGAAACTTTGGGCAGGCACTCAGTCTCCTTGACCCTCAGCGCTCCCATCTGTAAATGAGAGTAATAACATTTCCAGCCTCCAAAGGTTGCTAGGATGGTTGGATGAGCTAAGAGGAGCAAACAACTCCCACACTTACTTATATAGCCCCTGACACTGAAACACTAAGTACTTTACCTGGGTTACTCAGCAATCCGGTGCAGAAGGTACAGTTGTTTTCCTCATTGTACAGACAGGAAACCAAGGTAGAAGTAGATTAAATTCTTTGCTCCCGGTTATGGTACGTGACAGGTCCAGGATTGAAACCCAGGCGATTCCAGAAGCCACGTTCAGTCATACCTGTCTATAAAATCCCCCTAACACTATGTGTCAGATGCTCTGCACAGTGCCCGGGGTGCTGAAGAAATGGTTATCATTGCTAGTACGATTCCTGCTCTCACTGTGGGTATGACTGCCAAGTGGTTGCTGTATTCTAGTGTGTGGCTTCTTTCATGTACATTACCTCATTGAGTCTTTGCAAGATGCTGGCCATGTGACTATTAACCCTACTTTATAGGTGATGAAACAGGTTCAGAGAAGGGAATTTGCCCCATAAGAACATACTTACAGTCTGGCCAGCATGGCTCGATGGTTGAGTGTTGACCAGGAGGTCACGGTTTGATTCCTGGTCAGGGCACATGCCTGAGTTGTAGGCTCTATCCCTAGTGTGGGGCATGCAGGAGGCAGCTGATCAGTGTTTCTGTCTCATCATTGACGTTTCTCTCTCTCTCTCTCTCTCTCTCTCTCTCTCTCTCTCTCTCTCTCTCTCTCCCTCCCTCCCTTCCACTCTTAAATCAATAAAAATATACTTAAAAATAATAAAAGTAAAAACATATTTAGAAACCTTTGTGTTTGCTTTTGTTTCAGAGATTTATTCCTATGACACTGATTATCCTGTTCAAAAGCTTCTGGTGAGGGGACCTAAATGGACAGTGTCATTTCTTTCATGGTCTCTAGAAATCAGTTCTACCCTGACCTCAGCTGGATGGTTCTTTCTGAGCTAAAGGGACTAAGATGGCCTGTCCATCATTTATCAAGAGGAGGTCTGAAGTCTAGAAAAGGGGAACTTGGAATCAATCTTCAGTATATGCTTGTTCGAATTATCTAAAAATGCCCAGAGAGCCGAAACCGGTTTGGCTCAGTGGATAGAGCATCAGCCTGCGGACTGAAAGGCCCAGGTTTGATTCCGGTCAAGGGCATGTACCTTGGTTGCAGGCACATCCGCAGTGGGGGGTGTGCAAGAGGCAGCTGATCAATGATTCTCATTGATGTTTCTAACTCTCTATCCCTCTCTCTTCCTCTCTGTAAAAAATCAATAAAATATATATATATTTTTTAAAATAAAAAATAAATAAAAATGCCCAGAGAGGTTGCTAGAAATCCAGGTTCAGACAAAACAATGAGATGTAGCAAGATAGCAGTGTTTGGGAAGACAAGCTATAAAATGGTAAATGTGGTAATAAATGCCAGCATATTTCTTTCCTTGTGTGCATACTGTTTTGAAACACATCACTAATAAAACACGTAGGGGGTTCCTTTTAATTGCAGACTTAGTCTATGGAGTTCCTGCTAAAAGCTTACACAGCCTGTTCTCTGCCTGAAATGGACTCCATTTTAATCCTTCTGTAATGATGCCATTACTTTTATAGCTGTTTCTACAATCTCATACATGAGTTATATGCAAAATATGGTCTCTTTTTTAATGTAGGTAGATTGTCCCTGGAAACTGTAAATTCCCTTCTTGGTGATAAAGACATTCGACATACTAGGAATGGAAGGAATTTACTTCAACGTAATAAAAGCCATATATAAAAAAATAAAAATAAAAGCCATATATGGCAAGCCTACAGCTAACATCATACTCAGTGGTGAAAAACTGCAAGCTTTTCCTCTAAGATCAGTAATAAGAAAAGGGTGCCCACTCCTGTCATTTCTACGTGACATAGTACTAGAAGTCTTAGTCAGAAAGGTTATGCAAGAAAAGGGAGTAAAGTCATCCAAGTCTGAAAGAAAAAAGTTAAATGCAGATGACATGGTCATGTAAATAGACATCTTTAAAGACTCCACCAAAAACTGTTGGAACTAATAAATAAATTCAGTAAAGTAGCAGGATACAAAAATCAACCGTGTTCTATACAGTGACAATGAAAGAAAAGTTAAGAAAACAATTCCAAACCTAGCCAGTTTGGCTCAGCGGCTAGAGCATCAGCTTGTGGACTAAAGGATCCCAGGTTCAATTCCCGTCAAGGGCCTGTACTTCGGTTGCAGGCTCCTGGTCCTGATCAGGGGCATGCAGGAAGCAACCAATCGATGTATTTCTCTCACATCAGTGTTTCTCTGTCTCTCCCTGTCCTTTTTAGTCTCTCTAAAAATCAATGGGAAAAAAGTCCTCTGACGAGGATTAAAAAACAAGGAAAAAACCCCCCACAATTCCATTTACAAAAGCAACAAAAGAAAAAATACCTAAAAATTAATTTAACAAAGGACATGAAAGACTTATACACTGAAAACTATAAAATGTTAATGAAAGAAATTAAAGAAGATAAAAAAGACATCCTATGTTCATGGATTAGAAGATTTAATATTGTTAAAGTGTCCATACAATCCAAAGTGAATTATAGATGCAATGCTAGCCCCATCAACATCCCAGTGGAATTCTTTAAAAAAATATATTTTTATTGATTTTTTAAAATATTTTATTGATATTTCACAGAGAGGAAGGGAGAGAGAGAGCCAGAAACGTCAATGAGAGAGAAACATTGACCAGCTGCCTCCTGCACACCCCTCCACCGGGGATGTGCCCACAACCAATGTACATGCCCTTGACCGGAATAGAACCCGGGGCCTTTCAGTCCACAGACCGATGCTCTACCACTGAGCCAAACTGGTATTGGCTTATTGATTTTTTTTACAGAGAGGAAGAGAGGGATAGAGAGTTAGAAACATTAATGAGAGAGAATCATTGACCAGCTGCCTCTTGCACACCCCCTACTGGGGATGTGCCCGCAACCAAGGTACATGCCCTTGACCAGAATCAAACCTGGGACCTTTCAGTCCGCAGTCCGACACTCTATCCACTGAGCCAAACCGGTTTCAGCGCAGTGGAATTCTTACAGGCATAGAAAAACAATTTTGCTTTTTAAAAAAGAAAAACAACTTTAAAATTCATATGAAACCACAAAAGATTCATAATAGCCAAAGTCATTTTCAAAAGAAGAATAAAGCTGGAGACATCATACTTCCTGATTTCAAAATGTATTACAAAGCTATTCTAATTAAAACAGTATGTTACTGGCATTAAAGCAGACATATAACGAATAGAATGGAATAGAGAACCAAGAATAAGTCCATACATTTACAGTTAACTGATATTCAGAAAGGATACCAACAATACACAATAGGTAAAGAATAGTCTCTTCTAGTGTTGAGAAAATCAAATATTCACACACACAAGAATGAAATGAGACCCCTATCTTGCACATACACAAAAATAAACTCAAAATGAATTAAAGACTTGAACGTTAGACTTGAAATCATAAACTCCTAGAACAAAACATAGGGGAAAATCTTCTAGATAATCATCTTAGCAATGAGCTGGATATGACTGACACCAAAAGCTCAGTCAACAAAATAAACACAGAGGACGACATCATGACTACATCATAAACATCTTCTGCATAGTAAAGGAAACAATCCACAAAGTGCAAAGGCAGAAAAATCTTTGCAAACCATTTATCTGATAAGGTGTTGATATCTAAAATAGACAAGGAAGTCATACAACTTAATAGCAAAATCAAAACAAAACAACAAACCCCATCTATCCCAATTTGGTAACCGGCAAAGGAATTGAATAGACATTTCTCCAAGAAGACATAAAATGGCTGCTAGGTATATGAAAAGGTGCTAAACATCAATATTCCTAAGATAAATACAAATCAAAACCACAATGAGATATCACCTCACAAAAAGATAACAAGTGTTGGTAAGAAGGCGAAGAAATTGAAACCCTCATATACTGTCGATCATTATGTAAAACAGTGCAGCCTCAAAGAAGACAGTATAAAGGTTCTTCAAAAATATTAAAACTAGAGCTACCATAGGACTCTGCAATCCTACTTTTTGGAATACATGCAAAATAATTAAAATCAGACTCTCAAAGAGGCGTCTTCACTCCCATGTTCGCTGCAGCATTATTCACAATAGCCAAGATATAGAAATAGCCCAATGCCCTCCAATGAAAATGTCACACATACAATGCAATACTAGTCAATGATTTAAAAATGAAGGAAATCCTACCTTTGTGACAATGTGGACAGACCTGGTGGATATTATGGTAAGTGAAATAAGACAGATACCATAGGCCAAAACCAGTTTGGCTCAGTGGATAGAGCATCGGCCTGCGGACTGAAAGGTTCCAGGTTCAATTCCGGTCAAGGGCATGTACCTTGGTTGTGGGCACATCCCCAGTAGGGGATCTGCAAGAGGCAGCTGATCGATGATTCTCTCTCATCGGTGTTTCTAACTCTCTATCCTCTCTCTTCCTCTCTGTAAAAAATCAATAAAATATATATTTTTTAAAAAAAGACAGATACCATATAATCTCACTATAGGTGGAATCTAATGAACAAAATAATTTAACAAACAAAATAAAAACAGAAGCATTAAGCAAAAATTATGTATTTATAGTACCCCCTACAGGATCCTACATTGCCCATGACATCCTCAGATAAGCAGTGCTATTGCCTCAGATTTTAAAAATATTTTTAAAAATTGATTTCAGAGAGAGGAAGAGAGAGGGAGAGAGGGATAGAAACATCAATGATGAGAGAGAATCATTGACCGGCTGCCTCCTACACACCCCACGCTGGGGATCAAGCCCGAAACCAGGGCCAGTGCTCTGACCTGGAATTGAATGGTGACCTCCATGAGTTGATGCTCAACCACTGAGCCACACCAGCCGTGCTGCCTCATTTTTTAAAGAAGAGGTAACTAGCCCTGGCCAGGTACCGTAGTGTGGTTTGTTAAGAGTGTCTCCCTTGTGCCCTGACCAGGAATGAACTGGCAACCTTTTGGTGTGTGTGTGAAGTGACAAGGCTCCAACTGACTGAGCCACGGGGCTGGTGCTCCTTCCATTACCATTTATCTCCCCTTTTCTCTCTCCTACCTCCCCACCCCCACCTCCCTCTGTTAATGGGCACAGTGTTGTCTATCTATGAGGTTTTTGGTTATTTGTTTTTGCTCAATCCCCTCATCTTCCTCACCCAGCCCCCTTCTCCCCTCCCCTTAGTATTCTGAACACTTCTAATTTCCAGGAAGGACCTGAGGCCTCTGTGATTGGGGGATTCCAGGGGAGCTGAGAGAGAAGCCTCCTCCAGCCCAAGGAGCCCAGGTCTGAGACTGGGACAAGGAGCGCTCAGCCAATGGCTACCAATTGCTGGGGCTGGGCGGGGCTTGTGCCCAGCTACTACTGTGTGCTTTAAGGTAAGGGAACTTGGGCCTGCTGACCGCCTTTCACAGCTCCTACTCTGTGCTACAGGCACAAGGGCTCCTACTCTGTGCTACAGGCACAAGGGTTCCGTACCCTGCTGGCTGGGGAAGGGGCGAGGGGGTGAGGCTTGCCCTGAGTATACAGCAGCAGCCCTTCTCTTGCCTCCACTCTGCGGCGGGCATAACTATTCCTATTTTGCATGAGGATGTGAGGTGCAAGCAGGGGACCGCTGGGTGCACAGTTATAGGTGGAGATGATGGACGAACTGGATTGAGGCTGGGTGCTCAGGCCCTCCACTTCGGAGGAGAGGCAAAAGCCAGCCCTCCTCACCCCTCCACAGAAGAGCAGAGCCTTCGGTGAGACCCCCCCCCCCCCGAGGTGCAGCCAACTAATTCTATAACAGCAATGATAACAATGACGCCCTCCATGTACTGGGTACCGACTCCACACCATGCACTTGCATGCATGCTCTCACTTTATTTCACTAACTTCGTCGGGGATGTTATCCCCTCCCTTTAGCTACGAGAGGGGGCGGCAGTCCAAAGCTCCCAGGAACAGGAGGCCAGGATGTGACAGAGCCCCGGGTGCGACCGCCCTTGGCCCCGATTTCCATTCCTTAACCCCGGGTCAGCCTCCTCCGCGGAGAGAGAGGAAGGGGGCGCGCCCCGGGACCCAGGGCGGGAGCCGCCCTGCGCCCGGCCGGCCGGCGGGGGGCGCTGCAGACCGCGGGCCGCCCCGCGCCCGCCTCCGCTTCGGGCGCCCGTGGGCCGCCGCTCGCGTCCCCGCCCCGGCCGCCCCCGAACCCGGAGCTCGGACCAGCCTCCTCCCCGCGAGGACGCCGCCGGGGAGGCCGGATCGGGCCGCACGGGGCCTGCGCGGACACCCCTTGTCCCCCGGTCCGCACCCCGAGCGGTAGGTGCGCGGGCCCGGGTGGGCTCTGCGCCTGGGCGCCCCCCTCCCCACGGCGCCCCGCCCTTTGCGCGCTCACACTCACAACTCCCCTCCAGGGGCCGGGTCTTCCGGGGTGGACCTGGCCGGCCCAGCACTGGGTCCCTTCCTTTGCATCTGGGGATTTAGGCTCGTCTGGCTTCCACCCGAGGGGAGGAAACCGGCCCGCGAGCCCGCCGGGACTCCGGGGGGAGGATCCCCGGCGCCTTTGAAAGCCGGTCCGCTACTTCTCCACCCCGCCCACGCCGCCACCTCTCCTCTGCCCTGCGGGTTCCACACCCCACCCAGCCCGCTCCCTGAAACCTGACTTTGAACTCAAGGGTGATCAGGCGTGTCTGGGGGGGCCAGGCCACGGCCACGGGCGCTCTGGGCCTCGCCAAGGCAGCGGCCAGTGGGCATAGCTGTCCCAAGGGGTGGGGGGGAAGGGGACCCCCTCCTGGGGACCAACTGAGACGAAGTCACCGCTTCCTAAAGTTCCTCCCAGGCGAGGTATGTGGCATCCACTGACCCTGACCCTTCCCTGCGGTCACCTGGGACCCAGGCATGTAAGGTGGGCAGTTTTAACGAGGTGATAACGAAGTGAAAATGGTCCGGCGGCCTCTTGGATTTGAATTCGGGGGGATTGAAGGGTTTTAGAGAGAGACTTTTTATGAATAGGTTGCTCTCACGGGCTTCAGCTCCCAGGAACCTCCCCTGCATGTTAATTGGTCGTAATTACCTTGTTAAAAGCCGTGTGAGACGACCCCTCCAAGTCCTGAGCGTAGAAGGGAAAGAGTGTTTCAGGGATTTACAGCTGGGCGGGAAACAAGCGCGTGGCTCTCTCTGCATTAGGTTATATACATTAGCATACTTGTTGAATTGAACTTTCCGCTTTGGAAAGATTTTTTAATATCTTTCCAATTCCCAGCGAGTCTCTGGAAATTCAGAAAAAGGGGCGGGGCGGGGGTGGGGGGCTGGTGATGTGTATGCCACAGATGGAGATGGAAAAGCTGCCCAGAACATGTTGACATTTAAAAAAAAAATGTTAACATCCCCCCCCACACACACACACACACTTTAAAAACGATGATATTAGGAACAGAGTATAATGGCAAAAGTTACTCGTAGAACATCTGCTCCTTCCAATGGGAGGATTTCTCTCCTGCCAAGAATTTATGAATTTTATATAGGAGCTCGGTTCTGTGTGGAGAAGGAGGGAGGAAGGCGGCCAAGACAGCCCCCTCCTCAGAATGGAATGCAGGACTGCTTGGCTGTCCTGACTGGTACGTGGTTCTTGTAGCTGTGGATGGGGCAAAAGTCGCCCCCTCGAAAGGAAGGACACGGTTGAGAAGGAGAAAAAAAATAACTCCAAAGGCCACCCTCGGTTTAAAGTGAGTAGAACAATATGAGGGGAGGTCAAGGCTGTGGGACTTGAAGACAAGACTCCCATTCACAGGAGGCCTAATCCCTCTTTTTAGAGAAGAAAGGAGAGTTTATTACTAACTCATATCAGTTCCTTTCAAATGTTCCTTTCATTCGCACATGAGCCAGATAGGCGGCCATTCATCTTTCTCAAAAACTTCGGTGCCTTCCTCTGCAGCCCATTGTCTTTCGCTGTTGTTCGGTTGAGTCTCTTGACTGGAAGGTTTATCTTTTGAAAACCCCCCCAGGAGGGTGCTCGGAAGAGCCTGTGGGGTGAATAGGGCACGGAATGGACCGGCAGTTGAACCATTAATGAGCCTCTTTGGACTCAGAGCACGTTTATCTAAGTGGACGTCCACCGGTCTCCTTTCCTGCATCGAAAGAACCTTCTGCTCTCGAGAAGGTGTACGTCCGGCATCAACGAGGCCTACGTTCTGCATGTTCAAGTGGGCCATTTTAGGTTCTTGATCCTTAAGTGGATATTTTTTTTAACTCAGATTTTCAGATGTAATATTTTAAAAAATCCAATCTATTGGATTTTCAGATGTAATATTTTAAAAAATCCAATCTATTGAAAATTTAAATGGTCTCTGTTTGAAAGCACGCAGCATGTGCTAAAGTGTGTGTGTGTGTGTGTGTGTGTGTGTGTGTGTGTGTGTGTTTTGGGGCGGGGGAGGGAGGTGACCCAATATTAAGTATTAAGAGTTTGCATGCTGGCCAATTAGCTCATGATTCAAGTGTCATCTGGATACACCAAGGTTGTAGATTCAATCCTGGTCAGTCAACCAATAAATGCATACATAAGTGGAGCAACAAATCAATGTTTCTCTCTCTCTTTTCCCTTTCCCTTCCCCTCTCTCTCTAAAATAATTTTTTTTTTAAAAAAGTTGGCTACATTCAAGTCTACAAACGTTTGTTGAGCGCCTACTACATATGAGGTACCTTTTAAGACATTGCCCTACCCCTTACTGCAGAGATGAGACAGACTATGAATGGACACCGTATGCATTGCATCTCAGGTAATAAGTGCCACGAGGAAAAATCAAGCACATTTAAAAAAAAATACAGAATAACAGGGGTGGGTGGGGACGGCTCTTTCAGCGTGATCAGGGAAGTCTGCTCCAAGGAATTGACCTTGAGTGTTCCTTCTAGAATTTCCCCAGTGCAACTATACCCCCAATACACAAACAGATATGTTTTACCGAGTTGTATCATACTTACAGGCATTCCTGCTAATGTCCAAAATTCTTCTCTGTGTAAAGAGTATATGGCTCTCAAGAGCACGGCACTGGTGGAATCAGGTTTAAATCCCAGCTTCATCACTCACTGGTTTTGTGACTTAAGGCAGGTTACCCAAACGCTCTGCTTCAAATTCCCCACCCTTAAAACGAAGAGAACAATATTTCCTTCCTCATAGGGTTATTGTGGGGACTAAGTGGGAAAGATGCATGAAAAATACTGAGCATAGGGAATCTTAGTTTACTAAGGTTTACTACATGCTGTCCCTCATTTATTAATGTTTACCAGATCATTTTAACAAGAGCAAGGTAGCTCATTCTGAGGCCATTCTAGGGCTTACTTAACCAATGGCACTATGGCTAGGTAGAAAGAATTGGATAAGAACCGAATCCCTGGGTCTTGCTTAGAGAGTTCATGTATGGCCCCGTGTGCAGGCAGAGGACGAGGGCCTGCAGTGGCATCGCCGAGGGAGGCCGGGGCCTCAGCTTTCTCGTTCGTGCAAAGGAAGCTTCAGGTGAATGTCCGTAGGAACTCCTCGGAGCTCTGCCGTGTGTTTGTTTCCTGCGTGCTGACTGGCTCCCAGACCACGCTCCCAGGCTCTGAGGAGCCTCCCCTGCTTCTGAGGTCTGAGTCATTTGTTCATGCCCCCCGGCACATGCCCAGATCTATTTTAGGTTGGGATGCCATTTAAGGGAAAACAGATTCTCTTTAGATATTGAGAGTATTAGGGAGCATGTGGGCAGGGCAGCCTGGAAGATGGCAAAGACGCAGTGTTTCCCATGGGACCGGGCTGAGAATGTAGGCTCAAAGCACCACTCTCCAGAAAGAGAAAAGAAAGAAGAGAAAGAAAGAAAGAAAAAAAAAAAAGAGGCAAGTTGGGGGGTAGGGGGTGAGGTAAGGCACCCCAGTCCAAGGTGCCACTCCTTTTGGCCAACTGTGTTGTCCATTCCAGGGGCCTCAGAGTGTGTGATCTTTAGCAAAAGATACACACTCCTTTCGGCTTACTTCCAATGGGCCAGACTATCAAAAGGGCTGCTCGTCTTTGTTCTAACTGAATGCGTGTGTCAAGTGCTTTGGAATCAGTAAATGGAATACCAGGGAGGAAAAGCAAGGGCTTATTTACTCTTGATGATTTTATAGAGGCTGGTGTGTGTGTGTGTGTGTGTGTGTGTGTGTGTGTGTGTGTGTGTGCTGTGATGCAGAAACAGAGCAGAGAGGAATGCAGCATATTCTTCATAGAGCGACAGAGATTACTTTTGTTTTTACGAGAGAGAGGGGTGGGTTAAGGTAATCTTGTCTAACAGCTTCCTGTGCACCAAACAGAAGTTTAGATTTTTAAGAAAGCATTCGAAGGAGGTGAGGAGCAGATAACCCCCCAAATGGAGTTAGCCTCACTTTATCGGGGCGGCAGTGTGACGTGGCAGGAAGAGGCTGAGCTTAGGTAGATCTGGGGCCCGATCACTGCAGTGTGACCTTGGGCAAGTGGCTTGGGTCCTCCAGGCCTTCCTCTTCTCCGCTGCAAAATGGGCATGAGCAAATCCCCTCACCTCTAGCAAAGTTCTTAGCCTACCGCAGGTGATCAATGAATGTGGACGCTTTCCATCCACCTCCAGCTCACTCGATCCAGCACCTCCCAAGGTCCAAGTTCCAAGTACACTCCTACACCCTGACCCGAAAGAAATACTTTCCCGTGGTCGAATGACAATAAAGGTGTGAGCAACTGAAGAGCCAAAAAGAAAACAAACAAACAAATCAACCACGAGTCCTAAACCCACAATCCAAGAAATGGTCCCTCCTCACGCAGTTTTCCCTTCCAGGTTTTATGTGGCCAGCCTGGGAACGCTGTCAAAGCAAATGTTAGTTGAAAAATTGTTTACCAAGGGACAGGTAGTTAAATATCATGTACAGCTGAGAGTATTGTTATCACGAACCTGAAATAGGTTTTCTCAGACCTTTATTTATAAAGGAAGACATTGGACGGAAGTGTTCACCTGTGTTCTGAGGCAGCCAGTGGATTCTTTTTTCTTGTAGTCTTTAAAAAATATATATATTTTTTTATTGATTTCAGAGAGGAAGGAGGAGGGAGAGAGAGATAGAAACATCAATGATGAGAGAATCATTAATGGGCTGCTTCCCGCACATGGCACCCTGGGGGTCAAACCTGAAACCTGGGCATGTGCCCTGACCCGGAATTGAACCGTGACCTCCTGGTGCATATGGGTTGACACTTCATCTCCGAGCCTGGCTTCAATTCCTTTTGTAGTTCTTTTTGTCTGATGAGACCTTTTTTTTTTTTTTAAGGGCCACACATTCTAATTAAGGAAATAAATGAAACGTGTGTATACCTATCCCTATGTGTAATTTGTCAGTTGACTGACTGGCTTTAGTGCCGCTGGAGCCAGGGTGGACTCCACCACTGATAGTGAAAACCAACCTATCGCATTTTCTTAATCAGTGTAAACATTCGGCCAAGCCGTGTTATCACATTTTTTAACATACAGTGTCGATTGTATATCAGGACCAGAAAGTGAAGGGGGAAAAGAAAAAAAAAAGAACTCTAATCCTGGAAGAGGTCTCGTGCAAATTGAGATCCCAGCATGAAACAATAGCCATCTTCTAATCCTTTCACAAAGACACAAATTGCAAATCAGACTGGGAGGCCTGAGCGACTTTGCCTAACAAAGTCTTTAATGAAAAGAATCCCTTAGGCAAAGCCTCCTGTTTCTACAAGCTTGGGCCCCCAGAGAGCCTTATGAAATCATCTGTGCTCCCTAAAGTCCCCTGTGCGTGGCACAAAACCAGGCTGTGCCCTGGTCTAGATGTGCAACCACAAGGTCACAGAAACCCAAGGCGCCTCGGTTTGCAGCTTGAGCTCCCCTTTGCCAGAATCGCTCATCCCAACAGAGGTCTGTGATATTGTGTTGAATAAGGCAAAGCCTTCACGCTAAACCTGAAGAACGCGTTTGACGTGCTTTAACATGTCCCCGATAACCAAGTTGGATGTATCTAAAATAATGAGCAATCAAGAAAATTGTAGGGAGAGAAAACTATGGTATATGTGGTTGTAGTTAATGGTGGCTGAGCCTCTCCAAGAACTGTGCCATCACTTTTCCAACAGGTAAACAGTTTTTACTGGGGCCAGGTTACTGATTTTCATTGAAGTTATGTCTTATACCCCTTGCGGAGCAAATGTAACCAGGAAGCAATATCTGTGGACACTCATGTTTATATAAATGTATTTGTCTTCGGTTCCCCTCACCCCTTCGCTCAGAGGCTGGAAAAGCAGGTACTTGAGCAGATTTTATTTGTTTGAATGGAACTGCATGAAAAAAGAAAGCAGAACAACGCCAGGATCATATTTTAACACTTTTGTGGAATGGCTCCTGTGTTCTCTATGGAGGGCCACAGTGGCCAGTATCTGTCTTAGGTGGCTGGTAACACGGCATTACAGAAGCACTAGAGAGTACAATGAAATAAGTTCTTGGATGTCAGAGCACAATGTCACATTGAATATAGAATTTTTTTAAACTATTTTTTTGCATGGTGTTTTTATTTTTTTAAATTTTTATATTTACTGATGAGAGAGAGAGAGAGAGAGAGAGAGAGAGAGAGAAAGTAGAGAGATTCATTGTTCCATTTATTTATGTATTCATTGGTTGATTATTTTTATTATATATATATTTATTGATTTCAGAGAGGAAGGAGGAGAGAGAGAGAAACATCAATGATGAGGAGAATCATTGATTGGCTGCCTCCTGCACGCCCCACCCTGGGGATCAAGCTCACTACCGGGGCATGTGTTCTGACCGGGAATTGAACCGTGACCTCCTGGTTCATGAGTAGATGAGCCACACGGGCCATGTCATTGGTTGATTCTTGTATATGCCCCGACTAAGGATCAAACCCGAAACCTTGGCATATCACGGAAATTCGCTCTAATCAATTGAGCTGCCTGGCCAGGGCCTACGTTGTATTTTTAAAAATTTTTGTACTCCCTTCTAAGCTTCCCTTGAGTTCTCAGGATAGAACTACCATGAGTGAGAACGAGGCGCTGGTTGGCATTCAGTTCCAGACCTGATGCGACCTTGGGCCAACTGGATGTGACTGATGGCCTCATTTGGGCAGACTGGCCCATCCAGGAGTCTAGAGTGGAAAATGCCCCCTTTAAGCTTTCAAGGTGTTGTTTTCTTTTTTAAACAAGAAGTTTAATTGTTTGTCATACATTCACAGTGCACTTATATTTTTGCCCTTGAAAGAAGGCTCATGGTTTTCCAAGAAGAGGGATAAAATATTTCCTTTTTCCAAATTCTGGCTTCCTGAAGCCCATGCCCCGTGGCTCCCTAACTGCTCCCTGTGAGTTAACAGACATGTATCTGCCTCCCCCAATATAGAAAAGAAAATAAACCCAAATGAACAAAGTTCTTCCCAGAATCAACGCAGGGAATCACCTGAAAGAGATGCCAGCATTTGGGACTAAATAAATGATCCATTTATTCAATTAAATCCATTAACTATGGGAATTCAAAGGCAAATAAGGAAAGCTTCCCGCCCCCTCTCCCTCCCTCACCCCCCAGTTCAAGTTTTCTTTGGAGGAGCCAGATCCGTAAAATCTTGTAATATGTAAGGCTAAGAGTTTAAAAAAGATTTAGATCAAGGGGAATGGAAGGGGCTTTTTAAGAGCTGGGTTTTGAAGGTTATATAGAAGCTTGCCAGGAGAATATGGGTCTTTCCAAAAGCAGCAGAGACCAACACCTGCAAGCAAAAAACTCAAAGGCTGAAACAGGCAAGGTGTGTTGGGAATCAAGAGTCCTTTAGCTCAGCCCATAAGGAATGGTTGGATACTTAAGCAGAAGATACCGGGCAAATAGCTGGAGGTCACAATTGGAGGACGTTAAATCCATTCATTCACTCTGAGTTGGGGACCATTGGGACGTAGGGGCGGGGCTTGACCTGATCTGTTTGATTGACCTGGAGGACTGTGTGCTCAGCCAGAGGCAGGACAGAAACTGGAGCTTTTTCTTCCCCATAAATATGAAAGTGTAGACCAGTGCGTGACTCAGTGACCAGCTCAAGAAGTAGCTGAAGGAAACCTGGGATTCCGGGTCAGTCTGCCTGGACGAGGGACAGAGCACTCTCACTGGGAAACAGAAAGTCTGGGTCTTCTGACTCTTAAACAGGTTTACTAACAGGTTTACTGGAAGAACCTGGATATTAGCAAGTCCTTTTGAATTGGGGTGTGTTCATTTTGCCTGTAGGCCTGCCTACCCAGCACACTGAAGACAACTGCATTACAGTGTTCCCCGAAAATAAGACATCCTCCGAAAATAAGACCTACTTCATGGACACATAATACATCCCCTGAAAATAAGACCTCGCACATCTTTGGGAGCGAAAATTAATATAAGACACTGTCTTATTTTCGGGGAAACAGGGTAGAAGAGCCCTGGCCAGTGTAGCTCAATTGGTTGCGCATGGTCCCATGCACTGAGAGGTCGCCAGTTTGATCGCTGGTCAGGGCACATGCCTTTCAGGCTCCATCCGCAGTAGGGGGCGTGCAGTAAGTAGTCCACAGAGGTTTCTCTCCCCCTCTCCCTCTAAAAGATCAATAAAAGACAACAACAAAGACAAAGTACTAGAAGAGAAACACTTCTGTGTGTGTCATCAAGATGAGAAACAAAGGCAAAATGCTAACCTGTAAAGGGAACCTCAGTTAGGTCATCTGTAAAATGGGGATGGAGAGAGAAAGTCCACTCTTATGTTTTTATTGATTTCAGAGAGGAAGGGAGAGGGAGAGAGATATATAAATATCAATGACAAGAGAAAATTATCGGCTGCCTCCTGCACGCCCCCTACTGGGGATTGAGCCCACAACCCAGGTATGTGCCCTTGATCAGAATCGAATCTGGCACCCTTCAGTCCGCAGGGTGATGCTCTATCCACTGAGCCAAACCGGCTAGGGCCACCTGAACCTTTTGTAGCGAGGATTCATTGAGGTGATGGAGATAATAGGTGCTTCACAGACCTCACAGAGTTGAGTACAAGTAAGTGACTCGGATCTGACCAGGGACGTCCATTTGTCATGTCTGAGAGGCTCTGCTCTGTGGTTTGCAGTGATTCACTTATCTCCCTGGCTTTAACAGGACCCAGGATCTGATAGTTTACAACGAACAGAACATTTTTCACCGATGCGACACAATGATTATAACGATACCCAAGACTGTGAGAACCAGATGCCATCATTTTATGTGTCTCTTCATGTCTATGTTGCATGTTATCATCTAATCTGAGTAAGAGACCAGAGAAGTAGCTCTTTATTGAGAGAGAGAGAGAGAGAGAAAGAGAGAGCGCCTCAGGGAGAGGTTTGACAATCTAAAATCAATTAGGACAAACCATCAAATCTGTCCAGTCCAGGGCAGATAACCCTAGGACTCCTGCAATTTTTCTGTGAAGTTTTTCTGTGGGCCAATTTACACACCTTAACTTTTAAGTGAGCATGTGAATATAACATCTGAATGTATTGGCTTGGTGTCATGGCGATGTGGCAGCCATTCAGTAATATGTTGATTCTGTGCCAGTTACTATAGGGTCAAATATTATCAGTAAGATACGTAGTATAATCCCACTCAACCTTCTGGGGTTATCTGCCCTGGACTGAACAGATTTGATGGTTTGTCCTAATTGATTTTAGATTGTCAAAACTCTCCCTGAGGCGCTCTCTCTCTCTCTCTTTCTCTCTCTCAAGAAAGAGCTACTTCTCTGGTCTCTTACTCAGATTAGATGATAACATGCAACACAGACATGAAGAGACACATAAAATGATGGCATCTGGTTCTCACAGTCTTGGGTATCGTTATAATCATTGTGTCGCATCGGTGAAAAATGTTCTGTTCGTTGTAAACTAACAGATCCTGGGTCCTGGAATATGCATGTACTTTTTGTAGTTGTTGTTAAGTTAGATTTCTATTTATTTCCACCTTTCCCTTTAAGAGCAAGTGGAGAAGGACACTTGGGAGGGCTGTTTGTAACATGCTGACTCATCCGGGATACCAGAAGACCGAAGCAACTTGAAAAAGTGATTATATCTGTGACATCGTTGGAAAACAATCAAAAAGATAAACTCTCAACATGCATGAGACCAGAGAAGCAGCTGGGCTGATGCCCTTAACCCCCGGGGCCCTCCTATCCCTGCTTTTAGATTTTTTTTGTATTATTTTACCATCTTATTTATTATGTATTTTATTTTATGTCGTTATTTTTAGTTCTGATACCAGCCTGAAAGAAAGATTTCTGTGTTTACATACTATTTTAGCAGTTGGTTTTCCCTGTGTTTTGACTGGGACCAGGGCATTGAAGCAGTCTAGGCACTTCATAAGGATTCAAGGATTTGTCAGTTTTTTAGGAGATGGTGAGAAATTTACACTTCTCTCCTACTCAAGGCAAAAGCTTCCAAAATGTGTTCGCGTTCAACTTTCATTTTAGTGTCACGCAATGTGAAGAAAGAAAAAGGGATCTTGCCCATTGTAACAGCAGGTCCTTGGCGTGTCCACAGATAGATCCGCGCTCCATAGCATTCAGTATGTAGAGTGCTTGGTGGTTTTACGTGAAATAGTATTGAACGACTCTGTTTCTGTCCTGCCTCTGGCTTATTTAACTATAAGACTACAAGAAAGACTACAAGGAGTGTTTCATAAACGTTAGGAAGTGGACATAGATTGAGTTAGACTGGAAAAGCATGTCACTCTGCAAGAGCCTCTAGAAGGTGCTAAAAAATCACGAGGAAATAAAAATAACTACATAAAGTAAAATACATCATAAATAAGATGGTAAAATAATAGATAAAATGGAAAAAACAGGTTTGTGTAGGACTGGATGACTATAGGTATATGAGAAGAGAGAGCGAGCGAAGGGGGAGGGAGTAGGAAGAGAGAGAATATAGACTGTAAATTCACTTGTGGATGTGCAGTGTTGTGCTGAAATGAAGCGTCAGAAGCCAGCCATGTAACAGAACAGGTGGCTGGCATGGCTGCTAAATGCAGATACTCCCACATCTCCAAGCACAACAGGTAACATCACTGCCTGTTTTAATGTTTTCCCTGGGGACTTGCTTTCATAGCATAAGGACTCCCTCACCAGGGCTTTCTAATATGTAAAGGCATTCTAGGTAAACATTGTTAATCTCCACATGTGAAATAAATAACATTGCATGTTTCTAAAAATTGGGACAATTTTCATTTTTATTGCATTCATTGGGGTGACAATGGTTATTTAATATACAGATCTTGCAACGTGGGACAGATTTTGAAAGGAATGATTCCCCGACGTGAGATGGTGACAGTCCCTGTGTTACCTACCCAACCAGAACAGGGATGTAAGAGTCAAGCACTTTTTCGGGTAGAAAGAATATTTTGCTGAAAGAGAGACTGAAATGTCTTGGTGTGTAGGAAACACTATTTTCTTTGTGTGCACAAGGTAAAATAGAGGACATATGAAATTAAATTGTATAGGGAAGATGTGATAAGTGGGCGTTGAAAATATTAGGTACTCTTTAGTATACTGTATGAGCGGCTCTGTAATGCAGTAATGACAGTATACCCAGGAGCTCAGGACTGACAAGACACTAAATAGTTGTAGCTAAAAGGAGTTCATCACCACCAAACCAGAATTAAAGGGGTTCTTTAGGAAGAGAAAGAAAATAAAGATAAAAATTATGAACAACAAATACATAACTATCAACAAGTGAATCTAAAAACCAAGGGAATTAAAAAACATGATGAACAATATTAACTGTTGAATATAATAGAATCAGAGGTATGGAAGGGGAGTGGACTGATGATTCTCGGGGAAATGGGGAGTGGGGGGTGCGGGAAGAGACTGAACATAAACTGCACCTATGGATGAGGACAATGGAGGATGGGGAAAGGGCAGAGGGTGGGATGGGAACCTGGTGGAGGGGAGCAATGAAGGGGGGGAAAAATGAGGAATATTTGTAATAATATGAACAATAAAGATTTATTAAAAAATAGTTGTAGCTAGCTGTGCATGTCGAATAGTTTTGTCATATTACATTTTTGAAAAATCTTCCTCATTTATTTAAATCTTCCTCATTTATTTAAATCTTCCTCATTTATTTAAAAAAAAGTATTGATTTTAAAGGAGGAGGCAGGGGGGGAGAGGAGAGGAGTGGAGAGGAGAGAGAGAGAGAGAGAGAGAGAGAGAGAGAGAGAGAGAGAGAGAGAGACCTTGGTTTGTTGTTCCATTTATTTGCGCATTCATTAGTTGTTTCTTGTATGTGCCTTGACCCGGAATCAAAATGACAACCTTAGTGTATTGGGACGATGCTCTAACCAACTGAGCTACCTGGCTGTGGCTCCTCTTCCTTCATTTTAAATATTTAAGCTCTTTTTTTCGGGTTAGATAAAGTCAATGCAAGTGCTATCTCCCTAAGATATCAGAAAAATTTGAGTACATTTAAAATTTGTCTTGATATTTTCTTATGCTCATGAATTTTATTTAACTATAAAAAACTACAAGAAATATAAAAATAATGATAAAACCAGTAAAATTACAATTGACAACATTAATTTGACAGGTGATAATGTTTGGCTGAAATTAAACTGATGCTAGCAAAAATCACTAATAAAGCATCAATTCCATTTAGATCTAAAAAAAACGAAACCAAACCAAATGAAGGCACCGAAATTATGGGACCTTTGATTTAAGGTGGGAAAATCTCGTGATCTGCGTTATGCTTCTATTTGGTATTTTGTAAATGTTTCTTCTACTTGAGATAAGAGGCACTTAGCAAACAGAAAGATGCTAACAACCATCCAGTAAACACTTTTCAGCCATCCACCGTGTGTCGAAGCTTTGTTAAGAGAAAGGCCGATTTCAAGTGCAACAATCACAATGTGATTCGAAGAAAAGCGTGTTCGAAGGCAGGCCTCTTGTTGAAATAGCTCGAATTGCTTTTAAAATGGACCTGCATTCTTTTTAAAAAAAGTTTCTCCATTTAAAATAGATACTTATTTTAGGATATTCGAAAACTACATTAAGTTTAAACTGAGAAAACTAGTATCTATATTTTTCCTCACCCAAGGATATGTTTACTGGTTTTAGAGAGGAAAAGAGAGGGAGGGAGGGAGGGAGGGAGAGAGAGAGAGAGAGAGAGAGAGAGAGAGAGAGAGAGAGAGGGAGAGGGAGAGGGAGAGAGAGAGAGAGAGAGAGAGAGAGAGAGAGAGAGGAACATCAATGATGAGAATCACCTGGGACCCCTTCAGTCTGCAGGCTGACACTCTAGCCACTGAGTCAAACCAGCTAGGGCAACTCTTTTCCATTATTTCTCTCTCTCCTTCAAGGCATATGCATTTAAACTTATCCAATTGGAATCATACTGTTTATAGTCTTATATCCTGCTTTTTCCACTTAACATACCATGAGCATTTTTCCATGTCATTAAGTATGCCTTGAATATGTTCTTGGCCACATAAAATTCCATCCTGTTGGTGCACCTGTTTTCTTTTAAGCTAAGACACATGCCATGCTCCTCCGTTATGCCGGACTCTTAAAAAGCCAAGAGAAATACTTTGTGTAGGTCCACCACGAGCCTCTTATGAATTGCTATTTTTGATTCCCTTTATAAAATGCACGCACAGGGCACACACTGGATATCGTGGCTGGTGAATAAGCAGTCGAAAGAAAATGCCAGTCAGCTTCCATCCACTTGACGCGAACCAGTCACCCACATCACCCTTACAAATGTCACACATACTTTTTTTCCTTTTTTTGTGACCGCCACAAATGAACTTCAAACTCATAGGGACCCACCTCCAAAACAGTCTCAGAGCAGTTTTAAGCTTTAATCACTTCAGAAATAAAGCTTACAAAAAAAAAAAAAAAACATGTCTTAAAAATTTCCTTTTACTTTGCGCTTAATTTTGTGACTTTTAAAAAATTTATAATTCTCTGGTTCCGGTCCGTTCAAATAACAGGGCTAGCCATCTTCAGAGGACTGATGAGGTTTTAAAACAATCCGCTGGAAACTTTGATGCTGACTTCTCTAGGGTCATAGCTAGAAGTACTATCTGTAACTCACACTCAACATACATGAGGCCCTGAATCCTCAGGAGGGCACTGTGGAACTATGTTCTCAGGGTTCTCCGCTGTGGGAAGTCTCTTTTGTTACAAATTGTTCTGAAGGCACGGCCAGGCCGCTAGGAGACAGACTCTCATATTTTCATTTCATTTTAAAGAAAAACGATAAGGATCTCCTAAAATGTGAACCTGGAATGCGTGTTTACATAGTGTGGACAACTTTCATATTAAACCGGGCACACTGCAGAAGGACTGATTGGGCTCTTTCTCCCGAGGAATTCATGCTCAGGTAAGGAAACTGTTTCTATGGACTTTTACGTACGTTGGGAAAAGCAACCTGAAACGGGTAAATTTAGTTCTGGGAGCTCCGTTAACTCGGCGCGTTCAGCCCGACCCCGTGCATTGCACTGATTGCCAAACGGAGTAATCTTTTAAATCTGTTGCTGAGATAAAATTTGGCTTTTTAGTGCGCCTTTTCTCATGTCCTACCCACCGGGTGTTTAAGCCGACCTTTCTGCTACCTGCCTTTTCGGGGGGGAAGAAAACAAAACAAGAAGCAGCGTTCAGATAAAATATTATAGGTTTATTTAAAACTTAATTCTCACCTTGAGTATGCAAAATACAAACTCCACAAAATGTTCATTTTTTTTACTTTGTAGTTTACAAATATACAAAATAGAAGTTTGCTTAAATTTATATTACATATTTATTAAGGCAAGGAACTATATAGAAAAAACACATTTGTTCTGCTTAAGGCATACTTGGGAATAAACCATTGTACAAATTATTGCACATTCTGAAACCACAGTGCATAACAGACTGTCTGCATAAAAAAAAAAATGTTACAAGTAAACCAGGCGTAATTTACCTGACTTAGGTCATACATGTAGATCGGAAGACAAAAATAGATTTTCCTTGTCAAGAGTATGCAGCAGTTTGAGAACTTTGGCTTCCTCATTTGGTACCTTTAGAACCAAGACTCACCAAGCACCATCGTTTAGGCTATTAAAACACATTTTCTGTACCTGAATTTCTTCCTCTTCTTCTAATATCATAATAATGGCTTTTTTTTTTAGAAGGCAAAGAGAATACAAGGTGATCTTTATATGTATATTGCATCGGAACACAATTCAAGGGAATACTGGTCTTCCCTCCCCCACCCCCACCCCTCCCAACTCACGGATCTAATTTATATACCCTGATATCCACAGCTTCCAGTCACCCCCTTGGCGTTTTTTTTTGTAAGTCCAGGAATATTCAAGTCGGGTTTAGAATTGGAATGATAGAAGATCCAGTCACAGACCCCATCGGTTCATTGATTTGTCTCTGGGCTTCCTCCCCGTCCGTCCGTCGTCTCTCCAGATTATTATCCATTCACACAAGTTGACTTGCTGGGAACTTGACCATGATTGTAGTGCTTTCCAGCTGGGCTCCTCCCCTCATCGGGAAGACCGCGTAAAGGGAAAAAAAAAAAATACTGAATTCTCTTCCGGCAGTGTGGGTCACACATCCACTGTTTGGGGGTTTTTAAAAGTGCCTCTTCATGTGCAAGGCGAGGTGGTCCGACCTAGAGAATGCCCGGTCGCACTTCTGGCACTGGAAGGGGCGGTGCCCGGTGTGTTTCCGGTAGTGCCTGGTCAGTTCATCCGAGCGGGCAAACTTCCACCCACAGCCTTCCCAGTCACAGTGGTAAGGTTTCTCACCTGCAACAGGAAAAGTAACGCTGTTAGAGCCATTGCTAATGGATGAAGCGCAGGCAGGTGACGGGCACACCTGAAACCTATGTCATTGTAGTAACCAGTGTCACACCAATAAATTTAATTTTAAAAAATGAGATTTCTAATAACAAACAAACAAACAAACAAGAACAACAAAACGAAAGGGTTGAAGAAACATATACCATGCTAACAACCGGTTAAAAGAAAGCTGGAGTAGCTATAGTAATTTCAGAGAAAGCAGACTTCAGAAACAAGAGTAATTATCAGGGATAAAGTGGGGTGTTGCATAATGATAAGGGGGTCAATTATCCAAGAAGACATAGCAATCCAGGATAAATCCACGGAGACAGAAAGCAGAGTGAATTTGGTCGCAGTAATAAAAACAGAGATGCAATAAAAGCGACGGCGGCGGAGAATTGGCCACTTGAAAAACTGGGGCCCAAATATTAAAACCAACTGCCCAAGCGCCCCGCTCTGAGGGGACCCAGGAATGTCTTTATACCACTGGACTCCATATTAGCGTTCAGATTACAAGAATGCGTTTATGTATATCCTTTTTGCTTTTTTTTTTAAACGTAAGGAGGCATTAGCTAGATAGTTGAGCAGTGAGAACACACAAATCCACCTAAACCTACACTTCTGGAGGGCTACCATTTTCATTCTTTTCGAGTCAAGATATCACAGCGGTAGAAATGAATTTGGGAATTATGCCTGCTAGTGTGTGTCTCCTAGCCCAAGCCAAATTATAACAGCCTATCCCACTAAATTGGGTCTGAAAAGCCACAGGAGGCTACTTTTTCTGTACCCACATTGCTGTTATTTTCCTGAATAAATACAGCTCCTCGACCTCTTGTGTACCTACTTTATGCTGACCTGGAAGTTCATCCTAAACCAGGATGCTAGCCGTTGGAATCATTACAACCGTGAAATGTAAATAAAACCTAATGATTACGACTAGAATTAAAAATAGGGTGAATCTAGGAAAGGAACAGCTGATGAAAATTGTCTAGGGGGGAAAAAAAAGAAAAAAAAGGATTTAAAAAAATCCCATCCACTGCGAAGTATAATTTCTTGATTACAAGGGCAATGCTTTGGCCTGGAATCTCCCCGCCTTCCAGAGGCCTGACAAAACCGCACATTCAAGCACGGATACCATCCACCAAGCAAAAGGCTCCTGGGCCAAAAAGCAGGCGCCCGGGTTTGCCGCTCTCCGGGGACCCAGGAGATGGAGGCGATAGACTGTACCCCACATCCCCAGGGAGACCATAGTTTATGGGGTGGGGCTGGACACCCCCCTCCTCACTCCTTCCCACCACGTCTGCCCCTTTCCCCTACCTGTGTGGGTTCGCAGGTGCGCTTTGAGATGAGAACTCTTCGTGTAGGTTTTGCCGCAATCCGCATAATCACAAGTGTGAGTGGCTGTCCTTTTCCGGGGCCACGACCTTCTCCCCCTCTTAGGTTTGGGCTCCTCTGGCATGCAGGACCCGGGTGGCATGAGCTCTAGGGGTGAAGAAGGGACGGGGGAGGGCATGGTCAGCCTCATCCCGTGGGCCCTGGCAGGCACACGCAGTGCTCCCCCTAGCCCGAACAAGGAATCCTCCACCCCCGCCCTGCGCCCCAAGGACTGACCTTGGTAATGGAGCGGCGGGACCTGCGGCTGCATCTGGTCCGGCAGGAAGGGTGGGTAGTTGGGCCCCGCGTGGGGGTGGAAGCCCGGGGGCAGCGGCAGGGCAGGATGGCAGTCCCTGCTGCCCAGCAGTTCCTCGGCCCCCAGGGTCGGGGTAGTCCTGTTGGGGAGCTGCCGCCCCAGGGGGAAGTCGTGCGCCGCCGCGGGCCGGTGGCCGTTGCTCAGGGGGGGTCCCGTGCCCAAGTGGGCCTCCAGGGGCCGGCCGACCGTGCACGACGAGACGGCCTCCTGCTTGATCTTGGGGCACATGCGCGGCGGCCCGCCGCTGTAGGGCGCCACCACCACCGGGTGGCTGCCGTTGGGGCTGCCTTTGCCCACGCTGATGACCGACGGGCCGCCGTACTCGCCGCCCGGGGCGCTCAGGGCCGCCTTCAGCACAAACTTGCCCATCAGCCCGCCCCCTGGCGGCGGCGGCGGCGGCGGCTGCTGCTGCTGCGGCGGGATGTACACCGGGTCCAACTCGGGCCGCAGGAGTTCGGCCACGAAGCCGCCCGAGGGGCTCACGTCGTTGATGTCCGCCAGGTTGAAGGGCGCCGTGGGAGGAGGGGGCGCGGGCTCGCGGCCGTAGAGGAGGCCGCCGCCGGGGCCGGGGCCGCCGGGGCCGCCGGGCGCCGCCACGCCCGGGCCCGCCTCGGGCCGGATCGGGTAGCTGAAGCTGCAGGTGGAGGGCGCGCTGGCGGGGCCGCTGCTCGACGGGGACGACGACGAGGAGGCCGAGGCGGACGAGGACACGGTGGCGGCCACCGACTCCTGATGGGACAGCGAGTTGGAGAGGATAAAGTCCAGGTCCAGGAGATCGTTGAACTCCTCCGTCTCTCTCCGGGGAAGGAGCGCCGGGTTGTTGCCGCCGCCGCCAACGCCAACGCCGCAAGCCGAGCCGACGCCGCCGCCGCCGCCGCCGCTCTCCAGGTCGGTGGCCACGGTGGCCGCGGCCAGGTCGTACGGGCGGCCGGGCAGGAGGGGAGGGAGTCGCTTCATGTGGGAGAGCTCCTCCCGCCAGCGCTGCGGGGACAGGGCGGGAGAGGGACCGTCAGCCGCAGTCTCCAGCTGCCACCCGACCCACGGGCAGCCCCGGCGCGCCCAGGTCGCCCAGGCATGGGGTAAGCTAGCAGGCAGCGCCCGGGAGCAGCTCCCGGGCCCGAGCTGCAATCCCGACCCGCACCCGGGTCCGCGGAGAGGCGCGGGGCGCCCATAGGGAGGGTATTAGAGGTTGTGTGTCTGCCCCATTGCGTGTGAGCAAGCGCCTCGGCTCGCCAGCCCGAGTCCCTCCCCCGCCAGATCCCCGGGACGCTCCCGCCGTCCCAGAAATTGGGACACCGAGGAGGCTCTCCCGCCCGGTGTGTCCTCGCCACGGGGACGCCCACGCGCCGAGCTCTCGGGGACCCAGCCAGCCAGCGTCTGTGGCCACGGCCACCTCCCTCCCGCCCGCCCGCCCGGTGGCCCGCGCGCCGGCCCCGCCGCCTGCACCCCAGCGGACGCCTGCGGGCCCGGGGTGCGCCCCCGGCGGCTCCCCGAGTCCGGACCACACGCGCGTACGGGGCTGCGCCCAGGGCGCGGAGGCCGGCCGTCCCGGGAAGGCTGCGGGGAGCCCGTGCAGTGCCCACCGCCTCCCTCCCCTGACCCCGGGGTGGTGGTCCTCGGTGACCCAGGGCTCCGCCCGTCCCCACCCTACCCACAGACCTCACTCTTCCACCGCCCCCCCCCCCAGCCCCGGCTTACCCCCATGGTCAAGGGCCAACACTCACGTTATTCGGGGCACCTGCTGGACGCAGTGTCTTCTCCCTTCCCGCCGGGCCGGCCGCGAACGTGGAGAAGGACGGGAGCAGCGCGTCGCTGACAGCCATGTCAGACTCGCCAGGTGGCTGCCTGTGGGCCGGGTGGGGCGCGCACGGAGGCCGAAGTCAGGCGCCCACTCTCGGTGGGGCACCCCGGCGTGTCCCACCCCGACCGCGCACCCCCCCATCCCCGCGCCCCGCGCTGCACCTACCTCATTAATGTGGGGGGGCCCAGAAGGTCCTCGGGAGGCCGAAGCAGTGGGGGAATACCCGAACCCCAAAGTCAACGAAGAGGGGGGGAAAAAAAAAGACTTAGAAACGAAGTCAACACCAGAACCCCAAATTGCCCGGAGATTCTTCTTCTTCTTCTTTGGATTAAATAGAAATGGTCGATGCCTGGGTTTTTTGTTTTTTTTTTTTAAAGTTCCTTTGTATACAAAAGTTCGTAAGAAGTCGTAAACTCTTATATATATATAAAAAAAAAATTGGAAAATCAGCAAGGCGAGTCCAGTAGGTCCGCGGTGGCCGGGCTGCCGGTCTTCGGCTCAGCAGCGTCCCCCGCCGCGGTCGCCGTCGCCGTCGCCGCCGGGAGAGCTGGGGCTGTGGCCGGGGAGGCGGGCGGGCGGCGCCGCCAGGTGAGGCTGGCCGCGGCGGCGCGGGTCTGCGGACTGGGCGGCGGCGCGGGGCGCGGAGGAGTCCGGGGGGCTGCGCGCGGCGCGCGCGGCCATGGGCGCCGGCCGCGGGCGGGTGGGTGGGTGGGTCGGGGGCCGGAGGGGCGGGGAGGGGCACTCGGCGGCTCCCGGGGCCGCCGCCGCCGCCGCCGCCGCCGCCGCCCGCCGCCGCCTCTGCTCCCCGCGCGCGCGCCCGCAGCGGCGCTCGCTCGGTCGGGCAGGAGAACTGCCGGCCGCCGCCGCGCACTCCTTACTTATAACTTTTGGCTCTCCCGCCCTTCCCCCCGCCTCCTCCCGGCAGCGAGCGGCCGCGCGCCGGCTGGCCCCGCCCCTCCCATTCTTTTCCCCTCCCCTCCCGCGGCCCCCCGCGCGTTGCCATGGCAGCTAAATAAACAAACTCGGCGCACGTGGGGGCGGGGGGGGGAGGGAGGGAGGGAGGGAGGGAGGGGCGCGGGCGGGGCTCCGCCGGGCCGTGACGCCAGCCCGGCAGCTGGCGGGCGGGAGCCACGCTGACGCCGGCGGCGGCGGCGGGCCTGGCGTGGGGCTCCGGGTCCCGGGCGCCGGTCCGGCCTCCGGTCTGGTCGCCGCGGGGCCAGGGCAGTCCCTGGGTTCGAATCCTGCGGCTGGGAAGGCCGGTGGGGGTGGAGGTGGGGGTCCAGGGGGTCGAGGGGGTGGGGGTCGAGACCGGGTGGGTTTTACGCGCTGGCCGCTGCCTTGTCTGCGCCCCGAAAGCGCGATTATCCGCGTGACTCATCCAGCCCCCCGTCCCTCCAGGACGCACGCGGGAGGCGCGCTCCGGCCCCCGAGCGCGGGCGCGGGAGCCTGGCCTGGCCTCGCAGGGCTCTTCGTGGGCTCTCCTGCCGGGTGGGGGGCTGGGGGGTGTGGAGAGGAGGCGGAGACCGTGCAACGAAGACCTGGGGGGCTGAGAGAACCGTGGTGATGGTGGAGGAGGAGGAGGAGGAGGGATGGGGGTGCCCCTCTCCTGGAAAGGGCGCGAAGACACCGGAATGGGGAAAGGAGCACAGGTTTTGACGTTTGAAGCAGAGAGGGAGGCTCACGATTTGCTCCGGCGTTTCAGCCAGGGAATCTCAAAGCGCCGGACAAGCCACGCACTCTCCTTCCCACTTTACGGGCGAGAACACTGAGTCACAAAGAGGCGAAGTGGCGAGAGGAAGGTCAAACGGCGGCGACTCGCCCGCCCGCCGGGCTCCGGCTCCGAGCGAGCGGCGCACCTCCCCGCGAGGGGTCTGGCCAGGAAGTGGGGCGCTGCGGGCGGGAGGCAGGGGGGACCCCGGTCTCCAAAAGGGCGCACGGCGCTGGCAGCGGCTGCCGCCTCTCCGCCAGGAAGAGAGGAGGAAACGGCGATCGTCATGTCAGCCTTACCACCCTGCCTCCCCACCCCGAGTCCCCCCTTGGTGTGTGATCAGTAGTTTTCCAGCCGGGAAATGTTTTCGCCCTCCTCTGGTCGGCAAAGAGTGCCTCTTTTTTTTTTTTTTTTTTTTTTTTTTAAATAAACGTGAGTGTGGTGTTTCGGTATCGCTTGCTGAACGTCCGCCTGCGAGGTGTTTAGCTTGGATTCAGGCGCGCCGCCGAGGGCTCCGCCCGCCCTTGCTTTCCACTGACTCCCTCCACCGAGCTCTAGCTGCCTACTACCTCAAGCCGCTCTCACCTGCCCGAGTCCTGAGTCCTGAGACGATGGTCCCTACGAGGTGTCCTCCGAGGATGTGTTCTCCCTGGTTTCCCCACTGCTTACCGACCTCAGGAGCATTCTTGGGATGCGTCCCTCCCTGAATTCACTGGGCCGCTAGGTCCTAGGTCCGGAGAACCGGACTTCCATCTCCTGACTGGGCTTTGGCTAAGGGCCCAGAAGGCCTGAAGGTGGCGAGAGGGGCAGGCGGGCGGGCCTGGCTTTGACAGGAAAATCCTGCCCCTCCCTCCCGTGGCCCAGTGGGGCTCAACCCCAGCCCACAGGAGCAGGCCAGTTACTTTAACGCTGAAGGTACTGCCCCTTCCAAAAGGAGGACTCAAGAGGAAACACCTGTTACCCCCTCTCCCCACCTCTTTGTGAAGACAAAACATTACTTGGGATGCTAGGACTTCAGGGCTGTGCGGAAAAGTTACCCACTTTTCCATGAAGGCCAAGGTTCCTAAACCCCAATGAACTTGGATGGGCAGCCATCACCCTCAGGATGTAGACGTGTAAGTCAGGACTCGGAGTTTCCAACTTAGGTAGCCGGTTCCTACGGTTTTTCTCTGCTTTGTTTTAATTTTTCGAAGTAAGGCAGTAGCACTTGCCCTTTAACAAAACCACCCCAATGAAAAAACAACAACAACAACAACAACAACAACACACACACACACACACACACACACACACACTATTACACAGATGAATTGGAAAGCCACTATTATTATGTCATATAATCAAGACAAGATTCTGTAACTCAACTTTTAAAAAGACAAACGTGAATTTCCCAATAGGTCTTTTGGAGGAAGAAAGCCAGTCCTCCTTTGTGGCAGGCGGCGATCTGGTGAGTCCTCTGATTGCATCATAAAGGGAAATCTCTCTGTTCACCTCAGATTTCTAAAAGAGGTAAGGAACTTCGCGTCCACAAATCATCTCTCCTTTCAAGGCAAGTGCCTGGTGTGTGACAACAGGGCTCTGACCCTCCCTCTCTCCAGAACAGGTAGGTCCAGAAGAGTTAAGTTCCTGCCCTGTATAATTTATAAACATGAGGATGAGTAAACCTTTGATGACTAAATTGTACTCTAAAATAATAATAATAGAAGACACCCTTTAAAGAAGAATTAAAATACGTACTGGTGACTTTATTTCAGCAAACCGATATTACAAGTTTTGTGGTATGGACGTTAATTATTAACGTCCTTGGAATTATAGATTTTTTTTTCTCCATCGGAACAAACGGCATTAGCAGGCAGAAGGTGTGATGGAGAACATTAGTGCTGGGGGATTAATAGGGAGCCGTGATAGACGGAGGAAGCTGCGTCCAGGTCTCAGAGAGGGCTGCACCCGAACTGTCTCCACAGGACTTAGAAGAGCTGCTTTTATTTTGTTTTATTTTATTGGGGGTGGGCAGGAGGGGGGAAGAGAAGCTTTTAATGAGGAGAGAACAAGAGATCATTTGAAGTATCCAAATTGTTTTTTTAAAAAAATATATTTTATTGGTTTTTTACAGCTAGGAAGGGAGAGAAATAGAGAGTTAAAAACATTGATGAGAGAGAGTCATCAATCAGCTGCCTCTTGCACACCCCCTACTGGGGATGTGCCCACAACCAAGGTATATGCCCCTGACTGGAATCGAACCTTCAGTCCGCAGGCCGATGCTCTATCCACTGAGCCAAACCGGGTTTTGGCCCAAATTGTTTTTGAAATGAAATACCTCCCGGTGAGTAACCGTGAGAGGGGCTTGCACTTTCACAAGGAGGCAAAGGCTTCCCTCAGCCTCCACGTGCATCTCCTTGGAAAGCCCGGCTCTCGGAAGGCCGGGTCTTGGGCAGAGGTTAAGAAAGTGGGCGGTAGCACCAGATTTCTGGGGTTTGTGTCCTGGCTCTGCTGCTTTCTAGCTGGGCGAGTTGCTTAACCTCTCTCTGCCTGCCTGTCTGTCCTTCCATGAAGTGGGGATGTGAACAGTACCTGCCTCTTAAAGGGTGAGGAGGGTGGGGTGGGGGGATCTTGCAGGTCAAGTATTTAGCACAGGACTTGACACTCAGCATGTGGTGGGGTGTTACTGTCTCCAGTGTTCTCTGGGGGACCTTCAGCTTCCCGAGGACAGGAGCTATGTTCCCCACTGCAGTAGGCATCCCCAAGTCCTGGTCCAGGGCCTGCCCAGCACATGGTCATGCTCCGTTGTTTGTTGAATGAATGAAGGATGTGCTTTTCCTTTTTGACCAGCCTGTCAGCAGGAAGCCCTCCTTCCCTTGCAGTTCTCATCTGCCCCCACTCTTGTCAGGAGCCTCCTGTCACCCAGACTCTCCTCACAGTTTCCCCACGTTGTTTCCTCATTCTTTCCCCCGCTTCCCAAGCTACAAACCTAGGTTTCCCTGGATTCCTCCCTCGTTTTCTTTGAACGGGGCACACGGGCATCCAGGAAGTTCAATAGTTTCCATTTTAAAATATATATATATTTTATTGATATTTTACATAGAGGAAGGGAGAGAGAGAGCTAGAAACACCGATGAGAGAGAAACATCAACCAGCTGCCTCTTGCACACCCCCCACCGGGGATGTGCCCGCAACCAAGGTACATGCCCTTGGCCGGAATCGAACCCCGGGACCTTTCAGTCCGCAGGCCCACGCTCTACCCACTGAGCCAAACCGGTTTCAGCAATAGTTTCCATTTTTTAAGTCGGTCTATCTGTCTGTCTGTCTCTCCTACTGCCAGCTGGCTGCCTTGTTTCAAGCACTCCTTATGGGTAGCTTTTAATGATTGCTGTAACCGTCAAACTATTGCCTCTCCCTGCTCACCTCCCCGATGGTCCCGCTGGATTTTCCCTGCTAGCTGCCATCCACTTGGCGCACCAGCTCCCTTCTGCTCACCTCCCCGCTGCTGCCAGCTCCCCTCAGGACCCAACTCCTGAGCCTGATGTACCAATCTTTTCCCAGACTCTACGGGATCCTCTCTAGGGGCTGGCCCCACCCTCCCTTAAACGTTAACGGGATGTTCTCTCAAGTGTCCGAACACACGCTGTGTATTTTCACTGGCTGGGTTTTTTTTTTTTTTTTTTCTGTCTGAAATGCCTCTTCTCCCCTCGGGGCCCTCCTCATTCTCAAACCCCAGAGCCCCTCTGCATGGTCCCTTGGGCTGTTCGGTCCCGTCCAGGTTCGTCCTGTTTCCTCTGAGCTCTCCTAAAGCCTCGCGGTGACTCGGCCGTGACATTTGCCCAGGGGACTGCTATTATCTGATTACTTGTGTGTGGCTTGTGCTCCACTGTGGCCTCTTCAGGACCGGTGCCCAGTAAGTGTTCACTGTAGGATGAAGCGAGCAAAACTGGGTAAGCGATTCATCCGGGAACTCTGCTTGTCCATAGGGTTTCTCTCTGGTTGCGAGTGTGGTGCTGTTTCCCCTTCCTTTTCTTTCTCCATCCGATCCTTTTCCTTTTTTTTTAAAAAGCTCTATGGAGGCGACCGAACATAAAGCCCTTCATAACTCTGGCCTCTCAGAACAGTTGGACAAAAGTGAGAGAACAGCCTGGCCAAGGCATTGTAATAAAACCAACTCGAAAACACAAACAAAAATAACCAAAAAGCAAACCAAAACCAAATGGAGAAAGAGTCCACTCTCTTCTGTAGCCAAATCCATTGCCTTTAAAACCCAAACATTGGGGATTGAAGTTTTTAGAGCAGAAAATGAGTCACAGACATTAAAAAGTTGATTCTCAGAAACGTAATTAAAATCTTTTTCTTGAACCTTTAGGTTTGATCATTTAAGTTATGTTCTTAACTCCCCCCCCCCCCCCCCAAATTTAGGCCCAATGCATTCTTGAAGCTATTTAAAAAAATAAGCTCCAGACTTAATGGGATTATCTTAAAAACTTTTGAACTATTCTGACAGCAGTGTGTTGGATTCAATTTTCCAGTGTCCTCAGCCTGTATATTAAGAAGATACAAACAACAACAACAACAAAAACCCCAACACAAACAACAAAAACCCTCTTTTCAGTTTGTTTATTTTTAATATAATATAGTACATAGTGATATGTCTTTTTAAAAAAATATATATATTTTATTGAGTTTTTACAGAGAGGAAGGGAGAGGAATAGAGAGCTAGAAACATCGACCAGCTGCCTCTTGCACAGCCCCTACTGGGGATGTGCCCGTAACCAAGGTACATGTCCTTGACTGGAATTGAACCCGGGACCTTTCAGTCCACAGACCGATGCTCTATCTACTGAGCCAAACCGGTTTTGGCAGTAGTGATATGTCTTAAAAGTGAAATATGTAGTAGTAGTAGTATTTCTCTTGAAAGAAATTAGGGTCTAGCATTTACCATTGTTTTAACAACTCTCATTTTAATTACTTTTCTTTTTAAATTTTGATTGATTGATCTTTAGAGAATAAGGGGGAGGGAGAGAGTAGAGAGAGAGAAGGGGCGAGAGAAAGAGAGAGAGAACGAGCAATTTGTTGTTCCACTTATTTATGCATTCATTGGTTGTTGCTATTATGTGACCTGACTGAGGATCAAACCAGGAACTTCGGAATAGTAGGACAATGCTCTAACCAACTGAGCTACCTGGCCAGGGCCAAGCATTTACTCTTTTATCTAGTCTGATTTTTTCTTTTTTTCTTTTAGTATGGTTGTTTTTAAGGCCACAAGAAGAATACTCTGATACAGTATGCATTTGAAAATAAATATAGCATTTAAAAGTAAATGACCTAGCAAAGAAGGCAAGTCAGTAGGAAAAACCTGTTGCTGGACTTCTCTCCTTGATTTCCTGGCCTAGTAAACTCTTTCCCAAAAAGGATTAGCATCAAAAGGAGAACTAAGACAGCATATTCTCAAACATACTGTTTTCTTAAAAAAAAAAAAAAAATTTATTGATTTTCTACAGAGAGGAAGAGAGAGGGATAGAGAGTCAGAAACATTGATGAGAGAATCATTGATCAGCTGCCTCTTGCACACCCCCCACCCGGGATGTGCCCGTAACCAAGGTACATGCCCTTGACCGGAATCGAACCTGGGACCTTTCAATCCGCAGGCCAAAGCTCTATCCACTGAGCCAAACCGGTTTCAGCTCAAACATACTATTTTCTTAATTTAACAGCCTTCGTCCCTCAGATTTGTAGATCAGGACAACGCGGCCCCTTCTGGGAAAAACACTGTACCTTGGTCTTAATCAGGATGGAGGTGAAACTATTGCCCTATGGAAAGTGTAGGGGTTTTGAGGTTTGAAAATGAATGCTTCACACCCTGAGAAATGCAAACAAGAAACAAACAATCCTGTGTTTAATTTTCTTCTCAGTTTGTGGGCAGCACAAGAAGATAGGGTATTTTTGCCAATTTGACATTTTGTACTCTGAGCTAGGGAAATGATTTAAAAAAAAATAACAATGCATTTGATTACCCTGCGGTTGCCTCTTCTTCACAAACACTGTGTTTGTTAATCATTTTAATGTACCCACTGGTGGGGAGAGTGCTGGGAGGGATGGCCAGTGTTAATGTGGAAGAAAAAAAAAAGGCCAAAATAAGTTTCTGCGGCACTCAAATTATCTCCTCTTGTGCTTGAGGCTCTTTTCGGAGTGGATCATTCAAATCTAGAGGCAGCTGTATCAGTGGATTATCAGAAATATCTTAGAAGAGGAAGCCCTGGAATAGTTACCTAATCTTAGTGGCATCCCCAGCTTTGTAACAGGGATTCAAGAAGGTCGTCTACTCGAAGTCAGTACTCATCTGCCTTGTCAGTTACGGATGGATTTTTCTGGTTGCCGCTTTCACTCAGCAAAGCTCTCCGAGGGATGCATTTATGGGAAATACAGAACTGTTGAATTTCAGTGTTCTGCGTTTCATTCGACAAACTCAGGTTTCCATGGAAATAGAAACTCTTTGGGGCTTCTTTAAAGTCAAGACACTGTCTTTGGGCTGAGTGCAGATTACAGTGTCATCATCATCTGAGTTGAATTCTTTGCACCCTTCCGCTCCAGCTCAGGGAAGGGAGGGTCTTGGCAGGATTCACTGGGTTATGGGAGATGAAGGGATGGCTTGGGTGAAAGTAGGCAGAGATAGAGATCAACCAAAGGACTTGTCTGCATGCATGTTAGCATAACCAATGGACACAGACATTGGGGTGGTAGGGGCTTTCTGTCCGGTATGGGAGTGGGTCAGTGGGGGGGTGGGGAGGGAAGAAGACATGTAATACTTAAAAAAAAAAAAAGTAGTGTAGAGACTCTGGGGGAGATGACTGGGACAGCCACCCCTAAATTTGGATTCCAGGCCCCGTGCTACCTCTTACTAGCCAGGTGACCTTGGGCAAGGTATGTCATCTGCCGTGTTTCCCGAAAATAAGACATCCTCCGAAAATAAGACCTACTTACAGGTTTCCTTCTGAGTGAACTATAAGGCATCCCCCCCGAAAATAAGGCCCCCAGGCTCTGTCTCAGAATGAAAATTAATTTACCGTAAACTGGTCTCTAGGGCCACCCCGACTGGCGTCTAGCAACCATTGACGTTATGTGGAGTCCTGACATCACTGCTGTGTGAATGGAGAGAAATCAGCGTGGAAACTTTGTGAAACCTGAACTGCAAGAAGCTGTGACTTGGGTGAAGAATTCATGGGAGAAAATCACTGACAGTTGTATTGCAAATGCACTGCGAGCAGGCTACCTTGACAAGAAGTACTCATTTGAAGATAGTGCTGTTGCTAAACATGAGAGATTTGGTCCACTGATTCTGAAAGAAATGGAGTCACAAGAAATTCACCAGGAAATTCAGGAATTGGATTGTTATGATGATGTTCCAGAAGATGATGACGTGATTGTCATTGAATAAATGAGTAAATTCTTGATACTGTAGGATTCACAGTTTGTCCGGTTTGTGTTGACAACTACCGTACTACCATACCGTATACAGGTAATAAATTTCCTTTATTTTCATTTAACAATAAATGTGTACCATATTCTTCTTCATGGAAAAGTAAGACATCCCCTGAAAATAAGACCTAGCGCATCTTTGGGAGCAAAAATTAATATCAGACACTGTCTTATTTTGGGGGAAACAGGGTAGCTGCTCTTTACTTTGTCTGTAAATTTACCTGTCTGTAAATTGGGGCGAAGAATGTCCTCGCCTTACAGAGCTGTTTTGAGAATTAAGTGAGATCAGGGATGTGAAAGCTGCCATTGTTAGTTTCTCCCCTCCAGCAAGGAAACCTGACTGGGTTATCCCAGTTTGATAAACCTGAAAACCATTCAAGGTGTGGCACCTTGGGAGCTGATTGAATTCTGGATCTGAAGACAAAAATGCTTTCTCACTGTGTTTTCTTTGCCCCTTCACACCCCAGCATCCCTGCAGATGAAACAACCAAGGACCGGGCTCATTGAAAATCTCCCAGAGATACTTTTAAGTAGGGCCAGGTGTACATTTACGTGGGAATCACACTGCCCGGGTTTATGCCAGGGCTCGCCAAGGCCTTTTCTTTTTGGTTGTGTCAAGTCTAGAACAACGGCCAGTGACCTGATCCCTTCCTAAGCCAGTCAAGAGTTAGGTTGGATAGAAGGCCATTTCAAAGTCAAGGTCACCATTGAAGAGTTATGTGCTGGTCAACTGTTTCTGGCCACGTTCTAACCTGGTCTTTCCTGGGACAGTACTGGAAGGACTCATTGTGTTCTCCCTTTAGGAAGCGGAGGAAGCACGGACATTCGGATTAATAGTTAACATCATGACTGTCAGACGCTGACTCAAGCGGTGTGCTAAGTACTTTATATGCACTAACTCCTTTCTCCTCTGAGGCTGGTGCTGCCAGTGGTGCACTAGAATGCGGGCTTCAAGGGGCAAAGACCCTGCCTGCCTTACTCTTATTCCAGAACATACTGTGGTTTGCTGGTATATAAGAGGTATGCAATAGATATTTGTTTAATAAGTGAACCAGGCATTCTCTCTCTCTCTCTCTCTCTCTCTCTCTCTCTCTCTCTCTCCCCCCCCCACCCCCTCTCTCTGATGCACTGGGTTCCTGGCTCCTATGGCAGGGGATACACTCCCCTGTGCCCACGTGGCTTATGGACACTGGCCTACTTTTGGAACCCCAGCTGCACCTTTTCCAGGACTGGCTTCTCCCAATGAACTTTCACGAACCAATAAAAATAAAATAAAGTAAGTGAACCTCATGCTACAGTTAAAAACCACGCTGTAGAGTGGTTGAGTGGCAGGCCCAGGGTTGTGCAGCTCAGTAAGTGAGGCAGCCAATGTTCCTGGAGCCCACGCAGGGAAGGCGGCATCACCACGCCCCGCGCGGCCTTCAGCAGGCCTTGTTTGCCCCTGTCCTCAGCTGTGCAGGCTCCCCTGCCCCCAGAGTTCTTCCATCAACTTCTCCAGAGAGTAAACCTGTCATTTTCTGCCCAAGTTGAGGGGAAAAGCTGTCACCCAGGTGCACCGGACTTCCCAGGAGTCTTAGCACCTAACTGGATGGATGGATGGATGGATGGATGGATGGATAGATGGATGGATGGATGGGTGGATGGATTTTCCAACTTCTGCTTATATAGATTTTCAATCGATAATCTTGTTTCATTGCCATATATACCTTACTTTCTGAGTAACCTGTGTCTCCACTTTCTGAGACTTCCAAGGGTCTGGCACTTTAAAATCAGTCGCTCAATTTCCCACTTTCTCTGACCTGAGTTTATGGACAATTTGTCTATCTGCTTCCCAGCTCCCACTCTATCCTGTCAGTTTTGCCTTTTCAGTTTCCTTACAATCCTTTGAATGGGGTTTTAAAGGAACACCAGAATACACATTTGTACCCTGGCTGGGTAGTTCAGTTTGTTAGAGCATCATCCCAGTGTGCAAAGGTTGTGGGTTTGATCCCTGGTCAGGGCACATACAAGAAGCAACTAATGAATACATGAATAAATGGAATAATAAATTAATGTTTCTCTACCTCCCTTTCTTTCTCTCAAAAATCAATTAAAAAAAAACCACACACACACAAACATATTTGTTTAGTACACCATGCCTAAACAAAATCCTGTGATTCTTTTATTATGTTACTTTTTAAAGTTGTTTCTGATTTCAAAAATTAATGCTTGCTTATTTTCCATATCTTACCAATCCAGATACAAATTTCCATGCATATATGAAAATATTAAAATTTGCATTTAAAATACCAATTACCATTTCACACAGTTTTATAAATTTTATTTTCACTTAGCAATGTACTGCAGACATCCATGTGAATACATAGATATGCCTTGTATTTTTACTAGAGGCTCAGTGCATGAAATTAGTGCACTCAGGGGGGAGGGGGTTCCTCTGCCCAGCCTGTGGCATCTGGTTGTCCAGGAGTCCTCAGGGAGATGTCTGACTGATGCCCTGCGGGCCTGCACTCACCAGCCTTGAGCCCTGCCAGGGTTTCTGGCTGAGCACACTCACCATCAGGGGGCAGCTCCTGCATTGAGTGTCTGCCTCCTGGTGGTCAGTGTGCATCATAGCAACCGGTCATTCCACAGTTTGGCCGATTTGCATATTAGTCTTTTATTATATAGGAATATATGTAAAATTAATAATATAATATGATATAATATAATATAATATATATTTTTACTGATTTTAGAGAGGAAGAGAAAGAGATAGAAATCTCAATGATAAGAGAGAATCATTGATCAGCTGCCTCCTGTGCAGCCCATATGGGGGTTGAGCCCACAACCCCGGTATGTGTCCTGACCGGGAATTGAACCGTGACTTCCTGGTTCATAGGTTGACGCTCAACCACTGAGCCATGCTGGCTGGGCAGGTAGGCCTTTTAAGTACTGGCATTTGCATACATCACCTTTGGGTCTAGGCAGTTTTTGGACTTCCTCCTGACTCAATGTTGGAATGTAACTGGAGGCTTCCACTTGGCACACATGGAAACGGAGGCCTCAGGAGTGGGGGTGACTTTCCCATGCCACACGTGGGCAGAGCTGGGGCTATGAAGTACGTGTCCTGGGCCCCAGCCAACCCCAATCCTCCTTCCTGCATGGAACTGACCCAGGAACCCCTCCAACCTGCCCTTACTGAGCCCTTTTCCCTCCTGCAGCCGGAGTCACGGAGCTCCGGAGGGGAGGCGGACCCACGTGTTCAGGGCTCTCTAAGACCTTCCTCCTGCTCTCTGTTTTTTTTATTTGTTTGTTTTTTTTTTTTTTTTTGCATATGTTATGCCTACAAGGATCCTGCAAAGTCCGTATTCGTAAGTCTATTATACAGAGGAGGAAGCAGAAGAACTGGAACTCAGCTCATCAAATTGGTGACCTGTGCCCAGTGCTGAGATTTAGCACTAAGGAATTGAGGAGATCTGTTTTAGAATGAACACTGTGGCTGTGTGTGTGAGTTGGATTCAAAGGAGGAAAGAGTGGTGTCAGCATAACCCTCCTGCCCTGTGTGGCGAAGGAAGATGCTTCCTGGGAAAGCTGAAGACACCGACGCCGCCTCCCCACTAACACGCACCGATTCAGGCGTCAGAGTGAGACCCAGCAGCACAAATAACGTTCCCAAGGCTCCATGTAGCCGTGTCAGGATCTGTGCTGCTCGGGTCCAGCGCAGGCGGGAACACAATGCTTGCTGGCCGAGCCGCGTTCTGGAATGACTGAGCTGTCCAGCACGGCCAGTGGGTAAATGTCAAGTAAACACCAAATTCAAGTGCAATCTAACTATTGTGCTGGGACTGTTTGCTTTAGATATAATAGTCGGCAGGAAGGGAGAAGGAGCCCGAGGAGGAAAAATATATGTAACTTCAGAAGGCAAACCGTGAGCGCTGGGAGCCCTCCCCGGGCCAGCTGGAATGTCGCAGAGACCAACGTCAAATAAATAAAGAGCCTCCACTCCATGTTGCAAAAATAAGCATGTCCATTTGCTTGAAAAAAGTTTTTCAGATGAGGGAACATTTTCCAGTCAATCACCCTGCAGCAAAGTCATCCTGTTGAATTTGTGACTCACAGGCTCTCTGTGTCAATAGACAGGGAGCTGGCCCGGCGTTTATGACTTCACTGGGAGATGAAGCAGAAGTTGGGATGAGGCTGGGCTGGCGTTGACACAGGGCTCCGAGCTCCGACAAGAAACAGCAAAGGAAAGTCTGACCGCCCGCTCCCAGTGTGGGCAGTCACATTGGTTGGTCCCTTTTCTTGCTTGCTTGCTTGTCTCCTAGGAAAGGACCGACTTAAACGTTGACTTACTCCATCCTTTCCTTGCATCAGCTTTGATGGAGGACCTGGCCCATCGCGAGGGCTACGATGGATGGAGCATCGTGTGGGCCTGGTGCGCTGTGCAGCATCTGTCCTCTTAGCTGTTCTCTAAGGTGGTGGGTATTCATGGTACTCTGTAGGCGAGAATATTGACGCCCCACAGAGGTGAGGCATCTTTGTAAGCTCTGGGCCAAGGATGATGATTATTTTTTAAATCCTCACCCAGCTGAAACCAGTTTGGCTCAGTGGATAGAGTGTCGGTCTGTGGACTGAAAAGTCCCAGGTTTGATTCTGGTCAAGGGCATGTACCTTGGTTGTGGGCACATCCCCAGTAGGGGGTGTGCAGGAGGCAGCTGGTCAATGATTCTCTCTCATTGATGCTTCTAGCTCTCTATCCCTCTCCTTTCCTCTCTGTAAAAAATCAATAATAAAATATATATTTTAAAAAATCCTCACCCAAGTGATTTTATTGATTTTTTTATTTTTATTTTTAGAGGGAAAGGTGGCAGAGAAAGAGGGAAGGGGAGAGGGAGGGAGAGAGATCAAGGTGAGAGAGAAAGAAGCATTGATTGGTTGTGGTTGCCTCCCAGATGTGCCCCGACTGGGGATTGAACCCTCAACTGAGGTATGTGCCCTGGTTGGGTGGCTTAGTTAGTTAGAGCATTGTCCCAAATGCCAACAGGTTTCTGTATGATAGTTGAACAGCCTTTTGTTGTCCTACTATAAACCAGACGCTAGCCTTGGCACTGGGACCCCACAGATAAGTGAAAAGTGGTCCCTGTCCTGATTGGTTTTGCTCAGTGGTTAGAGCATCGGACCACAGACTGAAGGGTTGTGGGTTTGATTCCTGGTCAAGGGGACGTATCTCAGTTGCAGATTCGTACCCTGCCCCTTGTTGGGACATGTGCAGGAGGCAACCAGTTTATCTGTCTCTCTCACATCTCTCACATCTCTCTCTCTCTCTCTCTCTTTCTCTCTTGCCTCCTCCTCCCTCCCTTTCACTCTCTCTAAAAAAATCAATGGAAAAATGGCCCTCAGGTGAGGATTAACAAAGAAAAGAAAAGTGGTCCCTGCCTTTGAGGAGCTCAGGGACCAGCCAGTGACTCTTATCTGGTGTAGTTAACTGGCACGATCAGTGTAGGCTGCCTGAAACCAGGAGATGTTTCAACAAAGAAGCAAGAGGCTCACGGCTCATTTTCCAAGTTGGCACCACTTGCGAATGCCTCAGGAATGCGCGAGGGATAGAAAACCACCGAGAGATAATAGGCCATAGATGAGCAAAAACGTGATGCCAAACAACTGATCTGAAGGCTAAGCTCGCTGCCAAGGGGCTTGGTTTGGTATGCCGGTTGGGGAGGCTTGCTGTTGGGTCTTGTGTAGCCACAGAAGAAGGATGGGCAGGGAGGTGAGCCCTTCCCTGCAGCCGGAAGGCTCGGCCTGCAGACTGGGCGCTCCTGTAACTCACCGGAGAGCTTGTGTTAATCATTTGCTTCGTCTGCTTGCAGGCTCTTTAGCCCTGATGTGAAGGAGGGGATGGAGCAAGTCCCTTGTGGTTCGGAAGTATCGGGATGCATCTGGATAGCTGGATCTGTCCTTGACTTTGTCCGCAATGGCCTCAGCCTAGACAGTCTCAACCTAAGCAATGAAGAAAGCAGTGGGCCTGCTAGCTCTCAAAGCTGAGCCGTTTCTTCTTCATTCTCCCTGCAACTTTGCTGCACATTGAGCTCATAAAAGTAGGTTTGATCCTTTTAGAAAATCTGTTGTCTGGCTAGACAAAAGCAGTTTTTAGAGTGGCTTTTGCCTTTGTTTTAATATTACACTGATTCTTTCTTCCTCTTTCTTCCTGTGGTCTGGTGTTCTCTCAGCTCTGAGCTGTCAGTGTATGTACTATATTGTCTGATCTCCTCGGTTCTCTTAAAGTTCTAGTCCTTTTGATGGCTGGGAAAATCCTTGAAAGGACTCGGTCAGTATTCTCGTTGTTGTTGTTAATCCTCATCTAAGGATATTTTCCCAGTGAGTTTTAGAGAGTGGAAGAGAGGAGGACACACACACACACACACACACACACACACACACACACAGACACATTGATGTGAGAGCAACACTTCGATTGGTTGCCTCTGGCACAGGTCCTCACCAGGGCTGGAGATCAAGCCTACAACCGAGGTACATGCCCTTGCCCGGAGTAAAACCTGGAACCTTTCAGTCCGCAGGCTGACACTCTATCCATTGAACCACACTGGCTAGGGAAATACTCTTTTGCTGGAGTATACTTTAAAAAAAAATTACCTTGGCTCGGTGTTGTTTGAGCCCCGTGAGTGAGAATGCTCCTTTTACCATTTTGAATTTCTCCTCTTCTGGTTGGCAAGTATCGTGTTCTGCTGTAATCTGCCTGGAAAACAAACAAGAGAGTTTACCCTGGTCTCTGTGCCAATCATCTGCCCCCTCAATGATCTATATAACAAGGTAAGTGCTGGAAGACCAATGCTGTGTGTGTGGATAGGGAGAGAAATTCATTCATTCATTTACATGGCTGATATTTAGGGAGCGCCAGACCAGCTGTGTGTCTGTCTTGTTGCTAAGCATTGGGAACACCAGTGGTGAACAAAGATAGATGCCATCCTACCCACAGGGAGCTGACAGTCTATTGCCAGTAGAAACACATTAATTAAATCATCGGAAAAACAATCGCAGACTAGGAAAGAGGATGCAGAGTCCAGGAAAGCTTATGCCAGGTGGAGCTGGCCTCGTTGGAGTATACCAGGAGTGTGTAGTGGGGAGAGAAAAGCCATGTTTCTTTGTGTGTCCTCTGATCCGCAGTGATTAAAACAAGTATTTATGCCCTTGGGTTAGCATGACCTCAATGGTATTTCAAAGTTATTTCCCCTTTTAAAAAGTTATTTAATGCCCTAGGCTAGGGGCTCAGGGCACAGAGATAAATAAGGTATTGCCTAGGAGACACACCCCTAAAAAATTGCAGTGGAAGGGGCCAAGGATCATCGCAGCAAAAGGGGTGCACGAGGAGCTCTGAAGGGAGAGGGGTTAATTCTGCTTGAGGGAGGGCAGAAGAGGGGTACCAGCAGATCAGGGCATGAGGTGGGAGAATGCAAGCTGTGGTGGTGGACTGGTGTGAAACCCAGTGGGGCCAGAGTGGAATGTGTAGGTGTGATTGGTGAATCTTTGGGGAAGTCATTTAGGGACCAAACTTGAGGGGCCCAGTGTCACGACTCCCCTTACGACAAATAGTTCTCAAGACCCACATGTTAAAGTTGTATTTCCCACACATCCGGTGACTCGAAAACCGCATCCCCCCCCCCTTTTTTTTTTGACATGGACGTGTTCTACCAGTCCTAAAATGATTGATGTTTTTCTTTAAATCTACTCATTTTCAAGACTTTTTTTTTTAAAGTAAGAGTAATATTCTTTTTCTTTTAAAAAAATATGTTATTGATTTTTTATAGAGAGGAAGGAAGAGGGACAGAGAGCTAGAAATGTTGACCAGCTGCCTCTTGGATGTGCCCGCAGCCAAGGTACATGCCCCTGACCGGAATCGAATCTGGGACTCTTCAGTCCGCAGGCCAATGTTCTATCCACTGAGCCAAACCGGTTTCGGCCGTACAGTGTTTTTGTTGTTGTTTGTTTTCTGTCCAGGAATATTCCTAAGAAAACGGAAGGGAATTTGTAATACCAAGGATCTTGTCTCTGGATTCATCCTCAGAACAATCCTGGAACAGTCCCATTTCACAGGCAAAGAAGCTGAAGCTCAGATGGATCCAAGTCACCGGATCTCGGGACTGTGTGGCCAGCCAGCGCTGGGCTTTGCATCCAAAATTGTCTCACGATCCAAAGCCAGAGGCTCTGTCTTTGACTTCTCAATTCACTGGGGCCTGTTTCTCATCTACTCAACCGACGCTTGTGAATTCCAGTTATGTACAAAGGGCTCTGCTATGAGAGGGGAGAGCCAGGGAGGGCTATGAATGACAGAGGCTGTGTTCCCGGGGCAGTCAGGATTAGAAATAATAATTATTTTTTTAAAAAGTAAGTGTAATTAACTAATTTTTAAGTTTAAAAAATGGATTGATTTTTGTATTAACTAATGCATGCACAGGGCGAAAGATTCAAACAGTTTCTGCAACATCTAAGATTAAAAGCAACACTTTCCCCCCATTACTGCTGACTGCTAGGTCTGTGCTGCAGATGAAACTGTCGTGGGTAGCTTCTTTCTGATTATGTTCATCTTGCACTGCTGTTCTACAGAGACTTTGAAGCGACTGACAGCGAAGGGCGGGTTTTCTTTTCCCTTATAACACTAATACCATAGAAATAGAAATCAAGTCCCTGGAAAAGGAAAAGAAAAAAGAAGGAAGCCAGCTTGCACTGCAGTTGCTGTGACCGAACGTCAACCGCTTCTTGGCTTCCTGGCAGCCTAGACAGAAAGGGAAGCAGCGGCGTCCGCTCATCCACACAGAGGAAGATGGACGGCCCCTGTCCTTCTGGGTCCCCAAGCCTCCAGCTCGCTTCTCACCTGGGGGCCCACGTAGGGGCATCGATAGACACGATAATGAACGTGTCGGGCAACAGCTTTCCCGCAAAGGCCAATTTTTGCCTGTCATTTCTTGTCAAGACCTTTAATTAAGGTCAAGGGCTTACCATGAAAGCAGACGTCGTCAGTGCGGGCTTGGCTGACCTGGCTCCACAGAGGACTGCGGCACAGAGCAGGATGGAAGGAAGGCGGGTGAGGGCTACAGGTGAGGGATAGCAGGAGCTCAGAGGACCGTGGGGTTACAGAAATCCCCCCTTTATCTAGGGGGGTACCTTCCGAGACCCCCCAGTGGCTGCCTGAAAACACAGAGAGTTCCAAGGCCTAATCAACTTCTTTAGCTTTTCCGGGAGTTCGACGGCGGCTTCTTCATCGCCACACACAGCCTCTCCAGTGACTTTTGTATCTTTCAGTCCAAACCTTCTCCCAAGTCCGTATAACCGCCGCCCACTGGCAGTGAGTAGCTTGGCGTCTCGGTGTCACTGGTTTCGGGGGATCCCTTGCTGAAGTCTCCGCAAAGGCTTGGTGCTCTCTGGGGCCACAAGTGTCTGCCAACCAGAACACATGCTCTGTTCACGTCCTCCACGCCCACACGTAACGATGCCTTCTCCATCGTCCCCGAGCACTCATCACACACTATGGCTGTGGCTCTCCCAGATGGATGTGCGACAGCAGAACGAGTACAAATTCTTTTCCTTCCTTCCGACTGCATTCTGACCTTAGATCTTAGCAGCCTCAGCATGCAATTCCACCCCCAACCCCCAGTCCTTATTAACTCGGAACTGCCACTTTTTCGCTTAAAGAAAGTGCGTTCCATGCTGAAAACCGGTTCGGCTCAGTGGATAGAGCGTCGGTCTGCGGACTGAAGGGTCCCAGGTTCGATTCCTGTCAAGGGCATGTACTGTGGCTGTAGGCACATCCCCGGTGGGGGGTGTTCAGGAGGCAGCTGGTCGATGTCCCTCTCTCATCGATTTTTCTAGCTCTCTATCCCTCTCCATTCCTCTCTGTAAAAAATCAATAAAATATATATTAAAAAAAGAAAGAAAGAAAGTGCTTTCCGGCTTCTCGTTGATATATTCAAATTGCTGGTATTACTACCGTGACCATTGGGGCCATTAATAAGCAAAGTGAGGGTCATCTGAAGACAAGCACTGAGATACCAGGGTAGTGGATGAGATAACCTCCATGGCTACTAGCTGTTCACTAACGGGGGAGTGTGTACAGTGTGGAGACCTTGGAGAAAGGGGCGAGTCAGGTCTCGCTGTGAAGAGCACACCACCACGAGATTTCATCACACTATTCCGAACGGGTGCAGTTTAAAACTTAGGAAGCGCTTATACCCGGAGTTTCCCTCTCAATGTTTTTGGACAGCGGCTGACTGTAGGTAACAAACTGTGGGTTTGGGGGGACGACCATATTTGCAGTTTGGCCATGGAGAAAAGGAGTCAAAAGGCAGAGAAAAGGGTCAAAGTGAAGGCCATCCCGGGCTTACGGAGCTAGTGCAAAGGCAACAAAGAAAATGCTTGGCTTTGTATGGAGATGGTCAAACTATCGAGGGGGGGGGGGGGGTGTGTGTGGTTGCGGAGGGTGGGGGGGGATTGAGAGGAAGATTCTAAGAAGGCTTCCATGAAAGAGACTGGATTTGCTGCTCGGATATTTTCTAGCTCTTCCGAGACAACTTTTTTGTTGAGTTAAGGGAAAATGAATGAGAATCAGATGGACCACATTTCTCGCGAATACACATGGGCTTAAAAAACGAAGGGGAACAAGAACTTGACAGAATGTGTCTTGGCTTCTGCCAAACCCAAAGTATTTGAAAAATCACACAAGACACATCTCGAACCCAAACACATGCCTGGATTCTCCCACTCCTAATTGCAGCTGCAGCCGCTTAATGAAATGAATTGTGTACTAGAAAATGGGGTCTGAATGGAGGGGCCTCCTTAAAGACAATGACTGATGTGGGGCGGTTAGCCAAGCTGCCCCTGAGGAGGTGCACATCTCGGTGCCCCGCCGAGCGAGGGAGAGGGCCGCTGTGGCGTCGCTAACCGAGCCATTGCTCTTGCTCCCTTGCAGAACAATTAAAACCTCACATTATTGAACTTCATTGTGTTATATGTAGAAAGAATCCAGCATCTCTTATTTCTCCCCCCTCTCTTGTCTCTCAGATTTACATTTCAGTCTGTAAAAATGAAAAGCAATATGTTTTGCATCAGTCTGTATTCACATGAGTGGAGACCAAATGAGAGATGGTGGAAATAGAAGAATGAGATCGTTAGCGGACTGTTTATTATAATGCTAAACTCTTGGCTTAGGGATCATGGGCATGCGAAAAGTGGAAGAAATCAGGCCTGGAGAGGCTGGCTGGCTTGCCCGTGGTCCATGGCTGGTTGTGGAATTCAGACACAAGCAAGCCTGGGTTTCTGATTCCCGTTCTTTCAGAGCAAACATAGTTTTGCCGGGCTCAGGAGCTGAGATCAAAGTGAATTCTCTGAGGTTTCCTTCCTTCCTTCCTTCCTTCCTTCCTTCCTTCCTTCCTTCCTTCCTTCCTCCCTCCCTCCCTCCCTCCCTCCCTCCCTCCCTCCCTTCTTCCTGTCCCTTCTCTCTTCTTTCCTTCTTTCCTTCCTTGCAGACACTTTGAGTGCTCAAATGGCAATAATGGCAATCAGCTCCAAAGATAGTTAATACTCAGGCTCAGTCTGGAGGAGCTGCCCTGTAGCTGTGCTGTCACAGAGTTTAGAAATCAAAAAAGAAGCAGCCACCGAAATGGGGTGCAGTAAAGACGGGAGGTAAGAGAGTAATTGAGGAAGGCCCCACAGAAGAGGAAGCCCAAGAGGCCATGTGCAGGATGGACCTGTGAGCAAGTGGGGAAAGGCGTGAGGAGCGTGGTGGTTTGGGTGGGTGGGTGAGCAGGGGGGATCTGGGAGACGGAGGCTCCCTGAGGCCGGGGCTGACTTGGGGAAGGGGATGGAAGTGGTGGTGGCATTGGATGAGGGAGGAGAAGTGGGTATAAGCCAGTCTCAAAGGGTCTTGTATTCCATGTCATTAGGGTGGTTGGGTTTCATGGCGTTGTCAAATCCCTCCTTCTGAAATGAAAGTTCTTAAAGAAGGTCCTGAGAGATCTTTACATGTTTTGTGATTATCATTGGCGTGTGTGGACCATGCTCGTTGAGCTGTATGCTTAGGGTGTATGTACTTTTCTGTCTGCAGGATGCCCCTCAGTAACAAAGGAAATCAATGACATGCTGGGCAGGATCTTTGCACTTTTTATAAATATATTTTATTGATTTTTTTACAGAGAGGAAGGGAGAGGGATAGAGAGCTAGAATATCAATGAGAGAGAGACATCGATCAGCTGCCTCCTGCACTCCCCCCACCGGGGATGTGCCCGCAGCCCATGTACATGCCCTTGACCGGAATCGAACCTGGGACCCTTCAGTTCACAGACCGACGCTCTATTCGCTAAGCCAAACCGGTTTCGGCTCTTTACACTTTTCAAACTATAAGGTGTCTGCTCATTAAAGCAAGGATGATGGTAAAGTAATTGGAATCCGCAGAATTATCTTTCTCATTCCCAGGCTCAGAGAGTGACCCAAAGCAAATCTGAGGAAAACCAGTAGCGATAGAAGGAAAACCTTCCTGATACACATCTCCACGAGACTCAACTAGATTCTAGAGTCTAGAGAGTCCTCCAGTTTAACACATCCCCAGTGTCTTCCCCGAAACATGCTCTTGGTCCTCACTTTCTGATCTTAGTGACACTTTCACGTCTGAGTCACTCAACCCAGAAACCTCAGAGTTCCTCGTGACTACTCTTTCTCCCTCACCCCTCTCATTTAGGTAACTTCCCAGTTCGACTTCTAACTATTTCTTCAGCATGCCACTTTCTCTTCAACCTTAGGCTCACGGATCTGGTTTGGGTTCAATTTATCTCTTTCTCACTCTTTCACTTAAATAAGCAAACAAAAACCCCACTTTATATTTTCAATTTCTTCTACCGATTTACATTTTGCCACGTTGTTATTTGCCTGGATCAGTGCAGTGGCTCCCTCGGTGGCCCTGCGTCCACTCTTAGCCCCGGGAAACCGTTATCCATGTGCCCCTGGAGTGGCTATTTTAGTGAAGAAATGACTTGCCCACTTTTTGACTCGAGGGCCGCAATGGGTTCTTAAACTGTACCGGAGGGCCGAAACAAAAGCATGGATGGAGTGTTTGTGTGAACTAATATAAATTCAAAGTAAACATCATTACATAAAAGGGTACGGTCTTTTTATTTATTTATTTATTTATTTATTTATTTATTTATTTATTTTTAATAGTTTAGAACAGCCACCCGGGCCATAGTTTGCCCACACCTGGACTTGCCACTGCCCATCCCTCACTGTCCTGCGGAGCAGTTTCAACTCTCACAAGAGAGGCCATCATCACTTGGGCTTCCATGAGCCCATCTGTGCTTTTTATTTTTTATTTTTTTTGGTATTTTTGTTATTGATTTCAGAGAGGAAGGGAATGGTAGAGAGGGATAGAAACATCAACGATGAGAGGGAATCATTGATCGGCTGCCTTCTGCATGCCCCCTACTGGGGGATCGAGCCCACAACCTGGGCATGTGCCCTTGATTGGAATCGAACCTGGGACCTTTTAGTCCATAGGCCAATGCTCTATCCACTGAGCCAAACTGGCTAGGGCATAAGCCCCATCTCTTGCTGCTTCCAACCTCTCGCTTTGCACTGACCACAAGCTTCCAGAACAAGGGAAGCTTCTTTCTGTTGGCTTACTTTCTGGGATTCTTTTGCTTGCTTGCTTGTGCTTTTGCTTTCTTTTGTTTTTGCCTCTGCACCTTTGCTTATCCTGTTCCCTCCACTGGGGATACCCTTCCTGCCCATCACTTGTCACCCCCGGGGGGACTCTTTGAAGAAGGAAGGGTCCCTTCTGAATCAGCCTTTCATCCTCGGCCCCTAACATAAAAACGGGCACATTGTAGATGTCTTATAAATATTTACTGGATGGCAAGCAGAAAAGAAAGAAAGACATATTTACCGGATGAGAATATCCATGACTCATAAACGATGGATCTGACAATACCATTCGCTCGTGCATTCATCTATATGATCTCATTTAATCTTTGCTCACGGGCATTTAGATGGTATATACTGGGTGTGGTCAAAATGGGTTGTTATCATGCTGTATCAATATTGTAGAGGTTGGCAAATAAATAGCAACTGTCCTGAGTGAGTGTCCCCCACCCCACCCCACTGGTTCCTCCCTTGGAGTCCCCTGGTGCTCCCTTCGATCCAGCAACCAAAGGGTTAACCCCAAAGCACTGCAGGGGGCCAGGGAAATCATATGGTTGTTAAGGGGTGGCACTCTATCACCGCTGTCCAGGGGGGCAGGGGTCATGAAGTCCCAGGTCACAGAAGCCCCACTCACCCAGCAGGTATGAGGGCAGGGCTCCTCCCTCCCAGGACACCTACAGGACTCTGGGTCACGCCTCTTCCGGTCTGTGTGTTGTCAAGCATCTGGGCTGGCCCAACCCCTGAGCCCCCTTGAGCTTGGACAGATTCCTCTGTGCCCAGAGTGAGGCCCAAGGTAACCTACTGTTAGAAGCTTGAGAAACGGCCGCCCCAAATTATCTAAGCTTAAAATAAAACTCTAAGCAATGGTGTGTGTTGCAAATTCAAGATCAGCCACATTAAATTTAGCCCAACTCGTTCAAACAAAATTGCATTCACATGGAGACACCGTGGGGGCATTTCTGGCCTGAACGCGTAATTATTTTCCCTAGGTTATAACGGTTTCCCTGTTTCTCGCTTTCCAAAAATACAGAGTTCCCTTTTCAGCTTGTACCCAGGGACAGTGGGGCAGCTGGAGACGGAGCACAGAGCACAATATTCATTGCCGTTTCTGTACACGGGGTCCAAAAGTTTACACAGAAATGAAAACATCCTTCCAAGGCCTAAGGCTTTGTGCTCCGAAGCTCATCGTTTTCAGCCCGACTCTGCCGAACATCCCCGGATTGGAAGGATTTCCCGTTCACCTCCTACCTGCCCTACAACACCCCATCCCTGGTGCCCCCGCCCACAGGAAACCAGGACTTCCTCCGAGGCCAGCACTATTGCCCTGCCTCCAGGGGAGCTTCTGAATGAGCCTCCGCAGCATGGGCTTGGTGCCAACCCGTCCCTCCGGAAGTCGTGAACCTGTGAGACACAGGGGCAATATAGAAGTGGCCCAGGGCAGGTCATAAACCCATAGCAAGCCAGCAGGAACCGAGTCAGCAGCTTCTGCAGGCCAGTCATCTGTGTTGCCTTGACTTTCAGACACTCCTCTCTTCCCCCCTATTTTAACATCTTTAAAACTGGGATAGGGCCGAAACCGGTTTGGCTCAGTGGTAGAGCGTCGGTCTGCAGATTGAAAGGTCCTGGGTTCGATTCTGGTCAAGGGCATGTACATTGGTTGTGGGCACATCCCCGGAAGGGGGTGTGCAAGAGGCAGCTGGTCGATGTTTCTCTCTCATTGACGTTTCTGGCTCTCTATCCCTCTCCCTTCCTCTCTGTAAAATATCAATAAAATATATTTTAAAAAAATAAAATAAAAATGAAATAAAATCAATTAAAAACGTGTTTGGTTTTTTTAAAAAAAACTGGAATAGACATAACAATCAGTGGCTCTTACAATTGCTTTTGGGGTTGCTAGTCATGAGATGTTCATGCCTTAATCAATTGATTCCCTACATAAATGTATATAATATATACAGAGCGAGAAATGATCTCAAAAGCTGTTTCTAAGTAAGTCCAGAAGAGCCCTTTCACGAAGTGGAAATTCCCGGCGATAAGAAGGCAATGTGTCACGGTGTAATTGGCAGCACTTTTTTTTTCTTCGTGGTCCATAAAGTGATGAAATATGATGAAATTTGAGAAAATGATCTCCCTTTGTCCTCAAGGAGCTCATGTTTTATTTTATTTTTATTTTTGTTATTCCTCACCGGAGGTTATTTTTTCCCCATGGATTTTTTTAGAGACAGTGGAGGAGAGGGAGGGAGAGGGAGAGAAACATCGATGTGAGTGAGACACATCGATCAGTTGCCTCCCACATGTGCCCCAACCAGGAGCGGAGATCAAACCTGCAACCCATGTACGTGCCCTTGACTGGGAATCAAACCCATGACTCTTTGGTGTGTGTGGGGGGGGGGGGAAGGGAGGGGGGCGTGCGCGCATGATGTTCTAACCATTGAGCCATTGAGCACACTGACCAGGGCAAGGAGCTCATGTTTTAGTAGGGGGAAAAAACCACACCCAAGTGGTTACAGACAGTGTAATAGTAAGTGCTATGACAGAAGAAAGCATGGGGTGCTGTGGGCAGACAGGAGGGAGAACTGGCCGGGCAGACAGGGCCTGGGAGGGCTTCTAGTGGGGAGGAGGCCGTGGCTCTAGAACAGGAAGGATGGCTGGCAGTTCCTTGGGCGGAGAAGAGGAGTGCATTCTAACCAGAGGCAGGTGTTCAAAGGCACAGGAGAGGCTGCACGGCCCCGGGGAAAGGACGGACGTTCTGTTTCTAGGTCAGGGCTGGAGAGCGGGGGCTCCCAGATGCATGCCCAGGGGGTTTGGTTTTAGTCGGGCAAGGGGCACGACCAGGCCTATGCTTCAGAAAGGTCTCTGCGTGCAGCGTGCCAGGCGGCTGAGGAGGATTGCTGGGAGGCTGGGGAGGCCCTGCCGGGGATGATCAGACAAAGGAGGGGGCGAGGGTCTGTCTCAGGGAAGGAAGGGTGAGACCAGAAACCATATTCCTGGTGGCTGTCAGATGTTCCCACGGGCAACCTTGGAGGTTGGAAGTATAATGCCCATTTTATAGTTGAGTGAACTGAGGCTGGATGAGGTGCCGTGGTTCGGATCAAAAGTTGAGTGGTGAGGTCAGAATAGTACCGAGGGATGGCTGTCGAATGACCTCACGTGGTGGGAAAGCTGTGGAGGAGAAGATGCTGTGGCCTTGGGGCCCAGTCCAGGGGCTGGGGAGGTTTAGGGCCTGGCTTAAAAGTCCACCCACCCAGGGCTGCGTTAGCTCTGGGGGCTGGAGTCACACTGTATAAGCTCCGAGGCATGGATGTACAGTATGTCATATTATATTAGTGGCCTGGTGCATGGATTTGTGCGCACTGAAAGGAAGTGGGGCCACCTCCCTCCTCTCTGGTTCCGGGATGCGCGTCACCCAAGAACTGCCGCCGCCAAGTCACCACAGCTCGGCAGTAAACCAGATTCGGGGCTGATGGTGCCCCAGCGGCAATGTAACCCCTGGCCAAGGTGGAATTGGGCGGCCCTGTGAGGAGTGGGGCTCCCTCCTCTTTGGTTCCAGGGTGCATCACGGGAGAACCGCTGCTGCCAAGTCACCGCAGCTTGGCAGCTCCTGCATTGAGCGACTGCCCCCTGGAGGTCAGTGCACATCAAATGCACTGGCTGGTGGGACGGTCACTTAGCCTTTTATATATATCGATCAGTTGCCTCCCACATGTGCCCCATGGCATTAGCCATGCCATGATATACCATATCATATTATATACTGTTTTACCATGAGAAATAGAAGTGTCACAGTGAGGATAATAATGCTCCAGTTTCCAGCATCCTCTCCCTCTTGCAGACCTTTCCGCAGGAAGCAAGGGTATAACCAGAAGGCCTGATTGCCTCCCTTGTGGGCCTGGAATCCAAGCAGGAGGTCAGTCATGGACTGTTTCTCTTTGAATGATTCGGCCCCTGACAGCCTGGTGCACCCACTTTGCCCCTGGGAGGGGATGGAAGGCCCACACTCCGTTGCTGAGGACCCTGTTCCCCTGCACAGCGCTGGGATTTACCGCTATGTCTCACCACGTCTTTGCAGTGACCTACAAAGCCCTAGATGGCTAGCTCCCTGCTTCCTTCCTCACCTCCCACTCCCCACTTGCAAATACCCTTCTAGCACCTGGCTTCTTCCACACTCCTGGCACCTCCCACCTCTGGTCTTTTGCATCTGTAATCTCCTCACCAGGGGACCCTCCTCCTCAGACATCCACATGGCAGATTCTCTCATTTCACGCCTTGGCTCAAGTACCAGCTTCTCAGCATAACCAGCCTTTAAACTATTGCAACCCTCCCTTCCCAAACGTGGAAATCTCGACTCCTCTTACTGATTTTACTTTCTTTGAATCACTTGTCACCCACTGAAGTGTCATTTATTTTTCAGAGTTATCTTTTTTTGTTGTTGTCCGACTTCCTCCCTTGAATATAAGCCACATAAAAACAGGAATCTTTAAAAAAAAAAACCCACATATATTTTATTGATTTTTTTACAGAGAGGAAGGGTGAGGGATAGAGAGTTAGAAACATCGATGGGAGAGAAACAGCGATCAGCTGCCTTCTGCACACCTTCTACTGGGGATGTGCCTGCAACCAAGGTATGTGCCCTTGACTGAAATTGAACCTGGGACCCTTGAGTCCACAGGCCGATGCTCTATCTACTGAGCCAAGCCTGTTAGCAGGGGGGGGGGGAGGAGGAATGTTACGTTTTGTTCACCCTATGTCCTCATACCTAGAAGAGTGCTTGCCACACCGTGAAGGTTCAGGAACTATTTGTTGAATGCATGAATGAATGAATGAATGAATGAATTATAAATGAAAAGTGACTGCTCTTTTTGGACTTCTGGGTCCAGACATTTCTTCTCTTCTTGCCTCTGGCCATTTCTGAGGGACACATTCCTTCTTTAGATTCCTCCGCCTTACGTCAGGTTTAGCTAGGTTCTGGGCGACTCTATCTCTTTTCAGTTTTGCATATCTTTGCCCTAGAGCTTGAGGGCATCTCACTGTCACCTCTAACTCTAGCCCAGGTGAGTGGATGGCTGCCACGTTGGAGTCAGGCCCTCTGACTTTCCACCATCAGCCTTCTCTGTGTGGGAAGCTGCTGACGAAGGGGCATAGTGGATTGGAGAGTTCTGGAACGAAGGTGGGGGAGGCCGGTGAAAAGAGGAGAACTGAATAACGGGGAGCAGGTGTGTCTGGGGTAGCAACTCAGGGGCCGTGGTGGGTCGTCTGGGGAGTGTTTTGTCCTTGACATTCATTTCTGTTAAGGTCAAAGCTTACTCACCAGAATTGAATTCCAGTGGAGCAGCTGAGAGCTAACCATGGTTGGTGAGGGTAGTAGTGGTTAGACCAGCCTTGGTCAAACTACGGCCCACGGACTGGATCCGGCCCGTTCGGCTGTTCTATCGGGCCCATGGAGCCGAAAGAGCGGAGGGTTCTCTTGCTCTCCCCTCTGCTCCTTCACCAGCAGCCCAAGATGAGAGTGCCAGGATGGTCAGGTTGTTTTTGTTAACCCCTGCTCCCCCATTAACAATATCCCCCATCAGAGTGGTACCTTTCTCACAGCTGATGCATCTACATTGCCATGTCACTACTACCCAAAGTCCAAAGATTACATTATTTTCATTACATTGGCTTTGTACATTCTTTGGGTTTGGACAAATGGATAAAAGCGTGTCTCTGTCATTATGGTATCACACAAAGTATTTTCACTGCCCTAAAAAGCTTTGCTTACGCATCCCTCTCCCCATAACTCCCTGTCCCTGGCGATCACTGGTCCTTCTACTGTCTCCATAGCTTGGCCTTTTTCAGAATATCATGTCGTTGGAGTCACACAGTATGTAGCCTTCTCAGATTGGCTCCTTTCACTTAGCAATAGTAAGTAAGGCTCCTCTATGTCTTTTCACAGCTTGATGGCTCTTTTACCACAGTATATTAAATCATTCATCTACTAAAGGACATAAAATATTTTAAAATGTGATAAAAATATACATAACAGCTGAAACCAGTTTGGTTCAGTGGATAGAGCATTGGCTTGCAGACTGAAAGGTCCCAGGTTCGATTCCGGACAAGGGCATGTACCTTGGTTGTGGGCACATCCCCAGTAGGGGGTGTGTAGAAGGCAGCTGATCGATGTTTCTAACTCTTTATCCCTCTCCTTTCCTCTCTGTAAAAAATCAATAAAAATATATTTAAAAAATATTATAATATATATATAATCGGCTGTTATGTATATTTTTATTATATATATATATATATATATATATATATAATAAAATGTATCACTGAAACTATGTTTAAGTGCACAGTTCAGTGGCATTATGTACATCCACATTGTCGTGCAACCATCCCACCATCCATCTCCAGAACTTTTCCATCTCATCAAACTGAAGCTCCGTACCCATTAAACAGAGCTCCCCATTTCCCCCTCCCCTCTGCCACGGGTCACCTCTATTCTTATGTGTCTGGGAATCTGACTGCTCTCGGTACCTCATGTCAGAGGAGCCCTGCCATCTTGTCCTCTTGGATTATTTCACTTAGCATGTCTTCACAGTTCACCCGTGTTGCAGCATGTGTCAGAATTTCATTCCTTTTAAAGAATGAGTAACATTATATTGCATGCGTGTAGCACATGCTGTTTATCCAGCATCCATGGATGACCCCTTGGGCTGCTTTCCCATTCACCCTTGAGTTATCTCATGTTTAGAATGCTGGGTAGGTGTTGGGCAAGCGGTGGGTGGATGGACAAAGCTTGAGTGGCACCTTGAGAAGGTCTGGAGTGACGGGAGTTGAAGAAAGCTCCCCCCTTGTAGCACTGGTTCTGTCCAAGGAAGAAGCAGGAGGATGCTGATGGGTGAGTTTACAGACCTTTGTCACCTCCCATGGTGGTTTCTGTGGTCTCTTGTTTCTAGCAGTGATTAGCAGTAACATTGTCAACACTCAAAAGGCCTGGATCTGTTTTCAGGGAAGACAGGAAGTGAGGACTGGGGCGAGTCTATCCCAGGCTTAGCCTACTCAAAGGAGAAGAGGAACCTCAAGATCAATGGCAAGAATTTAGCCATTCTATGAGCACTAGGCATTGTACTGGCTCTCATCCCTCTGGTTTCACAGATTCCTCCTAACAAGCACAAGGAGGTCAAGATTACCTCCCCTGACCCCAGGTGCTCCCTGAAGTCAGAGCTGGGCCAAGGTCTTTGAATTGGATTTAGGCTGATACTGCAATCTCTGCTCTTACCTCCAAAACCAACTGGTCCCCAGGTGGGCTAAGCCAAAGCTATGCTTTGCTTTTGGAAAATATTTGCTGGATTCTAGGACTGGAGTCCAAGGCCTGGCCCGACAGAGCCCTGGGGCTGGTGTAAGATCGGAGATTGGTCAGGATGGGTTTTTGTACATTGTGGTCCCAGAGTGAGCCAGACCATCTCTGTGGCTCTTGCAGAGACCAGTGGCTCTGAGTCCTGACCCTCATTAGCTGCCTTCCTAGGAGGCCCCAGGTGGTCAGTGAAGGGCCTGAGGTCAATTGGAAGTTGATTTGGCCTAGAAAAAGACCCCGGCTCCTTTATTCGTCCCCATTGTGACTGCTTGGTCCTCCCTCAGGCATAACAAATGCAGGAGTCAAGCCAACTGGCATTCTCATTCCGGAACCTGCCACTTCCCAGCTGTGTGTGTTCTTGGGCAAGTCTCTTGTCCATTATGGGTCTTGGTTTCTTATTCTTTGAAATGGGGATAATAATTGTAGCCACTTTAGTGCCGATGTGGGATTTAAAGGAGTTAATGCATATACACCATTGAGCATAGAATCTGCATGTTCCAAACTGAATAAATGTTATCTTTGTTAATAATCCCTTCCAGGGGTGCCTTCTTCACCTGAATGTGCTCCCTGTCATTGCTCCTGCACACCCAACTCTCCTGCACCTCCTCCAAGCAGTCTTCCCTGATTCTGGCCAGAGGGACGGAGCCCTTCAAAGACACCTGTGCTTTCCCCTGTTTATTCATAGTGTTTGTCGTTTGTAGGCCCAAGTCTTCTCCCTTGCTGATTTGCAAGCTTTCTGGGGCCGGGAGGATGCCTTTTTCACTGTTCAGGCTGTGCAGCACTGAGCGTGACTCCGCTCCCTCTCTGGGCCTTTGGCCTTGGGGCTGGGTGGGGATTACCAGCACTGCCAGGGTGAGGAGACCCAGGACTCATGGGGGACTCAGCGTGTAGTCGGCTCGGGCACTTCTCTCTGTTCTGGGCTCCAGGTTCTCCTTCTGTGCAGTGCAGAAGCCGGGTTAAGAAGACTTCTGAAGTCCTTCCAGGCTTGACCACTTTATAAATAAATAGAAGGCGCGAAATCCTTCAGAAAGTAATTCCTCCCAGCTGCCAGGCTGGACTCCCCAGCCTCCAAAATACCAACACAACATCCGTGTGTTCGTGGTTGGGTTCAGAGCTCCGAGGTTGGAACCTCAGAGACCCGAGGCTGGATCTAGGTCCTAGTCATGGTGGCTGCGTGCGAGTTGCTTCCTCATTGCTGGGGGACTCTCTTTCCTCGTTGGGGGTGATAATCACAACCTGAAAGTTATTACAGAGGCTGTATTAAATGAGCTCATTCTTAAAGGGCTTAGCACTGTGCCCATGATGGAGTCAATCAATTGTAGCTGTTACCTCATTCTCCAAAATCCAGGAGAAGGAAAGAAAGATACCAGTGGATCCACTTTTGACCAAAACTTTTCCTAAACAACAACAACAACAACAACAGAAGCAACAACAACAGAAACAACAACAAAAACAGTTTAAAAGTAGAGTGGGGTGAAGGGGAATACAATACATCATTGATTAATATATTAATTTAATTTACTAATGGTAGTTCTTAGCTCTTATTGCCTAAGTACACCTTACAGAATAAAGGTTCCTGCCCTAGCCAGTTTGGCTCAGTGAATAGAGAGTCAGCCTGCAGACTGAAAGGTTCTGGGTTCGATTCTGGTCAAGGGCATGCACATAGTTTGCAGGCCATGTACCTCGGTTGCAGGCTTCTGCCTGGCCTGGGCTCTGGTTGGGGCGCATGCAGGAGGCAACCAAATATATCAGTATTTCTCTGTCTTTCCCTCTCTTTTCCACTGTCTCTAAAAATCAATGGAAAAATATCCTCAAGTGAGGATTAAAAAAAAAAAAAAAAAAAGACTAGAGGCTCCCTAGATAAGTAATTTTCTAGACCAGTGCCTTCATGCCTGTGACTTGGAATCCTTCCCCACCACTGCCCTTTTTGCCGACTCCTCAACAGGCACAGCATAAAGATCCTTATGCGTTAGTTCCTTAAGTTCTCCTTGTTATGCTCTGCCATAGATGCCACTATCATCTCCACTTCACAAGGGGGAGAACTGAGGAGCAGAAATATCAAAGCACTTGCTTGAGATCATAAGGCTGATGGCGGGTGTGTGTGTGTGTGTGTGTGTGTGTGTGTGTGTGTGTGTGTGTATGTGTGTGTGTGGTGTGTGTGGTGTGTCAGGATATGAATGCAGTGACTGGATTCCAGATTATGAGGCTTTCCTACCTTGACAGTGGGTGAAGTTCACGGCCTGGGAAAGGCAGCTAGACGAGGTGAGCATAGTGGAGCAGAGGGGAGAGACGAGGGTTGTCCGTCCTCCCTCCTCACCTCCCATGAGCCTGTGGTAATTCAGGCATTCACCTTTCCTCCTCCTGTTGCAACAACTGAACCTCCTGTTGGTCCATACCTCCCCTCTGGTCAATCTGCCAACCTAGACAGCCATGGAGATCTTTCTGATATCAAATCTCACTGTTCAACTACACCGTCTAAAAATACATCAACACGTAGGTTCTTCAAGAAATGGTGCTGGAACACCTGACTACCATTCAGGAAAAAAAAAATGTATACACACACACACCACCACACACACACTCACACACACACACACTCCACATACTATTGGAGCCCTACCTCACACCTTATGAAAAATAAACTCCCAGCAATTTAAATATTAAAAAAATGACAAAGGAAACCATATAGAAAAAAAATGTATAACTATTTTTATAAGTTTGAAATGGAAAGAGCTTTCTGAAGAACTTTGCAAAAATGCAGTAGTTTTAACAGATGGACAAACTCTACTATACAAATGTTTAAAATTCATGTGTGTATGTGTGTGTGTGTGGGGGGGGGAGGGAGTGAGGGAGGGGAAACCCCACAGTAAAATTAAAGAGGAAAAAACAAATATTGGGGAAATATTTGCAATGTATGTAACAAGTGAAAAAAGTTACTATCTTTGCCACATAGCGCCTTCTTTCCAAGAAAACTTCAATGGCCAGTTGGACAAAGTATGTGAACTGCCAATTACAAAAGAAGAAATTAAAAACGGCCAACAAATACATTTTACAACTTGACCCCGAATTTTGCAACTCGCATTCCTAGAATTCAAGCCTAACCTTGAATTCTAGGAATTCAGTTTGCGAACATATTTAAGAACAGCGAGGAAGCCTGGGGTCTGTGTCGTGTACAGCACGGTATCGTTTGTTTCCCTAGGAGCCGTGAGGCCAGCCTGGCCAGAAATGAGTCTTATTCCCAACGGTGTGCACAGGCGTTAGCAAATGGGCCCAGGGGAGACGACGGCTCGGGGAGTGCGTGGCGTGTGGGTGAATGAGTAGAAAGAAGAAAATGAATAAATAGAGGTGTGTGCGTGCTTGGTGTTAGCTGTGGAGGCGTCCCAGCCACCATCCTCCCACTGCAGCCCATTCCCCTGGGAGGTGGGGAGAGAGAAATTGGGGCAGATCCTGTTTAAGAACATGCTGTGGCCGTATCAACATTCACCACCCAGCAGTGTGTGAGGGCTGGTTACTCCACCTTCTTGCCTACACTTCTTCACTGAAGCCATTCTCCTGCCTGTCCATGGTAGCTTTAATTTGTATTTCCCTTGTGCACCTTCCATATGTGCATAGTGTGTGTGTGTGTGTGTGTGTGTGTGTGTGTGTGTGTGTATGTGAGAGAGAGAGAGAGAGAGAGAGAGAGAGAGAGAGAGAAGTGTCCATTCAAGTTTCTTCTCCTCCTGCACATTTTTTTTTCTTCTGTTGGGTTGTCTATCTCTTTGGAACTGGTGTGTAGGAATTTTATATACATTCTGTTTATAAGTCATTTGTTACATGTATTTTTGCAAATATCTTTTCTTGGACTGTGCTCTGTGTTTTCAATAACTTATCAGTGTCTTTTGAAGAACAGTTCTTATATTTAAAGTATTAAAATGTTTATTACTTATATATTTAAAATATCCAATTTATCCATTTTTTCTTATTTTGACTTCATTGAGAAAGGAAGATGGAGAGAGAGATAGAAACATCAATGATGAGAGAAATCATTGATTGGCTGCCTCCTGCATGCCCCCAAGTAGGGATCCAGCCTGCAATCCGGGCTTGTGCCCTTGATGGGAATCAAACCTGGGACCCTTCAGTCCACAAGCCGATGCTCTACCCACTGGGCCAAACCAGCTAGAGCAAATTTTTCTTTTATGGTTAGTGTTTTTTTCTATACTTATTTAAATGAAATTTTGCATACCCTAAGTAATATTCATATACATATGTTTCTACACATATGTATATACACAGAAAAAAAATATATATATATACTTTTTTTTTTTTACAAAGTCATGCTGTTTTACTTTTAACATTTAGATCTATAATCCATCTGGAATTGATTTTAATGTGGGATGATTTTTTTCCCCATGTGTTTATCCAATTGATCTGGCACCATTTATTGAAAACATCAGTCTTTCTCCCTCTGCGTTACAATTGTCACCTACATCATAAATCAAGTAACCTATATTTGTTGAATCTGTTTCTGAATTCTCTCTTTCAACCTAATGCACCAAACACATGAGCTTAATCACTATAGTTTTATAATATGTAGTAGTGTTAGACCTCCAACTTCATTCAAGATTGTCTTGAATATTCTGTGGCCCTTTAAATTTTAGAGTACTCCTGTGTAAATACTTAATAGAAAGAGATATCGAAGAATGCCCCATAGCCACTCTATTCATCGGAGCTCCCAATTAGAAACAATCCAAATGTCCATCAACAGAACGGATAAATAAACAACTGCACAGTCAGAATGGAATGCTGAGCAGCCAGGGAGAGTAAACCAACCAGTGCTACACAAAACGGCGCGGTTAAATCTCACAAGAATGACGTTTAGTACAATAAGCCAAACCGAGAGCGCTCACACTGGGATTCCATTTATACAAAGTTCAAAAAAACGAAGTGAAGCTAACCTACAGTGTTAGACGTCAGGGAAGTCACGTCACTTGGGGAGGCGGGGGTCACGTTGCAGGCCTTTTGAGGTGCTGGATATACCCTCTTTCAATTTGTGAACATGCAAAAACACTTACCATTGTGCACCTGTCTGTTTGCATTTTTTAAAATATATTTTGTTGATTTTTTGCAGAGAGGAAGGGAGAGAGAGTTAGAAACATCGATGAGAGAGAATCATCGATCAGCTGCCTCTTGCACCCCCCCCACTGGGGATGTGCCTGCAACCCAGGTACATGCCCTTGACCAGAATCGAACCTGGGACCTTTCAGTCCACAGGCCGACGCTCTATCCACTGAGCCAAACTGGTTTTGGCTCTGTATGCATTTTATACTTCAATTAAAACCGTAGCATTAATTCAATGCAATCAGGTATATTGAAGGCTTACTTGGGGCGGGGCGAGGGGGCTGGGGAGGGATGGAGGAACAGGCCTCTAGAATTTTGCAAAGCGTCGTGGAAGCAAAGGGACCCGTTCAAGCAGGCTCGCCTGGCTTTAGGGGAGTTGTGTGGTTTATTGAGTGCTAAGTAGGATTTCAACTGTTAGTCAAGAGCTGTTAGTGTTTTTGAGGCCAGGAAATAGAAACATATGAAACTAATGTGGCAAGTTGTATTTTTAATTCGAAACAAGGTTAAAGTTTAATTTAAGGCCTGACTAATTTCCTTGGCACTCCAGGGTGGGTAGTAGGTATGTTGTAATCTGGATGGCGAATATAAAACCTCTACATTTTCTAATTTGAAGAGAATTGATTCACGGGGCCCCTCTATCCTCTCTTTTGGAGTCCACTGAACAAGTTACTAACCAATGTCATCGGTTAGACGTGGCGCCACCCGGGACGTGACCTGTAGTTATAGTTGTTACACAAACACACAAAAACCCCCTCCATTTCTCTGGAGAGCGAGGATTTGCCAAAGTAGCCCAAGGAGGAACTATACTCCTAGGTAAGGTCCAGGGGAAAAAAAACATTGGATACGATGAAGCAACCAGGGAGAGGGAGAGATGGAATTTTCTGTCTAATGGTTGGCAAGTTGGGGAAATCCCCAAGGACCAAATGTTCTGGAAGAAATTTTGTGTAGTAAGAATGTCCCCAAATTAGACCTCGCAGCTTAATTCAGGCCTTCTGGAACCCGCTGGCCCCGGGAAGGGTAGTTTGCTTGCTTCCTTAGAAAATGTAAACCAACTCGATTCCACCGAGAGTGGGTGCAAGCCAGGCAGGGGCGGACGAGGTCCCTGGTACATCGCGGGCCAGTTCCGCCACAGCTGGAGCGAAGTGCCATTTCACAGCCACTTTGCTGCGAGGCCTCCGGGCCCGTGGAAAAAGCGTGTCACGGAAAGGCCTGACCATGCCACCCTTGCTGAGCCGCTGTTCACAGGGCCCGGGACCCTGGGCGGCTGCATCACAGCTTCTCCGGGCCTCGGTTTCCTTCCTGAGAAATGGGATCGCAAAGCACACCTCGAGTCGCATGCCCTCGATGAGAAGGATGAGGCTCAACCCCCGTGTCTGGCCCACAACAGGCCGTCAGCCAATCACCGTCATGTTGTTATTTTCGCAATGCTTTCTGGCTGAGGTCATGCTGGACAATAAACGCAGCACCGAGCATTTCCTTTTTCTGGGTCACTGTGTCCACAGTTAGAGTTCCTGCTCCGGAGCCACTCACACAAAGTTCAGAAAACAGGCCCAGCGGACGGACGTGTCGGGTCAGGAAAGCCACGTCGTTTGGGGAGGAGGGGCCGCAGCGCAGGTGTCTGGGTGCATTCTCTTCGGATAGATTCTCTCTCTCTCTCTCTTTTTTTAAATATATTTTATTGGTTTTTTTACAGAGAGGAAGAGAGAGGGATAGAGAGTTAGAAACATCGATGAGAGAGAATCATCATCGATCAGCTGCCTCTTGCACACACCCCCTACTGGGGATGTACCCACAACCAAGGTACATGCCCTTGACCGGAATCGAACCTGGGACCTTTCAGTCCGCAGGCTGACGCTCTATCCACTGAGCCAAACCGGTTTCGGTGGGATAGATTCTCTTTGTGTGTGTGTGTGTGTGTGTGTGTGTGTATACACACACATGATCACAAGTCTTCAGGCAAACACTGGGAATGTGACCATTAGTCAAGGAGTAGTATGGACCTATTGATTGGTCTGTCTCTGCTACTAGCCTTGAAAATTCAACATAGTATGTTTTGAATTAAAAAAAAAAACAAACGACTAAAAAAAAGTAACCCACAGTAAGCAATACATGTTGTACTGATGTCAGTACCTATCTACACGAATAAAAGAGAAAAATGCTAACTGGCTGTACCTTCACTACGCCCACAGCCAATCAGAGTGGGTATGCAAATGAACCCCACAAAGATGGTGGTAAATTTGCATTCGCCAGAAGGAGGGAGGAGTGAAGACTGAAGACAGCATAGAAGGCAGAGGGAGGGAAAGTGGAAAGCAAGGCGGCTGCTGGAGGGAAAGCGTGGGTGGCACATGTGACCACAGAGGCTGCTGGTTGGGGTGCGCAGCACAGCAGTGGCGCACAGGGCCGCGGAGGTGGGAGAGGTGGCAGTGGCGGTAGGGTAGCCTGCTGGAAGTCTTGCAGGATTCTTGCTGCAACGGGCCCCTAGTGTATTTATAGATGAAATATGTTTCACAAGACAGTGCCTGTCTATTACCTGCAATGCATTCAGATATCTTATATTCTAAATTCTTCTATTTTATTTTTTGAAAAGTTTTTATAGATTGCTTTTAGGGAGAGAGAAGTAGGGAGAGAGAGAGAGAGAGAGAGAGAGAGAGAGAGAGAGAGAGAGAGAGAAACATTGATTTGTTGTTCTACTTATTTACGCATTTATTGGAGGATTCTTGCATGTGCTCTGACCAGAGACGGAACCCACTACCTTGGTGCAGTGGGACGATGCTCTAACGGTTAGAGTTTAACCCAACCAAGCTACCCTGCCAGGGCCTCTATTTCACTTTTAGAGAATGTTGGTTGCAATCCTTTATTGATTTTATTACCTACGAATGGGTCAAATCTTGCCATTTGAAAAACACGCCTCTCACCCAGTCCCTCAGACTGCAGATTAGGAAATGGAGCTCAGAGAGTTGGAAAGAGAGCCACTTAGGAGAAGTGTTAGATGGCATGTGGCTGAAGCCACATGCATGGACCCCAAAGCTCTGGCTGTTTCCTCACACCCCGGCACGGAGGAGCATTCCAGCATGTAGCGGCATCACTGTGGCCGGTCTGGCCGGGACATCTCAGAGCCCCACCTGCCCCTGCTGAGTGTGAGCAGATGCCTCGCCTCCTTCCTGGCCAGACTAGCTGTTCTCGAGGAACCCGGGGCTCCAGGATCTTGTCTGCTTCCTGCAGGCAGCCAGCAGCAGCGCATTAACCTGCCGCGGCCCAGCCCACGTGCTGGCACAGCAGGGCGGTTTGCTGAGGATTTCTCTACAGGGTGCACCTTCACCTCCATGGAACCGGGACCCTGGCGCTGGGCCTTCCTTGTAGAAGGAGCTTCTGAACCTGTCCTCTGTGCGCGTGGGTAACTGAGTGTCCTTATTCTGCTTTGCTAGTTATTTCCATTCTCAGTCATGTCTACCCCACGAATCTGCTCATCCTGCTGCAGGCCCTGGCCCAGCCAATCAAAGTAAGCTGTGCTGTTTCCCAAGAATTTATTTTCCTGGAGATACTTTTTTTTTTTTTTTTTAATTTCAGGAAAGGACATGGGTTTTTAGCCTTCTATTCATGGCTACGCCAACATCCACACATCAGATCTCAGTGGCCGTGTCTGACCGGTAGGTTTCTGCCTAAAGATACACCTGGCTGGTCTTGCTGAGGCCAAGTTCACAGGTTTCTGTGACAGCAGGAGCCTTAGATGCCCATTGCTACCTACACCTTGGCCTTGGCGGCCGTCTGCTCTTTGGCAAAAATGCCTGAACCCCTGCCCAGGTACGGGTGCCTGTCTGCCAGCTGGGAGGTGGAGCATTGCTGACCTGCCTCTTACTCATCCCCTCAACAGTAGCAATTGGCAGGCATTCATTCATTTCTTTTTTTTTTAAAAAATATATTCTATTGATTTTTCACAGAGAGGAAGAGAGAGGGATAGATAGAAACATTGATGAGAGAGAATCATCGATCAGCTGCCTCTTGCACACCCCCTATTGGGGATGTGCCCGCAACCAAGGTACATGCCCTCGACTGGAATCGAACCTGGGACCTTTCAGTCCACAGGCTGACGCTCTATCCACTGAGCCAAACCAGTTTCGGCACATTCATTTCTTTATTAAATACTTACTGAGGGCCTGGTTAGAGTCTCGTTGCTGGAGACCCGGGGGCCAAGGGAGACAGATAAGGTCCTGGATCTGCTGATGTTTATACTCTAGAGAAAGGCACTTAATAAACAAACATGTAAACCATAAGTATGTAAACATGGGATAAAGTTAGATAGTGGGTACGTGCTATGAAGAAAAGATAATGAGGGGAGGATTGGGGCTGGTCTCTGGAAGGAGATAACATGGGTCAGAGATCTGAATGAGATACTGTTAGTATCTATAGGCCCAGGTGACAGGAGCTGGGGGCGGGTGGGGGGGAGTGGGATAGGGGTGGAGGTAGAATGTGAGTCAAAATGAAGGTCATTGCGTGAGGCCAGAGGAGAGGCCACTGGGGAGAGGGAGGGAGAGTGAATCCTATCCCGAGTAACTTCTACAGTCAAGGAAGGCCCCAGGAAGGAGCATGGGTTTGATTATCGATGCAATGGGGATGCATCTCTTTGACCCCTTTCTCACCTTTCTCTCTGGGCGAGCTGCAGACGGCTGCCTGCACCTGCCTACCACTTCTGGTCTTGAGGGCATTCTCAAAGCCAGTGGCTTCCACTCCCCAAGGCATTTAAATTTAAATATATATATATCCCAAAACTGCATCCCGCATCTCAGGTGCAAGCAACATTATGACAAGAGACAAAGGAAAAGCAATCACTTCCCCAATCTCTACCGTAACTAGCAAGACGCTTCTCAGATTTCCAGCTCTTGCCAATAGGCACACTTCCTATACCTCTCATTAGGTGAAAATGACCTCTGGTGTGGAGCGAAATATCGTTTACAGTGAATACTTTCCGCCCCCCCTCCCCCCCCCATCTGTCCTACTTTCTCCAGCCCACCGACTCACTGGAACGAACACGGCCCGGCATTGTAGGAATTCTTTTAAGTTGCACGGTCTCAAATAATCAACGTAACAACACTGTGAGGTAAGTGCTATGATTCTTCTCACTTTACAGAGGACAAAACCAGGAGGCTCCGAGAGATTCCATACATTGCCGAGGACCGTGCCAATTGTCACCAGTAGTGAGTGACACAGCCAGGATTCAAATCCCAAAGCCACTGTGCTCTGGACCCTCGTTTTGACACCCCGGACCCCCTGCTGCTCCGTCATCTATAAGGAAACTTCATCAAACCAGGTTCTTTCAAAAAGAACATGGCTTCTGCCTTAGTTGGGCTGAGAAAGGCACTGTCATGGGGTCATCTGCATCTTTATCTCACACACGGACTGTAAACAATGCCGATCATTAGATGCATATAGTTTGGTCAATAAACACCTAAATGTTTATCAGCGTCTTTCAAATACCTGATCTCACTTGATACTCAGACACTCACCCTGAGGCTAGGGCTCGGGGGGAGAGAAGACAGGAATGGAGTAACCACCCAAGGTCATGGGTGTTAGATGGTACGTGACTGAAGCCACGTGCCTGGACCCCAAAGCGCTGGCTATTTCCTCAAACCTGGGCCTGGAAGAGCAGTCCAGCGTGAAAGCAGCCTCACTCCGGACGGGCTGGACGGGACATTCAGAGCCCCACCTGAGATCTGGGGCTCTGAAATGGCCGCAGGAGTCTTCTGCTTGCCAGGCCAGGAAGAGGAAAGTGGGTAGGGGATGGCGGTGGCTGGCGCTGCGGGCAGATGCTCAAGTTCTCTTTGCCTTGTCAGTGGACTTCCTGGCGCTGTCTGTCACCACGGAGACAGGTGGGGCTTGGTGTTCTCCAGTTGCTCCCGCATAAAGGGTTATGTGCTGGGCTCTGGAGTTGCTTCAACACCTGCCCCACCCAGACTCTTGCCTTTTATCTTGATTTGCCATTTCGTGTACCCCTGTCTCCCAAGGAGTCCTGTGAAATAATGCAGGCATCTCGTGCCCAAAGTGACCCAGTTGGGTCAAGGCAAAGGTAACGCAAAACATCAACACTCCCTGCAAAAACACCTCTGCTCCCCAATAGTTTAGGGCTCACAAGGGCTTTCACATCTATTATCCCAATTATTCCCAGGCAGGCAGGCAGGCAGGCAGGCAGGCAGACTTGCTGTTGTTTGTGCCCAATGTATAGATGAGGAAACGAAGTCCCAGAGAGTACACAGAGCTAGTAAGTGCTACTGTCAGGACTAGAGTCCAGTTTGTCCCAGGTGAATCCAAGCTTTGTCCATGCATTTTCCACCACATGATGCCTTTCTCTTTTTATTTTCTAAAAAAAAAAAAAAGATATGAAACGCCCAGCAGCCTTGAAATGGTTTCTTTACTGCCGTCCTCCCCTCCTCCCTCCCAGGATAATGCACCTGATAGATCTGTTCCCCAGGCAGCCTCTGAGCATCTGGCAAATGGTAGGATCTCTCCCCATGGCAGCTGGAAGCCAGCGAGTGAAATATTGACCAAGTTATTGACATAATGGCTCCCCAATGTTTGTGTAGGTATCAGGCAGTTAAAGATTGCTTTTTAACACTCTCCTTTAAAAATGAAAATAAATGGGACAATAAGCCCCAAATGGCCTTCATAGAACGTCCAGGACAATCGATACTGGAGTAGGGTTAAGTGTCAAGTCCGGGGAGGGAACCCAGGGGGAGACACATTCCGGCTATCTGGACACATGACGGGGCTGAGGGGCCTGCGGGCAGGGCCTTTGAGAACCGGGATGAGGGGCTTGGGTAGGGGTGAGGCGGGAGCAGTTAGGGAGCTCGTGGATGGAAAGGCCACTGACTCCAGGGGGATGATCTCAGGGGGTTCAGAGCAGGAACTCTAACTGTGGACACAGTGACCCCAGGGTGTCACTGTCTTCGCTGCACGTCCACGAGGTCGTCCTCTATCTAAGGGGTGAACTATCACCTAACCAAGCAGGGATGGGACCAGAGATATGCAAATACAAAGGAGATGGAGCAGCTGAGCAGAGCCATATCTAAAGAAGGATTGTGTCTCCCGAAAGGCAGCCAGGGCATTTCTGGAATCTGGGAAAACGGGAACTGCCGAGGCCGATGAGGCCTCAGCATGGAACGTGGAGCCTTTCTCTATCAGGGTCCGCGGAGACCGAGGCTCCAGGACGCATGAGCACACACCTGCCGCGTGTTCAGGCGCTGTGCTGGGCCCCGCCATGCTCATCCAGCAGGTCTGTCTGTCTAGAGGTCCCTAGCTGAGGCCAGGGACCTCCGGAGCGCGTGGGGGCTGGGGAAGAAGTGTTAGACACGACGATGAAGTGAGCAGTGGCTGTGAGCAAGGAGGGGGTGGGCATTCTGACTAACAATTGTGTTCGGCCAACACAAGACCCTGGTGACCTCGGTCAGCAGCGGAATGGGCGTGGGGCCAGCTGTGGGCTGTGCAGGACGGGAGAGGAAGAGAGCTGAGCCAGCTACAGTGAGAGCGAAGGTAATAGCTGGAGGGGGGTGGGTGGGTGGGGGTTGCAATGAAAGACGTCTACCTTGACACATTCATTTTGTAGGGAGAGGGATGCGAGCACCTTTGCGTGTGGAAGGGAAGCGCTGGTGGAAAAGAACGGACTAAAGATACTGCAGAGAGAGAGAGAGAGAGAGAGAGAGAGAGAGAGAGAGAGAGAGAGAGAACCCTTGACAGTGTGCTGCCCTAGAAATGGGTGGGGAGGCTCATGGGGAAGAGGCGAGGCCAGAAGCTTCTCTGCAGGCCAGTATGGGGCAGGCCCAGCTGCTGGTGTGAGGAGGGGGTGGACGTTTGGGCGGGCTGTTGAGAGAAATTGGGGGGCGGGGGAGGGGACCCTCACCAGGGCTCAAGGCAAAGGCTGCTCAGATGATGTTTCAGATGCAGCACGACCCTCTGCCACGGCCCCCAGGGCAGCTGGGAGGGCCAGGCAGGGCTTCTAAAGGACGCATGTCTCCCTGCCTTCAATGATGCAACCACGAGCAACAGTCACCGAATCCTGTTTCATGTAAAAATGAAAGTGATATTAGAAACAGCCATTATGAAATCTAGGCATCATTCTTTCCCCGAGAGTCACCCAGCACGGGGCCTTGCCAGCCCGGTGCCTCTATCTCCCCACCCTCACGGTGGCAACTGACTGAGGGTCCAGGGCCCAGGCCGGGACCTCACAGCTGCACACAGGTTTTGAGAGGAAAGGGAAGCGGGGTGCGGACACGCAGTCCTAGTGCCAGACGGTGGGGAGCCCAGAAGGACCCCATTTCCAAGAACTCTGGTCATGGAAGTGGGAGCCGGTGGGCCCTTCTTTAAGCAAACTCTTCGGCTGTAAATGAATTCTTCCGGGGCAAATTCTTCTTTTGCTTAGTAATTGCCAGCAGCTCCTCTGGATACCCACGTTCCTGGTGCGTTACATTAGCATTTTATGGCAGCACAGACAATTCCAGGAACACGTGAGGCCTATGAATGAGCCACTTCCCTTGGGTAGCAGCACGAGATCTGAGTTGGAGGTGGAGGGGGGGTGGACCCGTGCCTGAAGATGTTGGGGAGGCATTTTCCTGAAGCTGGGTCTCTCCTCTGCAGCAAGGCCCCCTGTGCTCTCTCTCCCCCACGAGTGGAAGGGGACCAGATGCCCAGACGGTCCCAGCTTATGAAATGAGAGGAACACAGTCTCGGAGCAGAGCCTGTTGGTGACAGCAACTTAGACATGGCAGCTGCAGGGCCTGGCTGTTCTAGTAAAGTCGTATGTGTTATCTAGACTGGACTTGTGAGGGCCATGGCCATGTGTGAAAAGTCAAACATTCAGCCGTGGACTTGCAAATGCCCCTCTGGGACCAGCAGTGGGGGCGAGGGGAGGACCGAAGGCCAGGGTCCCAGCCCCACCACGTCTCACGGTGTGGCTCTGGGCCATCGTTGCTCTCTGAGCCTTAGTTTCCTCATCGGAGAACCATCGTGACATCCAGATCTCTGGGCTGCTGAGCTGACTTTTTAAAAATAATATGTTTTTATTGATTTCAGAGAGGAAAGGAGAAGAAGAGAGAGCCAGAACATCAATATTGATGGCTGCCTCCTGCATGCCCCCTACTGGGGCTCCAGTGGGCAACCCAGGCTTGTGTCCTGAAGGGGGATTGAACCATGAACCTTCCTGGTTCATGGGCTGAGCTGACTTTTGAGAGGGCCAACTGCTGGCTGAAGAGGAAAGAAAGGCTGTGAGGGCAGAGGGAACAGCCTAAGGACAGGGAACAGCATGGTGTTTGGAGAACTTGTGAGAAAATCTATGGGGCCAGGGCCTTGAATGGCCTAATCAATCCTACAGAGTCCTCCCTAGGTGTGAGGCCGAGTCCTTTCTGTTCCCTGTCATTGTCAGGCTGTCCCGTCCCGGGGTGGTGATTGAGAGGAGTGGGGACAGGAGGGCTTGGAGGTGTTTTTGAAACAGACCAGGGGCCTGGGAAGGGCAGAGTGCGGCTCCCAAACGCAATTGCTTCAGGTCTGAAATATGAAAGAGAGCAGAGGAGAGGAGAGGAGAGCGGGCCGTGAGAACACGGTTTCAGTTGACTGGAAATGTTAGCTAAAAGGTTACTCTTGTAGAGACAGAAAGCAGTCCCATGGCTGGAGTCCAAACACAGTGGCTGCTTAGGTGTGGCCTTTCCTTCCGCGTGTCCTCTGGAGCTCAGCGCTCAGCCCCGGTCCGCCCACCCGCCCGCGGGCCAGGCCCCGCTGCCTTTGGGTCGCCTCCGTTCTGAAATATGCCCGACCCTGGTAAACTCGAACCCTCTACTTGTACCCAACGCATGTGTGTAATTATGCGCTTGGAATATGCCCACATATTCCCTTCTCACGGCTAAAACGCCATCTCATTCGTTCCGATGGCATGGGCAGAGGGTGTGTGGAGGTCCCCGCTGCACAGGGAGAGGAGTGGCGCAGGCGCTCTGGAACCAGGGTGCGGGCTGTATCATTTGATGCCCGCGGGCGGGCTGGGGTCTCTCAGCTGGAAGGCAGAGGAGTATTAGAAACTACCTTGCAGGCTTTTAGAGTTCAGTCATAGAACAGACAGATGTGGCTGGTACACTTGCAGGGAGGAGGGATTCATGATTGCATGAGGACTTCTGTGCTCTATACAACATGTGTGTATAAATTATTGATATTTTACAGAAAGGAAGGGAGAGAGATAGAGAGCTAGAAACGTCGATGAGAGAGAAACATCGACCAGCTGCCTCTTGCACACTCCCCACTGCTTTCTGGAATGTGCCCGAAACCAAGGTACATGCCCTTGACCAGAATTGAACCCGGGACCTTTCAGTTCGCAGACCGACGCTCTACCACTGAGCCAAACCGGTTTTGGCGAGATATATATATATAGTGATCATAAATCATACACATATATATCCTCCCTTCTGTATAATTTCCCCTCCTCCCATTTTTTCAGTTCCAGATGGAGGAAGCAGTCTAAGGAATCAACAAGGTGAAAAAATAAAAGTCATGCTTAAATTTACTTTCCAAGTCTCATGTCCTGAAGACGTGACCAAGTTACAGAGGTAGTATCAAGCATTCAATCACATTTAAAGAAGTACAGCATGGTGATAAAGAACGTGAACTGTAGCATCAGACAGACCAAGCCCAAATTCCAACGTTTCCCAGCTGTGCTTAGCTGCTCTGAGCCTCAGCTTCTTAATCAGTGAGATGGGTATAATAATACAGGCTTTCTTGGTTACTAATATGCTGTTTTGCACAATGCTGGTAAGCCTGCAATACACTGGAGCTACTTACTCATCATCATATTTCACAAGCGTTTTATTGATTTAGAATTTCTATGAACTGGGTTTCTTTGGTGACCTTGAAGGCTGATGTTTGTTCATGCCTTCATTTATTCAACAAATATGTGTGGAGTTCCTTCTGTACTAGTATGCCAGGCACTGTGCTACGCCCTGTGAAGTTTTGAATGAAAGAGTATTTGTAGGAGGTCACACTTCAAACATGAGTAAAGCACTAAGTCTGCTCTCAGAGCCCTTTGTCAGGTTTCAGGGGCTGTAAATAGGCAATTAATTTTGATCCCTCTATTAACTTTGGAAGACAAATGTGATTACATTTAAGAAAAGCGTTGGGTACTGGTATCTTCTTTTACCTCTCACTCCATAATTATGCTCAGCTTTTTTTTTTTTTTAAACAATATTTGAGGCGGCCTAAATAAAACCTAAGGAAGACAGACCAAGAGCCATAAAATATAATAATGTAATGGGGACATTAGTTGAGCCAGATACATACTATAAGACTATCTATTGCAATAATGTGCAAATCTGAGAACTGAGCTTCCTAATAGCCAAGGGGAAAAGGATGAGTTAAAGGTCATATGGAACAAAAAATAAAAGTGAACCAACTCATCAAGAGTCACTTTCTTTTTCCTTAAGTGGTAAACTCTAAGTGATTATGATGTAAAACTTTAAAGACCATTGAAATAAAAAGTACTCCCCCCCCCAAAAAAAAAACCAAAAAAACCCAAAACACCCATAACCATAGCAATAGGAGTGTTCTTTGTGTGGCTGTCTCCTGCACCAAGAAGTGACAGGTGTTGATACGTTTAGCTGAGGAAGGAAAGCATCCCAGTCACGTCGGGAGGCTTTCTGGTGCTGTGTGTGATATAGGAACTGCTTGAGGAGACTCCAGGGAAATAAAGTGTTTGCATTGTCTAAGATTGTTTCCTCTCAAGTATCAATTGTTTCAACCAGGGCGGGCAAGCAGAAAACTGTAGATCCAGTTACAGATTACATATCTTAATGTTGTTGAAATAGGCAAAAACATGGTAGAATAAAAACACTAAAAACCAAAAAAATAGGCCACCAATTTCTTCAATCTGTTGGTTGAAGAAACTTTCACCTTCTCCACTGTATGACTTTAATGGTACTTGATAGCAACTAGAAAATCTAAGACTTTCATTTGTTGTTTTATTTTTTTATAAGAAAGTGTAGTATTTGCTGTTTTTTAAAAATATATATTTTTCTTTTTTCCTTTATTTTCTAAAATGTATTTTTATGGATTTAAGAGAATAAGGGAGAGGGAGAGATAGAAACATCAATGATGAGAGAGAATCATTGATTGGCTATCTTCCACACGCCCCCCACGGAGGATCAAGCTTGCAACCTGGGCATGTGCCCTTGACCGGAATCAAACCTGGGACCCTTCAGTCAGCAGGCCAACACTTTATCCACTGAGCCAAACCAGCTAGGGCTTCATTTGTTCTTTATTATTATTATTTTTATAGTTCATTGTGTATAATGTGTCATTACAGTGGCTTTGATAATAAGGGGCCACTCTTGAAAATATCACGTTGAGCCCTAGCCGGTTTGGCTCAGTGGAGAGAGCATCGGTCTGCAGACTGAAGGGTTCCAGGTTTGATGCCAGTCAAGAGCACATGCCAGGGTTGTGAGCTCGATCCCCAGTGGGAGGCAGTTGATCAATGATTCTCATCATTGATATTTCTCTCTCTCTCCCTTCCTTTATGAAATTAATAATATATATATATATCTCAAGTTGATCTATAGGCACATGATCTCCCAGAAGCCTCGAGAATGTGCACCTAGAGATCAGCGACAAGAAGTTACATATAACATGCGGACATATGTGTCATACTCCAGCCTACATTTTACAGATTCCAATAGGACTTTCATGAACTCGCCACACTCCAGGAAGAATTGAATTAGTTATGGAAACTTGGACAATATTTTAAAAGATTAGGGTAAAAAGTTCCGAGAACTGTCTAGTTGATCAACATTGGCTTTCGGTAGTGAAATAATTTTGCCTTTATCCATCAATATTCATTCAGCAAGCATTACGGAGAACCTCCCATCTACTCTGTGCCAGGCTAGGAGGGGTTGTGGGCACGGACGCAATGGTAAGTCAGTCTGGTGGGAGGTGCGGGAGGGTGGTAGCGAGTGTTGTTGGATCCCAGAAGGAGAACGCCATCTGCTTGCATGTACTGGACAAGACATCCCAAAGGAAGGAAACTCAGGCTGAATCTTGAAGCACGAGTAAGAGTCCCAGGAAGGGACGAGAGGAAGGACATTCTGAGCCAGAGGAACAGCATGCGCCAAAGGGCTGCTCCAGGAAAGGGTGCGATGCAAGTAGGGAACAAGGAACAGTCCGTCTGGTATGAGCAGAGGGACCAGGGTGGTGAGCGAGGAGGCTGGGAGCTCCATCTTCAAAATGCATGGGTTTGGTGGGTGCTGGTGCTCCCATAGAAAAGGTGGTCCTCAGAACTCCAGTGCAGACATGAAGCCAATAAAATCTCCATGCACACCAGGCACCTTTTTCTAAGTCAGGTGTCATCCTCTTATATTCAGACGCTGGCCAACTGTCTCTTCTTGGCTGTTGGCTAAAGAACTTAAGTTTTTTTTTGTATCCAGGAAGGGTTAGCATGCCGTGGAAGCCAGATGAGAGGTTTGGCTAATTGTCTCTCTGGAAGCCAGAGATGATTACAGGAGCTGTGTTGTATAGTGATCCGTCATGGCAGAGAGCAGGTGAGGACAGACCCGAGGCAGAGAGGCCCATGGGATACCACTCCCATGTGTGGTAAGGTGACGAAGGCATGATAGGGGCAGTGGTTGAGAAGAAGGAGGGAACCGCCGAAACCGGTTTGGCTCAGTGGTAGAGCGTCGGTCTGCGGACTGAAAGGTCCCGGGTTCGATTCCGGTCAAGGGCATGTACATTGGTTGTGGGCACATCCCCAGTAGGGGGTGTGCAAGAGGCAGCTGGTCGATGTTTCTCTCTCATTGACGTTTCTAGCTCTCTATCTCTCTCCCTTCCTTTCTGTAAAGTATCAATAAAATATATTTAAAAAAAAAAAAAAAGGAGGGAACCGGGAGAAGCTACCAATTAGGGGGATGAAGGAACTGATAGATTTGAAGTTGGAAGTTATTTCTGGCTTAAACAAAGAGGTGGCTGGTGGTCCAGCTCTTTGAGAGAGGGGCATAGGGAGAACACAGACACATTTATTTTTGAACATGGCACTCGTAGGGCCCATCCAAATGGTGGTTAGATGTAAAGGATTAGAGCACAGGAGAGAAATAGGGGCTGAAGTCAAGGATGTGGGAATTATTAGCGAGAGGTTGGCCATGGGACCTCAGGGAGTGCCAATAAGAGAAGAGGCTGTGGGACAAAGTCCTGGGGAACACGGACATGTACTGCTGGCTAGAGGACACCCTGGAAATGGCAGGTCCACCCGCTACGTGACGTCAGGTGCAGGCCTGAACTCTCCGTGGCTTGGTTTCTTTATCTGTAAAGGAGATAATTGCAGCAAATATCTGAGCGTTACGTGGGAGATGAAATGAGTTACCTATAAAGTGCTTAGCAGAGGGTTTGCTCCTAGTCAGAGATCAGTGCGTGTTAGTAACTGTTTTTCTCATGTGGCTGCGTGAGCCGCAGCAGGAAGAACTCGGGGAGTGATGGGTCTGAGAACCAATGGAGGGCCTGGCTTTGAAATTCACCTCCACAGGCGGTGAGACCTGAGGCTAACTGATCTCACTTCTCTGGAGGTTCCCGAGCCTTGGCAAGATGGGGGCAATACCCTAGTCTTGTCCTTACCTGGGGTGACGTTGGAATTAACTAGGGCCCACTGGTGTTTTAATAGCAAGCTTCACAGTCCCACAGACCCACTCCGTGCCCAAATTCCTTAGGTAACCAAGGCATGGGGAGCTTTACAAACTCCAGGTGATTCTATTGTGCAGCTAGAGGAGAGCACCTCCTTAGAATGACTTGTGGAAGTCAAGGTGAAAGGGCTTGATCTTGAAACCTCATTTTTGTCCTGTGCTAGCTCTGAATTCTCCCTCCCTTTAACTTGGGGGGGGGGGGGAGTAAGTCTTGTATTAAAAAAAAAAATCCCCTTTCAGCACAGGCCATCAATCAAAGCAGACTCTTGTTGAAGCTTTATCTTTGGCTCCAAAGAAAGTCCAGCCACACCCTAATAATAATGGGCCAGTGGGGCTTTTTCTGGGCTAAGCAGCATGGGTCAGGTCATCAGAGAGGTCTCTCCAGCTCTGGCAGCTCTGGAAGGCTGGGATTTGACAAGACACTGAGCACCCTCTGCGTGGGAGGGACTTGGGGAGGACCTTGACCAGGGGACTAGTGCCACGCTCGGGTTTCCTAGGCGGGAGCAGTGCAACCTAGGGGGAGCGTGCTGTGGGATGAGGAGGTGGCAGCTGGTTTAGGACGTGTTGTGCGTGCAGACATTGCAAGTTGAAGCTCTGACACTGGGAGAGGGATTCTACCTTGTTGAGCAGCAGTTCCTGATCCTCTCCCTCTTCTCCCACCTATTTCTTCATTGTTGGCACTGGAGTCACGGAGACATTTTGGTTGGTCCCATTTTTATGTCTTGAGCTAACCTGAGTGGGCCTCTGTCCAACGAGGCCCTGCCAGCCAGCCAGGCACATGCATTCAAGGCTGGCATGGTCCTCAGGGATTCACCTGGAACTGCAGACTAGGATTTACTGAGGGCTTTGTGCTAATGGTTACTCGTCCACAAGCATATCTCACATTTGTTAGTGAGATCCCTGATGTTTTAATATCAAGCTTCACAGTCCTAATCTCACCAATTAGATTTCTGCTCTTACTGCCTTGAGACTCGGTTCCCATGTGCCTTTTATCAAGTTCATACAAGTCACTCCATCCATCCAACTACCCATTCAGAAAGCTACTCACCCACTCATTCACCTACTCTCACTGACCCATCTTTAGTCCATCTATCCATCCATCAATCCATGCATCCATCAGTTTTTTTAATCCATGCATCCATCCAACCATCCTTCACTTACTCTTCAACCAAGTTCAAGTTCCTAGTCTCCAAAAGGATTATTTAATATTCCTGCTATTATCCCATGAAGACAAAATTTACTCACTATAAAATTATTATTATTTTTTTCTGCAAAAAGCTTTATTGTGTCATTTGGTCTCATGCATGGAAGAGGGCTTTGGGGTGGTTAAAGAATGGCTAGCAGTTTCGGGGAGAGGCTCAGCTAACAGCCAGACATCAGGGGATGTAGAGGGGCCCCTCAAAGGCCTTGGGCTCCAAAAGCTCCTAGTCGTACTGGAGGGGGAGCCTTGAAAGATATACTAATCCAGCCCAGCCTGGGGGCCACAGCCTGCGGAGTTATCAGGTGGTCGCCCATCTTCCTGATGAGTGTCCCCTCCTCACCCTGGAAGTGGTTCTCAGGGAAGTCACAGAGATGAGGGTCTGCTCAGGAGAACATGGGACCTGTAGCTTCAAAAGGGTTTAGTTCAGGCTCCATGGCATCCTGAGTTTTCCCCATTTTATCTGGGAGGCCTCAGCCCATCCCTGGAAGAGAATGCAGCCACCACGCTGGTTTTTGCAACTTTAAGAGACCTCAGCGCCCTCAGCTTCTTCTCTGCCAACTCACAGAAGAGCAGCCCACACCCTCGAGAGCTACATCTCCTGCCTGAAATAGCAGCCCTGAGAGAGGTAGGTGTGGGAGGCCCGCAGGTGCAGGTTGGCCAGGCGATTGACCGCAGCCTCCACCTCGGTGCAATAATTGTGACGGATTTGGGAGCTCCTGGTTGTTCGGCAATAAGGAGCTAAGGTAGAAAAAAACGCGGTGTGTTGGCTGGTCCTGGAGGTGGTTGTGAAGGGGATGACTGGATAAGACACAGGAGAGTGTCAGGAGGCTGGAAAGAGGGGTGCCCTGGGGTCTGTTCTGTCCAAACATTGTTGAAGCAGGAGACAGGTCCGGGAGCAGAGAGGGCACTGCTTAGTTATTTTATTATTGTTATTAATTAATGGAATCATTAATGCCAAAAACGTGGAGGCTTTCTCAGTGGTTGTTATTGCTAGTCACTACTGAGGATATAGTAACTAGCCTAATTCGAGTCTTGAAGGTTGAGTAAGCATTGTCCAGGTGAAGAAAGTGCAGCAAGGAGTGCAGATGAGCCCTTCAGGCATAAGGAACAGCTGGTGCAAGGTCTTGTAGGTAAGGGAGGGAGTGTAGCTGATGGGGAACAGTGCCAGGGTGGCAGGGAGATGGGAGAGGCACGGAACCCCCAGCAGTCGAGCTGGAGAGATAAGCAAGACCCAGATGATGAAGGGTCTTGGTGTCATGCTATGATTTCTGGAGCTGCTGAAGGGGTTTTGCATTTGAAATGGGTTCTTGTGACTAAACCCAGAAGCAGTTGCCCTTCCAGGTTCTCCATGTTTAGTTAGTCGACAGTCTCAGAGTCACAACTTAGAGACGTAGCCCGGGAGCCATGCCATTGCTCTTTGTCCCCCACCTTACAGGGCCAGCCACCCCTTCTGCTCTGACTCATTCTCCTCCCCATATCTAATCACTTTTATCTGGAAGTTTCTAACACAAGTCTGAAAATCTAGTCAGAGTTCAAGTAAATGTTTGTTGAATGAATCACTAATTCCCGTTGAGTTTATGTGTGTGTGTAAATGGAAGGCCTCTGAATTTCTTTCCCTATCCCTGGCCTACTTTAAGTTAGATTGGTAGAAAGGGACTGGATCAGCAATTTAAAAACCAGGCTATAGGCCTGGCCCAGCTCTCTCACTGACCAGCTGCACCTCTTGGCCAAGTTTGCATGCACCGTTGGGCCTCTTTGAGATTGAAGTGGTAGCTCTGAGTTGCCTGGTGCCTGTGAGTTGTGACCAAGTCTATACCCGAGAAAGGACCTTGCTAACTGTAGAGAGTGGCGTCCTAGCTCCTTCCTTTGCTTACGCTGTTGTCATGTTGTATCTAGATAAAAGAAAATCTCCATCATGCCTACTATATCAGTCATGGTCTTTGCAGGACACCGATAGTACATTTGGGAGTGTTTAATAAAGTAACTTTTATACAGGGGAGGGTGGGGTTTGGGGACAAAAAACATTAGGGCAGTACTATGTGACTAAGAGCAGTGGGTATCTTGTCTACTCCCCCAGACCTGAAGGGTCAAAGGGAAGAAGACAAGGGATCAATATGCCAACCTCCCTCCCTGTCTCCTTCCATCTCATGTCAGTGCCTCCCATAGGCTGAACCCAAACAGAAACCAGGGTCAAGACTATCAGGGATGTAGTCCATCAAGGTCAGCCTGCTGGGATACAGAGCGAAGTGAAGAAGTAGGCAGAGTATTTCTGGGGCCCACATGGGAGGAGTCCTGCATGTCCACCCTTCCCACCTTTGTTGTATCTCCCCTCCACAGCTGTTCCCATTGCTCTAACTGTCCTGCCTCCTCACCCCTATATCTGACTCACTCCTGTTTGTCATCCAGCCTTTCACTCAGGCCTCATCTTCCCCAAGAAGCCTTCCTCAGGCCCCTTTCTCTCATGATATGGGTGACACAGTAAGGATTGTTTGCTCTGTGGAGATAGAAATTCTGTCTTCTTTCTCTCCCTTACTTCTCCCCAATCTCAGCACAGGACTTGTCAGGAGCAAACCCAAGACGAGCTTTGTAACCTTGAAGCACATGCTCAATAGGTTCCTCCTATTTTCTCCTACAAAACCTTCAATGGCTCCCCATGTTCCATGAGTCAGAGACATTCCAATCCCCTGTCTTTGCAATCTGAACTATTCCACCATCTGCTCTCACGCTCACCTGTCTGATCCCTAGCACCCACGCCGGCCAGCCTGCTGAGTTTGAGGATTCTTGTCTTCTGTTGCCATGTCTTGGGTTGTTTTGTGATTCATCCTAGTTGGGTTTGTTTTTAGAAGTTGGTATTTATTGGTGTACACATGATGTCGAGATTGCTTCAGCAACTCCGGCAACCTCTGCAAAGTTGTGAGAGAGTTGGAATGCATCACAAGGCAGTACTTACATACATTCTCTTGCCCCCCCAATCCAGACACACTTATCTCTCCCATCTCTGGGTTGATAAGGTACCTGTGATACTGGGAAGGGCAGGAAAGGTCTGTGGATTTATTGGTTCCTTCTTTCACTAATTGCAACCTTGAATGAGAAGCTTTGTTTTCCACCTTTTTTTGAGAAGAGGGCCATACTACCCTTTTTCTGGGAAATCCCATGAGCCTTTATTTGTGAATGGAGAAGCCTTAAGGCAATGTCAGTAGGTCAAATTCTGCCGAGTTCCACACTGCCATTCCTACTTTCACATCAAATGATAGTCGATGCAAATTTCTCACATATTATGATGCTTGCTCAGCATTGCTTGGAAACTAGACTCAGCATTAGATCATATTATTTAATGCATCAATGAAGAAGCCTATATGATTATACCACAAATTTGTTTTTTAATATTCTGATAATTGGGGAGTACACATTGACTTTTTTTGCAATGACATGCACTTTATTATATGCACGTAAACACATTATTTTGAGATGTCCAGAGACTGCCAAATATGTCCCCAGAGCACTAGTGCGAGCCCAAGAGCAAACCCACAACCTCAAAAGAATTCCGAATCAGATTCCAAGAACTATCCTCAGGGGAAACTGCCCCAGCCCCAGGCCACAGATTCCTGTTGTCTCCAGGTGCCCTAGGGCAGTGGTCGGCAAACTCATGAGTCAGCAGAGCCAAATATCAGCAGTGCAGTACAATTGAAATTTCTTTTGAGAACAAATTTTTTAAACTTAAACTTCTTATAATGCCACTTCTTCAAAATAGACTCGCCCAGGCCGTGGTATTTTGTGGAAGAGCCACACTCAAGGGGCCAAAGAACCACATGTGGCTCATGAGCCGCAGTTTGCCCACCACTGCCCCAGGACAATAGAGGAAGGGGCTTGAGAAGGGGAAACAGGGGAATGAAATGTGAAACAACACTCAGGAAGGCAAGGAGGGCTTTGGGGCTTAAATCCGAGCTCTGCCACGGGCAGGTGTAATCTATGACTTTAAACAAATTCCCTCTCCTTTCTGAGCCTCAGTCTGTCCACGTACCTGCACCACTGCTGATAGCGGTACAGCAGGTCCTCTAACCACGTCTTTTCATCGTAACGTTGATGAGATGCTATAGGGACTCAATCTTGTTGATATCAATTACTAGTCTACAGTAAAACGGGTTTCCTGATCATTGGTTTCGCCTACAGTCGCAGAGCTTCTTGAGGACATTAGATAAGGACTGAGTACTTATCTTGCAGGTTGTGATGGTGTTAATATATATATGTCTTCTACTAAGCTGACACACACAATAGGCACACAGTCATAAAAAAGAAGGCTGGGGCCCTAGCCGGTTTGGCTCAATGGATAGAGCGCCAGCCTTCGGACTGAAGGGTCCCAGGTTCGATTCTGGTTAAGGGCACATGTCCGGGTCGTGAGCTTGATCCCCAGTGGGGGACTTGCAGGAGGCAGCCGATCCATGATTTTCTCTCATCATGGATGTTTCTATCTCTCTCTCCCTCTTCCTTCCTCTCTGAAATCAATAAAATATATTTAAAGAAGAAGAAGAAGAAGGCTGGGGAACAAGCTTCGTGTCTCTGGGGAGGAGGACGGGGTGAGCAGCCTGCAGAGTGGGCCTCCACCTGCCCTTATGCAGGCGGCCTGGAGGCAGTCCCCACCCGTCTGATGGACGTTGGACCACCAGGAGTCCCGAGGCCGGCATGCGGGGTCTGAAAACCCAGGAAGTGTTCCTCGCTTGGGTGCCAGGCTTTAGTTCTTCAAAGGACCGTGGTGCCCTGAGGTGGTCAGACTTTGTGGGGCGTGAGGTTGGAATCAGTCTGCCTTTTCCCCACTTAAGGGAAAACAGGCCGTTAATGGGGCCGCCGTGGTTGGGCCTGGAATGCCTAGGCTGTGAGCGCACCTTGTCCTCAACTCACCTGGGCCTGCCTGTGGCCAAGGGCCCCAGCTGCCCACGTGGCAGGCTCGGCTGGGTTTTCATGAGGCTGGCATGGCGGGACGCACGGCAGGGACTGGGTGTGGGTGAGCGTGCACAGTGGGTCGGGGCTGATTTGCTGGGGTGGTCAAGGTCAGACTAGCACGAGGGTGTGGCAAGAGAGACCCCCGGGGGTACAGATTTTAAGGAGGCCTTCTCTCCCAGACTCCCTTGCACAACCTTGAAAATGAAGGTGTCCTTGAATTTCCCAGCAGACCCTGGGTCCTGAAGAGTGCTGGTGAGTCTCACAGGCCAGGTCTTCATACTGAAACCATCTGCAAAGCTTGTTAAAATGCAGAACTCCTCTGGAATCTCTGCAGGATTCCTTGGAATCTGTACATATCAATGCCCCTCAGGTCCTGGCCATGGGGCCATGCAGATCCCCTCAGTAATGTGGGGAGGAAACCAACCCCCCTCCCCAGATCTCTATGGTTTACACTTTTCCTCACACAAAAGTTATTTGATTTTCACAATGTCCACTCTTCAAAGAGAAAAAGCACATCACTGATTACGTGACAGCCAGAAGCAACACTATTCATTTGTTCACTCACTTTCATTTAGCAAATATGGATGAAATAGCTCCCGAGGCACCACAGAAAACTGCTGCCTAGTCAGGTATATACATGCACGTGTGCATATAGACTAGTTTTTTAAAAAAAATTATTGATTTTTTACAGAGAGGAAGGGAGAGGGATAGAGAGTTAGAAACATCGATGAGAAAGAATCATCGATCAGTTGCCTCTTGCACACCCCCTACTGGGGATGTGCCCGCAACCAAGGTACATGCCCTTGACCAGAATCGAACCTGAGACCCTTGAGTCCGCAGGCCGATGCTCTATCCACTGAGCCAAACCAGTTTCGGCCATATAGACTAGTTAACATCCGAGGGCTATGGAGTCAGAAGAAGGAGCAGTGAGGGTGTGTGTATGTGTGTGTGTGTGTGTGTGTGTGTGTGTGTGTGTGTTGGGAAAAGGTCCCAGAAAGCTTCCTGGGACTGGGTTTTAAAGATTGAGAGAGATTTCACCGTTTATAGAAAGGCATTCTTGCAGAGGGAGGGGTGCATCCCAAGTTGTGCTTTGTTGGGTTTGAGAATGTGGACTACCTGGGGGTTAGCTGAGAAGAGGCTGGGCAGGCAGCCTGGGATGAAATGGCTGAGTTTGGATGGCGTCCTTCAGGCCACAGGGAGCCACGGAAAGTGGCTGGACAGAAGAATGACACTTGTGGGTTAGCCCGGTGCTTCTCAAACACACTGTGCGAATCACCCGGGCATCCTGTGGAGATGCAGATTCGGACTCTGCAGGGTTTGGGGAGGGGCCTGGAATTCTGCATTTCTCACAAGGGCGCTGCCTGAGCTGCTGGTCCCTGGGTCCCACTCCAAGTAGGAAGATGTTAAGTGGTCGTATTTAAAACCAGTGTGGGCTGCCGGAGGGCGAGACTGGAGGCAGGAAAACATGAAAGCAGTTGCTGGGGAGTGGGGAGCTGGTGGCTCCACGAGGGTGTTGCTTCCGCAGTGAGCTTTAGGACTCAGAGCCCATCGGCCCTGGGTTATGGCGTCCTCCATGCGGGGTCAGAATCCAGCTTCGCTCAAGTGTCTGAAGAGGGCGAGTTTCGGGCAACTGACAACCTTGCTCTTGGGGGATCATCCTAATCTATTTTTTAAAAAAATATTTTTATTGATTTTGGAGAGGAAGGGAGGAGAAAAAGATAGAAACATCAACGATGAGAGAGAATCATTGATCAGCTGTCTCCTGCATGCCCCAAGCGGGGGATCGAGCCCACAACCTGGGCATATGCCCTGACCGGGAATTGAATCGTGACCTCCTGGTTCATAAGTCGATGCTCAACCACTGAGCCATGGAGGAATATCAATCCTAACTTATTGATATTCACTCCAGCACAGGCTTGGAACTGTTTTGCTAGCAGAAAAAGACTCTCTTCCATGCTGGGGAGCATAATACGACCAGAGGGGCAGGATCCTTAGACTGCGACCAGCTGTTTCAGTGGTTCCTGTTACTATTTGTGAAGTTCTCATTCTTGTCATCTGCTAGCAGAGGAGCGGTGGCAGTTGCCAGAGGTTTGAGGCACAAAAATCATGGGAGAATTTGCATTTGAGAAAATTCCATTCATTGACTTAATTAATTCTGGGAATTCAGAAAAGACCACCATGATCCTTCAGCCGTGAAAATGCTTGGGACGGCCTTGGAAATGCCAGAATTCTTGCAGGGCCAGCTTTTGGGAAGTCCTGAACTGTGCAGTTTTGTACCCTGACTATTTTTGCCTGTATTTAAAGTTTTTGAAATATTGAATGGTGCTATAGCAACACAAGGTGAACTTAATACAGGGAATGAACGTAATTAAATCCGGAGGGGCGGTGATAAATCTCGAAGTCATCACCCTGCCACACTCATCCTTACATGTCAATATTTCCTGTTGGGTTTTTTTTCCCCCCAGTCCTCATCATTATGCAGACTTATTATTATTATTTTTTAATGCAATGCAATTACATTCGATTCTGGTTTTTGCCTTTTCTGCCTGACATCGCAGCATAACTGTTTTTCCATGTTGTTATGCAGGCCTCATAACCACGTTGATGGGCTGTATAATTCCCTGGTTAGATGTAGGATAGCTCATTCCAGCCTGGCTATTGGCTGTTTAAGTCACATGGTGCTATTAAAAGCGGAATGAGCAACACTGTTAGTGGGAGTGTGAAACGGTACAAGCCTTTTGGGAAAGCAATTTGGCAACATGAACCACAGGCCTGAAAAATGTTCATTGCCTTCGAGCTAGTCATTCCACTTCTGGGAATCTCTCATAAGGAAATAATCTAAAGCGCAGAGCTGGATTTATGCATCTAGATAGAAACTTGAGGTAGAAGAGAGACAAATTTGAAACAAACCTAGATGTTCACACATAGGGGAAGCATTATGTGAATGGTGACATAGCTGTTCAATGGAATATTATACACCCATATAAAAGGTTTACGAAGAGTTTATAAATGGAAAATGCTTGCATTGTGATGAAAACAAGCAGGATGTAAGAGGATATTTATACGAAGATCTAGCTATGTAAAAATAGTTTACTGAGGATGTATAGAAAAAGCAGGCGCTGGGGAGTGGCGCCTGCTTTTTCTAACATTTCTACCACCAAAACGTTAATGGTGGTAGAAATAGGAGTGATTGTGCTTTTTCTTTCAGCTTTTCATGTCTTAAAAGAAAGTTAATTTTGTTCTGATAAAACAGTACCCCGTGTCCATTGAATAAAACTGGAAGAATTAAAGAAATATGTGATCTAGAAAGTTAACCCTTGTTCATTGCCCTCTTTGCATATATCTAAAACACATGTTTCCAAAATCAAGTTAGTGTGAGAATGTCAGACCAAACTATTTTTTGGAGCAGTTGTACACATTTCTCTTTTTCTTATAGAATTATTTTGCTTTTTGAATTAAAAAAGAAATACATGTATCCTAAGACAATGTAAGTTCTACATAATGTAATTTTTGGGTGGTCAGCATCATTGTATCTGGATTTTTCTTTATCAGAAAGGAAGCTGAGATCAGCTACCAGGGAAAATTAGCACGGGGTCTGCCCATGATCAGATGGGCATCACTATTGAGTTCTGAGTTTCCTGGATGCCTGGATGTGGAGTCAGTTTGTTGACCAGGTCCTTGATAGTCTAGATCAGTGGTCGGCAAACTCATTAGTCAACAAATTACAAGGATTGAAGTTTCTTTTGAGAGCCTAATTTTTTAAACTTAAACTCCTTCTGATGCCACTTCTTCAAAATAGACTCACCCAGGCCGTGGTATTTTGTGGAAGAGCCACACTCAGGGGGCCAAAGAGCCGCATGTGGCTCACAAGCCGCAGTTTGCCGACCATGGGTCTAGATAATTTATATTGATTCAAAATTATTCTTTATAAAAAAGTTAAAGTAGAAAACATCTACATTTTGGTATTTTTCAAATGTTCTGTCTGACCAAATATTTATAATAATTAGAACGATCTTTAAAGCATACAGGTACATAATGAGTTCTTCAAGAATGAATGGATTAAACAAATGATGGTAACTACATTCAGGAGAACACTATATAATTGTTAAAGATAAAATAGAGCTCCATGTTTATGGACATTGAAAATATGTCTGCAACATGTTAGCTACATGATAAAAAGTAAACTACAACATGCACACTATGACCCTGGTTTGTGACTATCATGCTCAATATGACACACACACACACACACAGAGAGACATACACACACACACTCTTAAATGATATTCTAGAAAGGAATTCAACACAATATTAATAATAGTTATCTTTAGGGAATAAGAATGTGGGCGATTTTAATTTTCTTTTCCTTTGATTGACTTCTCTAAATTTGTCAATGGAACACTCACTATGTAACTTAGAAAATAAATGTAAAAATTTGTGTAACTTCATTAAAGAAAAAAGGAGAGAAAAGGCAAGACTGGCTTTTGTATGGGAGGCGAGAAGCTGTTGAAAGAAATGTAACCCAATGTATTTTCATGACACGATTTTCCACTCAGGCCCTCAGGGCTCAGATACATGCTCCCATGAAAACCAAGCTGCTCACTGTTCCTCCCACCTGTCCCTTTCTCACCTCACCCATACTTCTCTGACTCTAGGCAAAGGCCTAGATGGAGCATCACTTCCTCCGGGGAGCCTTCTCAGATTTCTCCACCCCCACCAACATGTCAAGAGTATCTTGTGCAGGATTTTTAGAGCCATAGATCTGACTCCTTAAGTCTCTTATCACTCTAATGCTTGCATTATGGATATGAAAAGACTCTAAGATTTTATTATTTAAGATAGGAACATATTATTATTAACACTAGAGAGAGCTTCTTCATAAAAGGTAATAGGAGCTTTACATTTCTGCTTCTCCCATATCACACAGAGCCTAGCAAGGAGTAGGTGCACAGCAGAACTTTACTGAAGGACCAAAAGATTGGCACAGGGTCCTTTCTGCCTGGGGAGAGAGGATTGCAAAGAGACGAGCTTCACAAATAAACATGCACTAGCAAAATAAGGGAGACATGGAAGAACCTTCCTGAATGAGCCAGTGTGTGCCAGGGATTGCAATAGGCATTCAACTTCCCACAATCCTTTCAATAATCCACAAAATAGGTATTAGCCCTCATTTACAGATGAAGAAACTGAGGCTGAAGTTCGCACAGCCGGGGAGCCGGACCGACGGGGTTTAACCTGTGTCTGCTGTTTAAGTCACAGACTCCTGACCATTCCATGAGGCAGGAGAGGCGCCAGAGGAGTGACTCAGGAAATGGGGTCAAAGGTTTCCCTCTTCCGAAGCAAGAACCTTTCATGCCAGGTAGATAATACAGTTCCAATTTCACCTATGATCGTCTGCATATCTTCTGTGATGGATTCCGTGTGCCAGTACACAGGTAAAGGGTGTGGCTATTTTTTTTTTTATATTAACAGGATGTTTGGAACCTGTCTGTCCAATTAAGAGTTTAATTTCGCCTGGCTGGCGTGGCTCAGTGGCTGAGCATTGACCTATGAACCGGGAGGTCACAGATTTCTGGTCAACCTGGACTCGATTCTCCAATGTGGGGCATGCAGGGGGCAGCTGATCAATGATTCTCTCTCATCACTGATGTTTCTATCTCTCTCTCCCTCTCCCTTCCTCTCTGAAATCAATAAAAATAAAAATTTAAAAAAAGTTTAATTTCCCATTTATATTTCTCAGTCCGCATGCTGATGCCCATGCCTGACCAACGTAACACCTCCTCTGAACAATATGAGACAGATCAGGATGCTTTCCTACTAACAGGCTTTGAGAAATGACCTGCTCGTCTAGCTCTGGTCTTTCCTGAGCACAGCTGCTGAACTTCCCCGGGTTATATGCGGTGAGGGGCGGTTCAGAAGTGAGTGAGGCCAGCCAGAGGGGGTGGTGCATGAAAAGAACCACGTATCAAAAGAGCAGAACTCATTACTTTTCTTTTTATTTTAATGTTATTTTATTGTTTAAAGTATTACAAGTAGTAGTGCCTATGTCTCTTTTCCCCCCAATGACCTCCCCCTACCCCAGCTCCTCCACCACATCCCCCATATGCCCTTCCCTCACCCCCCAGTGTCTTGCGTCCATTAGGTATGCTTATATTCATGAGTCCTTCAGTTGATCTCTTCTTCTTTTTTTTTTTAATATGTTTTATTGATTTCTTACAGAGAGGAAGAGAGAGGGATAGAGAGTTAGAAACATCGATGAGAGAGAACCATCAATCAGCTGCCTCTTGCACACCTCCTACTGGGGATGTGCCCGCAACCAAGGTTTGTGCCCTTGACTGGAATCGAACCCGGGACCTTTCAGTCCCCAGGCAGATGCTCTATCCATTGAGCCAAACCAGTTTCGGCGGTTGATCTCTTCTTAACAACACTTACAGCCCTGGTCCATGTGGCTCAGTTAGTGGGTCCTGTGCACAGAAAGGTGACCAGTTCTATTCCCAGTCAGGGCACCAAAACAAAAACAACATTTACAGTCAATTTTAAAGTATTTTTTAAAATTATTATTGAAGTGTAATTAATATGTAACATCGTGTTAGTTTAAGGTGCACAACACAATGATGTGATATATGTATATACTGTGAAATGACCCCCTCAATACGTTGGGTTAACATCCATCCCCACACATGGTTACAATTTTGTTCCCTTGCGATGAGAACTTTTAAGGTCTACCCTCTTAGCAACCTTCAAATGTGCAATTCAGCGTTGTTCACTGTGGCCATCTTGTTGCACAATACATCTCACATCTGGAAGTTTGGACCTTTTGACTACCCTCATCCAGTTTCCCCACCGCAAGCATCAGTGTGTTCTCTGCTCCTGTGAGCCCAGTTTTTTAGATCCCACATACAAGTGAGATCCTTCTCTGACTTACTTCAGTTAGCATTATGCCTTCCAACTCTATCTGTGTTGTTGCAAGTGGCAAGATCTCCTTCTGTTTTATGGCTGTGATATTCCGTTGTGTCTTTGTGTGTACACGTGCCATATTTTCTTTATCCAGTTATCTGCCCATGGACGCTCGGGTGTTTCATGTTTTGGCCGTTGTCAATCAGGCTGCAGTGAAGCAGGGGTGCAGGTATCTTTTTGAGGTAGTGATTCTGTTTCCTTCAGGCAAACACCCAGAAACGGAATTGCCAGATGCAGTCTTTTTTAATTTAAAAAAATATATATATTTTATTGATTTTTTTACAGAGAGGAAGGGAGAGGAATAGAGAGTCAGAAACATCGATGAGAGAGAAACATCGATCAGCTGCCTCCTGCACACCTCCCACTGGGGATGTGCCCACAACCAAGGTACATGCCCTTAACCGGAATTGAACTTGGGACCCTTGAGTCCTCAGGCCGACACTCTACCCACTGAGCCAAACCGGTTTCGGCTAATTTTTTTTTTCAATAAATAAGTTTTATTGATTTTTAAAGAGAGAGGAAGGGAGAGATAGAAACATTAATGATGAGAGGGAATCATGGATAGGCTGCCTCCTGCACACCCCCTACTGGGGATCGAGCCCGTAACTTGGGCATGTGCCCTGACTTGGAATTAAACCAGTGACCTCTTGGCTCCTGGTTTGATGACCATACCAGCTGGGCATCGGTTTTCATCTTTTGCTGCAGTATGTCCTATAAAGTCACCGTGAAAACGGAGTTAGTGTTGTTCCCAAGGTAAATCCGGGGTTAGGTGCCCCGGAGCCTCTCTTCACAACCTTATCACCAACCGATCAGCACATAACTCTGTTGTGTGCATGTCTCTGTTTAGAGACACCTCATTTAATGCACACTGTGGATTCGTTAACATCGAGCTCCTAGCCCACGGCGCTATCACTCAGGCCTGAAGGAAGCTTATCCAACACATTTTCTCCGTGAGGCATATCGCCTCCTATGTGTGCTCAGGAATAATCACACTTCCGCCCTGTGCTTGGGGGCCATTTCAAGCAGTGAAATCAGCAACGAACAGCACAAAAGTGTGAAAAATCTGGCACGAGCCGAAACAGGTTTGGCTCAGTAGTAGAGCGTCGGTCTGCAGACTGAAAGGTCCCCGGCTGGATTCCGGTCAAGGGCATGTGCATTGGTTGTGAGCACATCCCCGGTGGGGGGTGTGCAGGAGGCTGCTGGTCGATGTTTGTCTCTCATCGACGTTTCTAGCTCTCTATCCCTCTTCCTTCCTCTCTGTAAAATATCAATTGAAAAAAAAAAAGAAAGAAAAACCTGGCAGGAAGCAGACTGTGAAAAAGGATGCTGGTCTACAGTATGTGAGATGAAGAAGGCAGAGCGTGGCCTGTCCAGCCTTGGCTGGGCATGTGTGTACGAGTTTGCTCAGACTGCCCCAAAGCACCACAGACAGGGGTGAATTTCCTCCCAGTCTGGAGGCCGGGAGTCTGAGATCAAGGTGCCAGCAGGGCTGGTTTCTCTTGAGGTCCCTCTCTGTGGTTTGGTCACTTTTCTCCCAGTGTCCTCACGTGGTCTTGCCACCTGTCTCTCTGTGTCCTATTCTCCTCTTCCTGTAAGCACCCCCGTCAGCTAAGGGCCCGCCCTAGTGGCCTTATTTTAACTTAATCACCCCCTGTAAAGGCCTGATCTCCAGAGTCTCATTCTGGGGTCCTGGGGTTGGACTTCAACATATAAAATTTTGAGTGGGCACAAATCTGTGCGTGTCTGTGAATGACCTAAAAAAAACCCAAAACACACATACACACAACACAAAATGCTGTGAGTGTTGATTTTCGGGTTACAAATACATTGTAGCTGGTTGGCAAATTCATAAATAAGAAATAATGAGGATTGACGGTAATTGCATCAGTGACAACTGTGGAATCAGACCTCTGGGGGGGCTGTTGAATTTTTTGATACTTGGTCTAAGGTAAACATCCAACTCTAAGAAGATAACTTTCCTCCCCACTCCCTAGCCTTGGACCCGGATACACGGTCTGGGCCACTACGAGGAGAGGGGCAGGAGCTTTCTCTCTCACCCGCAGTAGCCTCCTCCCCGGCCCTCTTTCTGGGATTCTTCTCTTCGAGTGAAATCCTATTTAGTGTAAAGACAAGGAAAACAATCGTGCTTGTAAAGTTCCTGGCCTCACCCAAAACATTATAAAGTGAGCTATAAATCCTGGGAACACAATGTCTGCTCACTCTGAAGCTTTCTAGAAAATCTAAGCCAGACAACCGGAGGGGCTGGGGCAAGGAAGAGAATTTCTCACCCTCCTCCGGTGAGTGGGTGGGCACGGCAGTAATGACTGGAATTAAGGAGATGGAATTGCAAGAAGTTCTCTGGCTGCCTGGGGTCAGCATCAGAACCAGGGACTTCAGAACCCTCCCCTCCCCCAACCGGTCCTCCTTTCTCAACTTTTGAGTTGGAACGAACGGAATCAGTCCCAGACGCTGATAGTAAGACATCTACATTTGAGATGATCAATACGTCTTTCTAGGCCTCGAGGCATTTGTGAATTCTTTTACTTTAAAAAAAAATAATATGCTTTAAAAAAAATCGATTTCAGAGAGAGGAAGTGAGAGGGAGAGAGAGATAGAAACATCAGTGATGAGAGAGATTGGGTGCCTCCTGCATGCCCCACAGTGGGAACAGAACCTGCAACCCAGGCATGTGTCCTGATTGAGAACTGGTGACCTCCTGGTTCATAGACCGATGCTCAACCATTGAACCACACAGGCCAGGCTCCTTTACTTTTCTATCATTTCCTGAGTGTCTACTACAGGTGACTCTTGAACAATGTGGGGGTAAGGGGCACTCCCCACTCCTCACCCCCATGCAGTTGAAAATCCACCTATAACTTTTTTTTAAAGTATATTTTTATTGATTTCAGAGAGGAAGGGAGAGGGAGATAGAGATAGAAACATCAATGATGAGAAGGAATCATTGATTGGCTGCCTCCTGCATGCCCCCTACTGGGAATTGAGCCCACAACCTGGGCAGGTGCCCTTGATCAGAATCGAACCCGGGACCCTTCAGTCAGCAGGCCATTGCTCTATCCATTGAGCCAAATTGGCTAGGGCCCACCTATAACTTTTGACTTCCCTACAACTTAACCACACTCAGCCTTTTGCATCCCTGGATCCAGCCAACCACGGGTCAAAAACAGTATTTTCCATCTCCGGTTGGGAATCTGCAGTTGGGAATGTGAAAATATTATTTCCAATGCGTGGTTGGTTGAATCTGCCAATGCAAAACCCAGGATAGGAAGCACTGACGGTATCTATAGGGGAAAAAAAAAAAATCCGAGTTGAAGTGGACCTTGCAGTTCAAGCTCCCGTTGTTCCAGAGGCAGCTGTGTATGCAAGAAGCGATTGGGCCCCACGGTGAGTGAGCCCCGGCCCCCCACGGCGGGGTTCTGACCGCCGAGAGAGCGCCGCCCCACACAGCGACACATGTGTGAGCCACACAGGCCACGTCACGTGTCTAGCGGTCACGGCAGAGGACGGAAACAGGTGAAATTAATTTGACATGTTTATTTAATCCAGTACATGCAACACACTGTCCTGTCCACATGTAGTCAGTACGGAAACTACTCATGAGACATTTTACATTTAAAATATATATTTTATTGATTTTTTACAGAGAAGAAGGGAGAGGGATAGAGAGCTAGAAACATCGATGAGAGAGAATCATCGACCAGCTGCCTCTTGCACAACCCCTGCTGGGGATGTGCCCGCAACCAAGGTACATGCCATTGCCCAGAATCGAACCTGGGACCTTTCAGTCCGCAGGCCGACACTCTATCCACTGAGCCAAACGGGTTTCGGCCAATTTTACGTTCTTTTATTAGTATGTATTACATGTTTTGAGACCCCGGTGTGGGTTTGACGCTTCCCCCCCAGCATTGCTCAGTCTGTGTTAGCCCCCTTGCTAGTGGTCCGTAGCCACAGTGGCTAGTGACTGCCCTATGGGTGGCACATGTCAGCGGGAGATGCTTCTTAATGCATTCGGACCACCAGGAGACGCTGGCCCCAATGGAAGCCTGCGCTCTGTACTCTGGGGGCTCTGGGGACGGAGCAATGGACTACTTTGTTTGGGAATTGCTTCGGAAGGCAATTCCCCGAGGAGGGGACTTTTGAGTTGGGACTTAAATGCACCCAGAAGGAAAAGACGTTTTTGGCAAAGGCAGGGAGGAGCCTTTTTTGGGGGGCTAGTAAGAGGGGGAGGCCCTATTCCCTGAGCCGGTGTGGTCCGGTTGGTCTTCAGGCTGGCTCGAGTTTTGCAGTGGGCCTGGAGTTCCAGGAGGGACCATGGTCAACTTTCAGTCCTGCTGAGTGTGCTCAGGGCTGTGTGTTTACACCTGAGCCGGCCAACCCCTGCCTTCTGGCTGCTCATCTTTAAACCAATGCTGCTCACACTCGAGCGTCACACGACGGTGCCCAATGCAATGTGTTGACTGCATGAATGAGATTAACGAACGGGGATGGATTAAATCAGGGGAGGCTTCTTGGAGGAGGCCGATCTCCTAGGCGGCTGCAGGGCCTTGCTGGGCTGTGGCTGGGAAGATGATTTTCCCCTTGTCTCTCCTTTTCCCCATCTTTTCTCTTCCTCTTCTCTTTATACAGTGCCCACAAATAGGGTTTCTCAGGGCCCTTGGATGGAGCCCTAGAACTGGCTCTCGGCATCTGGGTCGCTGGGACCTTAGCGAAGGGCCAAAGGACAGGAACCGGGGGGTGGTCGGGCAAGACACGGGGCAAAGCTGGTCACCGCTGGTGGCACGTAGCTCCACACCTGGTTCTGACCCCAGGCAGAGCATTCCCCTCTCGGCGCCTCTGTTTCCACATCCCCATCAGGGAGCACATACTCCCTGCAGGCCGTTCTTACTTTTCTCCCACTGCCTCAACTTCCTAACCTCCTCCCAGGAAATAATTGAGCCACCGCGAGCGGCCGGGCCAAATCAGATGAATGCCACGGAACATGCTTCATCTGAAGGGAAGTGCCTGCCTCCACAGGGCTGCACGGACTGCGCTCACCTCCACCGAGAGCAGAGACACAAATGACGCCCGAAGAAGGAAAAACATACTTTCCGAGTTCCCTTGGCCGCGGGAGCCTTTCAGGAGACCCAATTACAGTAAATCTAAAAATAAGGCCCGGGGAGGAGCCGTGTGCTTTCCCCTTAAAGGCACAAGGCGTTTCTCTTTCCCACCTGGCTAGGGAACAATATAATTCCACAGGCACATTTTGCTTCGTTTGGTTCGAGTAAGGATCCAGAAAAGCTCAGGGGGGGGGGGGGGGGGGGAGAGTTCCTGAGATTGTAGCTTGTTTCTAGAAGATCAAACCAGGGAAAGTTATTTTTATACCTAGTGGTTTCTCTTTCTCCCCCCGCACCCCCCCCCCTCCTTCTCCTTTTAACTGCCTGGTATTTATCCTCACAATTAAGGGGTTTGTCTTGTTAAACAAAGTATTTTTTTCTTTCCTTCATTATAAAAGAAATACATGTTCATTGTAGAAAATTAGAAACTACTAAAAAAAAAAAAGGGGGGGAGGAAAAAAAAAGATCTGTCATTCAAAGATAACCATGGTTAATTCTTGGATATTCTTTCTTTTGGTCTTTTTTCCTTTGCTTCTTTAAAAGTTAAGTCCATAAGAAACATAGAGTTTTTTTTTTTTTTTTTGGGGGGGGGGATTAATTCTCACCTGAGGATATTTTTTCCATTGATTTTTAGAGAGAGTGCAAGGGAAGGGGAGAGACAGACAGAGAGAGAAAAACATTGATGTGAGAGAGACACATTGACTGGTTGCCTCCCGCACGCGCCCTGACCAGGCCTGGGGATTGAGCCTGCAACCAAGGTATGTGCCCTTGGCTAGAACTGAACCAGGGACCCTTCATTCTGCAGGCTGAAACTCTATCCACGAGCCAAACCAGCTAGGGCAGTGGTCGGCAAACTCATTAGTCAACAGAGCCAAATATCAACAGGACAAAGATTGAACTTTATGTTGAGAGCCAAATTTTTCAAACTTAAATTTCTTCTAACGCCACTTCTTCAAAATAGACTCGCCCAGGCCATGGTATTTTGTGGAAAAGCCACACTCAAGGGGCCAAAGAGCCACATGTGGCTCGAGAGCCGCAGTTTGCTGACCACGGGGCTAGAGGGTTACACATAGCTTTGTATCCCACAGTTGCAGTGAAATATTTCCAACACATGGCAGAATACACTGCATGCCCCTTCCCCCTTCCAGAAGTAAGTCCCCCCCCCAAAAAAAATAATTCCACTGCTTCTCCCTCCCCGTCAGTTTTGCACATATTTTGGTGTTGCTAAATAATAGATTGTGCAATTTTGCATGTTTTTGAGCTTTAGATAAATGCCAGCATAGTGTCTAGTTCGGGGGGGAAAGAGGGCAAGAAATCGTATGGGAACTTGTTACCAGGTACCTGGGTGGATCACCCCAGATTCAAGTGATCCCGGTGTACTGTGTAGACCCGGGAACTAGTATCCTTCCCTTTGCGAGTTAAGACATAAAAAAAGGTTGATTCCTCCTAAGTTTGTGATATTCAACCACGATGATCTGTATATTTGTAGTTCATTCATTTTACTGCTGTGTAGCGTTTCATGATGTGAGTATATCACAAGTTCAGTAGGTATCCGTTATCCTGTGGAGAGACATTTGGGTTGTTTCTGATGTCTGGCTATTTCAGACCCTGCTTTTATGGGCATTCTTAGACATGCTTCTGGCTCACATGTCACAGGGGATGTGCATCCTCAAAGGTCTGAGAAAACGGCAAATTGTGTTCCTCAATGATCACACAGATGATTTAAATTCCTCTGGAAAGTGCATAAGGGTTCCTGTTGCTCCAGATCCTGGGCAATGCTGGGTATTGTCAGACTTTTCCAATTTTGCCATTCTGGATATCACACTGTGATTTTAATAGAATTTTCTAGATTTCGCATCAGGTTGACTGCTCTTAATTTTTTATTTTATTTTTGCCATTCAAGTTTTTTTTTAGAAATCTATTAATATCCTTTGGTCATTTTTCTGTTAGTTTGTCTATCTGCTATCTATCTATCTATCTATCTATCTATCTATCTATCTATCTATCTATGTGGCTTACTCAGGAAGTCCTTTCCTACATGGAAGTCATCAATACATTCTATATATTTTAAAAAAATTAAACTTTTGCTTTTCATATTAAGTACCAAAATACCTGAAACTTATTTTTTTATTTGGGTGAAGTAGGAATAAAAGTTTGTTGTTTTAAAAAAAATATATTTTATTGATATTTTACAGAGAGGAAGAGAGAGGGATAGAGAGTTAGAAACATCGATGAGAGAGAATCATCGATCAGCTGCCTCTTGCACACACCCTGCTGTGGATGTGCCAGCAACCAAGGTACATGTCCTTGACCGGAATCAAACCTGGGACCTTTCAGTCCGCAGGCCGACTTCTCTATCCACTGAGCCAAACCGGTTTCAGAAGGAATAAAAGTTTTACTGTATCTTCCATCTGAAAAGCTGATTGTTCCATTCCTACTTATTGAATCGGCTGTCTTCATCAACTGACCTGTCACCTGTCACCAAGCTCTTTCCTATTTTAGGCATCGCTAATGGCTTAGGTATGTCTTGGGGCTCAATTCTCTTCCAATTGGCATATATGTCTCCCCACATATCAAAAATACCCTATCTTAACTTTTATAATTTTATATTAGGTTCTGATATAAAAATTTTAAATTAGGTTCTGAAAGGTAGGTTTTGTTTTATACTATTTGTTATTCATCAACACGGTCCGAATTACCCTTGCCCTCTGCTCTTGCTCATGCGTTTCAGATGAGATGTGGGAACTCCCGTGGAGCCCTGCTGCTAGGGTTGTTGCAGTCGTGCTGCGTCTGCACATCCGTTTGGGACACTTGACATCTGCACATTGAAACTTCCTGTTCATGAGTGCAGCCCCGCTCCTCCCGTTTAAGTCTTTTAAAGCGTCATCTAAGAAGTTAGATAGCTTTTTTTTTTTTTCTAGAAAGCTCTTGCATATGTTGCATTCAAGCTATTTTTCTTACCACAATGAATCGCATTTTAAAACTGCATTTTTTAAGTGATAGTTGTTAGGTTATAAAAATGTAATTATGTTTGGTTTACTGATAATTTTACTGATTTTCTTTAAAAATTTTTTTTCCTTTTTACTGAATTTATTGGGGTGACATTATTTAATAAAATTATATAGGCTTCAGGAGTACAAATCTATAACATATCATCTGAATATTGTACTGTGTGTTCACCATACCAAGTTAATTTTCTTATTCTTATAATTTGTAGTTTCTATTGGCGTTTTTTGTAGATAATCATGTAACTTAAGAAGAAAAATAATTATATATGTATTTATATTTGTATTGTCTAACTGCATAAGATAGGACCTCTAAAATTTTTTTTTAAACCAGGATAGCAACTTTTATGCCGAGTATAAAAAAATTCTTCAAATGATTTGCCATTAAGTATGATATTTACTTTGGATTTTTGTAAATTTTCTTTTGTTAAATTGAGGAAGTTTGTTTTTATTTCTAGTTTGCTAAGTTTTTTAAAAGCACTTATTAGTGTTGAAGTTTTAAAGAGCTTTTTGTATGTCTATGCATACTCTCTAGTGATTTCTCACTTCAGTTTTTTACTTTTTAAAATCTGTTTTTATTAATTTTAGAAAGGAAGGGAGAGAGACAGAGAGATAGAAACATCAAGGATGAGAGAGAATCATTGATAGGCTGCCTCCTACATGCCTCACATTGGTGACAGAACCCACAACCTAGGCATGTGCCCTGACTGGGAATCGACCTGTGACCTCCTGGTTCATAGGTTGACTTTCAACCACTGAGTCACACTGGCTGGGTTTATCTTACTTTATACGTTACAATGACGAATAGTGAAAATAAATATCTAATTTAATTCAATGGCATTTCTTGAATAGACCAGATTTGGTCATGTGTGTTTTCTTTCTTCATAATTTCTGCATTTGACTTAGTATAATAAGAAATAGTATTTCTTATTCCAATATTATTTATTTGAGCCTTCTGTCATTTTCTTCTTGATCATTCTCCCCAAAAGTGTCTCAATTTTCTTAGACTTACAGAGAACCAACTTTTGAGTTTAAGTTATCTTTCTTTCTATCTTACTAGTTTCAACTGTAATTTTTATTTCTTTTAAAAAATATATATGCTTTTGCCCAGCCAGAATGGCTCACTAGTTGACCATCAACCTATGAACCAGAAGATCATGGTTCGATTCCAGTCAGGACATATGCCATGGTTTGAGAGCTTGATCCTCAGTGTGAGGTTTGCAGGAGGCAGCTGATCAATAATTCTCTCTTATCATTGATGTATCTATTTCTTTTTCTCCTCATTTCAATTACCAAAATACCTAAAACTGATTTTTATATGAGTGAAATAGGCATTAAAGTATTTATTATATTTTTCATATGAATAGCTGATTGTTCCATAAATACTTATTGAATATTTTGTCTTTATCAACTGACCTGTCATTTGTCACAAAGATCTTTTCTATCTTAGGCATCTAAGAAGAGGGAGATATAAATATCAATGATGAGAGAGAATCATTGCTCAGCTGCCAGAGAGGAAGGGAGAAGGAGAGGGAGATAGAAACATCACTGATGAGAGAGAATCAATCATTGATCGGCTGCCATGCCTCCTACTAGGAATTAAGGGATCAAGCCTGCAACACAGGCATGTGCCCTGACCAGGAATTGAATCATGATCTCCTGGTTTATAGGTTGATGCCCAATCAATGAGCCATATGGGCCGGGCTCATTTTAATTTCTTATGTCTACTCTCCTTCAGTTTATTCTGTGGTTATTCTCTAATTCCTTAATTTGGATATTTAGTCGGTGGTATTTCAATATTTCTCCTTTTCTCATCCAACCATTTAAGGCTACATTCCTCCTTGAGTGTTGACTTAGCTGTGTTTAGTACATTGTGATATGTTACATTTTCACTGACATTCAGTTCTATGTGTGTTGTAATTTACATTTTAATTCTTTCTTTGGTCTTTGGCTTATTTTAGAAGTATGCTCATAACTTTTCCAAACCATAAGATCCCTTCTGGTATCTTTTTGTTATTTATTTTCCCACTGCATTGCTTTGTGGTTAGAGCATATAGCATATACACTATGCTTCTGAATTTTGTTGGATTTGCTTTATGGTCTAGAAGACAAGTTTTCATGTATGAAGTGCAAACCATATGGGATATAATTTATATACATTATTTTGATTCCCCCAAACAAAGATTCTAAATACAAAACAATATGTGTTTAATAGATGAGGAAACTGAGGCTCAGAAAAGTTAAGTGGAGGAAGCAGGAGTTAATTCAGATTAGTTGAATTCAAAACAGTTTTTCTACTCATACAATAGCATAGTTTCTCATTTGGAAAATAAGATACAATACTCTTCATATTAGCAAAATATGAATTTAAGGGCTATCTGGGTATTTCTTCTCTTGATTTTAGTGTTGGCTCTTCCTTAATTTCCCCAACCATTCACCTACCTTCTGAGGCCGCCCCGGGCCAGGCTCTGGTTCTGGTTCTGGTTCTGGAGAAGTCCATGTTCAGGTCAGAGAGTGAAGAAAGCTTGAGTTGCCTTCCCCTACCATGACACTTAGCATTGTGGGATCATTTGTTCTTTCAGTGACATAGGAAAAAAAGTCTCTTAGAGAACACTCAGAGGAACATGTTGAATAAATAGAGCTGCTATTTCTGGGTGGGTTGTTGTGGTGACCATGCTGCAATCATTGTTGTGTATTTTAGGACCCTACCCTTTCCAAGTCTCCCCCGCTGCCTGCGGGTCCTAGGCACCCCCTGGTTTCCACCCTCAGCTTACTCTCGGGGAGCCTTACCGAAGTCCATCACTGTGGCTTCCGCACGGGTGCTGGCTCCCTCAGGCCTGTGTCTCTAGCCCCAGCCTCGATTCCATGTCCCGTCTTAACTGGCCCGCGCCTCTGTGCTGGGGACAGCATTTGCCCTTGGCCTTTGAGGGTGCAGGCCATGAAGGTCTCTGAGTCCAGGGCTGGAGGCAAAGGCTGCCTTCTCCTGCTCTCATGCTCCTTCAGACCCTTTCACACTCGCCTCTGTGCAGCCTCCTTCTCCCTCCCTTCCCTTCCCTTTGCTCTTCATTTCCAAGGCCAAGCACTTTCCCATACAGGAGGCCTCTCAAGTCATCTTCCTGAACCACCTTGTAAGAAAGCCATCCCTACCTCTACTTTGTAGATGGAGAGTCGGGGCCTAGAGAGGTGAACATTTCCTCAAGGTCTTGGTTGGGGACGTGAACTCAGGCCCACCTCTAAGTGGGTGCTCCTCCCCCCCCCCCCCCCCCCCCCCGATTCTGCAGTCTTGGAAGACTTAAGATTCTATTCCTGCCGCTACTCAACGGTGACCTTGGGCAAGTCAAAGGCCTTCTGTGGACCATATATGGTCCCTTCATCTTAAAACTGGACAGATGCGTCCCTACATTCTCTTTACATAGGAGGTTGGACACTTCAGAGCAAAAGAAAGCTCTTTTGAGAAGACAGGTGAACTTGGAAAGGCTGCCAGGTCAACTCAGAACCTTACACAGACTTGCTACTCAAACCGGGGTAACCTCCGAGAGCAGAGTCCCTCTGCGGATGCCTCTTTGGGTTTGCTGTCTGTTCGTGCCTGGGGCCTGGGATGCCGCTCCTGGGAGGCAGAGAAAGCAGCCCGTGCAAAGAGCTGAGGTGGAGAGAAAACAGAGCATTTGGGAGATGGCAGGGGCTTTTGTGGCTGGGCTAGGGCGGGTGGGGGTGTGGTGAGAATTGAGGCGGAGATACAAGCAGGGCGCCAGTTTCCTGAGCCACGCCGAGGATCGTGGCTTTTAATTCAAGGGCAGTGGGAGGGCAGTGAAGGCATGTAAAGCAATGATGGCGATGATGACAATAGCAGCCATCCTGCTGCTAATAGCTGATGTTTATTAAATGCTAGGCATTCTCCGTTAACTCACAATGCACACAACTATGAGGGGTAAATGCTATAATGGGTAAATACTATTATTATTATTATTATTATTATTATTTCATAGATGAAGACAATGAGAGATGTTAAGTCACTTTCCCAAGGCCACACAGGTGGTCTGTGCCTGACCTAGACCTCAACCTCAGACGCCTGACTCCAGGGGTCACTGTCCTAACGAACCGTGACTTTCTCCTCGGCCCTCAGAGCTGAAGTATTGCCTTGCTTACTTTCCCAGTTTGCATTTTAAGAAGACAATTCTGTGTAGAGGGTGGGAGAGGAGGAGAGGCTGGAGCCAGAGAATACTCAGAGGCCCCAGTCCAGGCAAGAGATGATGGCGGCCTGAGGCCGAGGGGGTGACTGCGGCATTCCCTAAATTTGAGAGGCTTTGCGACGCTGGAATGAATAGCCTAAGAATTCATTCACTCAGCAGCCGTTCATTGAGAGCCCCGAATGCATCGTCAGGCCTAGTCGTGGCCAGGCCGTGATCGCAGGTCTGTGAGGGAGAGGGGAAAGTCAAGAGTGATTGCACCAGATAAGGAGGTTCTTCCTGAAAGTGAAAGTGCAGCCCTGGGCAGATTAGATTGAGAGGAGATTACAGGAAGGTTCTGGAACCTTCTAATCCTCTCCCCTCAAGTCCTAGGGCTGGTGGGAGTTGTGCACCGTGTGGAGAAGGGCTTCCCTTGGTTCCCACCCTGCTGGGAAGGGCTCCCTCCTGGCAGAGGGTAAGGTTTGCTTGGCATCGATTCCTTGCTAATTACTCTGGAAGGTTAGTTCTCTAGGTGCCAGCAATGACCAAGAGTTAATTTCTCCCCCTCTCCTGCCTGCCTCACTTCTCCAAAGTTCTTTCTTTCTTTCTTTCTTTCTTTCTTTCTTTCTTTCTTTCTTTCTTTCTTTCTTTCTTTCTTTCTTTCATGGGCCATCCAAGCTTGTTGGAATGCTTACAAAAGCAGGCTAGAGATGTAAATAAATGAATTTGCCTTGTCGAAAGGATCTGGAGATGGGGTTCCGGGGGAGAGGAGTAATTTTCAGGTGAATAATTACGTGGAAACCTCAGCAGGGAGACTGCCGGGTTCTCTAATTATTTATCTTCTCCCAATCTGCTCTTCTTTGAACTGCCAGCATTGGGGTGTAGGGGGGTGGTGGCGGGAGGAGTGGGTGGTGCAGTTTTGGATTGCCCCCCTCAATTATGAAACACCTTTGGGGGCAGAGCCTCCAGCCAGGATGCAGGGTGGGCCAGTCGAGCCCTTTGGGATGTGTGGGGTACTTTCATGCTCATGGCTTCACCCCCTCGCGTGTTCTCCGGGGTGGATGGGGTTGCTGGTCCCAATTAATGGATGGGAAAACTGAGGTTCCATGGATGATGGTTCCACAAGTCACATGATGAAGTTGAGTGTCTCCATCTCCATCCCCCCACATGCCACCCCGCCCCGTGCCTCCCACCTTCCCCGGGGGGTCCTTGCCCGCCCCCCCAACACCCCCCGGCCAGCGGGGATCCTCCGCGAGAAGCCCGACCCACGACCCACCCGCTCTGCTGGCAGCAGCCCGCTCCGTCCCCCCTGCGGGCTGCTGGCCGCGCCCCTTCCTTACGCAGCTCATTTTCCATTTTAAGATTTCCTGTTTGAACTAAAGGGCAAAGATCTCGGCAGTATCAGCCCGGAGCCGGGCTTGTGTGTGTATAAAGGGGAGCCTCGGCCCCTGCCCTCTGTTTGTCCACTGGCCTTATCGACGGAGCCCAAGTCCCAAGTTCAGAGGTTCCAGTTCCTTCCCGATTCGCCGGGTAAAGTCCGGCCCTTCCGTGAGGGCGGCCGGGCGGGTGGCCAGCGTGGAGCCAGCAGCCAGTTACGGCCGGCCCGTGCTTCCGTCCTGCCGGCGGCGCACACAGGGTGGACGGACGGACATGGGGACTCGGAGCGCCTTCTGTCTTTCTCTCCCTCCCCTCGCCCTCTGGCATGGCTTCCCGAGGGCCTGGCAGCCATGTGGCCCTGTGGACAGGGCGGGCCAGGGAGAAGGAGGCCAGGGAGGAGGAGGTCATGCACCCAGCAGCCTCCTTGAAAACACAGATCTCCTTGGGGGACCACCCTGGCCCTCCAGGAGGGGACACACACTCATGCGCGCACACACACACACACACACACACGCACACGTGTGCTCTCCCACACAGGCACACACTCCCAGCCAACCCCAGCCTTCTCTGCCGCGGCCCTTTTCCCAGAACAGGCACTTAAGCTGGTGCCGTTTTTATGGGGGATAATAAGAACTATCGCTGGGAGAACAGCTTGCTGGTTCCAAGGTCCTTTCATCTCCTGGGCTCATCTGATCCGCAGGACAGTCAGGAGCCGGCCAGATAGTTATCTCGGAGCAATTGGAGCCCGGAATCAATGGCTTCCCTCAATCAGCCCTTTGCGCAACGAGGGGGTGTAGGGAGCGTCTGTGTGCCGGGTGTGCTGGGGATTCAGGGGGCACACAGATGCAGATCCTCTCCCGGTGGCTCGGAGAGTCAGAAAGTGGGTGACTGCAGAGCAGGGCGCAGAAGGCCAGGAGAAGCACCTCGGGGTGCTGTGGGCACAGGGAGTCAGGGTGTGGGGTGGGGGTGGGGTGGTCAGGAAATGTATCCACAGGATTTCTCAAGATCGCTGCAAAGCACAGGAGGCCCAGAGGAGGGGGTGGCCCTCAGTGGTACCTGCAGAGCCGGGAACAGAGGACACATGTAGATCCCTTTCTCTGTAGATCCCACAGGTCTGAGGTCCCCAGGCGGACAGCCTCCCCTGCCTGTGACCTGCTTTATCTCCAGGGCCCTGCGTGGAGCCTGCCACCAAGCTCCCCATACATATTTGCTGCTGAAGGAGTAGACACACACGTGTACCCACCGTGCGTGCCTGCCCTCTGCAGCTCAGGACCACGGAATCCACACGCCGAAGGGACCTTCTAGAATAGCACAGGTGGCAAGCTGGGAGCCGAGCCCGAGCCCCAGAGACCTGGCTCAGAGGCTCATGTGCTTCTCCCAGAGCCCACGGGGCCAGGTGCTGGCGTTAGAGCCCCCAAGTTCTGGTTCCCTTTACATGTCCCAGCCTCGTGGGATCTTGTTTCCTCGGCTGAGAAATCGCCCCACTGGCTGACCTCAGCGAGCCCCCTTCCTCTTCTAACATTTGGCAAGTCGGGGGACGGACAGGAGGTCTCCCCCCCCCCCCCCCCGGCTGAAGGAACTCCTCGTCTCTCCAGCCTGAGAAGACAGGCTGGTCTCCCTTTGCCAGCCCAGGTGGCCAGGAAGATGCCTGGCCTGTGGTCTCAGGGGTGGGCTCTCTGGACTCCTGCCCCCTCCCCGCTGACCTGCTCTGCTGTCTGCTGGGATGGATGGATGGGGTGTGGCCTGCCACCCTCCCCTGTGGCTCCTCTCTAGAACGAGAGGTCAGGGACCAGCGGAGCCTGGGGACCATGGGGTGTCCCGCAGGTGTCCAGGGTGCACAGCCCTGACCCAGGGACACCCTGCCCTTCCTCCTTCCTCCCTTGAGGCTGCTGCTCCGCAGCAGGCTCTCTCTCTCGAGGCTCGGACAGCGGCATTGCTGGGAAACCCCCGGAGGGCCCGGCAGGCCTCCAGCCCAGCCAGCAGCCCCCTGGGAGGCAGCAGCTCTGCGGACATCATGGGAGAAAGCAAGCTTCCTTGCCTGCCTGGCCAGCCAGCTTTTCCCACCGGAGACACTGGTTTCTCTTCTGTCATTTATGCCTCTTTCCCCACTTCGTTGTACTTGAATTAAAAAAAAAAATCTTTATTGGCTGAAACCAGTTTGACTCAGTGGTAGAGCGTCGGTCTGTGGACTGAAAGGTCCCGGGTTCAACTCTGGTCAAGGGCATGTACCTTGGTTGCGGGCACATCCCCGGTAGGGGGTGTGCAAGAGGCAGCTGGTCGGTGTTTCTCTCTCATCGACGTTTCTAGCTCTCTATCTCTCTCCCTTCCTCTCTGTAAAATATCAATAAAATATATTTTTAAAAAATCTTTATTGTTGGAAGTATTACATATGCCCCCCCCTCTTTTTTTTTTTTTCTCTGTCCCCTTCCCCCAAGAGGGAACCTGGACGGTGGGACTTGAAGTTAGAACCGGGAGCATTTAAATCCCAGCCCTGCTACCAACCGGCAGTGTGACTGGAGCCTCAGGTTTTTCATCTAGAAAATAATTATTTCTTCCCAGGCTCGTTATGAAGATTCTGGGAGATAACAGTGCCTGCAAACCTCTGGGCGGGCAGTGGCAGTGGATTTGCTCTGCCCCAGGCACCGGCCCAACCCGAAGAGGCAGGCACCATCGCCTCCCATTTCACAGGCAGGCTAAGTCGTGGCCGCAGGTCAGGGCTGGGATCCTGCGTCCAGCAAGCAGAGCCTGCCCGCGGCGCTGGGGTCTCGGCCTTTGCACCTGTAAAGGCCTCAGAGGCCAAGCTGGAAGGGACCTGGGAGACCAGGTGCAGAGATAGGGAAGGGCTGTGCCCATTTCACAGGGAGGAAGGGTGAGGCTCCGGGCCCAAACCCAGCACTTCTGATTCTGACTATGTGCTTCCTTTGAATCTTTTCCTTCTTTCACATTTCATCTCTGTTTTTGAATCTTCGGGAGAGAGCAGGAGGCCCTCAATGGCCCATGGTGGCTATCAATCCCACATTTGAGAATGAAGGTCCTACAGGGTGGGCAAACTTTTTGACTCGAGGGCCACCATGGGTTCTTAAACTGGACCGGAGGGCCGGAACAAAAGCAACCTGACCATGCTGGCACTCTCATCTTGGGCTGCTGGTGAAGGAGCGGAGGGGAGAGCAAGAGAACCCTCCGCTCTTTCGGCTCCGCGGGCCGGATAGAACAGCTGAACGGGCCGTAGTTTGCCCACGGGGCTGTCCTAGAAGGAGGCCCGCTGCTTATCCTGAGAAGGGAGCCTGGGGCTGGATGAGCTGAGGTGTTGGAGCACCAGGAGGGGAGACAGAGTGACTTGCCCAGGGGCACACAGCCCGGGCAGCCTCTAGGGAAGGCAGCAGAGCCAGAAGCAGCCGTCCCGGGAACCCGGAGCCTTGGGTTTGCGGCCAGGCTCTGCCTCGGAGTCGCTGCGTGGTCTGCACGGGGCGCTTCCTGTCTCTCACAAGTCCCGGCTGCACAGACACGCTCTCTGCTGACTGCACCCCTCCAGCCGAGGGCAGGTGGATCCAGGCCCCATCAGTCAGTCCCGCGGCCTTTCCTGAGGAATCGGTGTGTGGGCCAAGTTCTGGGCCGGGGGAGAGAGGATCTCTGTTTTCTTGTTTCCAATCACTTAATTCTCCCACCTTTCTTGTAAGAGAGTGCTGGCTACCTCTTATCGCCTAGGGAGGGATGTACAGTTTTCCTCTTCTGACCCGAAGAAGGGAAAGGAACGCAGGGGGCGGGGAGGAGGGCCTTCGCTGGGACGGAGCTGAGATAAGAAGAGGCAGGGACTTCAGCGCTAAGACACATTCTCAGTTCAGTGCCAGCCTTTTCAGGGGGCAGAGGAAGACATACCTCAGTGTGCCCCTTCCTGCCAAGTTCTACCTGGATGGTCATCAGAAATGACCAAATTGTGGAGGGGGAAGAAAAAAAAAAGGTGTGTTTTAGGACGGAGGAAATATGATATTTACTTAGAAATGAAAATTGATTGCCTTTAACTTGTGATAAGATAATTATGCTCCCCTGAGTCATTGTCATGCATTTGCGTTCATAAACCTCCCTCATTAAGCAGTAAGGCTACGCATTTTATCTTAATTCATTTTTTATAGGGCTGTGAATTCCTGCATTTATCTACCTTTGTTTTCCTGTGTAGACATAAGGCTGCCTGGCCTCCCAGAGGTGAGATAACTTATTATCTAGCAACTATTTCCCTGGAACCCAGCCTACGGCTGAAGTGGGCTCTCATTTTTCTTCTGACTGCCTGACTGTAACCTTGGATGATTCACTCCGGCTCTCTGCCTCTGTCTGCACAGTGAAGTTAATGTGTCACGTCCTCACAGCACTGTGGCAAGGATTCAGTGACATACTACTCCCGCTCCTCCGTGAGAGAGGAGCTGCATGGTCAAAGCCCACGCGTGGTCCTAGCCATTTCTTGTGACTGCGAATGGCCCTGTGAACATGACCTGGTGTTGGCTTGGTGGTGTGGTCTCCTGAGAAGGGAAGGGAGGGTCTCTGGACCCCTCGGGTCTTTTCTTGACGACTCACTAGCCGTATGACCTTGAACACACAGCTTTGTAGCTTTTAAGCCTCAGTTTCCTTATCTGCAAAATGGACAACGAATGACATCTACTTCATAGAGTGGTTGTGGGGATTCAGTGAGAATGTCACACACACACACACACACACACACACACACACACAGAGGGTGGCCAGATTATTATGATCTCTGAACACATAATAATCTGGCCATTCAGTGTATTTGTATCTCAGATGGGTACCAAAAGTATTCTAGAGTTTTGCTGGAGATCAACCACCTATTTGCCCTGAGCTTTCTGTCAGCCAGTGCAAAGGGGAAAACTGATCAGATGCATGATTTATAGTATCTTTGATATCAAATAAATGAGGTACTCAAGAGAAGTACATCGAGTGGCCAGATTATTATGCGTTCAGAGATCACAACAATCTGGCCACTCAGTGTATATGGTTTAGTACAGTAAATAAGAGCTGTGATTATTATTTAAAAATAAAAATACATGCCAACACCTGCATTAGACTACATATATTAGCTCTGGTGACCCTTTGTGGGGTCAGTGCTGTTTGTTTCATGTCACAGATGGAGAAACAGAAGTCTTAAAAAGGTTAGAAACTCCTGGGAAATGCTAGAATAAGCCTAGGCTCCCTCCACTTTCCTTCTGCCTCCTGACCCCACAGGGGAAGAGCAGCTTGCCTTGTGATTGAGCCTGGTGCCCTCTCATTCGCTGCCAAGCTGGGGTCCAAGGCTCCTCTGAAAGCGTCTCATTGAAAGTTCCCTTATTATTATTATTTTTTTAAAAGAACGTTTCCTTTTGCCTCAGAGATTCTTCAGGTTGACTTTGATAGCTTTCAACATTGACCCAGCCACGTGGGATGGACCCCCAGCGCACCTCCAGGGAGCACCAGCCATTCCTCCACTTAGCCACCGAAGCTGTTTGGAGCTACTGTCAGGCCCCAGCTCCCTGGGAGGTTCCCTTGGAAGCTTGAAATCAGCTGTCCTGGCTCTGTCCTGTGGGGGATCCTGGGACAAGATGGAAGCTTCAGTCATGGCTGGAGGTCTCCACAAGGTGTTGTCTGTCTCTTCCTTCTAGCCCTGCTGGTACAGCTCAGTGGGTTGAGCATGGTCCCATGGACCAAGAGGCCCTAGGTCCCATTCCCAGTCAGGATGTGTGCCTGGGTTGTGGGCTGGATCCCTAATAGGGGGTGGGCAGAAGGCAGCCAATCGATGTGTTTCTCTCATCAATATTTCCTATTTCCATCTCTCCCTCTACTTTCCTCTCTGAAAAAAAAATATATATATAACATTCTAGGGCTGTTGAGATAGTGGGCTAAACACCATCTGTTGGACACTCAGTATGTTGTCAGCACCAAGATGCTTTATGCTCATTAGCTCAGTCAATCTTCATGAAAACCCCACCATGTAGGCACTTATTAGTCCATTTTATAGTTGAGGAAGTGAAGGAAAAAGTATGTAATAGATCATAGACTCTGTTGAAATCTGGGCTTTTTCACCAACTAGTTGTATGGACACTTGACTTCAACTAGCTGAGCCTCAGCTTAGTCTTCTGTAGAATGGGAATATCTCCAGTGTCCAACTTTATGGGTGCCGGTGAGCATTCAATTAGCTATTGAGTGGTGCTCCTACAAATGATAGCAGAAGGCTGATGTTGCTGGAGAAATATGACAGGAAAGGGGAAGTCCCACACCCCAGGGCACTTGGCCAGGAAGGAGTAGAAGTAGGTCTGTCTGGAATCCAGATATGCTCAGGTCTATAGCCTCTGCTCTTATCAACAGCATCACGTTTTCTCCTTTCACTAAGCTTCCCGACTCAGACCAGTTCCAGACAGAGCCCAGAGCCAGGTGGGAGGTAGCTAAGGAGGGGAGAGGCAGCAGCAGCAGCCCTGGTGGGCTCCTGGTCACCCTGGACCAACCTATCAAGTCCATGGGCATTTGGGTTGTTCCCAGATTATCACAGGCTCATTGTCGAGACCCCCAGAGTGCAGGCGTTCAGGGAAAGTGTGTCCAGCTCCTTCCATCACCATGAGACTTGTGCAGCTCATTTGCTGCTATTAGGGAATGTCTGTCCTTTCAGAGGGAGAGAAATAAGAAGACCCGTGCAATCCCGAGTGGAGGACTGGACTACATCCAGCACATGAGTTGGGGATGGAGAGGGAAGGGAATATTTAGGCCCTACCCTCTGCCCAGCACAGAGCCAGGCATGCCCAGGAGTGAGCAGGAATGCTCTTCTCCATATCCTACTTGATAATGGCTCAGAGAGCTGAGAACTGTCTAACAATATACCGAGTCCTTTCCCAACTCATGCCCTTTGCATATGCCGGCCCTCTGCCTGGAATTTCTCCCATTCCAGACATGCTTCTGAGTTCTAAGGGATTCTTTCTGAAGCTCCATTTGTGGAGCAAGGCATTGTCCATCTTAGTCATTGTCGTGGACTTAGCATTCAGAGTCGTTCTTAGTAGGGGCTCAACATTTTCTCAATGACAAATGAGAACTAAGAGTATGACCTAGAGTTCAGGCAAGACCTTCCATTCCACATTGCCTTTAAAAAAATATATATATACAATTGATATTTTACAGAGAGGAAGGGAGAGAGATAGAGAGTTAGAAACGTCGTTGAGAGAGAAACATCGACCAGCTGCCTCTTGCACACCCCCTACCGGGGATGTGCCCGCAACCAAGGTACATGCCCTTGACCAGAATCGAACCCGGGACCTTTCAGTCTGCAGACCAACTCTCTACCACTGAGCCAAACCGGTTTCGGCACCTTTTTTTTTTTTTTTTTTTTAAAGTCAACAGCTTTATTAAGCTATAATTCACATAGCGTACAATTCATCTATGGACAGTGTACAGTTCAGTGCTTTTTGGTATCGTCACAGAGCTGTACATTTTCATCACCTCAAAAGGAAACCCTGTACCCATTAGCAGCGACTCCCCATTACCCTGTACCCCAGAACCTGGAAACTTTAATTTCTATGGATTTGCCTACTCTGGACATTTCATATAAATGAAATCATACCATAAGTGGCCTTTTGTGATTGGATTCTTGCACCTAGCATTGAGTTTTCAAGTTTCATCCCTGTTGTATCAGAACTTGATTCCTTTTTATTGCCGAATGATATTCCACCGTGTGGATATACCGTATTTGTTTTTCCACTCACGAGTCAATGGGCCTTTAGGTTGTTCTGACCTTTGGCTCTGATGAATAATGCTGCTAGGAACATTCGTGTACACGTATCTGTGTGGACATGTTTTCACTTCTCTTGGCCATAGACCTTCACCTTGCTGGCTAACTCTCTTTTGCCAGCGGGCTCCAGAGCACTCTCATCTGAATGGGCGGAGCCTGGCCTCCTGGGAGGAGCTAATCTGCCTTCCCTCCCTTTCCACCTGCACCCACTCAGGCTTGGCCCTGCGAGGACTCCAGGGGTGCTGGCGGCTGGGGCAGCTGCAGCCTTCCCATCCAGGTGGCCAGGCAGCCATGCCGTGCTCCCCGCACGGAGTCACCCCCTCCGGTAGCACCTCACCTTTCATCTTTATAGAGGGAGAACAAAGATCGAAACGCCTTGTCCCCAGACAAAAACAGACACAGCATTTTAATGATTAACATCATAATATTGTTATTGGCCTGCGCAGGCCTCCTGCTGTAAATGGGCAGGAACACCCCAGCTGCCGGCTCCCTCATGCTCTAAGCCCCTGGATGAAGAATAATTCAGCAAAGATTCAGTGCTTCCTGGGAAAGTCCTGTCCATCCTCGCTGTTTCCATGGAGAGCCTGCCTGGCACATTCTGGGCAGTTCTAAACTATCTCCCATAAGCATGGACCTCTTACCTGCCCCCAGGTGCTCTGCTGGGCACTTTTCATCAGTTAATTTATTTTTGTCCCCTAACCATGCAGCAACGCGGCTCTTATTACTCTAGTTTACAGATGGGAAAACTGAAGCCAAGGTTTTTGTTTATTTGTTTGTTTTAGCATATGAGAACATAGAACTTTATTTTTTCCCCTCTCTCACATGAAACCATAACACACAGTTTGGAAAATGAAAAAATTAGTAGTGCTGTCCTGAATAGCACATGAGAGTCAGTCAGGGAAAGTGACCGACAAGACACGTCAAGAGAAAGCCTCCAGTCAGTCTCAGAAATCACTGGAAGTGGATGTCAGGATGGGTGACCAGGTGGGGGTCTGCATGAAAAAACCAGCAACCAAGAGGCTGAGCATGTTGGGATTTTTATGTTTCCATGGGGTTAACTTGGCTACTGAAGGGGTCTCTTGGGTGGGATCAAGGCCAAAGACCCATAGTATTCAGAGTGTGGAGACCCTGAAAGGACCTGGATCCTCCCAAGAGAGAGAGCCTGGCTCCAAGCAGGGTAGATCCTAAGGGCCATCACACCATGGGCACTGGCCACATGAATGGACCCATAACTAAGACTGCCTCAGATGGAGTTGGCCAAGTAGGTATCCCATTCTTGCCACCACCACCTCAGCCATCTTGGGGAGCAACCATCGGGCCCCCCCTCCCCCCAGAGCTGTGAAAGGAGGAGACAACAGCCTTGCCTTTGCTGCTGCTTAGAGAGATTCCACTTCCATGAAAATCCATCAAGAGGGCCCTCTGGGCACATAAAGGTGCAGGCTCTGATCAGCAGGTTGGAGAGAAAATAGGTTAAAATGCTTAAAAGTTGAGAAGGTATAACCAGAGTTGGGAACTGAAGGTGTTTAGTTTATTTAATAAAGGAGTTTATTTCTTGTTTGTTGCTGGACACTCTGCTTATAGTTTCCTTCACTGAAGCAGGCATTCTTCATATCACATACCTGCCTTTTCTGTCAACAGCTGTTGAGACCAGGATTGCCCTCAGACCTCAGGAAGGCTGATTCTTGGGTAAACTGGTGACCACTGATTAGTGGCCTGGCTTGCAAAAATGATCTCAGGCAATCAGATCCCCTTTTCAGGAAGTTAGACTTGGGGACAGACAGATGGATCTAGTTGGTGCTGGTGCTGCATTTGCAAAGTGGCAAGGTAGAGCTGAGGTTGGGAGGTCATGGTGGCTGTGTGTGAGTGAAGGTAGAGCAGCAGTAAGGCAGCAAATGAGCAGAGGAAACCTCAGAGAAAAGGAGATTGGAGTAGGCCAGCAGAGAGAAGCTGAGATGTCTCGAGTACAGCAGAGACCACTGAGCAGTCCCATTATACCTCTATACATCGCCCCTCTTCAAATGAGCTTGAATGACTCTTGGGTCTTGCAACTCAGACTCTTGCCATAATAATCATCTATTCCAAAAATGTGTTTGGGCAGAGCAGAGCTTTCCCCGTTGGAGAAGGGGAAGAGGCCATGGTAGAACATCCTAGAAGAGGCCGAGCTCTGAGGAGACGGGGTGTTCAGTCTAGTTGGACTTAGAGACAGTGATGGGGCTGGTGAGTTCTAGGGAGGGTTTAGAAAGAAACCTCCACGTTTTGTGGAAGTGAAATTGCGGTAGCAATTAGTAAGCCCGGCGGCGGCAAATCAGGATGCAGAAGACTGGCCCTTGTCAGGAATGAAGCCAACCATTTCCCTTTAATTCCTGGCTTCTCATCAGCAACATCTCCCATCCAAGGTGCTGGTCCCGACTGAGCTTTTGGCAATGGCGGAGCTAGAGGAAATGCTTAATTTGCTGGAAGTGCCCACCTTTCCAGCCCTCTCTTGCCAACACTCTCTCTGTTTTCAGGAGCTGAGAGGCTTCATAGTTCTCCTCATTTGTCATTGAACTAGAGCGCTTTCCTTTCCTTCCTCCTACCAGTGGTGTTGACCTTGTGCAAATGACTCAGTGTGTTTGAGACTCATTCTCTGCACTTGTAAAACGGGAGTAATTATATCCACCCGGCTGAAGGCTGAACTCTGGGGTGCTACTTTTCCAACTTGCTTTGGGAAAGCACTAGGGCTTAAAGAAATCATTCAGTTTTCTCAATCTTTGATTTTCCGATCCACCAGAGACCAATGCCAGAAGGCAGCTTGTGCCATTTGCAACCTCAGTTCAACAACAACGTCCACACTGACCTGGACCCTGTTCCGTGGATGCGTCCTCTAATCATGTGCTTGAATGTCACAGCGACGCCAAAGTGTTCTGAAGATCCCTCAGCACCCACTTTCATTTCTGTATTTATCTCGAACTGGAAACAAATAGTGTGTGAAGCAGGGGGGCTTAGGAAAGCCACTCGTTCGGGCAGAAAGAGCTTTACATGTATCGTGTGTGTGTGTGTGTGTGTGTGTGTGTGTGTGTGTGTGTGTGATCTGTGTTTATGGGGTTGTACTATGGTGCCGATCTGTTTCCTGAGCATTCTTAACTCCTTCTTTAGCTTTTCCCGTTACATTCCGACACTGAATAATGTTTTCTGGGGTGTCCCTTTCTCGTGGCTGTGGCTTTAGGTGCAGCGTGTGGACCCTGGATGGTCACATGTCTGCATACATGTCCGAAGGTTTTTAGAGTCGGAGCTTGAGTCTTGGTTCTGCCACTTGCCAGCTGTGGATGTTGGGGGTGAACTCTCTAATCACGCCTCGGCTTCCTCGTTTATACCAGAGTGCCAGTGATACTTAGCTGGCGATTATTAGGAGAATGAGATCTAGTGTGTTTTAAAAAAAAATGCCTAGTCTCTGGCAGGTAGCCAATAAAGTGGCTCCCCTTTGCCCTTGTCCCCGATGGTTGTATCCTCTGAGACCTGGAAGCCTTGGAAAGTGGCTCAAGCAGGCCATGGCCAGTGGTGCCAGCTGGGCCATAAATCATCATGTCAGCACATCCCCACCTACTTTGCTGAGGCTCTAAGTTGCAGCCAGCAGCAAACACCATGAGTGACCCAGTGCCAAAGTCCTTCCCTCTCTTAGCCTCTCTTCCTGAAGGGCCTCTGGATCCCAAACAGACTGGAACTTGAAAGGTCCCTTGATGAGTGGACAATTTGCACAGGTGCTGTTGTTGCCTGCTCCCCGTTTTGTCTCTGCTAGCAGAACCTCAGTTTGGTCATAGAAGATGTCTCCATCTCCAACTCAAGGGTGAATTGTCATTAGTTTAACTAGGTACAGTAATCCCACTTTCCCTTGTCAACAATGGATTCTAGGGTAGTCTATTATCTACTGGGGCCCAATAGATGTTAAGGAGAGCCGATGCGAGGCATCTAGCAAAGGTTACCTCAACTTTTCAAAATGGAAAACTAGAAGATTCTATCTCTTTTCTGTGTCTGGATATTTTCACGTCCAGATGTGATGCCTGGAACCATGGCAACCCTCTTGCCACCATGAGGGAAGCCAGTCTGAGAATAAAGTTAATATATTGAGACAGCAAAAAAAAATCTGGGTCCTTGATAAAGTTATCAAATCAACCTTTAAGTCACTTTACCTCTAACCTTTATGTTGCTTGCATTGGGAGAAGTGGATTTGTAATCATTATACTAACATGCTGTATCAAAATCCTCAAATAACATGTGAAGAGATGAATTTTTCTGGCATCCTGTAATGCTGGAGGCAGTGATGTTTGGGCAGTCCTGCTCACAGACTCTGCTCTCTTCCTGCAGGCCAGGAGATGGACTCACTCATGCTGTGTGTAAATACTGCCTTCAACAGAATCCATAGATGTTAGGGTTACATTTTCTAGCCTCGTGATATAAACCATGAGTAAGAAAGGGCAGGGACAGAGTCCTTTGGATGTCATTGCAAGTTCAGGAGAAGCCTCGCTAAGACGAGCTATGCAATGTTTCTACCTCGTGTGGTCACTCTGGGAACAATGACGTGCTCTACCTTCAGATAATTACACCGGGGACTTACCATAACAGGACGGAGAAGGTGGTTGTCTGGTTCTCTGTGGTTGCATGACAGTGAGGTACTGTGGGTCAAGTCCTCCCGTTCCTTCAATTGTTCCCGATTTCACTTCACTTTGGTCTAGAGCTCTAGAACACAGAGGGCTTTCAGGGAGAATGGAGATGAACTAGGCTTTCCAAGCAAGCAGCCAGTAAGTGCTTGCAAACCATTTTGCAACCATTAAGTGCCCTTTTGATGTGACATAATAATAATAATAATAATTTAAAAAATCAGCTCTCTTGAAGGGTCCAGTGATTCATTTCTTTCTACACTCCTTTCTCCATTGAAGCCCTTTTCCTTGCACTCACTTAACAACAATGAAGAGTCAGCATCAACCAGATCAAGGGACAGAGTAATTGGAGGCCTGATTGAAGTTTTGTTCCTCATAATTCTTTCTGCTTGGTGATGATGATGGTGATGACGATGACGATAATGATGATGATGATGATGATGATGATCAGTGATAGTGATGAAGTCTTCTGAGGGCTACTTTAGTCAAGGAAGCTTTATAGGAACTATATCAGATAGATACACTATTCATCTCCTTTTACATATGGGGAAACTGAGGCATAGAGGCACTAAACATTTTTTCCAAGGTCACATTGGTAGTGGTGGAGCCCATTCTCTTATCCTCAGAATATAATGTCTCTCAGCACTTTGCTTTTATTGTAGTTGTAGTGGTGTTACCATTATTATTACTACATTTTTGGGAACAAACATTTATTTCCGACCTGGGCCAGCCACTTCTAAATCTAGGATCCTGTTTAAATTTCACAATAGCACTGTACTTGGCATTATTCCTACAGCCCAACCTTCTACAGCATTCTGTTCTGAATCTGATCATTTTGTACAGCTCCATGTAGCCCTTTATTGTTAAATCCACTTGTAAGGAAATAAAAAGCACTATTGCAAAAACAACCTGGGTTCGCACTCCCTCCACATCACCTGTTTATTTTTGCATCCTCCCTTCCTGTACTTATTCATGTGTGTTTAGATTTTGATTACAGGTAAATACTCTTTTTAAAATAGAGGTGTGATCCATACAACGTTTTATCCTTCCTTTGCCACTTGAAATTATTTGGGGGATGCTTTTCTAAACCTTAATAATTACAAATGTCTCTCATTGCAGTAACCACCTTGTGGGTGTGCCAGTATTTCCTTAAAGACCGCTACTTTGGGACAGTTAGTTTGCAGTCACTACCTGTATATTATTTATAAGATTTATTTTGAGCCTCATGATAGTAATTATCAGGAGAGGGCTTGACTTATTGGGTCAAAGGGTAGTCATCCTGTATTTATTGAGTACCTGTTGTGCTACAGACTATGTTTAGGAGCTAGAGACACAGCTGCAAATAGGACAGACACAGTCCCTATCCTCCTCAAGCTGATACTCATTCCCCTGGGGGAGACAGAGACCAAAAGGATAAACAGATACGAGGACAGCGATGGACTGTGATAGTGCTGTGAAGGGCTAAGCAAAGTGATGGGATAGAAAAAACTTGCGGGGGAGGGGGCGATCCATTTGGGTAGATTTCCCAGAAGCCACTCTGAGAAAGGGTCATGTGAGCTAAGACCTGGAGAATGAGGGTGGCCCAGGTAGAAGGAGGGAGCATGTGCCCAGTGAGGTGCCTCCTCATACCAAGTGAGCTGGATATGTGAACGATGCATAGATGCCACACATTTCAGTGTATTCAGTTGCTTCAGAAATTTGGGTCCTATTTAGTGGGACTCTTTGCTCCTGCTCTCCTGATGTCTATGCGTTTCTCAGTTTCTACTTCTGTCCCTCCTCAACCAGTTTGCCTCACAGCAGCCAGCATAACTGTGTGAGTGAGGTGGTCACCAGCAGCTCACGCTTGTCTCTTTACCAGTGGTTCTGGCTGAAGTCTTGTTCATTGGCCTGGTGGAGTCACATGGTGGCCTGCTGGGGGGTGGGGTGGATGGATGAGTTGATGGGAATGAGGAGGGGTAGAAGGCAGGGAATGGTCATTTAAGAATGATTGATGTGCCTATTTCACCCCTGGGGCTGGGGTGTATATCGATACCATTCACACCTTGTGGAGTAAGAATAATGGAAGGCAATTATTCAGAGGAAAATGACATTCTGCTGCCAAGAGAAGGAGGTGGGATGCTGGGCAGGCAACACCAAAATGACCCATGTTTACATCTACGTCTGCACCTGTATTTACCTCTACGGGAAGACTCTTCTTTCTCACTCATCACACCCCAGCCACTTTGGCCTTCTCCCGCATCCTGGCACCTGGACTTTCACCACCTCCGACACTTGGCACACACTACCCTAAAGACTGGCTCATTGTGTGCCCCAGGAGGCTGTGTGCCCCGGGTGAGCCATGTGCCCCAGGGGAGACATGTGCCCCGGGAAAGCCGTGTGCCCCAGGGAAGCGGTGAGACCTGAGGTGGGGGGAGGGGCGGTGTGAACCAGAGGAGGAGTGGATTCTATTTGTGTGGTCCTGATAGTCACCATAAAACAAGCAGACAGTCAAATGACAGCAGGGAGGGAAGGAGACCTGGGGGAGATAAGAGATCAATGGAAGGACTGTATGCATGAATATAAGTACAACCAACGAACACAGAACTCTGGGGAGGGAGGGCATGACTGGAAGGTGGGGGGGGGGTGCAATGGTAAGCTATGTACACATATAATACCTTAATACATTTTTTTAAAAGTGGAAAAAAAATTAAGACTGGCTCATTCTCATCTGTAGCTCTGAGCTCAAATGATGCTTTCTCAGATGCTTCTCTGGCTGCCCATCCAAGTGGGCTCTCCCAGGTGTTTTCTATTCTATCACCTCGTTTCTCTCACTCACAGCACTCACCAGAGCCTACAGTGACCTTGCTTATGTTTATTTACCCCCGTGGTTTCTATTTCTCCCACCAGTGTGTCAGGTTTCGGAGGATAGGGACTGTGTCTGTTCTGTTTCTTGCTGTATCTCAAGCTCCTCAAACACAGCCTGTAAATAACAGGTGCCCATGACATGTGTGTTGAGTAAAGGAATGAATGGATGGGCATTGTAGTTTTACGGTAATCTTGAATTGTGATGGAGTCACTGACTTGGTTAGAATAGACTTAGACCAGGGATCCCAGTCCATAAACCAGGAGCCGTCCGAGCTCAAGCTTTGACTGAAAAAGTCTCAGTTCTTCCTTAGCTTTGCTTCTTTCTACCTTGGATAAGCCGACAGACCTTTCTGGGCTTTAGTTTCTTCTCCCATGACACCGGCACAAAGACGCTTACCTCTTGGTAGTGGGGTGAGAACCCAAAGTAATGTGGAATGTGGATGGGGCTTTATAATTTGAAAAGTGTTATGAAAATATCCAGTCTTATTATTGCCAATAGATTTCTGAGCTCTCGGGGTGAGGATACTAGGCCGAATCTGCTTTGAACCCCTTCCTTTCTCCCTTCCTTGTGTTATCTAGTTTCTAGCTTTTATATATATCCTTATTTATTAATCAGTTTATTTGCCAAATAGTCACTGAGTTACTGTGTTATCTTAGCCCCAGTGTTAGGTTCTGGGTTATGGTGGTGAACAAGCCTTACTTGTGGAGTTACAGGTGTGTGTTCATGTGTGTACATGCATGTCTGTGTGGTATGTGTATGTGGTGTGTGCACACATGTGTATGTGGTATGTGCGTGTGTGTGTGTGTGTTCATGTGATGTGCATACTGGGGAGAATGGGACAGGAATGAAGGACCTTCTTCCCACCATCAACTCCATGTCTTCTGAGATATTGTTCTGCCTGTTCATTTACAAAAAGGTGGGGCCCTCTGGCTTTCAATGATACTTGTGCGTGTGAAGAACTGGCAGGTCATCAACAGTAATATATTTCTTCCAATTGCAGAAAAAATTAGGCACAGAATTACAAACACCAGGAATGGAAGTCACTAGGTTTCTAAATTGGTCTGGACACAATGGCTCTCTTCCTCCTTATTTCTCCCCAGAGGCCCGGGGTATTGGGCAACCGCAGGCCAGCCCATTCGGCTCTTCCTCATTTGGCCAGGACACTTGCTGAGCCTGAAGCCTTCTTCCAGAACTCTTCTTGTGAACAAACTGTCCACAGTCCTCGATTTCATCACCACCTCGGGGGCTCGGGACGCTCCACGTGTGCTTTTTAGCTGGCTGTTCCTTAATCTTCTGTACATTCTGTCTGTCCTCTGAGGGTCTGGGCCTGATAATGTGGTTCAAAGCTCTAGAGGTTTTGTCAAATGTCACCTTAGCTTTCTGGTGAACACACAAAGAACATGTGCCTCTCTGATACTGGCAGAGTCATCCTCATCGATCGTTTGGTAATGGCTTTTTGGGGAAGCGAGCTCTGCACTTGGGGCCTCTCTGAAATCTGCATACATACACAAGGCATTGATGGGCAAAATGATACTTTCCCAAAGCAATCTGAAGAGGGTACAAGAAAGAATGTTTTTACTTACCCTTGACCTGCTCTTCTCTGCCTGCTCAGTTCACCCATAATCTATTTGGCAGCTGCCATTCAATGCAGATGCTCTGCTTCTTTGGTTCATGACCACCTTTCAAAAACATTTACTGCTTTGCCTCTGGTCTACATTTGTTCACTATGGGGCCTTTGGCTGTAGTTCCTGTCTCTGATGGTTAATTTTATATGTCAATTTGACCGGGCTAAGGAGTGCCAAGATAGCTGGTAAGACATTATTTCTGGGTGTGTCTGTGAGAGTGTCTATGAAAGAGATGAGCATTTGATCTCCTTCTATCTCTCTCTCTACCCATGTCCATATCTACAATCTATGTATCCTATGGATCCTGTTTCTCTGGAGACCCTGCCTCATACGTCTTTGATATTTGTCTTGCTCCTGCCCTTTATAATGACCAATTTATTTAGATTATCCCAGCTTGGTCGTTGGCATTCTCTCAAGGCTTATCTTGACCTCCATCCCCTTGGCCTCTAATAGGATTTCCCAGCTCCAGTAGTGCCCTCCAAGCCACAATCCTTAGTGGAGGCCAGTTTAGTTGGCTCCTACTGGGCTTGGATGTCCACCATGAGCCCAGCTCTGGCTAGGCATTTTTTTTTTTTTTTGGTGGCTTCTTGGATCTGGTTGGCTCACAATGGGGATACTTTCTGAGGGTTTCACTTTTCTGAAATTCCAGAGGGCTGGATCTCCCGCCTCTCACCCCCAACAGGTGTTCAGCATGATATTGCCCGTGCTGGAGCAGTAAAACAATTTCTCAGTGCCATAAACTCCAGGGCTCATCTGCTGAAGGTCAGTGTGTTCAGAGATGTTTTTATAGCCAGTAAACATAGCTTCCACTTATGGTGGAGCACATTGGGCTGTAAATTATTTCACCAATAGTACTAGTCCCTTATTTACAGGAAAACGGGGGAGAAGTTACACGTCCACTCTGCATGGTGAGAAAATGCAGTTCTGGCGTTACCCATGGACTTTCTATCGTTCTACTGATGAATTCTTTGTCCTCCCCTCCTCCCCACTTCCCCAGGCTCTTATATGACATTGGAGTGTTGGCCTACAGGCCCAAGCTACATTCACCCAATCAGTCTTTTTTTCCCTGCCGTAACTGCAGCCTTGGAGAGGCACTTGTTTGGCACAAGTTGGCTGTGTGAAGGGTAGTTCCTAGAACTACATCAATGACAACTAGTGAATTTTGGAAATCTTAGATACTTCACACATTGGTGGGGAGGGCGCCTGTGCCCTGTTTGGCTATGGGATGACTTCTAGGAGCCCTGGTTAGTTCTACCATAGGCGAAGGCTAGTCTTCCTGCCCCGTAGCTGTGCAGAAGGAGAACCCCCATTCGCCTGCCAGCGAGTGTATTCTGCTGCCTGGCACCTTGCGCTTTTTTCCATCTGCTCTTCAAACTGGGTCTAGGACACCAGAAACTTGGGTGGAGAAGGACTGACAAATTACAGATCGGGGAACTGGTGTCTGGCAGCTCCTGGGGTGTGGAAAGGAAGTCAGCCAGACACTCATTAGAAACCCGGGTTTGCTATGGCCCAGCTGAGTTCACTTGGGCACTTCACATCTCCCTGGGCCTCAGTTTCTTCATCTATGAAATGGGTTCAGGAGAGAGGTGACTTGACATGCCTGTGGAAGAGCCCAGCATATTGTATGTCATATGCAGAGGACTGAGCCACACAGACCACACTCAGCAAGTGGTCAAGGGCTCCTCAGTAGACCTGCCTTCTCTCCCCATTGTGAGAACCCAAGGGGCTGGATAAGATCCCAGACACGGCCTCACAGCCCCTGTGCATATGGGCCTGGGCTCCATGTGAGCGGCCCTGGAACTTGGGAGGGCTCATGCATGGGCAGCTGGCCACCACCCATAGAGCTGTGCTTTGGTGGCTCAACAAGAGGCGATCACAGGCTTCCCTGAGCTCCTTTGCTGTGACAGCTCTTCCCAATGCTGGGCTTTCCCATGGCTTGGGTTGAATTGAAGAGTTAGGGGTTTGTGGAGAATCATTTTGGCCAATGAATGTGTCTTCCTGAACAGCTGACTCTGACTCCCTCCTGACGGACACCAGGCAGAGAGGAATGGAGAACCACCAGGCTATCAAGAGGACAGCTGTTGGTCCTTCCGGCTGAATCAGCCTCATAGTCCTGGTGGAAGGCGCCAGAGGCTTATAAAATACCAGGATGTTTCCTTCAGTGTTTGCAGTAAAGAGCTTTTCCCCACTCCCTGATTTCCATCCAAGACTGGCTTGGGCCTGAGGCTTTCTCACTTCCCCTTCTTCCTGAACAAATGAATCGGATCCCTTTGAGCTTCACTAGCTGGACCTCCCGGACACACACAGAGGAAGAGAGAAACTCTGACCCGCCGGCCCCCACCACATCAGTGATACACATCTCACTGAATCCTGACAGCAGCCTCCACCCCAGACGGGAGTGGATAACCCTGGGAGCAAAGGGAATGGACTCCCCATGAGGTGATCTGACCTGTGGGAGGTCATGCAGCTGAGAAGTGGCAGTCGGGACTGCAATCCAGGACGCTGGGCTCAAATCCCTGAACAACTTTCCAGAAGCTAGGAAAATAGCCCAAACTGGGGGCCGTGAAGAAGGCAGAGTGAGTGAGTGAGGAGGGTGGGGGAGGGAAAGAAAGGGGAAATACTTAAAAGTACCCAGTTATTGCCTCATTGAGGCAAATGAAGTATGCTCATGTGAGAGAATTTTGAAACTTGGCTTTGAAGGCTTTCTATTCTACAGGGCTCTGAGCTGTGAGGTCTGTATGGTGAGAACTTTCTCAGCACACCCCACTTTCCCCAGCCTCTAATTATAGACCTGGTTGTTGGGTCATGCTTTCCCACACAACTTGATCAGATTGATTGAAACAGCAGTTTTTTTTTTCCCCTATCCAACCACAAACTTATATATGCCATCCAGCAATGGGGGGGCAGAGGGCTTCAGCGAAAGGAGATGCATGTTTGGCTGGCACCCACCCTCTGCCTGTTGTCTCAGTGCCTCCTTTGGAGCTCCTGGGAGGGCAGTTGTTACCACCCCAAATGAGGAAGCAAGTGCGGAGAGTTTACGACAGTTGGCCAAGGTCAAATGGCTGGCAATGGTGAAGCCAGACTAGGAGCTCAGCTCGGCTAGATTTGGGGACCCATTTTTCCACAGTTCCAGACCGAGGGCCGTGTTCTGTGAAAATGTGTTCACATGTATTCTCCAGTTCAACTGTCACAGTTACTAGGAATGCAGGAGTGTGCTCGTAGGGACCTATCTTATAGAGGGGAAACCAAGACCCAAGTGCCTTAATGGAGCTCTCATGGCGATCATCTAGTGCAGTGACCCTGTAGACGGTTCTGAGACCCACAGGTTGAGAACTGCTGCTGTTGAGCCTAAGACCATCGGAAAACACAGATATTTACATTATGATTTATTAGCAGTAGCAAAATTACAATTATGAAGTAGCAATTAAAATAATTTTATGGTTGGGGTCACCACAACATGAGGAACGGTATTAAAGGGTTGAGGCATTAGAAAGGTTGAGAACCACTGACTAGTGCCTGATACAACTTTCATTTGAATTTTTTGGACTCTAACTGCCTGTTTTTTCTTCTCTCTCCCTCCCTCCTTCCATCTCTCCCTCCCTTTCTTCCTTCCTTCTTTCTTTACTTCTTTCCTTTCTTCCTATCATCATTTTTTCAGTGCCAACTTTTACCAGGTCCTGTGCTAGGTCTAAGTATAGTACTTCAGTGACAAAAACCTTCAGGAGCCTGCCGTGTGATAAAACAATCGATTACATGGCAAAATGCTGTAATAAGCCTGGCCGGTGTGGCTCAGTGGTTGAGTGTCGACCTATGAACCAGGAGGTCACGGTTCAATTCCCAGTCAGAGCACATGGTCAGGTTTCAGGCTCAATCCCCAGTGTGGGGTGTGCAGGAGGCAGCCCATCAATGATTATCATTATTGATGTTTCTATTTCTCCCTTCCCCTTTCTTTCTGAAATAAATAAAAAAATATTTAAAAAAATACTGCAATAAGTGTGGCCAGATACTCTGCCTCTGCATGTCGAACATTTTGTTTTGAAGAGCGTGCTCTGCGTGTACTTTTCAAAATTTCCTCCTAATTGAAGGAGGCACCTGCGTCTGTGGCATCCTTGTGGGCAGTGGTTGAGCAGGAAGTCATCCTCCATGTGAATTAGCTTAATTTGGTGAAAATGAAGTGAAAAGCTCTGTAATCTGAATTGATGGGGAAGCCAGGGAGCACAATTCTGTTCTTGCTGCAGAAGCTGATACTTGAATTGTGACTCTGGGCTCCGGCTGGTTACATAAGCCACAGGTGAGCACTCACCAGGGCTGGCCCTGCCGGCAGGAGCTGGGCTGCCTGTTCTCATTAGGATCCCAGCACCTCTCTGTAACTGCCCAAACAGGTGGAGGCAGGGCCCTTGATCTGGAGTTCACACGGCCTAGGAGGACTCTGGGTAGACGTCCCTGAATCCCTGAAACTGGGTGTGAAAATGTGTGTATATGTACAGAGGCAGTTCTCTGGGAGAAGGGCCGTGGATTTCATCAGTTTCTCTGATTGGTCTCTGAGCAAAACACCGAAAGAACCGGGGATGTGGTTTTGGGTCCCTGCTCCAGCGGAGTTTTGATTCAGTAGGCCTGGGGGGAGGCCAGGATACTGTGCTTTGGTTAGTTTGTTTCGTTTTAGACTTCCAGATGCTTCCAATGCTCAGTCGGTCTTGGGAACTGTTGAATTAGAGCTCTACTTGTCAAACCTCAGTGAACATGAGGCTTCTGTGGGTCCTGAAGGCATGATTCTGATTCAGTGGGACTTGGATGGGGATGGAGAGTCTACTTTCAACCAGCCTTGAGATGCTGCTGCTGCTGCATGCATGAGCCACACCTTGAGTAGTAAGGACCTAAGGGCATGTATTGGTTTGGGTCAGTCATGGACCATTGGTTAGATTCAAACCACATGCAATTCCTCCACTTAGGATCAAGGTGAATTACTCAAGCCATTTTGCTTTGAGGACCATGATTAGAAGGAAGTTCAGAGATTTCTTAGGAATTGTTGAGTCCTTCACAGGCAAAAATTCGATTTCCAGTGGCAGTATGGGGAGAGAAAACAGTAAGTCAAGGGTTAGATAGACTTAGGAATAAATCCTGGCCCCAATATTGATAATTTCTAGGTGTCATCAAGGGATGATATCAGCTTAACAAAAACAGAAAGATTGACAAACAGTGGTTTAAATCAATAGGTGTTTAGCCCTAGCCGGTTGGCTCAGTGGACAGAGTGTCGGCTCATGGACTGAAGGGTCCCAGGTTTGGTTCTGGTTAAGGGTACATACTTCGGTTGCAAGTTTGATCCCTGTCCCTGGTTAGGGCGCATGCAGGAGGCAACCAGTTTTGTGTCTCGCATTGATATTTCTCTCTCCCTCTCTTCCTTCCCTCCCTCTAAAAATCAATGAAAAAATACTCTCCGGTGAGGATTAACAACATCAACAAGGTAAATCAATAGGGGCTTATGTTCCCTACGTAACAAGAAGACCTGTGGTAATGTTGATTCTGGTCAGCTGCCGGTCATCAAAGATGACCCAGGGTCATTTTGTTTCTCTGCTCAACACCTCCAGCATGTAGCTCTCCTGGGGAAGAGAACACACCTCCCAGCATCTTGTCAGCATTCGTAGCAGGAAGAAGGGGACTCTGGTTGGAATCATGTCGCTTAGCCCTCCCTAGCTGCAAGGAACTCTGGAAAAGGATTATGGACATTCTCAACCCCTCTTCTTGCAAGCAGCAAGAGAAGAGAACTTTGAGATATGCTATGGTATTGGGTCAGCTCACAATAGTGCCTGCCACGTCAGGCGATCCCAGGCAATTTACTGACTCTTTTGGAGCTTCAGGCTTTGCATTTGTAAAAGAGGAGAGTAAGTGTGGAGTGTGGTTCCCACACCAGCAGCAGCGGTATGGCCTGGAAACTTCAGTCCCACCCAGACCTATGAATCAGAAGCCCTCAGGGTGGAGTCCAGCAATCTGGGTTTGAACAAGCCCTCCAGGTATTTCTGATGAACACTCAAGTTTGAGAACCATTGCCTTCAAGATTTCTGGGAAGGCTAAGCAAGATTATTACTTAAGGCATTTGACACAGAGAGTGTTCATAACTCGTAGCCTGGGAGTTTCACATCTCAGACCAAAACAAACGGATGGAGTCCATTTCTTGGAATGCTGACTTGGAATAAGAAGTTTAGAAAACATCCAATAGAGAATTTCCAAGGTTTGTTCTGACGGGTGATGTCAACCCTTTAAATCCCTGGGATCCTTTTGAGGATCTGTTGACTAAGGGCACTAGGAAAAGGCTACTGAGCCGGGAAAAAAAAAAGTTGGAGTCCGCTATTCCTTCATTTTTCAAAAATAATAACTTTATTGAGATACAATTCAAACACAGTTCAATGACTTGCAGTGTGTTCACTGAGTTGTGCAACCGTCGGCACTATCAGATTTCAGATCTTTTTAATCACCCCCCAAAGAATCCTCGTACCCATTAGCAATTGCTCCCCATCCCCTCCTCCCCTACAGCCTCTCTGTAACCACTGATCTAGTTCCTGTTTCTAAGGATTTCCTTTATCTACATATCTTCTCATTTGTTTATTTTTTACTGACTTGTTTACTAGGGAAAAAAAAATTCCAAGATGAATGCTGACATCATTGAAGAAAATATCAAAATTCTGAGGCCAAAGTTTCAACATGAGTTCATCCTGTGATATGGCTGCCAGGGGAAACAATAATAACAATGATGATACTGTTGACTGTTGTTGACAAAGGTGACGCTGCTGTTCCCCTGGGAATCACAACCGTTGAGTGAATTACTGAACGTCTAAGGCTTCAGTCTCATCGGCAAGGTGGGGGCTGACCTTCCCGAATGATCTGTAAGGACCCCTGATTCTAAATTGCTGTTTTGTGCTTCTGAGTCAACCAGAAGCTCTGCCCACAGCTCTGGGTCCGGAACTGACCAACTGGTGGACATCCGCCGAAGTGGAAATAGATGGCCAGACGGGGAGGGGCCTGAGGCCTGGGCAGATGAAACTGGGATGTTACTTAGAAGGAAGGGGATGGAGGCATAAGAGCCCAGCCTGGAAGTCTCATATCCTGGGTGAGGAGGCAGATGGATTCTATGGGGCTCAAGGATCAGAAGCACGACTAATGAAAGAAGTTTCCAATCAACACAAGGGAAACCCTACAGTAGTCAGAGATAATCTAATGCAGAATGGGTTCTTCTGACTGGTAGTGAGTCCCCTGTCACAGGAGGTATGCTTTTAGGAGGGTGGTGATTCAAGCATCCAAAGGGGGTTAAACTTAGAGGGTCTGTCAAGATTTTGCCAAAAATGTGATGTTGCAAATTTCAAAAACTCTGAGATCAAAGTAAAGTAAATGCGCATAAAAAATCCTTCCCTTTTTCCTGCTTTCAGGGACAACACCCACGGACCAAAAAAAAAAAAAAAAGCAGGTTTTATTTGTAACTGTTGCTCAATTCCTCTTTAACTGGAGTCTTGCTTTGCATATAGGGGATTTCTCCAGGGATGTGTGAAGAAAACGACTTTTTTGTTGGCATTCTTTCATCACTGAGGCAGAAATGGCGCCTGCCTCAGTGTCATCGGAGAGAAGCATGTAGGCAGAGCACACTGTCCTGGGACCAGGGTCTTCATGGTGGCCTCAGGAGGGTGGGGGTCCTCGCTGGGGTAGCCAAGGAGGTCTTCGCAGCACAGAAGCTTGAGGTGAGCCCTGAAAGAAATGAGGAGTCCCCCTTGAAGGCAAAGGCTGAGCCACGTGGCTGGAGCTCCTGCTAGCAGATTCCCTACTAGTTCCCTTGGAATCCAGTCCTGATAAGAAAGATGACAATGGCTGAATTTATCAATTGCTGAGTCCAGACAGCCCCGGTTTAAGCACTAATTTGTTTTATCTCACTGAATTGTCACATCAATCCTAAGAGAAAGGCATCATTATCATCATCATCATCATTATTAATTGATTGATTGATTGTTAATCCTCACCTGAGGATATTTTTTCCTTTGCTTTTCAGAGAGAGTAGGAGGGAGGAGGGAGAGAGAGAGAGGTCAGAGAGACACATCGACCCATTGCCTCCCACATGCATCCCACCAGGGGGCAGGGAGTGAACCCAGGCACATGCCCTTGACTGGGAATCAAACCAATGACCCTTTAGTGTGCCGGCCAACATTCCAACCACTGAGCCACATAAGCAAGGGCTATTGTTATTATTATCTCTAATTCACCTGGGTGGGAACTGAGCCATGAACTGGCTAGTTACATAGGGACAAACAATGTTGGGCAGAAGGATGGGCCAGGGGACTTAGAAAGGTGTCATCGAGGTGACAGTGGACTGGCCTCCAGGGGTGAGTGGATGGTGGTCAGGGTAGAGTGGACATTGCCAGTGGAGGAAGGAGCACGTGCTGAGCCGAGGAGTGGGAGATGTTGGCCTTTCCACGTGCCCAGCCCTGGCCCTGTGCAGGCGGAGAGGAGTGGGCGGGAGATGTCCACCCATGCAGGACAGGCCAATCCTTGAAGGACTTGTGAGTCCTGCTCTACGCAGCCTGGCTTTGCCCCTAATACGAGCACTGAGGACTCACTTAAGTGAGTTAGAACGTCTCTCTCAGGAAGTGGGCTTTCCCATGATCTGTCCTGTCCCCCTGCTCCCCTTAGTGATCCTCCCCCCAACCTTCTCCCAACACGTGAGTGGCTGTGCCTCTAGCAGCTTCCGAAGGCCCGTCTCACCTGATCAGTCCTAAGAAACTTCCAAGGCAAGGCCTTTAGAACCTGGTGCCCTGTTGCTACAAGGCGCCACTCCTTCCTGCAGGGCTGCCCCACCCTGGCAGGGGGGGGGGAGATTCGACTCCAACTCAGCTTTCGTAACCACACACGATGCCAAGACTGGACTGCATAGCCCAGTGGTCTTCCTTTGTGGCCCAACAAGAAGGGTGGTAGTATAGCTCCTGAAGCTGGTTCATGGAAAGCCCCGCTCCCCACTCGCTGTCTGTCCCTGTGCCTTGGCTGGTAGCTGGTGGAGCAGAGGTAGTGAAGGTTTCGGCGCCAAAGGGACCCGAATCTGGTTGCTGGTGTAGCTCTTGTCTAGCTGTGTGGCTTTGGGTGAGAAGCCAGGATGAAAGCACTGGTTTTGTGAGGGTAAAGATTACAAAAAGCATAGACAGACAGGAGCTGTTTGACACCGGGTGTTTTATTCTTTATGTTGCATTATTCCTCTTTAGCAGAGCCATCACCAAGGTATCTCAAGGAAGCAGCTCTTTCCTAAGGCCCCAGAGTGTGAGCAGAGTTTATGACGGTCCCCCCTGGCAGTTGGGCCCACCCAGTTTTTTTTCTGCAGACAAATGTTTGGACTGAACTTCACCCTTTGCACAACAAGGAAACGTGTTTTAAAGGCTTCACTTGTCAAAAAAGACTTATAAAATGGATTTAACGAGACTTCTGGACACAGCGGCAGGGATTGGATTGGCTGCTCTGGTGAGTAAGACGGGGACTCAGGCACCAAGGCTGTCACCAGGCTGCACCCACACCCGGGCTGCCCCGTCCTGGCCAGGTCACGTGTTCCCTGCCCATGTCTCCTTGGACTTCCCTGATAAAGTGCTCACCTGGATATCGCTCTCCGGTGATGACTGTTCAATGCCTGGCAAATATAAACCTGGGCCGCAAAATCATGCTCAAGAGAAATCCAGAAAATCTCCAGCTCCATGTTAGAGTCAGCGTCTTCTGAACAGCGGCAAAGCGGCAGAGTCTTTCTAGGCTAACCCTTCACTTTTTTTTCCCTTTCAATTTTATTTTATTTTATTATTTTTAAAAATTTATTAAGGTATTATATGTGTACATAGCTTACCATTGCCCCCCCCCCCCCACCTCCCATTCATGCCCTCCCTCCCCAGAGTTCTGTGTTCGTTGGTTGTACTTATATGCATGCATACCAGTCCTTCGGTTGTTCTCTTATCTCCCCCCAGGTCTCCTTCCCCTCCCCGCTGTCATTTGACAATCTGCTTGTTTTATGGTGACTATCTCAGCAACCCTTCACTTTTTGACACTCGGGGATTGAGGCCCAGAAGGGGGAAGGTGCTTGTCTATTATACATCTCTTACAAGAATAAGAAAGTAAGTAGGTAGGGCGTAGGACAGGGTTTTATGCTGGGTGGGAGCATTTTAGACTCTTTCCCCATTCTGTTCCTTCATTTTCCCCCCTGGATAGCAGTTTATCCTTCTGGTACCAAATGATGTAGGTAGCATATCCCATTTTACAGAAACATCAAACATGTCCCACAGGGTCCTACCGGTTAGTTGGCCATGTGGCAGCTGAACCAGGATTCCGTCTCAGCTGTGCCTGGTCACAGAGCCTGCTCTTAATCCCGACCCATTGTTAAGGTGAACACGTCAAGGCTTAGGAGTGGAGGGCCTCTCCGCCTTGGGAAGCAGGTGATCTGGGACTCGGCTCACAACTGCTACCTAGGAAACCTTGGGTCTCTTCCGAGTACTACCAACTCCCGCCTACCTGAGCTCAGCTCCTCAAAAGTCAAGTCTGTGGCTTTTTAAAAAAATAGATATTTTATTGATTTTTTTACAGAGAGGAAGAGAGAGGGATAGAGAGTTAGAAACATTGATGAGAGAGAATCATCGATCAGCTGCCTCTTGCACACCTCCTACTGGGGATGTGCCCGCAACCAAGGTGCATACCCTTGCCCGGAATCGAACCTGGGAATCTTTCAGTCCGCAGGCCGACGCCCTATCCACTGAGTCAAACTGGTCCTGGCTCAAGTCTGTGTCTTAAGCCCTGTGCCCCCTTCTCACTGTTGGGGATGCTTAGACGTCCAAAGGAGGGAGTTTGGGTGTGTGTGCCTTCTTTGGGACCGAGAGGCTGAGGATGGATGTTTTCCCGCTGAACGGGCAGCCCTAGGCTGACCTCCTGATTCTCGTCCTTATCAACTTGCTCCTTGGCCCTTTTCCTGGTACACAGTCGGTGCTCAATAAATAGTCGCCCCATGCATGCATGAATGAAATGCATCGTGTGTTGCTCTGTATGAACCTGCTGGCTCCTCATTTGGATGTTGGCTCCTGGTTCTCTTTCCCGCTGCCATGAAGGGACCAGGCCTTCTCTTTCCCGCTGCCACGAGGGGCCTGGCCTTGTGCCCTGGCTGGACAGGCAATCCAGGGGTGCATACTGAACAAGTTGCCTATGTGAGTGCCTCTCCAGGCTGCGGGTGCTGAATCACCCCGCTGGCCTACCGCGGTACACAAATTCGGGCCCTGCGTTTGGAAACATCCTTGTCACCATGCCCTTGTAAAGGCATTTTGATCTTGCAGCCCCTGACCCCGCAGCAGAGCCCCTGTTGTTTACGAATGAACTCAGCACACCACAAGGGCATCTCAGAGGCCTGCGACCTCACTGGCGGGGAACTGGAGATGGGAGGGGCGGGGCCATGGGACTCACTGCAGACCAGGGGAGATGGCCGTCCATCAGGAGGAAGGGGTGACACAGCCTGTGGGCAGTGCCTGCCACACAGGAGTTCATGGGCCCCGAGAACAATGGGTGCTCGGACCCACTGCATCTGTTTTTGCTGATAGGAATGGAAATTGGTTAGTGATAACTGGATCCAATTGGAAGGCTTTTTACAGCATCACCCCTCCCCCAAACCTTTAGCAAGTGTAACATTAGCAAGAGAGACGTTTCTGATTTTTGTTTTCCATCTAAGAAGTCAGCGTTCGTTCAATCCGGGGTTGGAACATGTGACACGGTCGGGGAGACAGGCCCCCATCTTGTTGCTATTCTCAAGATCACCGGCTGGCCCAAGATGCCAGCTGGAACTCCAGCCGCCGCATCTGCATCCGGAAAGTAGGAAGGAAGAAAGGACAAGCACACTTCCTGGAAATGGCGGACACCTTTCCAATTATAGCTCGTTGATCAGCACGTAGTCACTGGGCCCAGGGTAGCAGGAGGAGAGGCTGCCATTTATTCCGGGGGGCCGTGTCCTCAGCTACTAGAAGGGGGTCTTATTATGCGAGAGAAGAGAGAGTGGGTATTGGAGGGGAACTAGAGTTGGTAGCACAAACGTGAGCTTCCCTAGCTTCTGGTCCACCTTCCAAGCCCCTGGGCCCGAGGAGGTGGATTTGATTGCCAATTTAATTCGAAGGAACAAGAGACTCAGAGAAGTGAGTATCTTGCTCGGGCCGCAGCACTGGATATCAGAGGAGCTGGGGTTTGCATTCAGGCCTGCCTGGACTATAAAACCCGAGTGGTTCACGGGTCCTGCCTTTTGACTGAGCAGGAAGTGTGTCAGTGCCCAAAGAACACAGGAAAACGGCCATTCATCTGCGCGCTCACTCAGCCATTATTTACCTGTGAGCCCACTATGCGCCATTCATCCTCTGCCAAGCGGGCATCTGTTAGCTTCCTGACTCCTCTTCCCTTAGTCACCCCTGTGTGCCCCACACTCCTGCTCAGAAGGGGATGCCCCTACGTTCCTGATGAATGAATATGTTAACTAGTGAAGCGAATCCACTGGGCCACTTATTACCCTGGGTGTCCCCAGACTCTCATCTATGTGTCCTGAGCCCATTCCACTCTCATCAGGCACAGAGGCTTCGGACCCAGCCTCTCCCACGGTCCATCCTAACCCAGCCCCTCGGCGCCAGCTGCCCTGCTGGGCCCTAACAGTCTAAGAGGAGGAAGGCGGGGATAGTTTTGAGAGTAACAGTGAAACCACGTGCTTTTCTAAGTGCATAGTTATTCTAAGTCTGCTTATTCCCCAAACAACTTTAAAAAAAAATATATACTTTATTGATATTTCACAGAGAGGAAGGGAGAGAGACAGAGAGCTAGAAACGTCGATGAGAGAGAAACATCGACCAGCCGCCTCCTGCACACCCCCTACCGGGGATGTGCCCACAACCAAGGTACATGCCCTTGACCGGAATCGAACCCGGGACCTTTCAGTCCGCAGACCGACGCTCTATCCACTGAGCCAAACCGGTTTCGGCTAAACAACTTTTTTTAGGTCATGGTATTCCCATTTTACAGGTGGAGAGACTGAGCCTCGGCACGTGAATGCGATTTTCCAAAGATCGCACGGCTCAGTGGTGAAGATGGGAAGTCAACCGGCTTGTTGGACTTTAAGTCCTTTACCTGGGCATCACTCATACTATCTATTTACTCACCTTTCAGATCTTTACAGATTTGACAAGTCAGTCATTGGAATGGGTGCTTAGCATTACGCATGGCATCATGGGACCAGGAGCTGCACAAATGTGGTTAGAAAGCTCTGGCCACAGGTTACTCAGGCACCCCTCTCTTTGGCTCCTACCCCCCCAGTATTCCCCCCCCCCCCCATTTTCTGTTCATCTTCCTGAACTCCTGCTCCAGTTCTCTCAGCAGGCTCTGCTCTGTCACTCTCGGCAGTGAGGTTCCCAGGCTCCCCCCCCACCCCCACCAGGGCCTTTCCTTTTGCCAGACCTTCCCCGTTTGCCAGGGCCTGGGAGCATGTGTGAGGCCGCAGGGAACCCGCCAGACGAGGAAGGAAGGCTTCCCTGGCCCCAGCCTAAGGCCGGGTCCCAGGGGCCCAGGGAGTCGTGGGTCATGAACCGCCCAGCACGCTTCAGACCTCAGCACACACGTCAGGGACAGCCGTCAGGCCGCGGGGTTGCCCTGCGTGGTTGCACAGGGCTTCTCCGTCATGTCTTTGATTGCTCCCGGCCCCGTCAGTCCCAGAAGGGCGGCTCACAGTGAACTCATTTCACAGCCCAGGGAGCGGAGGCCCGGTCATGGCCACGGCAGGATCTGGACCCGGAAAGCCAGCTCCGGTCCGACAGGGGTTCCAGGTCTCCTCCGGGCTGCTCAGCTCTCCGGTTCACACAGAACAGGAGCCCTTCCTGCCAGACCCCTTTCTTTTTTTCTTTTTTCTTTTTAAAAAAATATATATTTTATTGATAATTTTACAGAGAGGAAGGGAGAGAGATAGAGAGCTAGAAACGTCGATGAGAGAGGTACATCAACCAGCTGCCTCTTGCACAACCCCTACCGGGGATGTGCCCGCAACCAATGTACATGCCCTTGGCCGGAATCGAACCCGGGACCCTTCAGTCCGCAGACCGATGCTCTGCCACTGAGCCAAACCGGTTTCGGCATGGACCCCTTTCTATTCACGCTCCCTCCTCTTGTCTCCTGCGCTGGGGCACCCTGCTTTCTTTTTTTACCTGGGTTCACTGCGCATGCTCACTCGTAAGGCCTTTGCCCCTGCTATTCCCCTGCCCAGAAGGCTCTTTCCCGATTTCCAGGTACCTGGCTCCTAGTCACTCAGATCTCAGCCTAATGACCTTCTTCTGGAGGCCTCCCCAGGGGACCCAGGATAGGAACTAGCTAGGCCCTCTCTCCCACAGCATGCGTCTTATCATCATTTATTTTGTTTTGTTTTATTGTCTGCCCCTCTCTCCCTTCCCCCTGTATAATACGAGGTCTCAGGAAGGCAGGATGCTGGAACAGTGGCTCAGAGCAGGGGCTGGCAAACCTGCTCTGTAGAAGGCTAGATGGTAAAGATATTAGGCTTTGAGAGGCCATACTGTCTATGCTGCAAGCACTCAGCTCTTCCATCGTAGTGTGAAAGCCGCCACGGACAGTATAAATGAATGTGCATGGCTATGTGCCAATAAAACTTTATTGATACAAACCGGTGGCGGGCCGTAGACCATAGTTTGCAGACCCCTGATTCAGAACATTGGTTGGTTTGAATCGGCTGAGCCATGTTTGAATCCTGTTTCTGCCTCTCCTTATCTGGGAATCCTGGGAAAGTTCCTCCCTTTCTCTGTGCCTCAGTTTCCCCATCTCATCTGTATACTGGAGATAATGAGAGCACACTACAAATATCTGGCTTGTTTGTTGCTCAATCTCCAGCCTCGAGAGAGGTGCCTGCACAGAGCAGGCACTCGGCATAGATGTGTATTTGTTAAACAAACGAATGGTTGGACACCTACTGGGTACCAGGACTTGCGCTGGGCTCAGCGGAGATGCTGATTAAGTAGATACTGATAAACCGTGCTCAGAATTTCAAGGCTGTGGCAAAATGGTTGTTATAAAAGAAATAGCAAATGCTACATCCCTTGGCAGGTGGTATCGATGAGGGAAGAAAGGAGTGGTGGGGGAAGTGGAAAATGGCGGCATGCATGTCTCCTCTAGGTTGCAGCCATGGGCTATGGAGATCCAACTTACAAATCTTCTGATCATTCAAAGAAGTTGGAAATTTGTGCTTGCAGGTGTAGTCTTACAAGTAATAACTGACTTGATAGAGTGAAAAAACAAACAAACAACCCCCGCCCCCTACCCAAACAGCTACTAATGAGCCAAATGGACACAATTGCCGGTTGGATTCAGCTATCCTCTTCTCACAAGCCCATTTAATGGATAAAGACATGTAGGATCAGGGAGGTCCAGCAGCTTGCCCACAGGCACATAGCTAGTATGGAAAGGCTCTGGGGTTTGAACCCAGGTTCAGCAGACTCCCAAACTGCGGGCTCTATGCCAGTAGCTCTAATTGCCATTGAGTGAAGAGGCAAGGGTGGCTTAGGAGGTCTGTATTGGTGACTGGGAGCTCAGCAGCCCTTAAGACCGTAGGGTCAGGCATTTCCAGTGTTGAGGGTTGACTGCAGGACCTCAAAAGCCAGTCAGATCCCTGCTCCTTGACCCTCCAGGATGCCCCTTCACATGTGACAGCCTTGGCTTCAGTGTCCAGTCCCCTGCAGCAGCGGAGCCTGGGCCTCAGGCCCCCTTTGCCCGTCCCCCCAAATGACCCAGGATGGGGAGGATGGAGGGAGGCCTGAAGATATGACTTCCTCCCTCAGGGAGGTCTGGTGGAGAGGACAGTGTTTGGAGCCTGACAGACCTGGATTGGAATTCTAGCTCTGCAGCCTGTCACCTGCTGAGTGACCTTGGATCAGCTCCTTCACCTCTCTGAGCCCCAGTTTCATTGTCTTTGAAGCAGGTGCAAGAGTCAGTCTCTCTCTCTCTCTCTCTCTCTCTCTCTCTCTCTCTCTCTCTCTTTCTCTCTCTCGATAATGTATGCACTCTGGTGGCACATGGGCTAGAATGCTATGGTTATACATGAGTGGTAGGTCCCTCCTCCTCTTTCTCCTCCTTCTCTTCCTCCTCCTCCTCCTCCTCCTCCTCCTTCTCCTCCTCCTCTTTCTCCTCCTCATGTCCTCTGCTGCTCCCCGCCTGGCCGGCCCCTGCTGCGCTCTCTTGCCTAGATGCTGAGAGGAGTTTGTGGAACTTGGGTGGGTCTCTGCCCCTGCATCCCCTCGCCCCAGTGCCAGGGCTGCAAGGGAAGGGTTTGGGCATAAATTACGCCCATCTGTTCCTTCCCTGCTGAGGGAGGGGAGGAGGGGAAGCACATGGGCCTTGGTGGATGTTGCACTTTCCATGTGCAGCTGTCAGGAACAATGGAAGGGAAGAATGCGAGCTCAGCGAGGAGTCCACCCCACCCTGCCTCCCTGCCCCAACCAGGGATCGCAGGAACCCAGTTCTCTGAGGACTCAGCTTCTGGAGAGGAGAGACCCTCCTCATGCCAGCCAGACTTGCCCTCATGGCTACCCATGTGTGTCTTAAGATTCATCATTATTCATTCATAACGTTGATCATTCATTTATTTATCCCACAAATGTCTCCTGAGCACATACATACTATGGGCCAGCCAAGGCTGTGGGCTAAGGACTGAGACTAGTGTCTTGCCTTTGACAAGCTCCCCATTTGCTGGGAGGGACAGCGTGGTGGTAACCATCCAGCTTGAGTGCAGTGGTGGAGGCATGTGCACCGGGCAGTACAGATACAGAGGAGGGAAGGCCTCCCAGGGTCATCCTTTTGGTCCCAGGGAGTTACTATGAACAAGGGGAAAAGTACCTAACATCTTGGGAGCAGGGAGTGCTTGGCAGAGCAGGGCGCTAGGAAGTGTATTGTGGGGAGTGGAAACGAGCCCTTCTCTTCCCTCTGTCTTTCAGTTCTCTACGGGATCCTCCCCATCAGTGTTTAACCATGTCTTGGTCTCTCATCTTAGAGAAAACCATCCTTTGTCCCGATGTCTCTCTGCAGTTCCTGCCCATCCATTTCCTTCCCAGACAAATTCACCACGTAAATTTCCTATGCTGTACAGACTGTCTCATTTCCTTCCCTCCCACTCACTCCCCATTCTACCTCTACCCTCATTGCTTCACTCAGGCTCCCCGGAGAAGGTCACCATGACCTCTATGTCCCGAGTCAGTAGGAATTTCCCAGTCACTGTGTTTGCCTTCCAGTGGCATTGGATTTGGGGGACCACCCTAACCTGCTGGACACACGTGCTTCTCGAGCTTTGAGACAAGAGACTCTGGGTTTTCACCCTACATCCCTGGCTGCTCTTTCTCAGCCTCCTCTTTTGGGCTAACACTCTAGACTACCAGATCTTTAAATATTGGAATTCCCCAGGCTGGGATGTGGTTCCTCCTGTCAGCTTTATTTTTCTTTATCTCTAGGTTGCCAATCTACTTGCAAAATTTAATTACCACCTCTATGCTGAGATCTCCCAAACCTACATCTTTCTGCAAAGACCTCTAGCTTCAGATCATAGACCCAAGAGCCTATCTTGCAGCGATATTTCCCAAACTTCCCAAACTTAACAGCTAAATTTGACACCCTCTTTACTATCCCTGGCAGGTAGTAGCTCCATCACACACCCAGCAGTTCCAACCAGAGACTTGGGTGCCACCCTTGGTCACTCTTCTTCATCACCTCCTCTCATCTTAGCACTGTAAGTCCTGCATTCTAGAGAAACCCCTGGAATGGTTGATCACTTTACTAAAATACAAAGTTAAAACTCCAAATCTCTACAACACAAAAGGCCCCATGTAATCTGACCGCTGACTAGCCTCATCTTGCCCCACCCCCCCCACTCTCTCTTGGGGTTCCAGACTATACACCTTCATTGCTCAGATCTCTTTGTGCATTCAACTGTTCCCTCCATCTGGAACATTCCTCCTCTCAACTCCTTTTCACCCTTATAATATCAGATTCAATATTTCATCCTTTGCTCAGAGGAGCCATTTTTTGACATCCCCCCAGAGTAGATGAAGCTGTTGCCCATTATACCTTTCTCACAACTCCTTCCCTGTAGTAATAACATGAGTAAGTCAACTTACAAGGATATAAGTTGCACATCAGCAGGGACTGTGTTTATTTCTATTTTCCACTGAGCCCTAGTGTGAGATGAGCAGGTTGCCCAGGTGCATATGAACTCACAGGCAGCGGCCTGTCTGTGAAGCTTTGGTTGGGAGGAGACAGGCAGATGCATGCTCTGGAGAGAATGTTTTGGTGGCTCTGCAGAGCATGGGCTGGAGAACATATGTCCATTTAGGGGAGTCTGGTTAGAAGGCCCTTGGGGCATTTTAGGTGACATGAACTTAGGGGTGTGTTGGACTGGGGAGGCTATAGCCTTATGAGGTTGACTCTTCATGGCTTAGAGACTGACTGCAGATATGTGATGAAGCTGGAAGAACTGAAGATGTCTACCAGGTTGGCGGTTTTGATGTTTGGGTGAAGATCACATGGTTAGGCATGATAAATTCTGTTGTGACCACGGTAAACACTGGAATCAGTTAGCATGGCTGCTGTGATTTCTTGTATGTCTGGTCCCATATTTTTGTTAAAACTATGTTTCCTTGCCTGGTCAGCGTGGTTCAGTGGTTGAGGGTCGATCTATGAACCAGTAGGTCATGGTTTGATTCCTGGTCAGGGCATATACCCAGATTGTGGGCTCAGTCTCCAGTGGGGTACGTGCAGGAGGCAGCCTATCAATGATTCTCTCTCATCATTGATGTTTCTATCTCTCTCTCTCCCTCTCCCTTCCTCTCTGAAATTAATAAAAATATATTAAAAAAACAACAACAGTGCATTTCCTTGCACCCTCCTTGGATCCATTTTACACATGCCCCTGCCCCCCAACCCTACCCCCACCTCCTAGCTCCTGGTAGGAATGAATGGGAGTTCTGTATGGTGAGACAAGGAGAGTGATACATCTGTAGGACTCATGGAGTACTTTAGCCCAGACAGATGGATGGAACTCTGGGCTGGCAGTTAGATGTCTGGGTTCCATTCTCAGTATAGTGCCTCACCAGTGCTGGGGCTTCAGACAACTTCCATAGGGGGTTGAAGCAACTCAAGAGCTCTCAATCCTGGCTGCACAAGAGAGATTTAAACTCTGGAGAGATTTAAAAAAATACAAATGATCAGGTCCCACGAAATAGAGATTCAGATTTCATTGGACTAGGGTGGAACAAACACTGGCATTTTGAAAGCTCTCCAGGTTAATTTTACATGCAGCCAGATCAGATGCTCTTAGAGACTTTTCAGCCCAGAACGTCTAACCTGAGAATGGCCCTCTTTGGACACCCAGAGTGCCTGCTTTGACCTGCCTTCCATCTCTGTACCCTAGGGCACCTGCAGGCACCTCATGGTCCTGGCCTTGAACTTGGGCTCTGGGGCAGCAGCAGAGGCCGTTTTCAGCCGAGGCTGGGAAGCAGAAATGCAAAGTCTGTGGAGAGAGGGGGATGGAGCGGGAGTTCTGTGAGGAGGAACAGATTGAAGCTATTAACATTTGATCAGTTTGGTATTGTTCTTCTGGAGACCACAGCTTATGAGGCTGCTTAATAAATGTCTGGTCGGGGTCCAATCCAGAGCCGCCAAATGGGTGTTGCTATGGTTTCGGAGGAGGTTGTTTCCCACACAAGTTACTGCTTCCCACCCTGAACTGTGAAACACCAGCGTCTTCCCTCTGTTCCTTAACTCTGTCCCTTCCTAGACGAGCCTGCCGTTGGGGAACATCTGGGTCTGGGGCCACACAGTCGCCCTGGTGAGACTGGCCATCGGTGGCATCATCTGGGCCACCCCTGGCAGTAGCCCCCTGCATCCTCACTCTTCCCTCCTCCAGGTGGGCCCATCACTGATCCCATGCTGGGGTTTCAGAGTCCCTGGCTATGACCCTATCGCCCTTGATCCCGGGAGAGGAGTGGTGGTTGGAGGCTGGGGCTGGCAAGGAATGTGCATGCATGTGTGTGTGTGTGTGTGTGTAGGTGTGTGTTTGTTCACATGAGCAAGTGTGTGGGTTCTTGTGACTGAATGTGTGTAGGTGAATGTGCGAGAGTTTTTGTGTAGTGTGTGTGTGTGTGTGTGTGTGTGTATGTGTATGTGTGTATGTGTGTGGGTGCTAGAGTGTACTTGTCAGAGGGTGACCCTGTGCATGTGTGTGCATGTGTGTGTGTGTGTGTGTGTGTGTGTGTGTGTGTGTTTAAGGATGTGCCTATGAATGCCAAGAACTGGAAAGAAGCATCCAGGCAATGCTGCTAAATCTTCAAAACATGCATTATGACACATTTAAGACAGATGAGCACTTATAAAGCCCAACATAAAAACACCCATATAAAAAAACCAGCTTAAGAGGGGAAACTTCACCCAACAGTTGAAGTTATCTGTGCAGTCTTTTCTGAGTGTAATCCACCCCACAAAACAGTGGATTGGGGGGTTTATCCTTCCCAGAATGACGCTTTCCCCGTTGGGTTCAACAGAGAGGCCCCTTTCACTCTTGTATCTTTCCGTTAAACATAACTAATTAAGCTGAGCAGTGAGTGTGTGCACACAGCACGTGCGCTGGGTCGGGGTTATAAGGAGAGGATGTGAGGTGGTGGAGAAACCAGAGAAACCCCATGAATCAGAAACGCCGTGCTGTCTTCTAGGTGTGTAACTGAAGGCGAGCTTCCTAGACTCTCTGAGCCTGTTTCCCATCAATGAAATGAGATGAGGATGAAAAGGGAACGGCACATAGTTGGAACTCAATCATGTTTAATTAAAAAAAAACCACAGTAAAAAAGAAGGCTATAGAGGCAGCCAACTTTGCAGGAGAAAGAAACCAATCAATGGCTGGATGTATATTATGTGGTCAGGTGGAGGTATGCTGGCTTAAGCTGGGTCCCCCTTCTTTCTCTCCTTCCTCCTTCCTCCCCGCCCCCTTTAGAGTCAGTTCGTACAGTGCTTTCCTCCTCTGAAGTGGTTCTGTGTCTGTGCCGTGGGAAATTCGAGTCGGAGCAATCCTGCCCCAGCCAAGGCCCTTAGTTGAAGGTCCCTGCTCACGCTCACTGCTAAGTAAAACAACATGTAAAGAGGATCATTTGAGATGTGGTTGACTTTGAATACATGACCGAGGCAAGTGAGCATTCCAATCAAATCCTGGCTGTCAGGCAAATACCTGAGCTAAAATAATGCTTCTTGAAGACTGAGGCCAAGATTCAGGTCTTAGATCCTATATGGAAACAGGCCTTTACTGGTTTGCTCTTCCTTTCAGTCATTAACCCAGCTACATCCTGGGTTCCAAAGGTGAAAGAGGTCCTAGTAGTAGAGAAAGACAAGGAAACAGGTAAAGACAAGGCATTTGCTAGTGTCCCTGGGATATACAGCACCCTTGGGAATGCGTGCTCAGCACTCCATGGATTCTGCTCTGCGTGTCTGGGCTAACAATGACCATGCACCTCACATTGTACTAGACCACGAGGGACAACTAGAACACATGAGATGCCAACTAGGTAGTATGAAGACCAGAAAATGGGAATAATCAGCTGATGGAGAAGGGCAGAAAGACACTGCCATTTATTGAGCACTTATTTTATACCAGGCCCAGTGTGTGTGTGTGTGTGCGTGTGTGTGCGTGTGTGTGTGTGTGTGTGTGTGTGTAACCTGGCTTAAATTGGCCAAGTAAATATTATCCCCATTTAACTTTTAAAATTATTTAAAAAATATTTTTATTGATTTTAGAGAGGATGGGAGAGCGAGAAAGAGAGAGAAACATCAATGATGAGAGAGAATCCTTGATTAGTCCTCCTACAACAGGGATTGAGCCCACAACCCAGGCATGTGCGCTGACCTGGAATTGAACCGTGACCTCCTGGTTCATAGGCCGAAGCTCAACCACTGAGTTACCCTGGCAGGGCAATATTATTCCCATTTTATCGGTGAACAAACTGAGTCTTAGGTTGAAGTATTTGTTTGGTAAATATCAGAGAGTCAAACCCAGGTTGTTCTGACTTCCCAGCCCAGCACTGCCTTCTGAAAATCACTCTGCGGCAAGAAGCCTAATATGACTCGTGTAAGGTAGTTTCCAATGAATAAGAAAGCAAGAATTTGATACTGACATGAGTTATTGAGAAAATTCAATGTAAGATAAAATGTTTTGGTTAGCATTTGTGTAAGAAAGCTTTGGAAACCCAGTTATATATTTGGCTTTGAAGGAGGGGTTCTTTTCATTCCAGAAACCTCTGCTTTTTTTATTTACCGAGCCTATAATTTGAATCATATATTCCTTGTATAACATTGAGGGAAGATACTCGAGACAAAAGAAAGAGGGAAATAATATCATCTGTCATGGCCAAGGAGCTGAAATCCAAGTTTTATAATCCTTTCTAAACAGGCTCTGAGCTTTTATGATTTGCTAGAATCACAGGAAGACTTATGCAGCCCAAGTGGGGAAAAATGCCTTGATTGCTAAGGCTGCAATGAGATTTTTCAATTACTTCATAGTTTGTTTTCTTGCTCAGTTTTTTTTTTAATTAAAAAGAAAAAAAATTTTTTTGAGTTCCAAATGATCTCCACCGTTTCCTTAGATGGGATTAGACACGAGTCTCAAGTTTTCAGAGTTCAACTGGTTTGGAGTTTTCTGTGTCCTAAAAATGTCTTTAATTAAAAGCAAGGGAAAAATGTATTTAAAAAAAAAATCCTCATCAAACTAAAAAAAATGACTGAAGGGATTTTATTCAAACTTTTCCCCAAAATTCACCTTTTGCCAAGACCCAGCATGGAAAATTTCAGCCCAAAAGGATCACTCTTTGGCAAGTTACCCGAGCTAATGAAAACAGAGGGGCATAAAGGGAGTCTGTGTGTAGCTCCAACTATAGTGGTCACTGGAGTCCACATTGTATGAGAAGAAGGGCCTCATTCAATTACCCCCCCTCCCTTTTAAGTCTTTCTTATCATCAATATGGATGAGACTTGGATTTGAAGTGGCTACCAAACAAAAAGCACTTACTTTATGAATACAGTTTGGGTGGTGACATTATTTCAAGTGGCTTTGCTCAGTTGTGACTGATTTGGGGATAAAGTTATTACAAGTGGAAAGGTAAAAGAATTGTTCCGAGGAGTGTCAATGCATGCATGCATTCATTCACTCACACACTCACTCATTCATGTACTCCTTTATTTGACAAGTGTTTACTGAGTGCCTGCAATGTGTGTGGCACTTTAATAGATGCTGGGAATACTATGGCGGGGAAATAGATGTGGTTGATGGGTTTGGGGGCGGGGTGGGGTGGGGAGGGGAAGGAAACGGTGTAAATGACCAATTGTGACAAATAGATGTGGGGCAACAGAATGGGAAGCTGAGACAGAGAAAGTCAGGTGTGGTGGCGATAGGAGGCCTGCACCTTCAGGGAGGCTGGTGGAGGTCTAACAGCTTGCCCCCGAGTCCTTGGAGGGAAACAAGGCTGAACCCCACGTTGATTCTCCCCCTCAGGGTGCTCCCAGACCCGTGGGCGAGTAGGCGGGAAAGCAAGGAGCTCTGATACTGCGCGACAGGTACTTTAAGGCAGTCACCTGCAGGGTCCACACTGGGGAGGAGAGCTGAATGCGCCCGACTGGCAGTGGCCACACAAGGCATCGCTCCGCAGGGACAATTCCACAGGTGTCTGTGAGGCGATGTTGGGAATGCAGGGATGAGAGAGCCTCTGGCCCAGTCCTGCTCCCGGTTCACCTGTCTGAGGGCTGGAGCCTGTGGGGGCTGGTCTGCCTCTCCAGCAGCAAGCATGGGCCTGGAGTCAGAAGGGGGTGCTTAGTACATGGTGGGTCCCTCTCTCTGCTGTCTCAGGGGCGCTTCTTTGGGTTTTAGCCTAGGCCCTAGGGGTTAAGGGCTTGCCTTTTGGAGTAAGGCTGCCTGGGTTCAAATTCTAGCACTAGTACTCGCTTAAGCTGTGTTACTTCAGGCAAGTTACTCTCTGAGTTACAGGGTCCCTATAGACAAAACAGGGCTCATCACAACACGCATGTCCCCGGGCTGCTATGAGGACTAAGTGCCCTCGTCCTCGGATTTGGCAATGACCAGGCCAGACCCTGGGGTCTCCATCCGACAGGTGGTGAAATCGCCAAACCTCTCTCCATGATAGTCCTTCGCCTCTCCCACCCAGGGAAAGAGCGAGGTGTTATCTCCGAAACGCCAAGAATATCAGGGGTGAGCGCCTATTCATTTTTCATCAGCACATCTGGCTTTTAGGTGAAAAAAAAACACACACAACCTCTTGCCAGAGATTTGGAAGTATCTCGTTCCTTTAAACATCAGAAGGCTGGGAGGTTTCCCATTATTAATTGGAAGTAAAAATCTCTTCGTGGTCCAGAGCAAGGGCAACGCTGTGATTTCACAGGTCAGTGGAAAGCGCGCTGTGGCTGCTTGTGCTTGGCATTGCTTTTACTAAGGGAGTAGGAGGGACCCAAGACGGTGGTTTCCAGAACCATAAATCACCGTGGCCAGGGTAAGAGCCCTCGACGAGGGCTCCACGAGGGCTCCTGACATGGTGGGTGAGCGTTGCCGGCGTGTGGCCTCGGGCTGTCTGTCACCTCCCACGAGCCTCAGTTTCCCTTTGTGTAACACTGGGATCACAGCCCCTCCAGTGTGGGGCGGTTTGAGAATGAAAGGAGAGAAGGAAAGGGAGGGTCCCTCTGGTCCCCATAGAAACAGGTCAGCGCTCACAGGGCCAGACACTGTTCACCATGCTCTTGCTCCTGACACTGGGGATGTGGGCTTACCAGGGGCTAGGGATACTTCCTCCTTTCCCATTTTCGGGGTCTCCAGATAAGGTGAGAGGGGGTGGCAGCCCCGAGGGACTCAGAGCAAACTGCAGGGGCCTTAGGTTGGTGGCTGGACGGCACACTAGTGGGAAGTCTATTCTCCCCTGAAAAACCGCCAGCTCTTTGCGAGAATCCCCCCCCCCCATTCGTTAGTGAGCTTGTTTTTGTTTGTCTCCACATGTTGGCAAATCTCTGCAATCTGCAGTTGCAACGGGGTTGGGGGCTGCAGAGGATGCAGAAGCAGGGGCTTGGTGTGTGTGTGTGTGTGTGTGTGTATGCACAGTGGTATTCGCCTGGAGCAGGAGGTGTGTGTCTCCCCGTTTCCCCTCCGCATCTGCAGGCTTCTGGCCACCCTCCCGCTGCCACCGCAGCCTCCCTTTCCATCTCCAGGGACGCGGGACACAGCCCCCAGGCCGGGCCCAGTGCTCTGGAGCCAGGCAGCCCCCCGAGACCAGCCTGGCCGGGCCTCTCAGGGCTCTGCAGGGCTCAGGGGGCCTGGGCGGTGCGCCTGGGCCCCGGGTCGCCGTCCTGGCACCGGCCACAGCCCCAGTGCGCGCGGCAGGCCCGCCGCCCGCCCGCCCGCCCGCCGGCCGGCCCAGGGAGCTGACCAGGCCGCGTGTGAGCGCAGGGATTCCTGCTCGGGCCTTAAATATGCCGGTTATTTTTATCTCCCTACGTCAGGCGGCGAAGGCCATCCCACCAGTGGCCTCGGCGCTGCTACACAATGTTTCCCTTTAGTCGGGAGGGGAAATGGAGGGAGGCCAGACTTCCTGATCACATGGTGCTGAAGTCAATGAAAAAAAATTAAGGGGGACCCCTCCCTTTTTCTCCCCGGCCTGATCCAGGCTCCCCGCCCCCCCCCCCAATCCCCTCCGCCCCCTCCCTCCCTCCTCCCTCCTCCCCCCTCCTCCCTCCTCCCTCCTCCTCCCTCCGTGCGCAGGAGAGAGAGGCTCCGGCTGCAGGCGCAGGGCCAGCCAGGCAGGAGAGAGAAAACATAAACACGAGATTGTTGCAGTAATTGGTGGCTCTGAAAACACTGAGGAAATGAGAGGCTTGTACGAAACATCAGCCGACAAGAAGCGGGGTGATGTCAGACAGCCTTCCAGGATTAGAAACCCTTAAAAGCTCGGAGCCCGCGGGCCGCGGCGGAAAGCGCTCGGCTCGCCCTGGGAGGAAGCCGGGATTTCGCCGCCTCCAGCCGCCGCCGCCGCCTCTGCCTCTTCCTCGCTGCTCTCCATTGCGCTCTCTCCTCTCTTTTTTTCTTTTTTCTTTTTCCTTTCTCTTCTCTCTTACTTTTCTTTCTCCATGTTTTCCCTTTTCTCTCCTTTCTTTTTTCTTCTCCATTCTCTTCTCCTCTATGTCCCCCCCCCTTCCCGTCTTTATTAAAAGGAAAAGGAGAAAAAAATAAAGAAAGAAAAGGAAAAGGAGAGACCACATCAAATCATTTCAATTTCTAAGATACCTGGCACTTTATATCTAAACACTCAACCCCGCCATAAACCCAAAGCGGGCCAATGACACCCGTGTGTCTGTGGCTTGACTCGAACTTTCTTGTCTGCGTGTCCTCTCTCCCCTCTATAATGTGCTAACGGTGGCAGGGCTGGGAATAAGCAAGTAATTTTCAAGGAGGAGCTTCCCAAGAAGATGGGATTCAATGCCTGCTCTCACCTGGGCGTTTCTGAGAATCGATTTCCCAGTCCATGTCACCTGGCCACTCAGCTGATAACTTAAGCTGCTGCCACCTCATTTTCTTTCATGGTAGGAGATAATGAAGACTGGACACACGCACGCACGCACGCACGCACACATGCATGTCCGAATGCACAGGCACACACACGCTCCGGCCTCCCCCTCTCCCCAGCCCACAGGGCAGGGCAATAACAGGCAGTGGGCACTGGCACCTGCCTGCACCTTTAAGTCGGAGGCCAGGTCTCATCTGCTCGGTGACACGAAGGTGCCGCCTGTCGGGCCCTCTCCAGGATTAATGAACCGATGTGGGGGAAGGGCTGGAGCCCCCACGACCACAGGCACCCCGGGGGCACCTTTTCAAGGAATGATTTATGTCCAGCTCTACCCAAATAGGAACCAAAAGAGGGTTTTCTGTTTTCTCATCTTTAGAGCAGATGCATTCAGCACCTGGACCCTTGATTTGGGGCATTTCGTAAGCTTTAGAATCTGCCTTCTTAATCGCTCTGTCACCTTCTACTGTGAAGACAGGTCCCCCCACCCCCATCCTTTTTCTGAGACCCAGATAAAGGTCGCGTCAAGGTCGAGTCTGTGCACCCTTGGAAGCATTGAATTGGTTCCAAAGACTTGGGTTCTCTTGCTGCTGCTCCTGGTGAGACAATACCCCTCAGCCTGAACCCCTTTCACACACACACATAAATCTGTGGTGATCTCCCCCCCCCGCCCCCTAATGCTTGAAACTCCCAAGCTGTAGTCATTAGAGCCAAGTGTACTTTTTGGTCTAATCCAATATACCTGTGGTTGGTTATGCCACCCACCAAGAGGTAGATAACAGCCCCGTTTTCCAGTTCTCATGGAAACTTTCCATCTTTGATGTTTCCCTTATGCTCTGCACACCCCAGGGGAAATCTCATCCCCAGTTTTCTGCTGTCCCTGTGTGAGATAATGGGGTCTCCACACCCTCAATCTTTCAGCGTGGGTCGCTTGGGCTCGTCCTTGTCTATTCCTGCTCCCCCCTCATGCATACCAAGGGCATCCTGCCGTCATCCCCAGAGAATCTCTGTCCTCCGATGCCGTTCTTCGCCTCTTGGCTCCTAAGGCTGACCCTTTCTCTGGGTGCTGGGGAGTTTAAATCCCAGATTTGCCACTTAGTAGCTCTACAACCTCAATTTCCCATCCGTAAGGTGGGGATGATGACATACCCACCTCATAGGCTTGTAGGGGAGATTAAATCAGATGAGGCATGTGGAGGACTTGGCCCAGCACCTTCTAAAAAAGTAGGTGCTTCATGAACAGCAGCTGTTAATTATTTTTTTTAAAAAAATGTTTGTATTGATTTTAGAGAGAAAGAAGGGTGAGGGAGAGAGAGAGAAACATTGATGAGAGAGAAACATTGATCAGCTACCTCCTGCATGCCCCCTACCGGGGATCGAACTTGCAACCTGGGCATGTGCCCTGACCGGGAATCAAACCAGCGCGGCCCCTTGGTGCATGGGATATCGCTCAACCAACTGAGACACACCGGCTGGGCAGCCATTAGTTATTATGCTTCACACCGGTGCTTCTCAGATTCCCCACCTCGCTACTGAATCACGGGAGGATCGGTAAAACACAGATTCCTGGGCGCCACCCTGCAACTCTTGATTCAGCAGGTGTGGGGTGCGGCTCGAGGATCTGCATTTCTAACCAGCGCCCGGCGCTGGCTGTGGATCACACTGAGCTGGGCTGTGGACACAGTCAGATCTGCTGGATCTCTGGCTCCTCTTGTCCCCACTCCTTGTGAAGGCCAGTGTGGCCTTTTATCTCCTGGCCCAACTTACCCCTCTAGCCCCCTCACATCCAACTGTTCCCCATCTGCTCAGCTGACACCCAGCACCCCTCCAGACCCCTGTGCTGTTAGTTACTTCTGCTGAGCATGCCCTTCCTTCTCCCCACCGCCTCGTGAGCATCTCCCCCTCCGGGCCCTGCTGCAAGGCTTCCTCTTCTCTGAAGCTTTCTGCCTTTTCCTCCCGGAGCCAGCCTCCCTCCTCCTCTGTGCTCTGTTCTCCACTCACTCTCTCTGGTGTTCACAGGGTTCCGAGCAATGATCTGTGGACGCGCCTGTCTCTCCCATGGGTCAGTGGGCTCCTCCAGACAGGGCTCAGGTCTTGTCTGTCTCGGTGTTCCAAGGGTACACGCAGCCCCTGACTCACAGAGGGACTTAGTAACTGTTTGTTGAATGAATAAGAGGATGAATGAACCAGCAGCCCAGCCTCTAGGAATATCACAATGTGTCTGACACGATTGTGGGTGCTCCTCGGCCTCAGACATGCTCCCCAGTCCAGAATCCCTAGGACTCCGTCCCTGACCTGATTTAGGGAGAGAAGGCTGTTATTCCTATAACTCTAAACTCCCTCCCCCGTGACACCACTGAGTTGTCCTAACATGATTCCCCCCAACTCATGAGAGGGTAATTGAGACTGAGGGAGAAGAAGTGACCAGCCAAGGCTTTGTAGCCCAGAAGTGGGAGAGCCAAACTCGGGTCATTTGGATACAAGGATCTCCTAACCCCACCAAACACACACACACACACACACACACACACACACACGCAGAGATCTAGCAATTACTTTTTTTTTGAGATAAGGGCCGGCAGCCAGTTCTAGAGGGACCTTGCCAGAACGTTCCCTTATGGCAGTGGAGTTGGTTTGGTACTTGTCCAGGGTTACTCCCCAGTCTTAAGCTCTGGGCTGGGAGCTTCCAGAGCGTCTTCCTCTTCGGTTAAGCCTGATGGCACAGAGGTGCGAGGTCCCAGGATTCCTAGGCTGGCTGAGGTGAAAGGGCTGGGCCACCCTTTTAAGCAAACCAACTTTTGCCCGCGTGTGGCCAGGGGGAGACACAGAGAGGCCGTGGCATGGGCCTAATGGAGTTGGGCCTACAATCAAGGCAGAGCTTTCTCCTTCCTTTAATCCTGCACACGTGTATTGGGTTACCTTTATTAGGCCCACGGTTTTGAGATTATTTCCCACTTGTCCCCTTTGGCCACGATAGGACTCTGAAACAAGGACTTTAATTAGGAAGTTCGCTGAGGCATCCCCGGAGAGGGGAGGTAGGCAGGCGCCGGACACGGGCGCAGGGATTGCTGCGTTGTCTGCACTTGCCATCTGGCTAGCGACAGAGGCAGGAGCATATTTTGACCTTTGGCAGGAACGACATATCCTAGGCGGCCATCTCCCTGTGCTCTTGACACCTCCGGATGACCCGTAGCTAAGCCTCCTCATCAGGGTCACCCTCCCTTCACACATTACATCTCAGGGAGGTCTGACTGGCCAGTTATTGGAGGGGTGGGGCCAGCAAGTGATGGAACCTCTCTGAGCCTCCATGTACCCATCTTTATTTTTATTTATTTATTTTTTAATTTATTAAGGTATTATATGTGTACATAGCTTACCATAGCCCCCCCCCCCCCCCACCTCCCATTCATGCCCTCCCTCCCCAGAGTTCTGTGTTCGTTGGTTGTACTTATATGCATGCATACCAGTCCTTCAGTTGTTCTCTTATCTCCCCCCAGGTCTCCTTCCCCTCCCCGCTGTCATTTGACAATCTGCTCGTTTTATGGTGACTATCTCAGGACCACATGAATAGAATCCGCTCCTCATTTGGCAGTCTGCTTGTTTTATGGTGACTGTCTCAGGACCACACGAATAGAATCCACTCCTCCTCTGGTTCACATGGCCCCTCCCCCTGGGTCCCACTGCTTCCCTGGGGCACACGGCTCTCCCGGGGCACATGTCTCCCCTGGGGCACACGGCTCTCCCGGGACACCAGGCCCTCTGGGGCACCTGGCTCACCCGGGGCACACGGCCCCCTGGGACACATGGCTCACCCGGGGCACATGTACCCATCTTTAAAATGGGGGTAAATGAAGGACCTGCCATGCCCACTTCCCCAGGCTGTTGCTATACGTCAGGTGGGTCTGCATATGTACTAGCAAGAAGGGCTTTGTGGAAACATCATAACAGGCAGGCTGTTCACAGGATTATTACTGGTTTTGGGCCCGCTGGAAGCAGTCGGTTCAGAAAGCTGGATTCCCAGGACGGAGTGGGGCAGGTGGGCTTGGAGGCAGAGGAGAAGCGAGGAAAGCACATCCGTACTCGTTCTGGGCACCCTGTGCCTGACACGCCACGAGGCACCTTCTGTTCACGCTCTCGTTCCAACCTGGCTGACACCGTGATGTTGGATGTCCGACTTCCGGAGCAGTGACTACACTTCTGTGTCTTACGCCACCAAGTCTGTGCCCGCTTGTTATGGCAGCCCCAGGAAACTCAGACCTTCTCTTGACCCCACTTAACCAATGAGACAACTGGATTAGCGGGGGTTCCGTGCCTCCTTCAAAGCCATCTAGCTGACGGGGAGCGACGCAGTTCTGGATCATCAGACTCCAAAGCCAGCACTCAGACCCCCTTCCAGGAGCAGTGGGAGTGCTCGAGGGATGTAGAGGCGGGCCTCCGAGGATGAGAAACCAGGCTTCCTGAGCTCAGGAGAAATGGGAAGTAAGTGCTCCTTTCACTTTCAAGGCAGACCTTTCAATCCAGAGAATTAATTCCCTATAAGGAACGAACCTGCCGAAAATCCCAAATGGGTGGTGGGACAAGGGATTCAAGGGGAGTGTTGGTGGCTGGGTTTTCGGAAATGGTACCAAGGCCTAGAGCTTTGGGACCCCCGGATTGAGCAGCTCATCCACAGGGGGGTGTGCACAGCAATCTGCCAGTCAGTGTGAGCTTGGAAAAACACAGATTTCTCCCTCCCTCCCTCCATCCTTTTTTTTTCTTTTTCCTTTTTAACACAAGCCAGGCTGGGAGAGACCTCAACAAGGAAGGAAATCAATAGGAAATGCCTTTAGAAAATGAGATTTTTCCGAAAGCATGTCATGTCATCGTTCTAGTTGCAAAGGCTTGGGCCCTGACGTGTGAGGCAGGAAATAGGAGAAACCTGAGGCAGCCAATGAGAGAGAGGACACGGCAGAGGCCTCCTCCGTCCAGAAGCCAGCTGTGGTGATGGACAGTTGGCTGGCTGGGTGCCACTCGAGGCTGTGCCACCCTTTATTTTCCTCTTTGATGAAGAGTAGGTGATCTGCTTCACCGGGGAAGGTAACCTTCTTCCTGGAAATCTCGGGACAGAGGAGCAAAATCCAGACAGCCAAGGAAAGCCGCCCCGCTCAGCTCCTTCCAAACCCGCGGCTGCCACCCACCCGGGGCCCCGTCAGTCACTGCTGGGGCAGCACGTGGTTTCCTGGGGTCGCCGAGGAAGGGAGGACAATTATCAAGGCCGCATCCCACCCCCTCGCTGTCAGTGCTAGGGGAAAAACAATATTTAGTTAGCTAAACACCCGGCTACGGTTTCGTTTGAAAAGCTGGCTTTGATTAGGAGCCTGCAGGGGCTGATTTATGAGGACAGATGAGAAAAAGAACAAGCATAAATGTGTAGCACTCACCCAAATGATGACTAAGGGGACACAAGATAGACAGAGTCCTTGCAAGTGGAGACGGAAATGACTTATTAAGCATTTTGGTTCTGTCTTGGGTTCACGCAGTCCCAGTTCCAGATGATATTCTTTCAAGATATTTGTCTAGATTGGTTTTAAATCGGGGCGGGGGGGGGGTGTGCATCAGGCAGGGGTTGAGGTGCACAGTTTTCCTAGGCAATTCTCACCTCTTAAAAGTTTCCTTTATACATATATACATCTATCTATCTATCTATCTATCTATCTATCTATCTATCATCTATCTATCTATAGAGAGAGAGTCTGTGTATGTGTGTGTTTGTGTGTGTGTGTGTGTGTGTGTGTGTGTGTGTGTGTGTATGTAATATAATTTTCTTCACTTCCTGGTGACAAGCTTGTGAAAGGACATCATTAGAGTATTGCTTGAAAATGAAAACTTAGAAACAGTCTACAGTGTCTATCACTGAGGGGTGGATTAGATAGCCCGTCACTCTCCCAGACCATGGGATTGTAGGGGAGGTTTACAAAGAATGTGGCGCTTCCACTCTGTGGGTGTGTGCAGCCACCTCGGGTGCAAATAGTAAGATTCAGGATAGCGTGTGTCTGACAGAGTCCTTTAATACATAACCACACACACACACACACACACACACACACACACACCCCTGCATATTTCCCCTATGAACATACATGGATATAAACCCACAGACAAAGGCTTGGAAGGATGCACATCAACATGAGCCCCCGGGGAGTCCTGCCTGTCATGTCCGTATTGTCCGCACGGAGACCGATTTGGCGCAGTATTTTTGTAATGAAGACATCGTTTGAAACACAACCATATCCTTCCTGGGAACTCCTATGGAACGGTGATTAGAACTGCCGCCCTCGCCCTCGGCCCCTTTTCTCCGGACCTCAGCAGTGCCCTCTGACTCTCCAGCCCCTTGGGATCTGCCTCTTGTCTTGGGCCCCTGCAATGCCAACCTGCTCTGCAAAGCCTCTCCCCTATGAACTGATCCCCAAGACTTAACCTGGCCCAGGCCCGATCCTCACCTCAGTGTTACCTTCATGGCTCGCCTCACCTGAACCAAGCAGAGCTGGCCCAGGCTCAGTGCGAGAGAGCCCATGTTCCAGCTCTTCTTATGGACCGGCTCTTGCAGTTCTGCGTGGCCCCATTCCCCCGTGCCTCCCCTCCTTCCTCTCTTCTGCCGGGGTGGGGGCGGAAGCGGGTGGGAAAGTATACCACAGGCCCCACCAGGTAGCTGTCCAAAGGCCCACCCCGCCAGCTCTCCGCATAGCCCCGGCCCACCTGGCTCTCTCTCCTCCCCCTGGCCGACTGCCTGGAGGGTTCTGGGCAGTTGTTGTTTCTGCACCGATTCCAGAATCTCATTCCTGGGAGGTCCGGCCTGGTGGTGCCCACAAGTCCACGGTGGGCACTCCGGAGAGGTCTCCTTCTGGGACACTCACGGGATCATATTTTTCCATTGCCCTCAGTAATCTGGCCAAGGAACACGCTAGCTCATTTGTAAGTTGAGAAGATTGGTTTCGATGGTTTCTGAGCTTGCTCCCAGCTCTGACGGCCAGTGTTTCATTGCATGCCTTTGTTGGTGCTCACCTCTCCAGGGTGGGCCTTGGACCATCTTATTCCATTCCCACGGCAACTCTGTGGAGTAGACAGGGCAGCTCATATTTCCCCCATTTTATAGCCTAGGAAAACAAGGTTTTGAGATGGTCAGGACACCCAAGGTCGCTCAGCTGGCTTTGGGTTCTGGGCAGGTGTTTGCATATACAGCGTCTGCAAAGAGACTCACCAGACATAAGAGCTTCTCTGATAGATGAGAGGAAAGGGATCTTCCCTGCAGAGGGCAGAGAGCAGAGGGAAGAGGGCAGAGGGCAGAGGGCAGAAGGCAGTGGGCGGAGTAGCACACAGGAGTTTAGGTGGGGTGTGCCCTAATTAGCTCTATGAGGCTGGAGCGAGGGGTGTGGGAAGGCAGTGGGTGAAGAGGAGGTGGGCACCTTTCTATCTCTTTATAAATAAATTTGCCTCAAATATTTCCTCCTCTAGGAAGCCCTCCTGGCAATGATGTGCTGGTAAATGTTTAACACTAGTCCCTCAAAAAGCAAACAAAAAAATCAAAATAACAACCTTCATTTATAGTGATTGCCAATCACTCCCACCATGGCTGATTAAAGTTAGCAATGTGGTCATGAAAGACTTAGTGAGGAAGAGTTGGCTCTGGGGAGCCAGTGAGGGCCACTTTCAGCTCACTCCTGAGTCACTAACTCTTCTCTTGGCTCTTTAAAAAAATGTTTTTTATTGATTTCAGAGAGAGAAGGGGAAAGAGAGAGAGAGAGAGAGAGAGAGAGAGAGAGAGAGAGAGAGAGAGAGAGAGATGTCAATAATGAGAGAGAGAATCATTGATTGGCTGCCTCCTGCATGTTCCCCATGTCCCCCACTGGGGATCAGGCCTGCAACCCAGGCATGTGCCCTGACCAGGAATGCAACTGGTGACCTCCTGGTTCATGGGTTGGCCCTCAACCACTGAGCCACACTGGCTGGGGTTCTCTTTGTTCTTAAACCACTAGTTGCCCCTCTGATTTAGCAACTGTCATATTGCTGAAGCCATCTGTAAGTAAGGATCTTTTACTGAACCGTGTATAAGAGACTTATTTTTCAAGGGCCATTTCCCTTGCTTTTAAGTGTTTGATTAACTGAGTTAATGATGATGAAGTGAATTCAATGTACTATAAAAGTGTGCAAACACACATAGAGCACTTGGAATAGTTGTGGGACGCGCAAGTGCTGTGGAAGCGAAAGCTGTGCTCGCCAGCAATCAGCTCTCTCTCAGTCCCAGGGAGCACTCACGGCGCTCCGTTTTGAAACACAACCAGGTTTTCATTTCCAAGCTCAGGGACCCGTCTGGTGAAGGGATGAGGGGCTCTAACCCTAGTGGGCACACAAGGCTTTATTTCCTCTCACTCTGCTTATGTTGACAGACCATCCCTTAACCCCAATTAGTTTAAAATTCTATGCAACCTTCGGCTTCATGTGGGAAAACCCTCCCACCCAATCCCTGTGGACAACAAGGGCCTCCAAACCTAGTCTCTTGATAATTGACTGAGTCTGTTGAGGCAGCATGGTGAGGGGATGGGATTCTCCCAGGGCCCCCACCATTTTTCCTTTAGCTGGGTTGCTGAATGAATTGCTGTACCTCCCTGAGCCAAACTCCCTCATCTGGAAAGGGAAGAGAGTGACTCCAGCTTTCTTAGGGTTAATGGGACTAATCATTGCGTTTGGGAGCTGGGCTGTTCTGTTTGCTTCCCAGCCCCCCAGTTGGCATTTCTCGGCCCAGGGGGCTGACCAGCCCAGCATTTCCGGCCTTCTGCCATTCCCCGAAATGCAGCCAGTGGGAGGTAGTGGCAGAAGATGGAGGGGCATGTGGGAAAAGAAAGAGAGGCACCCCTAAGCACTCTCCATGTTTTTGATTGATTCTGGCCAATGGCCACAGTCCTCTCTCTCTCTCTCTCTCTCTTTTTAAAAAAATATATTTTATTGATTTTTCACAGAGAGGAAGGGAGAGGATAGAGAGCTAGAAACACCGATGAGAGAGAAACATCGACCAATTGCCTCCTGCACGCCCCCTACCGGGGATGTGCCCACAACCAATGTACATGCCCTTGACCGGAATTGAACCTGGGACCTTCCAGTCCGCAGACCGATGTTCTATCCACTGAGCTAAACCGGTTTCGGCCACAGCCCTCTCTTTACACTCCAGCTCCAACTCCTTGGTGGAGGCCACTGTCCTTGGGCTCTTGCAAAACAGCAAAGGCTGGGGGTGGGGGGTGGGGGTGGTAGTAGAGAAATGTAGTACTTCCTTGTGTCTCAAAATCCATTGCTGTTCCCCTTGATCCTTCCCAGACGGTAACAGATAGCTCCTTTACTAAAACTTCAGAGTCCCAGGTGAGGGAGTCATCTATTTCCTGCCAGCACCCAGACAATGCCAAGCCTGGGCACGTAGGAAAGGCTTATTAATAATAATCTCAGCAGCCACTCTTTATTAAGGGCTGACGGTGGGCCGGCCACTGTGCCACGTGTGTTCTTTTTTTCTTTACACACATTATATCATTTATTCCTCGTAACTAACCTATGTGGAAGGTGCTATCATACCCATTTTGCAGAGGAGAAGAGTAGGGTTTAAAGCTAGTTAGTGTTAGTGATTTGCTAAATCACCCAGCCGGCAAGGAGGGAGCTAGGATTTGAATCAGTTACTATGAACCACACTATTATTTGGTGGACAGGGACCAAGTCTGGGACCCAGAGCCACATTGCCCGGTTGTATACTGGGAGGTGCTGGCTAAACCCTGGCTGGTGGATGAAGGCCGTCCGTTCAGAGCCCTAGGTTTCTGCCTCATCTTTCCTGGAGTTCTCCCTCTGGCGTGGGGGCCACTCTTGCCTCCATGGACCCTGGCTTCTTGCTCGGAGTGTCCAGGCTGCTATCTCTTTGCACACCAGCCCTGGTGGACGGGGTTTCCTCTCGTTACCTCTTGCCCATATTTCTATCCGCTCTGAGCGGCTGTTCCAGCCTCATTGTGGCTCCTCCGCCCTCCTGGTCACCCACACCCACTGGTGTTTACAACATGTCTCCAGCATCTGCGAACTTCATTAGGGCCAGAGCTACACCCTCTTCCTGCTCATTGGTGCAGGCTGTGCATCAGGCCAGACCGAACACGGCTCCCTAGGGTGCCTGCCAGACGCTTCCCCGAGCCAGGCCCAGCTCCCTCTCCCGGGACTCCCGGCCAGTTCTGACCCAGAGCCTGAGTCTGTGCGGGAGGAACATTCCTGAAGGGGCACCAGGGCCACACTCCGCTCTAGTTTGTGGCCGTGGTTAGCACTACTTGGACAGTGGGTTAGAAGGAGTATTCTTTTTGGAGTCGGAGCACCTGCTGCTTAATAGCTCCGTGAGCTTGCTCCAGTTGCCTGACTTCTCTGAGCCTCAGGATCCTGATCTGTAGAACGGAAGATATGTAGAGCCGAGGATGGGAGTTGCTGCTGGCACAGCTTAGATACAAAATTCTCTCCCTCTCTCCTAAAGGCCGCTGTGGGGCTACCAAAGGCCAAATAGTGCAGAGTATATGTGTCATTTATTTGCTTATTTTGGGAGTGCTCTCTACTAGTTGTTGACATGTTGTCAGAGATAATAAGGATAATTGCCCTCGCTTTATAGAGGAATATCCGAAGGTTCAGAGAGCTGAAATGAATTTGCTCACGGTCACCCACATAACAGACTGGGTTCGCAAACATCTCTAATATAAACCGACTCTCTATTTTTCAATTTTCTCTTGTCATTTTTTAAAAGAATGAAAACAAACAACCAAGTGACATAAGCCAAAATGAAGTCATCCTTGTTTCTTGTAAAAACATAGCTGCCTTTGCGCGTTGCACTTATTCCCTCTTCAGAGACTCTCTTGGTAAAGCTCTTTGCCATTTGAGCCTCCACAACCCCACCGCCCAGATCTCTCTGGTCCTGGTCGCACTGAGCTTCCTCCAGCCTTTCTGAGGTGGAGATGCTGGGAGCTGACTGATGGTAGGCTTGTGCTGGAGAATTTCTTCCACAGGAAGCAAGTCAGGACTTGGGATGGCTGATGAGGATGACCCCGAGGACAAAATGAGCCTGAAGGTCATTGTCATTATTGTTCATTTTCTTCTTCTTCAGCTCAAAGAGGGACCATTGTTTGAAAGCGCTTCCTCCCACATCATCCTTTTACTGAGAACGAAAAATAGAAGCTCTGGGCTGTGAGCTTTAACTCAGCCACACCGTGAGCTTCCTGTGGGCGCGTGCGTCTCACTGGTCACCCAGCCCTTTGTGGCCCCTTCCCATAGTGCTTTGCACACGACCGCAGGCAAACATGAATGCACAAACATTTAAACATTTACCGAGCACTCTGTTGTCCTCTCTATCATGTTGGGTGCTTTCACACAAGAAAAATAAAAATCACTTGTCCCAGGCCGTGCCAAACACTCGTGGTGGTGGAGGTTGGCTCTGAACCCAGTTAGACCTTCCGACTCCATGTTTAATGCGCTTCCTTCCACATCTCCACTGTCACTCAGTATCTCCCTCAGTGATGGCTGTTGAGCAAGATTTAAAAGTCTTTCCTTTCAAAGGTTGCCAGCAGCGCTGTATATGCTGCTGGGGGGAAAGGAGGGTGAATGAGGAAGGCATGATCTCCTCACAGAAAGAGTTATAATGAGCTTCAGCTGTCTGGGTGGCTCACTCGCCATGTGAGAGTAAAGAGGATCAAAGAGACCAATGTGTCACCATGGGAACTGTCCCAGTTTTATAATCTTCGTTTTTTTTTCAAAGGCCTGAATATGAACACATGGAAAGCAGGAAGAGTGCAGCCAATGGGAAGTGACGCCGGCTAATGATTTAAATGTAAGTTTTAAAGAGGGGAAATCAGAGCGTGGAGAAATATTTTGAGCAGCTTTCTGAATAGCGGCTCAGCTCACATTTCCAGGATGAGTAGCGATCGACTGCAGGTGAGGAGAAGAATCGTGGACCTGTGTCAGGAAAGATGTGTTGAGATGGTGGTTGTTGACCAAAAGATACAGCGATAGCCTTGCTCAGGAGAGGTGGAAGGGGCCTCTGTAGATAGCGCCTGAGTGGGAGAAGCCTGGAAGAGCTGCTGGAAGAAGAAAGGACCAGAGGTGACATTGTTGAGGGAGTGGGTCAAAGTGGAAAAAAAAATGGCCACAAATTGTTCCCCAAACCTGTATACCTACCCCTGTGCATGCGCCTGCAATTCCTCCCCTCAGGATGTCGGACCTCCAGCCATGGAGTATGGACTTGCATACGTGCCTTGTTTAGACAGTGAGATGCTAGCAAATGTCATGGAGGCAAAGGCTCGAAAAATGCTTCAGATTAGAGAGAGCCCTATCCTACTGCGCCTGGTTACACTGAGCCCACCCCCATATGAATAAGTGTAGGCAGTCTGCTGATGATGAGAGACATCGGTCCAGGTACTTCCATCACCCCTGCTGCTGGCCAGCCAGACATGTGTTAGACTGTGATGGCCAGCCGACCTCCAACAAACGAGTGGGCCCCGTTGATCCTACATGGAGCAGAGCTGAGATGTTCCAGCCCAAAGTTTTTATTCTTAGAGTCCTAAGTGAAGAGAGGGTTGTTGTTTAGAGCTGCTAAGTTTTTGGGTGATTTGTTATGCAGCAAAACCTAACTGATACATGGTATACACCAGAGATTGCAAACACCAAGTGAGAAAAGGAAAATGCACTCTTGAGGTAGTTGAAGAATGGGGTTTGGCAACAAGCTACTGCCCATGAACCAAACCTAGCCCAAGAGTTGTTTTTGCAAGTAGTTTTAATGGAACACAGTTAAGCCCATTTGTTTACATAGCTGGTTTTGCTCTATCACAGCAGAGTTAAGTAGTTGTGATAAAGACTGCCTGGCCCACAAAGCCTAAGTTGTTTACTACCTGACCCTTTACAGAGAAAATTAATATAGGATATTACTATATTATAATATAGGAAATGGAACTTCAACTATAAACCTTCATTCAAATAGAAGTAGAGAAGTACATATTAAGAATCAGCAAATGAATATTATTGATCTTCTTCTTATTAAAAATGACACATGCTCATTATAGAAAAATTTAGACACTAAGGAAAAGCATATGAAAATGAAAGTCACCTGTATGTTCACCACTAAGAGATAAACTTTTGCAACTTTAAACATGTCCTTCCAAACATTTCTCTTTTCCTATATATTTTTTTCCTTGAAAAGAAATTGAACTAACTAATCATACTTTTTGCACTTAGCATATTGCTAATATGTGATAATAATTATTTACTACAGCATTATTTTCAATGTCTATATTATAATTAGTTGTACAAAGACTATCATATATAGATTACCTGATCCCTAATTGTTTTAATATTTAGTTTGCTTCCAGTTTTCACTATCTTGAAAACTGCTGTGATCAATGATGAACCTCTATGCACATAATAAGTCACTTCCAGGAAGTCATCCTTAAAGTCAAGTTATATAAGACAGCACATAAAGAGGATATATATAGAAGTGTAATCTTGGCATCAAAGTTAATGTTTACATAGACATCCTCCAGTTGCCTTCTAGAAACTCTGTATCAACTTACCTCCCCACCAATAATGGTTAGAAAAAATATATGATTTGACTTGCAAAGTAGGCCATTTCATGTACTGGAACATAGAGGAAGCAAGTAGAGGAATCCTCGTCTGTCCTACGAGGAGGAACTGGAATAACCTTGGGAGAAAATGACCCTGTCATTTCAGAGTTCTCAGTGCTAGGGGGGGACAACGAAGAGGCTGATTGGATGACTCAGGCTTTGTAAAGCTCTCCACAGTCAGAAAACATGATGCAGTCTGGGCTAATGAAATGTCTAATAGAGATAGATGTTAAGCTGGGCCCACGTAAGCAACAGCATCAGCACATGGTGGGGACCTGGTGGCTTAACAACCAGCTGTGTGTGAAAAAGACCAGGGAGTCCATGGAGGCCAGCAGGGCGGTATGGTGCCATCAAAGCCAAGCACTCCACTGGCCACATGGTGGCTGGAGGTGAGTTTCAGGTTCTGGCCACTTTAAGGGAGATGTAGGTGATCTGGGGCTTCTGAGGTCAGAAGGAGGGACTCTAGTTCATTTCTTTTGAAGAAATATTGAAAGAGTCGGGAGGGCTTAGCTTAGGGAAAAAACAGGAGTTAGGAGGGATTAAAAATTTTTTTTAAAAAAATATTTTGGCTTTCAAAATAAAAATATCTTTATTATTTTTAAATTATAAAACCCTAAAATTCAATACAAAGAAAGGTGAACACAACCAAAAGGGATAATGAAGGAAGGTGTTATTTTGAATTGTATTATCGAAGAGAATGCCATGGATGTCTTTTTTTTTTTTCTCTTGCAAAAGTTTTATTGTGTCATTTGGTCACATGCCTGGGAGAGGCTTCGGGGTGGTTACAGAATGGCTAGCGGTTTTGGGGAGAGGCTCGGGTAACAGCCAGACGCAGGGGACGCAGAGGGGCCCCTCCAAGGCCTCGGGCTCCAGAGGCTCCTGGGGGGCCGGTGGGGGAGCCTTGGAAGAGAGGCCACCCCGCCCAGCCTGGGGGCGCAGCCTGCGGAGGCGGCAGGTGTGGCCCATCTTCCTGATGAGTGTCCCTCCTCACAGGAAGTGGTTCCCGGGGAGTCACAGAGCTAGGACTGCAGGGAGGACCCAGGGCTGGCAGCTCCCAGAGGGCCTGGTCCGGCTCCTCTCCGAGGCCAGGGCGGTCCATGGCTGAGGTTTGCCCGCTCATCTGGGGAGGCCTCAGCCCGTCCTGGAAGAGAAAGGGCCTCAGCGCTGGTTTTGTATCTTGAAGAGCTGCCCAGCGCCCTCAGCTTCGTCTCTGCCCTTAAGAGCCACACCATCATGGTAGAAATAGCAGCCCTGAGAGTGGTTGGTAGGTGCGAGGCCTGCAGATTCAGGTTGGACGGGCAGTTTACCTCAGCCTCCATCCACCTCGGTGCAATAATTTTGACGGATTTGGGAGCTCATGGTTATTCGGCAAAAGGGAGCTAAGGTAGAAAAAAAGGCCGAGTTTTGGCTGGTCCCGGAGGTGGTTATGAAGGTGGTGACTGGATAAGACACAGGAGAGTGGCCGGAGACTGGAGGAAGGGGCTTCCCTGGGTCTGTTCTGTCCAAACACGGTTGAACCAGGAGACAGATCCAGGACCGCAGAGGGCACTGCTGCCATTGATATCTTAATGAACATGCTTCTGGACAACACTTTGCAAATTCAAGCACACAAAATATGCATACAATATTACATGAAAGGTGTAATACTAATCTTTTTCTTACTCAACATGATGTAATGAAGATACTTCTATGTTAACTAGGTTATCACCTTTAATGGCTACTTAAGAATTTCATTAAGTAGCCCTAACTAGTTTGACTCAGTGGATAGAGCGTCGGCCTGTGTACTGAAGGGTCCCAGGTTTGATTCCGGTCAAGGACATATGCCCAGGTTGTGGGTTCAATCCTCAGTAGGGGGTATAGGTGGGGCAGCCAATCAATGATTCTCTCTCACCATTGATGTTTCTCTCTCTCTCTCTCTCTCTCTCTCTCTCTCTGAAATCAATAATAATAATAAAAAATTTCATTTTATGGTTTTATCATAATTTATAGAATCAATTTCTTTTTGGTAGAAATTTAGTTGCAAAATATTTCTGCTGTTATTTTGTTAATTATCTTCTTAGGGTAAATTCCTAGAAGTAAAACTTCTGGATCAGACTGCACAATTAAAAATTAGAAATTATTATGCTGTCATCCAGAAAGACTGAACCTATCTACACTCTACAATTATCTTGGTTTTATATTTCTTAGGTTACTTTGGTTCATTTGAATTTTTTTAAATATGTTTAGTGCCATTACATTTCTTTAAAAAATATTTTTATTGATTTCAGACAGAAAGGGAAAGTGGGAGAGAGATAAACGCATCAGTGATGAGAATCATTGATTGGCTGCCTCCTGCACACCCCACACGGGGATCAAGCCTGCAACCTGGGAATTGAACCGTGATTTCCTGGTTCATAGGTTGACGTTTAACCACTGAGCCACAGCAGCTGGGCACCATTGCATTTCTTAATTTAGAAGTTGCCAGTCAATATCCTTTGCCCATTTTGCTTTTGAATAAATGTATATGAGTTCTTTGTAGGTATAGTAACAGTATATCTCTTATACATATCACACACACATTTCCCTCCTCCAGTATGCCAATTAATCTTCTTTATGGTGGTTTGTTTGTTTTGGTTGATCATTTTTTAAAAATTTATTAAGGTATTATATGCGTACATAGCTTACCATTGCCCCCTTGGTTGATCATTTTTATTTACTACAGTTTTCGATTTTTATGTAGCCAATTCTCTTCATTTCCCCCATCCTCCAGTATTTTTAATGGTTGTCATATGGAAGAGGATTAGACATTGACTCAGTTTATGAAAAAGACAGAACCAGTCCAATGGGAGAAAAGTTGCAGCGTGGCAGACTTCAGCTAAGCATAATAAACAACTTTCTTCCAATTAGAACCGTCAGTGTGGAATGCGCTGCCCCGTAGGTAGTGAGATGTCCCGTAATTAGGGACTATCAAGCATGAACTGCATGACCACCTGACCGTGATGCTGCGCAGGGTGAGGCCAGGTGGCTTCTGGAGTCCTTAATTATTTACAAGGCAATTTTTTTTTTAATGGGAGGACAATAATTTAATTCTACTCGGTTTTCCCAGGGAACTTTTCTCAAAACTGTAATACCATCTAAGACCGTGGGCTTTCCAAGAGCAACTGGACAAAAGTTGGTGTGGCTGAGTTGGCAGCACTGAGTTAACATAGTTCTGACCTATTGATTATTATTAAAAAGCATACCAGAAGAATGTCGGGGCCATGTGGTGGTCCTTCATGAGTTTTACTTTCATCACCATGCATCACCTCACAGCCGTAGAAATTTCCATGAAACCATATGAAGTTCATAGTAGCTGGTCTCCCACAGCTGGGAATGAAGATGAGTTTAGGCTAGGGGTGGGCAAACTTTTTGACTCGAAGGCCACAATGGGTTCTTAAACTGGACCTGAGGGCCGGAACAAAAGCAACCTGACCATGCTGGCACTCTCATCTTGGGCTGCTGGTGAAGGAGCGCAGGGGAGAGCAAGAGAACCCTCCGCTCTTTTGGCTCCGTGGGCCGGATAGAATGGCCGAACGGGTCGGATCTGGCCCGCGGGCCGTAGTTTGCCCAGGGCTGGTTTAGGCAGAGCTGACTTCCTAGCACAGGCCAAACCTGGGCCTGGACAGCACCAGAGCCAAGTGGTGCAAGGCAGAGTGAGAGAAGCTATCTGCTATGATGCTGCTACTGTACAGTTGGCAAAACTGAGTTACAGAGAAGGGAGGGGCTAGACCACCAGATAAGTCTCAGAACAGTTATGAGAATCTGCACTTCTTGATCTGTTTGACCATGTTGGTCTTTTTTTGCTCTTCAGTTATTGTTTTTTGTTAGACAGGATTGGTGGGGAATAGTTAGGGTTCAACGTAGATTTGGGAGAATGCCCATCCACTCATTCATTCATTCAACAATATATCATCAACTCCTATCATGTGCAAGACACTGGGAATTTAGCAACATGAAACTATTAAGACAACATAAGGTAGTGAAAGGGCTGAAGTGCAGAGTGCTTTGGTTGCTCATGGCCATGGCATCCAAACTTGTCTGGAGAATCAGGAAAGGCCTTTTGGAAGGACTAAAATTAGAGATTTAAAGGAGGAGGAGAGTTGGCCATGAGGAGGCAGGATGGGAGGAGAGATGGTGGCTGAATAAATGTTTCAGGGAAAGGAAAAGCCAGAGAGGAATTTAGATCTCCACATCTCTGGAGTCGTACAGGGATGCTTCTGACGTGATGTAGAGGAAAGAACCAGAATTTAAATCAAGGGAGCAGGTGTTTGGCTTTCAGCCCTGCCAGCTCGTGGCTACATGACCTTGGCAAATAACATAATCTGTCTCAACCTCAAATTTTCTCATTTGCCAAATGGTGGTGACAATACCTGCTTCACAGGATTATTCTGAGAATGGGATGAGCTAATGTTTATAAAATTGACCTGCATGGGGCTAGGTTTTGAATATATTAAAGCCTTCATATTTAAGATGTCAATGACAAATTGACACCTAGCCCAAGTCTTCCTTAAACCTAGCCCAAATCTTCCTTGCTATCTGTGAACACATGTCAACTGGATCAGTTCAGCAAGCTCTTGCTTTCTCTGTTAGTTCCTGCTTGGGATCATTGTGACTTCAGGTACTGAGAATATGAAAGAAATATGACACAAGGATCTAAAGTTGGAATTGAGTTGGGAAGAGAAGGTTAGTCAAGAGTGGTATCTGTCTTCTACAGGGTATGCTGCTCAGCTCACCACATCTAGTCTATGAGCTACCACAAGGGTATAAAATAGGTTCTAAAAATAGGTCATCTCTTTATTCCTAATGATAAGATTCCCAAGAGCTATGCTGAATAGGTGCTCAGCAGATTTTAGTTAGATGGAACCAAAGAAAGTATGAAGACTTTTCTTGGGCAGAATTTAAAGGGTAGGAAAAAATGGTATGGATCCAAGAGATTATGGAAAGAAAAATCTGTGTAGGTGGGGGAGGATTAGCAGAGGTAAAGTTGGAATATTTAGCTTTCATAGAAGCTGCCAAAATTTTTTCAGAATGGTGGTGCCACTTTACGCTCATATCAGTGATGTATGAGAAATCCAGTTACTCATATCCTTAGCTGATGTCAGTCTTTTTTTAATTTTAGCAATTCTGGTTTGGGGAGAGGTGCTATTTCATTGTGGTTTTATTTTACATTTTCCTAATGACTAATGATTTTGAACCTCTTTTCATGCAATTATTAGCCATTTGAATATCTTTTTTTGTGTGACATGCCCGTTCAAATCATTTGCTCATTTAAAAAGTGTTGATTATCTTTTATGGATTTGGGTGAGTTCTTTATTTTTTAAAAATTTGTTTAGTTAAAAACACTTCCCCCCAGTTATAGGTGACATTCAGTATTACATTAGTTTCAGGTGTACAGCAGACTGGTTAGACATTTATATAATTTACGAAGTGATCCCCTTGATGTCTAGTACCAACCTGGCACTGTACATAGTTGTTAGAGTATTATTGACTACAGTTGGGGGAGTTCTTTATGTTATGGATACAAGTCCCTTGTTGGATAGATCTACTGTAAATCTCTTTCCTCATCGGAGACTTGCCCTTTTACTCTTGATGGTCTCTTCTGATGAAATAAGTTCTCAATTCTAATGAAAAATAGTAGCCTTATCTAGAAGCCTTTTATGAAGTTTTTATTTTGAAAAAAATTTCAAACCAAAAATAGCAAGAACAGTGTATATATATAAATGAATTCATGTATGTCCTTCGCCAAGATTCACCACTTACAATTTTTTAATGAACTATATTTTTCTAAATACAAAGAAATGTTTGCATATGGTTACAAATATCCGGTCTGATGGATGGTAAAGTGACAAGTAAATCTTCTAATGGCCCTGATCAAGTCTTCTTCCCTAAAGGCAACCAATATTAACACTTTCTCACACCAACTTCTATAGCTGTACTGGTACATCCATATGTTTACAAATACTCCTTTACTTATTTACCGAATGCAACCTATGAACAAGGCTGCCAGAACATGACTACCTTACTTCTTTTACTTAACAAGGTAGCTCAGTGCCCTTCCCCTATCAGCCCCTTTGGAAATGACCTTGTTCCACGTAAGGGCTGCAGATAATGGCTTTGTTTCAAAGCTTTATAATTTAAAGCTCTGATCCCCGGAGAGCCTTGTGCCCTGGTAGAGTGGTGGGACCAGGGGAAGCCGTGTGTCCCAGGGGAGTGGTGGGACCTGGGGGAGCCATATGTCCCAAGAGAGCCTTGTGCCCCGGGGGAGCAGTGTGCCCCAGGAGAGCCTTGTGCCCCAGGGGAGCAGTGGGACCTGGGGGAGCCGTGTGCCCCAGGGAAGCAGTGGGACCAGGGGGAGCCATGTCCCCCCGGGGAAGCAGTGGGACCAGGGGAGCCATGTTCCCCAGGGGAGCAGTGGGACCTGGGGGAGCCGTGTGCCTCAGGAAAGCCTTGTGCCCCAGGGGAGCAGTGGGACCTGGGGGAGCAGTGTGCCCCAGGAGAGCCTTGTGCCCCAGGGGAGCAGTGGGACCTGGGGGAGCCGTGTGACCTGGGAGAGTGGTGGGACCCGGGGGAGCCGTGTTCCCCGGGAGAGCCTTGTGCCCCAGGGGAGTGGTGGGAACAGGGGGAGCCGTGTGCCCCGGGAGAGCTGTGTGCCCCTTGGGAGCGGTGGGACCCAGGGGAGCTGTGTTCCCAGGGAGAGCCGTGGGCCCCACGGGAGCGATGGGACCTGGGGGAGCCGTGTGACCTTGGGGGGCAGTGGGACCTGGGGGAGCCCCTATGTTCATAGCAGCACAATTTACAATAGCTAGGATTTGGAAACAGGCTAGGTGCCCATCAGCAGATGATTGGAGCAGAAAACTATGGTACACAGTGGAATACTATGCTGCCATAAAAAAGAAGGAATTTTCATCATTAGCAGCAACCTGGATGGAATTGGAGAACATCATGCTGAATGAAATAAGCCAGTCAATGAAAGAGAAACATCACATGTACTCACTCATTTATGGATAATAAAGAATATTATAAACTAATGAACAAAAAGATAGATATAGTGACAGTAAAGCAACAAGAAGACTGTCAAATGACAGTGGGGAGGGGAGGGTGATCTAGGGGAGATAAGAGATCAACCGAAGGACTGGTATGCATGCATAGAAGTACAACCAATGGACACAAAACTCTGGGGAGGGAGGGCATGTATGGGAGGTGAGGGGGGCAATGGTAAGCAATGTACACATATAATACCTTAATAAAAAAATGGTGGAAAAAAAATAAAACTCTGATCCCTCCAGAAGAGAACAGTTAGGTCTTGTTTAGACTTCCCTTATCACAAACAAGGCTGCAGTAAACATCCTTGTGCATAGGACTTTGTTCCAAGGGTCTGGGTGTTTACAATTCTATGAGTTCTAGTCAAATTACAACAACAACAACAAAAGTTATTTTGGTTTAAAACCTCCAGAGAAAGATGAGATCTTTCTTCTCTCTGAAGGAGTGGTATTCAAGTAAACAGAGAAGAGGGAAGGCAACTTGGAAGGAATGGTAGACACAAAGGCTTAGAGTGGGGTTTCTTAACCTTGGCAGGATTGACATTTTTGGCTGGATAATTCTTTGTTGCGGGGCTGTCCTGTGGACTGGAGGATGTTTAGTGACATAGCCTCTACCCATGAGGTGCCAGTAACAAGTCACCCTCTCCCTATGTAAGGTGTGACCTTGGCAAATGTTCCATGGGGGACAAAATTTTCCTAGGTGGAGAACCAAGACTTGGAAGAAGGGATGTTCAAAGATCAGGCTATGGAGTGTGTGAGTGTGCACATGTGTATGTGTATGTGTATGTGTATGTGTATGTGTATGTGTATGTGTATGTGTATAATGTGTGTGTGTACAGTGAGCACAGGTAAAAACATGAGAAGACAGCATGGAGGGTTAGTCTCTTGAGAGGATTGTTTCTTCCCTTGATTGTCTCAATTTACATAAGAGCCTCTGTGTTGTAGAAACCCCTCCTTCTGTGGATTTTTGTCTGGTGCGGTGAGAAAGCCACAGAATAACCCTTCTGCCTCTATTCATAATGAGCAACTCAGGGGTGGTGCTTCACCTGCACACAGGTGGTTCTGACCTTTACTCTTATTTGAATCTTGCAAGAGCGTAGGAGGGTCCTGCTCTTGGTGTACAGAGGAGGAAAGCGAGGCCCAGGGAGGGGAGGAGAAGCCGGGGCCCTCCCCTGGCCCTCAGGTCACAGCACTCACATTGTTCTGCTGGGAGAGCCTTTCCAAGCCAGTTTAACAATGGCAATTTCTGAAGACACAGTATGGAGCCATTTACATGTATTTTCGGCATTGTTTGCATCATCTGTTGACCCTCAGAATAGGCTCTAAGTCCTCTCTCTCTCTCTCTCTCTCTCTCTCTCTCTCTCTCTCTCTCTCCCCTCACGTTTTGGTTTATTTTGGGAAGTGAGATCACCGGATTGCCCTTTGCTTTCTTTCAGGAACTCCTGCTACCCCATGACCACACCCAGGAGCAGAGCACGTGGTTGGACCTTCATGGAATATGTGTCAGCCCCTCTGCAGCTCAGTTTCCTGATCGGAGGAACGATACCTCTGCTCCCACGCTCTCCAGGTCTCGCTGTGTTATGATTAAGTTCCCTCCTTGGCAGACATAATTTGCTAACTCATAATTACGAATGGATATAGAACTTCAGTTTGTAATGAAGTGCCCGATGCATAGTAGGTGCACAGTCAATGTTTATTGAAGGACAAAGTGTCTAGTGACATGGTTATCTAGGAGCAGTGCTACATGGGTAAGTAGGGAGTCTGCCTGGTTCTGGGCCTCAGGGGGTGCTGAACTATGGGATGCTATCCCCAGCATTTTCTAAGCCCTCCAGGGATCAGGACTCACCAGAGGCAGCAATGTCATCCAGACAGGGTACTCTGGGCCCATTTTGGCTTTGGACTCCATTTCTCTCCTGTGGTGTGCCCTCCCACCCCCTACCTAGTGCATGGGGTCAACCAGAGGCCCCAGAGGAACCCCAGGCCTGGCACCTAAAAGGTTGTCCAAGGGATTCATGACCAAGCCCCAGTTCCAGGAGGGTTGCCTGGTGAAAGGGTCTTTTCTGCTGGCAGGAGAGTATGTATTTTGCAGGATCGATCACATGAAATTGGGCTGTCAGAAGGTGCTGAAACACTGCTTTTGGTGACTCAGATTGCTTGTATACGTAGAGGACTCACAAAATATTTGCATGAGCCTCTACATACCCTAGTGGTACACCTATCTAGTAGATCATCATTCATTCATTCATTCAATGGAGTTCATGCTTTCAAGTGATCTGCAATTAAGTAGTGTGGCTGCTATGATAAGTGCTATGCTATCTTATTATTATTGGCAGTATGGATACAACATAGGACCCTTGACAAAGAAGTGGTTAATCTAGCCAGCACATGGTGTATGGTCTCCACATAAGGGAGGTGATAGTCCTGGAGCTTAGATGAAAGGATGCCTAGGGTTCTCCCAGGAGGGGCATGTCATGTTCAGGGAACAGAAAAGAATTCTACAAGGCTAATGGACATGTGGGGACACGAAGGGAGATGGGAGATGAACCGGAAAGGAAGGTGGGCCCATCACGTGAAGGATTCTATCAGGCGGAGGTTTCTCACCCTCTTTTCTGAAGAAAAGGCCAGAACCACCAGTGCTTTCGAACCAGGAACGAGATGCTCAGCTGCATAGTTTAGAAAGTGCATCCCAGTGGCTGGGTGGAGGGCAGATGGGAGGAGAGCAGGCTCTGGGGAAGAGGCGGCCAGCAATCGACTGACTGTGGTGGCCAAGGAGAAGGAGAGGCTGCAAAGCCCAGCTGCTCGATTCCCAGACCCTGAACGAGTGGAGGCATCAGAGCCACCATGTCCTCTCTCACAATGGCATGCTCTCCCCTTCCCTTGCTACTCTTCTTGTGTCCCTGCTTCTTGCCTAGCCTGAGGATGCGAGGCAGGGACCGAGATGAGAGACTCTGCTGGACGTGAGGGAAGCTGAGATGAATAGTGTTCTGGGCAGCCCACCCGCGGGAAGACCTTCCCAGAGGGCTCACAGGGCATTGTTTGCAGCCTGATTGGAAGGCCTCCCAGAGCTTCTGGGTTTATCTTGAGGGGCTCCAGGTGAGCTTTCCAATTGCCAGATGCCACCAGAGTGGCCCAGGCAGGGTTCAGCTCCTCCCCAGTGCCCCTGCTGCATGGCGTGCACCCCACCACGTCGCTCTGGGCTCTTCTGCGTGGTCCTCTTCACCTAGCATGTGTGGGTCCCCATCAGGACCGTTTACATCTCTGGAAATGACCTCAGTCTTTACAATATTTGTTCTTTTTGGCCTTTAAAACAATGTCCTCGTTTTGCCAGAGGAAAAGGGAAAGAGACTCTCTAAACGAGCCGGCCGCCCTTTGTTCTGGGCCCATAAATCTGGCGCGAGCACATGTCCGGCCTTCCCGCCCCTCCTGCATCATTGTCCCCGCTGCTGCTGATTAATAGGTCAGAGCTAACTTTAAACTGGCATTTCCTGACCAGCCCATCTCCCAGCCACCACCCCGCCTGGCTGCTCCTTAAAAACCCTCCGAAGTTTAGAACATGATTTCATTGCATCCCGCAGGCTCCTCCTCTCGGTGGGTTCCCAGGCCACTGCTCTAACACTGGCCAACGCTGTCTGCGCCGTTCAGGAGCTGGCCGGAGGGTGGGCTCGGGCCGAGTGGCGGGCATGTCTCAGGGTGTTTGTGCCACCCTGGCCTATCTAGTCTTGGAAGATGCCAGCTGAACACCATCCGAGGGGTCGCCCGGAGAGAGCACATGACAATTAGTAGGACAGGGTGTTTTATTTTGCCTTTGCTTTTCTCTAATGTCCTGTGTATGACTGAGTTATATCTCAGCCATATCAAGTGATGTTATAGAAGAGAAAGTACTTAGCATGGAGAGATGTTGCTGATGTTGACTGAGTAAAGCAGGGTACAAAAATGGAGTGTATCTCTTACCCAGACATATAGTTCTTTTTTTTAAAAAAAAAACTTTCAATTACAGTCTACCTTCAATACCATTCTGCAATAGTTGCAGATGCACAGCATAGTGGTTAAGTAATCATGTACTCCGCAGAGTGGTCCTCCCCATCCTTTAAGGACCCACCTGGCCCCATAGGTAGCCTTTACAATACAGCATTGCTGACTACAATCCTTATGCTGCAACCTGCATCTCTGTGACCCTCCTGTAACTACCAATCTGTACTCAGTCCCTTCACCTTCTTTCTCCAGTCCCCTCTTCCCTCTCCTCTGACAGTTATAAGTCTATTCTCTGTAACTCTGAGTCTGTTCTTATTTTGTTTTTTTTTAGCTTATTTTGTTCATTAGATAGACATGAATATGGTATTTGTCTTTCTCTGTTGTTCCCCCCCAACCCCCCACGTAGCATAATACTCTCCAGGTCTCTCCATGCTCTCTCAAAAGGGTAAGATTTCCTTCCTTTTTACAACTGAGTAGTATTTCATTGTGTAAATGTACCACAGTTCGTTTGTTTTTTTATCTACTCATCTACTGATGGACACTCGGGCTGCTTCCAAATCTTGGCTATTGTAAATAATGCTGCAATGAATGTAGGTCTGCATATACTTTATTTTATTTATTGATGATAGTCATTCCAAGAGGTATGAGGTGATATCTCACTGTGGTTTTAATTTTAATTTTCTCTAATGATTAGTAACATTGGGCATCTTTTCATGTCTATTGGCCATCTGAATGTCCTCTTTGGAGAAGTGCCCTTTCAGATACTTTGCCCATTTTTAAATTGGATTGTTTGTTTTTTGGGTATTGAGTTGTATAAGTTCTTTACAAATTTTTTTTATATTAACTCCTTATCAGCAGTATCATTGGCAAACATGTTCTCTTATTCAGTTTTCTTTTACATCCTAGTCTTTGATTGTCCTTGGCTAATGGTGGGTCCTGACACCTTCAAAATAATAGTATCAGAATTTTATAACACTCTAGTAAGGTAGACATGTTCTTCCACTGAAGTCAAGGAGGTTGAATGGCTTGCCCAGTCCAACAACTCTGGACGGCTTGAAATTCAGGCCTGTCCAGCTACCCAGCCTTTTCCCTGATTTGACTGGATGAAAGTTCCTTCTGGACATTTCATTTCAAGGTCACTGGCTCCCCCTTTCTCTTAATATTTTCTCTTTCATCGGTGACTGTTCTGTAGGCAATGTTCAAATGTTCAGTAAACACAGGGAGGCCAGGGACCTTTGTGATCAGAGCCAATGGCTGAATGGGGAGATGACAGAGTTGTACCTTCAGCGATTGTTAGAACAGAGAAGTTAAGGGCTGCTTGTGGGAACAAACCCTCCCCATTGCTCATGTCCCATCCACCTCTGATATGGCCATGGGGGATATATTGGGATAGGTATTCTTTTTTGACTCTGGAAATGAAACTTGTGTCACATTTAGCTGTGGACACATCTGCCGAAGCAGCTGCTTGCATTGCACAATGCCTGCTTCTCACCAGCTAGCTCTGGTCTGACCATGGGCAGAGGACACAATCGTCTTTCTTGCTCAAGGATGAGCTGCGGTGATGAAAATAGACTCCCCCACCCCACCCCACCCCACCCCACATCTCCCACAACGAATGAAAAGAAGTGTTTCCATCATGTCTGTGAGAGGGATATGGTGGGATGTGGATGGCAGAGTGGACCTGGCTTCATGGTCAGAGAAGCCTGGGTTTCAATCCCAGCTCTCTATCTGAACTTCCTGACCTTCTGCATTCCCATTGGTAAAGTGGAGACAAGAATATGACTTATCTCATGGTGTGGGTTAGGTTGACAAAGTTTATACCAGGGCCTGGCAATCACAGGCATGATTCCAAGGACTTTATTCATAAATTGATGCATCCTCACCACAAAACCTATTGCAGAAGAGGAACCTGGAGCAGAGGGAGATGATATAACTTTTCCAAAGTCACAGAGTAAGTGGTGAACTGGGATTTAATCTGGGGTGTCTGTGATATTAGCTATGACTCTGTACTGCCTCTCACTATAGTATGCAGTAATCTGGTGCATGAGAAGTCCCTCTACTCACCTATGCAAATAATTTTTTTTAAACAGAAGAGGACCTATTCTATGAGAGTAGAAACTCAAATACAATAAACCAGAGAAGAAATTCTTTAATTTTTTTCTTTATTGATTAAGGTATTACATATGTGTCCTTATCCCCCCATTGCCCGTCCACTCCCCACTCAGGCCCTCACCCCCTTGGTGTCTGTGTCCATTGGTTAGGCTTATATGGATACAAGTCCTTTGGTTGATCTCTCCCCTTACTCCCACCCTCCCCTACCTTCCCTCTGAGGTTTGATGGTCTGATGGATGTTTCTCTGTCTCTGGATCTGTTTTTGTTCATCAGTTTATATTGCTCATTATATTCCATAAATGAGTGAGATCATGTGATATTTATCTTCAAAGAAGAAATTCTTAAAGTCACTTTATTTTATTTTTTAAAATATATATTTTATTGATTTTTTACAGAGAGGAAGGAAGAGGGATAGAGAGTTAGAAAATCAATGAGAGAGAAACATGAATCAGCTACCTCCTGCACACCCCCTACTGGGGATGTGCCCACAACCAAGGTATATGCCCTTGACCAGAATTGAACCTGGGATCCTTCAGTCCTTAGGCTCACGCTCTATCCACTGAGCCAAACTGGTTAGGACTTAAAAGTCACTTTAAAAAGAGTCTCCTAGAACAGTAGAACCTGCTAATGACAAGATTGAGATATTTATAAATTAGATGATAGACTAGAACATTCTGAAGGGGGTTTCCTCACTCATGCAAGTGAGGCTTAAGGGAAGTCATAGAAATGCCTGGACAGAGCCAGTCCTGGCATCATCCAAGCCAGAGTCTTGGCCAATAGACTTGGAGAATTACAATTCCATGGACGTCACTGTCTCCACTGAGTCCATCTGCCAGGGAGATTATAGGATGTTTGGGGAGGATGATTTGAGTTTCTGTTCTACCTAATGGCTGTATCTCCTTGCAAATGCTTTATACATACCAGTAATTCTCTCTGTGCTTGGTTGATATGAATCATCTGTGAGAGACTAATCTACTTGTTTTAATAAATCAGATTTCTGAAAAGTGCCAGCCAAATGCTGGCATAGGGGATTGCACCAAAATCCTATATAATAAAAGCCTAATATGCATCTGGTTGGCCATTCAACCAATCAAAGCACAATATGCTAATGATATGCTAAGGCCACTCAACCGCTCACTATGATGTGCACTGACCACAAGGGGCAGACACTCCTACCAGTAGGTTAGATTGCTGCTGGGGTCCAGCCAATCAGGACTGAGTGAGATGGGCCGGACATCCCCTGGAGCCCCCTTGTAGTCCCTCCCTGACTGGGCAACCTCCCGTGTCCCTCCCCAGCCCTGATCATGCACCCTTGGCCTGGCCTGTGCCCTCTCACAATCTGGGACCCCTTGAGGGATGTTGGAGAGCCGGTTTTGGCCTAATCCTGCAGGCCAGGCTGAGGAACCCCACTGGTGCACAATTCGTGCACTGGGCCTCTAGTAATAAAATAAGTGTAGACTGTTGTGGCTCCATGGTGATAGCCAGTTGGACTTCTTTAGACAGTACTGCTGATACCATGATGCACATTGTCCTTTGTCTTTCGTGACTTCTTTGGATGTCAGTGACTCTCATCTTAGCTTCTGTGAACGCTTCCTTTGGAAGCTCTGGGCTGTTCTGATGGTTAAGAAAGTTCTCTCTTGTTTTAGTTGAAACCCTGCTTGCCTGTTCCTCCAAACTTTTGCTCCTATGATGTGATTAGCCTGCTCCTTTGTCCTCAGGAAAGCCCTTTGAGATTTTTGACAATCCTCATTACCCCCCAGCTGTTTGCTTCTCCAGAATCCAGACAAGTGGATTTCCTTCCTTTCTCACATGGCATCCAGAATGTTCATGGGCCCACTTATTGACTTCTCTTTTCCATAATGCTGGAGAATTCCCATAGGATTATCAAGGGCAAAGAAGAGTGGATAGGGATCCCCAGGGGGCCCAGGGAATAGTTTGAAACTACTGGACACAAGCAAGACATTTCATGAGTGATTTATGTTTTCTCTTAGCGATGACGATGCAGTAATTTATTGTGAAATAAAAGTACAACGTTGCTTATCATTCTCCCATCTTCTGCCAGGTAGCTGCAGAGATAGTCATTTCTAATGGGGAAGACCAATGAGGTTCATGGGCCCTAGTTTGTAGATCCTGAGTCTTTCAGTGTATTTGTGATTGCATCAAGAAGGTGCCCAGGCTGCTACAGCTGTCGTCAAAGAGGTGTGTTGATAGGCACTCAGAGAGAGGAGTTGGGTAGAATTCTGGATGCCTGTCAATATCTTACACACCCCAGCAATTCTACCTAAGGGATCAAATGGGTGGGAATGACGTTATGGTGTATAAACGCGTGTAAGGTAGTCACTACAGCTTTGCTTAAAAGAGTAGCAGTTTCAAGTTTTGGCCAAGTAAGCAGTGTACATGTTGGGGACACACATGGGTAAGCTTTTTCAAAGACAAGAAAGAGTGCGGTGGGTGTCTCTGTACCAGGGTGGGAAGGTGGTCCAAGGTATATTTTAAAGTGAAAAAAAAATTCAGGCTTAAGTACACTCTGTGTAGTGTGATTCCCCTTTTTGCTTAAAGAAAATTATATGTTGTAAAGTCATACTGAAACACCTGAAAGAAGATAAACACTTGAGTGTTATGAGTGGCAATCTTGCAGGGCAGAGAGAGGGTGGGAGATGGATTTAAAAACAAATTTAAGGGGTATATTCTATAGATACCTTCTTTTTATCCTTATATATTTCTATATTGTCTGAGTGAAGGTGTATTGTGTTTGGAAACAAAGCAGTGCTTCCTAAAAAGAAGTACTATGCTTATCTTTCTTTTCCTCTTAATAATAGATTTAAAAATGATAAAACTAATGCACCATGGTAAAAATTCAAAAGGTGTAAAAAATTATGCAATGATTGGTACGTCTGCTCACCATCCTACTCTCCAGAATTTCTGTGCAGACACAACTGTGTATATAAATAAAAGTCCCTTTAAAGTCACTCACATCCAGATGGGAGCCCAGTGTTCTGCCCTACGCTTTTTTTTTTTTTTAAAAAAACTTAATAATATGCCATGTAGGGTTTTGCTATAATGACATGTGCAGGTTATGATATGGTTGTTCCATGATTTACTTACCAGACATTTAGGTTACTTTTTCCTATAATAAACAATGGTATAAATGATGTATTTTTCCCATTATAAACAATGGTATAAATGATGTATTTTTTTCCTATTATAAACAATGCTATAAATGATGTATGTTAAAACGGGACTCCTTTAGTGTCAGTTTCTGGCCAGGGCTCCAGATCCCTAGAAACAACACAGTCAGTATTGAATCCCTCTCTCCCGAATTCTAAACGAAGGGCTGAACCCCCCTGGCAGGCACTGCAGAGACTATTCTGCCAGCATAGACCCTTACCTTCCTCCGGCCTTCAGGAGGGGGCACAGGTTGGAAAGGCTAGGAAGGGAGACCTTCTTTGGAGCGCGTTGCAGTGTGTCTCTCCTGTCCCTCTCCACTGTCCTCTCCCATGAGTGGTTAGGTCGGATTAAGTCAAATGAGAAAGGCTTAGAGCTCTCCAAGAGCGTGGCCTCAATTCCTGGGACCTGAGTTTGGGATTGGTAAGAGTTGTAAGGAGAGACAAGGATGGCTAAGGGGGTTGACAAAGAGCCAGAGTACCCTGTGGGAGAATCTCTCAAATGGAATTTCTTCAGAGTTTTGATCAACACCCTGGAGTGTGATTTGAAATCACATAGAGTTTTTGTTTGTTTGTTTGTTTGTTTGTTTGTTTGTTTGTTTGTTTTGGGGGAAGGGAATTAAAGGACCAGGGGAATGAGTTTGCAGGGTGAGATGCATTATAACCAGACTATATTGAGGCGGAGAAAATGGCAGAAGAACAGGTAGGCAGGTTCTGAGCCTGGTCCCGAAGAGGAAGGAGAGAGCAGCTGAGGGTTGCACTGGGAGTGCTTGTCAGCAAGCCAAGAGAAAGGCGAACACCCGGGGAAACTGGGGGTCAGCTGATCAGGGTGCCCCTGACAGTTAGGCACCCACAGCTGGGTCCCTTCCCGGAGTTACCTAGGGGTGCGGACGGGGAAATCTCGCCATCTTGACTGGAAGAGGTTTGTGTCAGAGGCCTGAATATCCACAGCCGCAAAGACCACCAAGCAGCTGTTAACCCCAAAACACTGACCACAATCAGTGAGAACACTTGGACTCAAAGGAGCGCAGCCTATATTGAATTCAGTTCTTTCAAAGTTCTTTGTGAATAGTTGTGATTTTATATGTAGCATCAAGTTCTTGAAGTGGACTTTCTGTGTCAAGCAAGAATATATTTTACATTTAGGTAGACATAGTCATAGCTCTTCAAATAATTTATTCTTATTTACACTTTCCCAATGTCAGATGAAAGTGTTGTTTTCCTAACACACCCTTTCTGCATTATGATTATCAAACATTTTAGTCTTTGCTACTCTGCCAGGTTAAAAAATGGTATCCCATGTATATATTTACTATGAGAGAAATGCATGTATTGATATTTCTTTTTATGTAAACACCATTGCAAACGTCTCTTACCCATTCCCTTTATTTTTTTCTATTCTTTTTCTTATTCATTTATAAGAACTCTTTGTATATTAAGACATTAGACCCTGGCCTATTATGCAAGTTACATATATTTTTACCAACAGGTGTATTTGCCTCTTGATGTAGGTTATTTGCACTCATGGATTTTCAAGTGTCTGGATGCTATTTTTATACAATGAATACAAATGTACTCTGGAGTGCTCCTGAATGAACAACAGTTTTCTTGTTCTTTTACATTTTCTCAAACAATAAACACCACAAGCCCAAGTAAAACCACAGCAGGCAAGGGATGACCCTTGAGGTCAAGAGGTTGGAAACCGGGACTCAAGGCTGTCCTGGTACCTCCTACACTGTGTTACCCAGAGCTGCACCAAATCCTCTTAAGTTGAAGTTCAGCACTGGAGTGTCTTGTGAAGTCAGAAATCATTAGATAGCTAATTCCTTATAAAACACAAGCAGCAGTATTTCAAGGTGGGGCTCCCCAAAAAGGAACTGGGATATCTCTCTTCCTCTCTCTCTTCTCCCTTTGCAGCCCCCTCTCTTCCTCTGCTGGTCTCTCTTCTCTAGCTTCCTAAAGGCCCGAGGGAGGGAAACAGAGAGGAGAACAGCGGAGGGGAAGGTAACAACAAGGGGAGCCTCTCAAGTGTTTCGGATGAAGCCTAAATTCTCTTGTGTGGCTTTCAAGTCCCTTCACATCTGGCCCCAGCTGTCCCCCTCTCTGACCCCACACCCTGCTCTCAGCCACACCAATCTATTAGCTATGCTCTGCCCAGGGCAGCCCCCTGGCCTTGCCACCAGCTGGTTTCTCTCCCAAGAGCTTGCTTCCCCTTGCCCGCCTGGTGTGCTTATACTTTAAATGTCACTTCCCCTAGGAGCCGTTCCCTGACCCAGGCTGAGTTAGTCTTTCTCCACTGGCCCTCATCTTAGAGGATTTACAATGTTATTCCACAGGTCTCTGGTCTCTCCCACCAACCTGGAGGCCCTTGAAGGTAGGAACTTTGCTTGATTTACCTCTGGGACTGACCCAGTTCTTGATATATGGAAGTGGCTTAGTCAATGCTCATGGAACAGAATATTGTTTTAAGAGCAAAAGTGTGCATTAAAGAGGGCATCACAAGTGTAGCCAGAACCATATCTTTCACAGTGGAGATGGAAGCTGCGCCCCGACCCCACCCAAGAGCTTCACCCCATGCCGGCTTCCCCATCCTCTTGTCCTAAGCTAGACACTGCAACTTTGACCCAGGGTGATGGATTCACACAAAGGCAATGCCCCTAATGGGCAGAGGTCAACCACTGACCTCCACTGGGAGCTTCATTCCCTTTGTCTTGCCAGGGAATGAAACAGGGAAAATCCAGAGCCCCTGGCTACTGAGGAAAGTCTGCGCTAACCAGTGGCCCTCAAACTGTGGTCAGTGTCAGGATGACCTGGGACATGCTGGTAAAATACGAAGGCCAGGTCCTGTCCTACTTCAGAGAGCCTGGGCCTCTGGCCCCGTCTCTTATCTCAACAGCATTCTTCCTTCACTGGCAATGGCTATTGTTTCAATCCCTTCAGATGATGTCTCCTGCTTAGGTTTCTTTCTATAGGTTCAATCCTAAATGTCTTCGGGATGCTGCCCTTTCTTCTCCTCATACTCTCCCCTACCAGGTTTCAAACAGAATTCAGTTCCCATAAAACTCTTCACGTCCACAGCAGCACTTATCTGGTACCCAACATGTGTGTGTGAAATGAAGGCATATGGAAACAAATGAGATAGTTTAATCAGGAAGCACTGGGAGCAGCAGGTCAGGCACTAAGAGAAATCGAAGTCCCGGTCCTGCGTTTGGGGAGCTGGCTGTCTTGTTGAGTACAGGAAGCGTGGCGTGCTGGGAGTCAGGTGCCACAGGCCTGCTATTGACTGCGTGGCACTCTGAGCTTCCGTTTCTTCAGCTCTTAAATGGGAACAATGACAAAAACACTGATACCCATCTCCATGGCTGAGTGTGAGGACCATGTAGAATAATGAGAGTACAAATATGTTCTAAACAATCCCATGAACATGAAATACTATCACAAAGGAAAAAAACAACAAAAACAACTCACTGAATAATTACAAGTTAAAACAGGTTTTCTCTAGCTCCCCCTCACCTACAACTTTGCAATTCTTCCCCCTTAGCAATCGATTTTTAATCAGAGGTGGTGCATTCTCAGATGGTGAGCTGTCCTTCCTCCTCTTAGTTTCCAAGCTCTTGTGCGGATGTGCTGTGGCTTCCTGAGGAACCTTGGAGAGAAGATGTGCTAGAACTCTGCTCTCCTTGCCTTGTGATCAGCTCCCTCTGCTCCTGCCCATGAGGAGCCATGGCAATGCTGGTGGGCTCTCCTTGGTCTCTGAGTGCCATTGGAAGGCCACACTCACATTTTCTGATGTGTTTTCCGTTAGTAAAGTATCGCTTCCCTTTTGACAGAAGACATTTTTTCTCTATCAGGAAAAGAAATTGCTCACACTTTGGATGGTTTGCACACAAAAAAATATAGAAACAAGACCACATTTCCCCCTCCCCCTAAAAATATGAGGAAATAAATGCCAGGTATAGTGTTTGGTTTGTTAAATAATAATACTAACCCAGTGCTTTTTAGTTTACTGAGAATCTGGTTGCACATCCATTTTCTCATTAATTTCTCCCAATCACTTGTGCTGGTATCTCTATTTTACAGAGAAGGAAAATGAGCCCCAGCAGGGAGGTCAGGCTCTCACAAGGTCTCACAGCTAAGAAATTTAAACCATCCTTCCAAATGGGTAGGAAAACTGTCAAGATGCTTGAGGAACCCAGTGTGCTCACACACCAACAGTGAGGACATTTCAAGAATGAGTCTCACCTGTTTGTATAAGTGAGCTCTGCAGTTGTTGCTCCCTGGGGATTGCTGAGAGCACCTGTCACATCTGCCAGCCAGGCTCCCATTACATCTCCTAAGGAAGAGCCTGTTATGAGGTTGTTAGTCATGCACGTGTGGCTCTTGGTCACCAACTCAATATGAACCTCAGCCAAGAACCCAGTTTTCCTCACCAGGATTTTAACTCCCATAAAATGTGGAGGGAATTTTTCTTTGGTTGGGTTCCCTATTGGTAACAGCACCTCCTTGATATCTGAGTTTGCAACATTTCCATCTAGAAGGCCTTGGCAATTCAGATCATCTGATGATTTGCTTCCATGTCTCTTAATTTACATTCTTACTGGTTCTTTTCTCTCTCTGTCTGGGCCCCCTTTCCTGAAGAATTAGAGCTCTTGGTGAATCATTTCTAAAGAGCTATTGATCCATCCCTCTTTTCGAACTCCACATTCACTGTCTTAGTCCAGGTCATCTCCATCAGTCCCTTAGACAAGGACAAGGGCAGCAGCCTCAGAAGGATCTCTTCCGTAATTAGTCCACACTTACCTTTCTAGAATGCACATCTTTACATGATCAGATAAAATTTATACCCCTCAGAAGGACCATCAAGATTTGCATCTTTTGACTCTACTTCCAGCATCATTATGGCCCACTCTCTTCAGTTTTAGCCAGATCAATGCAGTCATCATTCCCCAAACTTGCCACATTCTATCATTCCTCTTTATCCTTGCTCAAACTATTTCTCTCTTGGGATGCCTTCTTCTCTCCTGTTTAGTAGACACACTTCTAATAATTTCTCAAGGCTCAATTCTCATGCCATCTTTTCTATGTAGCTTTTATTGATTTCCCTAGTAAGAATGAATCCTCTTGTTGTGTCTGCATGATATCCTATATCCATTGTTTATTTGTATATTTATTGTTTTATCAATCAATTGTTGAGCAGAACGTATACATCAAGCAGTGATGATTCCAGAGGTAGGATATAGGTATTAGGGAAGTGAGTGATATATACAAACCTGTCTAATGCATTACCTTTACTCTTAAGGAGCTGAGAGTTGGGGCATGAAACACATAAGTCAGTAATTTCAGAACAGTGTACTACATGCTTTAATGAATATGTGAACAAAGGGCTATGAGATTATGGAGAAGGCAGCAGGATAATTTTTATTGAAGAAAATCAAGGTGGGCTTCATGGAGGATAGATAGTTGAATTGGGCCTTTAATTTATTCATTCAGATTTATTGATTTGCTAGCTGTCAGGGACATAAATTAGATATGGCTGATACATGATGTGCAATAGAGGACTTGGCAGCTGGAGAAGGATGCAGAGAAAACAATTCCAGCAGAGGAAGGGAGGTGGGCAAATTTGCAGACTTGTGAATGATTAAGGAAAGGCAGGGTTTTTGTGTAGTTAGAGCTCAAGAAGCACTGAAAGTGGGGAGAAATCAGACTAGAAGAGTGAGCACAAGACTGAGAATATTTGTGTGCAATTATATCAATGATTGGACTATATTCCTGTAAGACTTGTTTTGTCACATTTCAGAGGGTCTCACCGACAGTGAGCATCCTGTGAACAGAAACCATAGCTTCTGGCTCTTCAGGTCTCTGCACATTGTGTGGTGCATAACAGGTGCACAGTTCATCCCTGTTGAATTAGTAACTGTATCACCATACCTCTACTTAGTAGGATCTTGTTGTCATACATTTTGAGATTCATTTAAAAAATGTTTACTATTCCTCGTGGGCTGCTGTACTGAATGGGACCTGTCCAGTCCTAATGTGTAGGGAAAAGCTTCAGGGATTAAGCGGAGCTAGAATGCATGTCATTTAAGGCAGCCTGAAACAGCCAGGAGAGCTTACATCCTGTGGGGAGGTCACGGAAAGATTTTGAACAGCAGAACGACAGGGACTCAGTCTCACTAGAAAGACCATCTGGCAATAACATAGAACAAGGGTTTCGAACTATGGCTCATGAGCCAAACCCACTCAGGCCCTGTTTTTCTAAATGAGATTTCATTGGAACATAGCCACACACATTCATTTGTGTATTGCCTGTCGTTGTTTATGCACCATAATGGCAGAGTTGCCTAGTTGTGACAGAGATCCCAGGGCCTCAAAGTGTAAAATATTTACTATCTGGTCCTTTACAGAAAACGTTCGTCAACCTCTAATGTAGAGAATGGACTAAAGGAGGATAAAGGCTGGTGAGAAGGTGCTTTGTTAGGAAGCAACACCAAAACTATGAGGATCATGGCAACCCGAACTAGGCAGAAGCAGTGGGGCTGGAGAGGAGAGGAAGGTGCCAAAAGAGGTGAAATCTGCCAGACTCGGTGACTAATTAGATGTGGAGGTGGAATGGTAAGAGGATTCTAGAACAACTCCCAGTGTCTAGCTTGGGCAACTAGGGAAGTGGTGGTGCCAGTTACTGAGGTTGGGATGCCAGGAGGAAGATGAAAAGGATGATTCCTATTAGGGCATGTAGCATTGGGACATCCACCTGGAGGTGGTAGATGGAAATGTGGGTCAAGAGCTCAAAAGAGTGACCTGCTGTGGACATACAGATTCAGGAGCTGTCAGTATGTGAATGCTCAGATTACCCAGGGGAGTGTATAGAGTGGGCAGAGAGACAACCAATGGTGGAACCTACAGAAACACTTGTGTTTAAGGGTGAACAGAGGAAGAGAAACCTGGAAAGGAAATGGTGAATGAGGTCCCTGAGGGGTTGAAGAAAACAAAGAGATATTTTCTGGGCAAATGAAGTCAAAGCACAACTAATCAACAACGTTCCATGAAGAGAATAGAGGTGAGTCATAGTTAGGGACGAGCAAGAAAGCATGGAAGTAAGAGCGATGCAAGGCAGTGGGGACGAGTGAAGCTTGGAAGAACTAGCCTCCATTTATTGCACACTTGCTATGTCGGGTAACATCCTAAGTGCTTTACATTTGTGAGTTCATTTCATCTGCACGTCATCCTTTCAAGGTAGCAATAGCAACCCCCTATTCCACATGAGAAAACTGGGGTGTAGATACTCAGCAACTCACTGAAAGTTATACTGCAGGCAAATCAGTGCCCTTGAACCCTATGTCAGATGTCACATAGCTGTTCCACCCTTTTAACTCCTTACAACTATCAAATGTCACCAAATCTGATGTTGTATCTTCTGGAATGATCTGTCTACATTTTGTGTTGGGTTCTGAGGCAGAATGTTATTAGGTTGAGAGCACTGACTTGAGAATCTGATGGCCTGGGTTCAATTCCAGCCCCAGGACTTAGAATCTATGCAACCTCATCACCCAACCTCCGTGTATCTCCTTGTGCACCCATAAAATAGGGTCAACCAGAGTCCCTACTATGTAGGTTGTTGATTTATGCAAAACACTTGGAATAGGACCTAGTGCATAGTGAACATTGAATAATGACAGCTCTCAAATGACAGTCAGAACATGCCAGGTGCTGCTCTAAGTATTCTATGTGTATTGACATTTAATACTTATAACAAAATTCTAAGCAAATAATTGGTTTTATTATTATTTTACAGACCAAGAGCTGAAGCTTTAAGAGATTAAATTGCTAAAGGTCACACAGCTCAGACAAGCACTAGGTAGCATCGACAGTCCTACTATCCCTTTCTCAGTCCCATCAGAGTTAGTGTTCTTTTCTCCTGCTCATCATTCCTCAGTCCCAGTACTCATCACATCGCACTGTGGTTCATTGTGCATTTCTTTGTCCATCTCACAGAACTGAACAAGGACATGCCTAATCTCCTTTGTATCCCCAGCACCAAGGAATGATGCTTGACCCTTTGTGGAAACTCAACAAATATTTCCTGAATAAATCATTGATCGAACCAACTCATACTGAGATTATAAGCTGAATCCAGTTGGTCTTCACAAGCAACTTGCAGTGGGTACATAGAATCTTACTCACGGACACCACATTCAGCTTTTGGAACGTCCCCTCAGCTGGCCATCTGGCATTAATGAGTTTGTTTTTGCCCTAAAGGGATTACCACTGTTTAACCCAGGGCAATAAAACCACATGGAAGGGCTGGTATTGGGAGACAATTCTCAGCCCCCCCCCCCCCCCCCCCCCCGTAGGCTGACCTCACTGATTCTGAGAACTTCCCAGAAGCTTCCAGAATGCATTTATAAGTACATAAGAAACCAGCCCTGTTGCTTTCCAGGCACACTACCTTTGGGTCAAGTATTCTATCTTTCGCTCTCCACTCACTTGGCCTTCACTCCCAAGTGGCTTTTAGCTCTCTCAAGACCATTCTCCTTCCACCCTGTGGGTGATGACTTGCCCCCAGGGAGGCTCTCAGATGGTCAGAGGGCTCCCAGCCTTTCACAGGAAGAGGAAAACGTAGTTCCCAGCCAGACTAACCTGAGACCTGCAGAGCTAGATTGCAACAGTGGCTGCAACACTGCAACAGATTGCAAGGTAGGATCTGTCCAGAAAGATCCTACCTTGCCATGACTGGGCTCTTTCTGATCCCCCAGATGACCTGGGCGAGTCTTTCAAGTTGAGGTGCTCTGAGGGACGTGGTGGAGTCTACACAGTTCCCTGTCTGTTGCTCCAGGTCCCCCTTCTGAGTGGGCCGAAAGTTCAGGCTGGACTTAGGTGACCCATTTCTCTCCATTTCATTCCAAGGGCCTCAAGGGGCAACCTCTGTGATGCCTGCCTCACTGGATGATGCGTCATCTCCACGTCAAGCAGTCATTCGGGAAAAGTGGTTCTGCTCGAGTACAGACTTCTTAAGGTTAATAATCGATTCCAGCAAGAATGGCAGTTGTTTCTCACCAGAGAGCCAGAAAGCACCAGGGTCTGTTCCCCCTGTTTTTTGTTGATGGCATCAGGAGCATGGCCTTTGAAATCATACTGACCTGTGTTTGAATGTCACCACTGACTTGTGGTTCTGTGCAGATCTTTGACTTCTTTTCGTCTTGGTTGTTTCCATCTGCAAGAAGAGGATAGTGATATTTCCCTGTTGGCTCTATGTAAAGTTTAAAGTAAAACACACGTAGGGATTCCTAGCCCAGAGCTTGGCATATAGGTGATACGTGATGAATGGCTTGGCATATAGGTGATATGTGATGAATGGCAGCCACTATGCTTTATGCAAGCATGGAACAGAGATTTAGCCTCATCTCCACAGCAAGGTTAGCAATTTTTTTTTCTCTAAAGGCAAGATATAAAATATTTTAGGTATTGTCGGGGTCACACAATCTCTGCTGCAACTACTCAACATTATCCAACGAAAGGAACCACAGACCATACTTAAATCAATAGGTATGGCTGTGCTTCAATAAAACTTTATTTACAAAAGCAGGCTCCTGGAAGGATTTGGCCCCTGGGTTATAGTTTTCTCACTATTAGGAAATATATAATAATAATAAAAACATAGCTGAAACCGGTTAGGGTCAGTGGATAGAGAATTGGCCTGAGGACTGAAAGGTCCCAGGTTTGATTCCGGTCAAGGGCATGTACCTTGGTTGCGGGCACATCCCCAGTAGGGGGTGTGCAAGAGGCAGCTGATCAATGATTCTCTCTCATTGATGTTTTTAACTCTCTATTCCTCTCTCTTCCTCTCTGTAAAAAAAATCAATAAAATATTTTAAAAAATAAATAAAAGCATAGTATGCGAATTAGACCAGATGTCCTTCCTTCTGGACAAAGCCGCAGCAGGCAGGGGCCACAGCACAGGTGGCAGAGGTCCCCTGTTGCTGCGGTGGTGGGCTGGGGCTGGAGCCAAGGCCCTTGCATGAAATTTGTGTATCGGGCCTCTAGTGGTCTTATAATATCTCTACATTCTAGTCACTAATAATATGTTATTTGTTTTATTTTTATGGAGGTTAGTTAATCCTTCCTTGTGCAACAGAGAACCTCAGCTTGGAAACCTAAAATGTGTTTGTCCCTGGCCTCAGGTATGGCTGGGCATATCTGCAGAGTCCATTTTGCATATGGAACCAAGGTCGCATCTCAAGGGTAAATGGAAGTGGAAGTGCACTAAGTTGGTTCAAGGATGACAGTGTCCTTGTAGTAGCAAGAAGTGGTTAGAGTATATTTTCTTCTGGCAGGCAGGGGCTGCACCTGACTCTTCTATAGAGCCTGGCATGGTCAGTCTTTTGTGAGCGAATTTAATAAATGGATCCTACCTAATTGCTTTCAGATCTCCTAGCATATTTGTATGTCCCCGAGGGCACAGGGCTCTAGCTAATTGGACGGAAAGCTCCTATGTGAGACTCAGAAGACAAATGTTTATGACAAAGTTGGTGAGGCATTTGGGTTATATGTACAAAGTGCTCCCAGGGCCTCATGAGATTAAGGCGAGTGCCCACACAATGGCAGAGGGCGGTGTTCTTTGAAGATCGTGGCAGATATTTCCCAAATATGGCCACACCAATGTACATGCCATCCCACATGTTCTTATTACAATGTTAACACTCTTCCATCAATAAGTGGGCTCTGTGCTCCCTGCCCTTGGACCTGGATGGAGGCCTGGTAATTGCTTTGATCAATAGAATGTGTCTTAAGACATGCTAGGTCATAAAAGGCAACATGGTTTCCACCAGGTTTTTTGTTTTGTTTTGTTTTGTTTTTTGTTTGTTTGTTTTTCTCACTCTTAGGACACTTGCCCTCAAAATCCATCCACTCTGTTGCGAGCAAGCTCAGGCCACATGGAGAAGCCACATGGAAAAGCTCCGGCTGACAGTCTCAGTTAAACCCCAGCTGGCAGTCGATGTTAGTGAGTAAATGAGCCTTCAGATAATTCCAGCCTTTGAGTCTTCCAGTTGAGGCCTCAGACTTCATGAGGGAGGGATATGTGTTCTGTCCAAATTCTCCATTCTCTGAGAGATCATAAATGATGATTGCTTTTTTAAGCTACTACATTTGAGATAATTTGTGATCCAGCCTGAGAGCTAATGCAGATATTGTAATCCCTTACCAACCTGTCTAGCCCTGTTATGCCCCAGAGGACTCAAGAGGGTAATGATGCTGGGAAAAGGTAGCAGGTGCCTCGAGTTTATTATTCACTCACTCACTCTTTACTCTGAACCTGGCTCTGCATTAGAATCTTCAGAAACATAGATCTATATCAGCCATGGGCAAACCATGGCCCTCGGGCCGGATCTGGCCCGTTCGGCTGTTCTCTCCGGCCCGCGGAGCCAAAAGAGCAGAGGGTTCTCTTGTTCTCCCCTACGCTCCTTCACCAGCAGCCCAAGATGAGAGTGCCAGCATGGTCAGGTTGCTTTTGTTCCAGCCCTCCGGTCCAGTTTAAGAGCCCATTGTGGCCTTCAAGTCAAAAAGTTTGCCCACCCCTGATCTATATGCTACTTCAGCTTCTATGCTCAAATAGGTGATGCCATACAGGGGAAGACAGACATTAACCAAAGAATTTAATTTACAAAATGGTATGGGCTTAAAGAAAGCTGTAGGAAGTACAGCAGGAAAACAGTGAAGGGGACAATTATTTTTACCCGGAGAACATTGGAAAGGCTCTACACAGAAGGTGACACTCAGTTGGGCTCTGCAGGAAGTATAGGAGTTCACTATGTAGTCAGGTGGGAAGCAGGAATTCTAGGCATAAAAGTCTGCAATGGGAAAGAGTGTGAGCTGGAGGGATAAGGTGGCTGGAAAGAAGAATTTGAAGGAGGGCTGGCAGGAAAAGTAGGGAAGGTAGGATGGAGTTTTACTGCGATGAGCCTTCCATGATAGTTCTAAGAACATGAAAGTATATTCTGTAAGCTACAAGGAGCCACCGGAGTGCTTTAAGTGAGGGGATGAATGAACTGCTTAGACCTGTATTTTCGATGGGCCATTTTGTAACAGCAGGAATATAGGTAGGAAGGAGAATCTGAGGCCAAGGAGCCCAGGTGGGAGGCTGTTGTCTCCTAAGAGACCCTGGAGGGAGGGAGAGGAGGAGGTGGATATCTGAGATGCTTTAGAGGTGCCCCCGGAGTGGGAAGAGCATCCCCAGTCCCTGGCCTGGGTGATGAGAACCATTTGCAGGGACCGGAAGCAGGGTGTGGGGAAGATGTGAGCTCACCTTCAGACCTGTTAGGTTGGAGCTGTGCAAGTGGAAACATCCCACAAGCAGTCCATAGGTGGGTCTCCATGGAAAGATCTGGCATGGAGATAGAGCATTGGGAGTTGTCGGCTTATAGGGATAATCGAAGCTGTGGGAGTGGATGAGGTTATTGAGAACAGAATTTCTCAATCTTAAACTCAGCACAGATCTCTTTTTGGTCACCATAAACTCTGATCCCCCAAAATAAATAAATCCCAGAAAAGAAAACTGCTAGAACTCTGTTGGTCTTGGGCCTAGCACAGCCAAGAGTCCCTACACCAGTTCTGTGTCCCCATAATCCAGAAAATTTTGCTGAACTTTGCCTGCAAGGATTTATTTATTTATTTTTTCTTAAAGAGACATCACTTTCCTTTATTAAATATTAACTTCTACTGTCGAATATGCTTTTTTTGAAATTTATTTGTCCATCTTAGAGGTTCTGATATGGCTGACAATTGGTTACACCAACTTTAAAAATATATATATTTATTTATTAAAGTGATTGTGGTGACATTGGTCAACATGAACATACAGGTTTCAGGTGTGGGTTCCTGTGTTACAAGATCTGTATATTGCACCATGTGCCCACCTCAAAAAGTCAAATCTTCTCCTGTCACCATATATTAGGACCCCCTTCTCCCTCCACCCCGTTTCCCATGGCAACCATTGTGCTGCTGTTTGTGTTCATGAGTTTCAGTTTTTTATCCCACATATGAGTGATATCATATTACACCAACTTTTAAAGGGAGGGCTGCAAAAGAAAGGGAGGATCCTGAAAAAGAAAGGAGAGGGGGTGGGGCCACAGGGTGAGTGTGTGTGTGTGTGTGTGTGTGTGTGTGTGTGTGTGTGGAGGGGACAAGCGAGTCAGGGATGAGAGGGCTTCTAGGGGGAGGCCACCTGCACCAGGTAGTGTGGTGAGGACTGGGGTGAGGCCCTGTAGTCAGGGCTGGGCAGGTGAGGGGTGCATACTGTTCACAGAGGAGACGAGAGTCAGTGGGATGGAGGGTGGAGGTTGCCTCCCCTTCCCAATGGGACCACGACTTCAGGATCTGACGCTGTCACCCCACAGTTATTTCCCAAATGATGTTGCACACCGCTGAAGGCTCCTCAGCTGTTCTGGCAGTTAAAATTGTCCTGTTTTGGGCAGTCAGGGAGGTGGATGACCCCAACATGGTGCCTCTTGTCCAGAGCAGTTTTGGAGAAATGGGGGAGGGGAAGGTGAGATTGCAGGGGGCGGAGGGGGCAAGGGGAGACGCAGGAGCAGGGAGAGGTGAGGACAATCCTCCAGGCTGGCCGAGGGCACAGCTACTGTCTGCTCTGCTCTGACAATCAGGAACCATGCCCACCAGCCCCTCTGTGCCAGGGATGTCTCTGTGGGTGACTAAGAACCGGCCACTCACATAAGGGGCATGGGCTGGATAGATTTTATCTGCAGTTCACCTCCCTGGGTATTTCTTTGGGGGGAAAATGTAAAACAAAACCCTCTGTCTATTTTGTGCGATGGTAATTCTTTCAGAGAGGATGTGAAATCAAGGCCAAAAGAGTCATTAAAACCAAACATACCTTCTGCACCCTCTCAATATCCGGGAACAATTAAGCTTGAGCAAACAAAATTGCCAAAAGCCGAAAAATGGAAAACAAACCCTCCGCTTTGCTAAGTGGAGTTGAAGAGAACCCCCCCCCCCCCCCGAGTCTCTGGGTATTCCAGAACCAGCCCTCTTGTGCTCCGAGACTTTATGGAACAGGTCTGCTTGCTGTGCGTGTGCGTGTGCGTGTGCGTGTGCGTGTGCGTGTGCGTGTGTGTGTGTGTGTGTGTTTTAATTCTACACATGACCCATACTAACTGTTGCCAAGGTCACCCTGCATAGTCAATAAGTATGTTAGTTTTCTGAGAGGGACGTATTTTGAAGAAGAGCAGGAAAATACAATGTGGAAAATGTCAAGAGGAATTAGATCAAGGAGTGACCTAATGCCCATGGGGAGGCCGACGTCAGCTGCATTCCCTGTCTCTCACTCTCCCTTGGACCTCTTTCAGAACTCATTGGAAAATAAATATGTATGTGATGGAGAAGTGGGTGGATCCAAAAGCTACAACAAGAGAGAGGGAGCGAAAAGCAAACACACCCTTGCTTGGATTATTAAACTGATTTAAATTCACAGTTCACAGCTGTAGAAAGCATTGCTTCCACTGCAGCTTCCTTCCTATAGGAAGAAAACAGAAAACAAGAAAAGGTAACTGAGGGTATATTCTTCTTGGCTCAGAACGAAGTGCGCTGTGTCGTAGACTCTAAGTATTTGTCAGACATTCAGTGCAGAAATGAGTAAGAGTGAGTGACTACATGGCAAATGCGTCCATCTGTGAGCAGGATAAATTGTGTCAGAGTCCAAGGGACTTGTTGGGTGATAGAAGATTAAATTGTTGTGCAATTGAAAACAAAAGAAAAACCCTTGTGCTCCCATGCCAATCGTTATGTAGGCAGGTTCACACCCATTATTGTATTTAATTCTTCCAACAATATGGTGAAGTAAATATTATGATCTCCATTTTATAATTAAGGAAACCAAGGTTTAGGGAGGGTAAGCAATTGCCCAACGTAGCATGTTTAGAAGTGATGAAAATGACATTTATATCCTGGGTCTTCTTACTCTTGACCAGGTTTTCTTTCTATGCATTATGATAGAGACAAGGAGCGAAAAGCAAAGGTTAAGGTTAGAGGTGGGTATAGAGCAGACACAGCCTTCTGGAACACTGCCTACTCCGGAAAACTCACTCATAGGGTTTTGTTTTATATATCCAGATCCAATGTGAAGAAAGAAAATCTCTTATCTGTTTGAATAATTTACATGGAGTTCTCTGGAGCTGTTGTCTTAGATCTTCACCTGCCTCAGGTGAGGTTTTGCTATCAACTTGGGTTCCCTTGGAGTTTGGGTACTTAGCACTTTAAAAAAAATAAATCTTACTCTGTAATATTTACAAACTTACAGAAGAGTTACAAGTGCAATGCAAAGAACTCGTTTTCCTTCTGAATTATATTTGTAAATATATTATCAATCTGATGTCCAATGACCTCTGAATACTTAAGTGGGTATTTCCTACAAACAAGGAGGTTCTCCTGTATAAACCACAATGCAATTGTCCAAATCAGGAATTCACACCAATACAATGCTATCATCTAATCCTCAGAGCTCATTGTACTTTCACCCATTGTCCCAAGAATAGATAATTAGCCCTTCTAAAAGACTCTAGAAGCGTTGTCCTTAGTTGTCAGGCCTCTCTAGTGTGGAGTAGGTTCCAGTCTTCCATTATGTTCATGACCTTGACACTTGGAAGATTACAGCCCACTTATTTTGCAGAGCATCCCTCAGTTTGATTGAACTGGTCTGAAGTTTCCTCATGACCTTATCCCGGCTGTGCGCATTATATTTGTAAATATAATGGCAGGAATATCACAGAAGTGACACTGTTCTTCTCATTACATCCCATCAGGGGTGTGGGATTCCAGTGTGTCCCATCACTGATGATGGTCATTATGGTCCCTTTCCATGGTGGTCTTTGCCACCCTCTTCAGTCTAAAGGTACACTCTTTTCTGCTTCATGATTTAATTTTGTGGGGAGATACTTTGAAACTACACAAATGCCATGTTCTTGGTCAGATCTTCACTATGTCGGTTGTTTATCAGCATAAAATCATGGTTTCCTGTGTTTCTCAATGGGTTCCAGACCTTCTCGAGCCCTATGATGTTCATAGTGTCCCAGATTTGACCAGTGGGGTTCCTTTCAATCTGGCTTCCGTGTTCTTTGGACGTGGCCCATCAGTCTTTGGGTCTTCCCTTTCTCTCCGGCACAACAAGATGCTTCAGCTCATCTCTTCCTTTCCTTGCTCCAGTCTTAGGATCAGCCACTTCTCCAAGGAACCCATTCCTTTTAGTGCGGAATGTTATTTGAAAGCCTTGATTTGGGTACTAGTTGCACTCATTGCTATTGGGGTGTCACTGTTCCCAAGTCCTTTGTGTATGGACAGAGCCAGGGAACACACAATTCCCATTTACATATCTATCTATCTATCTATCTATCTATCTATCTATCTATCTATCTATGAATCTATCTAACTAACTAACTAACTAACTAAAATAATGAGTTTACTCCAATGGCTTTAAGTCCAGACTAACAGCAGAGCATTAAGTTCTGTCCTGTTTCTGTACTGTGACTTCCTTCTCCCACAGTGGATATCTTGGCTTCCAAAATACCCAACATATTTATTGATTGATTAGTCCCCCTGTGTGTAACCTCTTCCATTTTTGCCCGTATCCTACAACCCTGTATGGCTGTCTTCTCACCCCAGCTCAGGCAGACACCCTGCACAGGGTCGTGTCCCCCCATGGATGCTCTCACTTTTCTTGGGCTTTCACTCCACCAGGGGCTATTTGATCAATGGAAGCTCTTTCTGCTTTGTGCAGGCTCTGACACCCCACTCTGGACTATATCCCCAAAGGGACTCACCCCTGACTCTGCTCAGGAGCTGATACCCATGCCAGGCTGCCCTGCTATAGGTTGGGGCTCTGACACGCTACTCTTTACCATCAGGGCTTTCCCACCCCAAGCTGAACCTGTCTTATCCAACTTAATGTGTTAACACTAAATGGTTCAGAAAGGAAAAGGAAGAGAAAAAAAAGAGGAAGAAGGAAGAGAAGGGGGAAAGCAGGTGCTTCTCATTTTAGTTAAAAATAAAGATAATTGTTTCATTTCTTAGGAAATTTTTTTCCAGGCTAGAAGGAGATGTTTGTTTGTTTGTTTGTTTGTTTGTTTTTGAGAACAAACTTCACATAGTAAGCAGGCAGTAGTTCAAATTGTCTTGGCTATGCTGGGTATGTTTGATTAGAACCAGGCATCCATTCCCACCACCTTCTTAGAGATCTTTATCACAGGAGCTGGAAAGCTACACACTACCTTTCCCTGACTCCGTTGCACTTGAGTTTCTAGAGTCAAATTAGGTCCCACCAATGAGAGGATATCCCAAGGAGACATGGAAGTTGGAAGTGGGTTGGAAGCCACAGTCCTGCTGTCATTGCTGCTGGCCAGTGAGGTCATAGACACACACGTGTCTGGACTGACTCACTTTATGGCACGTAAGGGAGTCTCTGAGGATGAGAGGCATTGGCAGTTCATGTCAGCAGCAGCCGTGGTTCGCCGACCTCTGGATCTTAGCTTTGGCGGTGTGCCCTTGAGCCAGTAACCCCCAGAGTGGTTCCTCCAGGTTCCAAGGATTATATAAGCCCCCATGTATTGCTTGCCCTTCTGTTGAAAATGCCTGGAGGGACTTCTTTTTTCTTTTCTTTTCTTTTTAAAAAATATATATTTTATTGATTTTTTACAGAGAGGAAGGGAGAGGGATAGAGAGTTAGAAACATCAATGGGAGAGAAACATCCATCAGCTGCCTCCTGCACACCCCCTACTGGGGATGTGCCCGCAACCAAGTTACATGCCCTTGACTGGAATCAAACCTGGGACCTTTCAGTCCACAGGTTGACGCTCTATCCACTGAGCCAAACCGGTTTCAGCTTCTTTTTTCTTATTAACTCCTAAGTGGCACACTGACTGAGCATATAAAAAAGGATTACAAAGCAGGCAATAGATATTAACTCCTAGGAGAGTATCAGTGCCTTTTATTTATGCTGGAGCTTTTTTTGTACTTATTATAGACATTGTACCAACCTAGATCCATCCTGGTCTCAAGGAATTACAGACCAGATAAAGGAAGGAGAGAGAGAAAAAAAATCCCAAAATAAGCAACGAAGTCTAAAATAAGACAGAAGGTGATGTGTAATAAGGGAGATACTAGTACAAGCATAGTATTCCTCACAAGTCCCAGCCTGGCCCACCTCTCCAATTACACTGGCTATTACTAACTTCGGGGACCCACACACTCAGTCATGTCAAACTCTGTATATCTTGAATGCCATTTTTTTTTCTTTCAGAATGCTCTTTCTCATCTTCCCAGTGTGGCTCAGTGGTTGAGCGTCTACCTATGAACCATGAGTTCACTGGTTTGATTCCTGGTCAGGGCACATGCCTGGGTTGTGGGCTCCATCTCAAGTAAGGGGTGTGCAGGAGGTGGCCAATTGATGATGTTTCTCTCTCATTGATGTTCCTTTCTCTCTATCCGTCCCCCTTCCTCTTTTTCTAAAACACCAATAATATTATATATATATACACACACACACACACACACACACACACACACACACACATTTTTTTAAAGAATGCTCTTTCTCTAACTTTCCTGCTGATATTACTCATGCACATTCTTCAGAACTAAACTTCAGTGTCATCTGCTCTGCAAAAAAAATCATGGAGAGTCTGAGTCTACTTCCTGGACTACTGATTAATTGGGAAACCAAACGCCTGCTGAGGCAGCTCTCCCTCTTTTTTAAAAGTCTTTGCTTACTGATCATTCTAGAGAAAGTGGCCTCTAAAAAGAGAAATGACACTATTAAAAACCCATACCCTTTTCCCCCAAGGGAATTACTTTGTTGTTGCAAAGCACTTAAAGAAAGCAATACTTTCAAGGAAAAATCCTTTGTAAGAATATTTCACATACACTTGAAGACTCTTCCATATGCATACATTTGCTTATATGCATTTCTAATTTTTGACAGTCTCTGCCTACAGTTTTACTTGGGAATTTTTCCCTGGGGTCTAACACCACTATGATCTGCCAGAACAGTTGTCAAGCTGATCTCTAGGCAAACATGGGAAGGACTATTCCATTGCATTTGTGTCTGTGAAGATGGGTCCTTTGTGGACTTCTAAATTAATTCATATGCTTCACTTTCCTGCCACTGGTTTAGGGCCTGGGGGGTATCCAACATTTCCAGTGTTACTGTGGCACAGGCATGGAATGCTGTCTGTTTGGAAGATAGCTTATAAGGGATTACTAAGCTGTACAAGCTGAGAACATTTTAGCAACGGCTGATTCACTTTGTAACCCACTGGCAACAACATCCAATATTTATGGGATTGCAAAATCTTATTAAATGGGTAAAGTTCCATTTCCCTATGTAATTTCAACCAACATTTATTGAGTGTTAACTAAGTGCTATGCACTAAGCAGGATTCCACTAAATGAATGAACATTCATTAAGCAACTACTATGCCAGTCGTTGGGTAAGTATTCCATTGAGTGAATAAACATTTATTAAGTGCGTTTTAAGGACTCAGCTATAAGGTTAGGATTGAACTAAATGGATAGTCTCTCATTATGCATGTTTATTAAGGACATTCTCTCAAATGGGTAAATATTTATTAAGCACTTTCTTGTGCTAAGTATCAGGCTAAGCACTTTAACACATGACCCCACTTAACCTCCACAATTATAATGAAGAGAGGCAAGTATTATTCTCCCCACTTTATTCATGAGGAAACAGAGGCAAAGGGCTAAGATTCATGCCAGGCATTCACACAGGACCTGAGATTTGAACACAGTGCTCTTTCCATTACACCAATATGGATTTCTGTGTTTATAGAATTCAACCTAGTTCTACCATATTTAAACAAATGAGAACTGATGGTATACTGACTATCACTGAGTGGGATTCTATTTCTGTAATATTCTCAGGACAAGTAGGGTACTTTATCTTACTTGTTTAAGAATAGTCATACACAAACAACTAGAGCAGTTAAAATTCCTATGTTTTTGAGCCCCAGCCTCCGTTAGTTGAGAAGGTTGCAGACAATGAGTTAAGTTAGTTTTCAGGGCTACAGAGACAATTCTGATTGGAGTCACTAAAACTCATGTAAGGCTACTGATCCCAATAAAATGCAACAAGAATGGCTCTGCCAGAAGGAGACCAGAGGACTGTGCACCTGGGTTACACTGATGGTTTTGGAGACCACATCCTATCCGTCCTTCAGTGAATCCATCTGCAAATGCCCATGGGTGCCCAGGACATGACAGGCACCGTGTAAGTGCACAGTATATGGCGAGACCTCGTCAATTATTAGCCATGTGCCATTAGGCTAGTTGGCTAATATCTCTGAGTCTCAGTCCCTCAACCAGAAAGAGGACAAGTATTTTGAGAACAGAATTACTCCTCCTTTTCCTAAATTCTTGACATTCATTTTTGCAAGTTGCAAAATAAGTTTATTATTACATGCTGCTATTACCTATCTATCATCACTGTTATCTATCAATCTATGCATCAACCTATTATCTACCTATTTCATCTTTATAAACATTTTACAGATGCTTTTTTTGGCCCATCATTTCTCTTAATCTCACCAGGCTACAAAGGAGGTATTCTTTTCTTTCGTTAATCCTCACTGGAGGATATTTTCCCATTGATTTTAGATAGAATAGAAGGGAGCATGGGAGGAAGGAAGAGAAAAAAAAACACACACACACATCAATATTGATTGGCTTCTTTTCATACCCTGGTTAACCAGGACCAGAGATCACACCTGCAACACAGTCATGTGCCCTTCACCAGAACTCGAGCCCCCAACCCTTTGGTGTGTGCAGGCTTCACAGATTGACACTCCAACCACTGGATCACCCCAGCCAAGGCTAAAGTAGGTATTCTTAGCTTCATTTTACAGATAAGAAGATCAAGTCTCAGGGAGATTAAACAGTCTGCTTAAGTCCTACATCTGATAAATGGCAGAGTGAGGATTTAACCTCAGAGCCGTGCTTTCTTCTTCATACTATGTTGGGTCTATGAAGGCACTGGTCAATAATTACTCATTTGGAAGGCGATTCTAGCAGGAAAATAGTAGAGTGGGTCCAGGGCAGCATCGGCCTATCCAGTTAGTTTACTCCCAGTTTGCTCCAGAAATAGCCTTTAGATATTGATTTGAAACAAATAAACAAAAATCACTGTTTTCTAATAATCACTAAAGAAAGGCTTGCAGGCAGGTGACTTGCAATACTCCTCTTAGCCTGACGTGGAGGGCCAATGCAGAGCTTAGGGGCACAGGAAGCTCAGGCACCCTCAGTTCTTCCTGCCTCCATCTAGGCACCTTTAGAGCCTCAGTTCCTTTTATCAATAAAGTAAGACAGAGGATAGTTTGTTAAAGGTGGGCGTGGATGGGAAATGGGAAATGGAAGTGTATGCATTTGGTTGAGACATGTTCAAGTGAAGTTTAATGAAACGAACATTCTATATATCACAACTGAGTGGGTCTGTATATCACGCACTCTGAGCACTGGGATTCAGTGACACGTGGTGAGCAGCATGTGCTAGTAGGATGGTTTTCCTGAGAAATAGGTGTGAGAATGGCAGGGTGGATTGAGTCAGAGGAGGAAGTGATACCCAGACGTTGGCTGGCTGGCTATGGCTTCTGAGGGGTGTATTGTGAAGAGAGAGGGGAGAGGGAAGGAGTTGGGGCAAGGGGAAAGCAATTCTGCCCAGAAAGAGAGGTTATTGCATCTAACTCTGATGCTGCAGCTCTCCAAGACCCTTGCCTCTGACCTTGTTCTTGGCAGGAAGTGCTGCGGTCAGTAGTGCTGTGGAAAATCTCTCTGTGGCTAATGAATAATTTAATTTAAAAAAATACTTGAAACAATGAAAAAATCCTTAGCTGGTTTGTTCCCATAAAGAGGGGGCACTATAGGTCACTTCATCACAACTTTCAACTCGGTGACCCAGGTCTCCTCCTCTCGACTGGAATCATAACCTTTACATTTCTCAGGGTGCTTCTGGAGCTTGGTGGTTCTTACAGATGTACTATTTGTTACTGCTAGGATGATGAATTATGCCAGCTGTAAATCCCCCACTCTCACCCCCAAATCTCAAGGGAGTGCTGTGATGGAACCTTGTTAGAATCCTGGGGCTATCCCATAACTGTGGGGTCTGGAGCATGTTTTCTTAATAACTTTTATAGGAAGTATGCAAGTATCCTAAAGATGTAATATGCAAATGGTTGTTACTCCGTGAAGCATAAAGATTGACTGCATAAAAACTGGATCACGGATCAGCAGGATGGTGGGGCAGTGAGCTACAAGTGGCCGCAGAGAGCTATAGGAGGGGGCAGGGCAGCAAGCTATAAGGAGGGGAGTGAGGGGGATGCTGAGGAAGCTACCGGAGGGTGGGGCAGTGGACGGAGATGTACTGGAGAGAGGCAGCAAGCTAGTGATGAGTTCCTGGTGCACATATTCGTGTGCAGGGCTGCTAGTAGGAATATATATCTCAGTTTTCCCATCTGTAAAATCTGGAGGAAGCACCCATCCTTGTATGAGTTCTGTGAGGAATCAGTGGGCTAATATGCAGATGTTTGGCACAGGGTAGAGGCTAAGGAAATGTTACTTTGCTCCTTCTATATCAGGAGTTGGCAAACTATGCCCCACAAGCCAAATCTGACTTCCTACAGTTTTTGTAAATAAAGTTTTATTGGAACACAGACACACAATGGCAGAGTGTGTAAGCAGTGACAGAAATCAGAAAGTGCCGCAGTCCACCACATATATTACCATATTGCAGAAGATATTTACTATCTGGTCCTTGACAGAATGTTTTCTGAACCTAGATTTACGTAATGGTCTTTGAGGGAGACTGATCTTATTGCCTTGTCCCCTTCTTTCCAAAAGTGCTCTTTATCAGACCCAATGCTCTTGGTGGCTTCAACAGCTACTCCGATGCTGTAGAGTTTGGGTACTTCGGCTCTCCATCGAGTGCAATCATGTTTATTACAAGTCTTTTGAATGTGACTCTTAGTATATTGGCCCACCCTTGGATTTGGGCCATCCAGTTTAGAAAGAGAAAGAGTGTCGCCTCCCTTATTCTGGACAACAGCTGTCAGACTTGGGTAGCACAGGCTTACGTCTGTGGCAGGTGCACATCCCTAAGCCTTTACACCATGTATACTGCTCCTGCGCCCCATCCTCAGCACCTGCAGTGATACTTGTATGTTTCAGCATCTGACTTTGCACCCATTCTTATTAAAATCCTTTTTGGAAAACCTTTTTTTCTGGCTCCCAAGCATCACTTTGGATTTTGAGTCTGCTCTCCAGGGTATGTACCAAGCCTCCTGGCTTCGTGTCTTTGGAGAATTGGCTCAGCTGGTTTTCTAGGTCCTTATCCAAGTCTCTGTAAGAAACCGTTGGAGCAGCCAGAGCAGAGGGCTGAGTCCTCCAGGATGCAATTTGTACATACTCTCCAGCTTGGCTGTGACTCTTCGGAGACTGGGGCTGAGCTGACTAAAAAGTCAACCAACTGCGGTACTGTCTAGCTCACATGTCTTTATCTTGGCTACAGGATATCATGAGTGTTTGGGTCAAGGTCCTTTCAGACATAATATGGCTATAGGCAGTGTCTCCCAATCTTTTTTCTATCACATAAGGGAATAGAGTTACTTGGGAGAACTTTTTCTTGGGGATCCTTTAGTGGCTCCTGGAACTCATTGACTCTTTGGGAATGATGATAAAATTTTTGAGTGAGTCAGAATTTGTCTCATGGTTTTTAGGTATTTATATAATTCACTGAAGGGCTTTTTAATCTAGGGTTCATGAACTTACATGGCAATAAATTACATCTTTGTTTTTGCTAATCTCTAACTGAAATTTAGCATGTCTTTCAATTATGAATGCAAGCAACAAACCACAGTCATATTAGCATGACCTATGACTTTGTCACTAACATAAATTATGAATTTTTCTTATCACATGGGAGTTGTAGACATCTTAAAATATGTCTTAAGTGCAAAAGTACTTAAAAATTATGTTATTTTGAGACCTGCTGCTAGATGTCTTTATTTAAAGCATCAATAAAGTGCACATATATTACCATATTGCAGATTTTAAAAAAATGTTTTGATAGCTTTATTTTAATGTAATTGATTTTCTTTGCAACCGGACACATTTCATTTTATACATTTAAAAACATTACTCGGAGAAGGATTCTGTAGATAGCACTATGTTGCCCAAAGTTTTTGTGCACAGAAATTCATGATTATCATCATAATAGTGACTCCTTTCAAAAGCCCCAGGGACTGGAGTTTTACATAGAAATCCCCATTATCCAGACAAATATTAAAGAAGCTAAAGAACTGTTACCTCACTTTTTTTTTTGAGGGGGGGGTCTTTGTCTTCCCTTCACTCAGACTAAGATAACACCAGTGAAACTTTTCTGTCTACTGACAATTTGAATAGAAAATGTTGCCTCCTAAAATTTTCCTCCCAGGTCAAGCAGAGCTGGGTTTGAATGACAGCTCAACCATTTACTTCTCTGGCCCTTACTCTCCTACTCTGTAATATAGGACTCTTACTGTCTACTCTGTAAGGTGGTAATAATAAGAAATAAAGCAACATGTTTGTCCATTGGGTGCTCCGGGCCATGAGACGGAGTTGGGAGCATTAGGTTCATGAGGGGGTGGAGGTAATTACATAAGACAGGGGGAAGAAGCAGCACTGGTCAGAGAAAGTCTTCAGGGCATGCTGCAAATGTAAGATCTTGGATGAAAGGAAAGAGGCAGCCCCAAGGCAGGGAGAGCCTCAGACCACGAATCTGAGCTAAGTCTCTGCCAACCCAAGTGGTTGCTCTGGAGCAGAGATGGCTTGTTAAGGAGTCCCTGTTGAGCAGCAACAGCCATGGGTAGTCCTCCGACGGCACTGTCATTGGCTAGAGCAGGGGTGGGCAAACTTTTTGACTCGAGGGCCACAATGGGTTTTTAAACTGGACTGGAGGGCCGGAACAAAAGCAATCTGACCATGCTGGCACTCTCATCTTGGGCTGCTGGTGAAGGAATGGAGGGGAGAGCAATAGAACCCTCTGCTCTTTCGGCTCCGAGGGCTGGATAGAACAGCTGAATGGGCCGGATCCGGCCCGAGGGCTGTAGTTTGCCCATGGGTGGGCTAGAGGGTGCTCAGGAGGAATAGGGCCTTGGATGGAAAGCCAGGGTTCTGGCTGGAGGCCATCAGCTGCCTTCTCTCCTTGCAGCTGAGGGCGCGCTTGTTCCTGAAGGGAGGTCTGAGCAGTGGGCCTCCACTTGGGACCCTGGTTGGAAAGGCTGAGCACAGCCTCGGTGTGGCAGCTCTGATCCATGCTGATTCTTCCCCCAGGCAGTGGGAGAGACACCTGCTTCTTCCTCCAGAGTCTTCATCACTAATCCTAGGACGGTTTAGCCTTTGCTTAGGACTTCCTCAAAGGAGATTCTGTAAGGGCTTCCTCTCATCACTTGATTTTAAGAAATGTTTTTATAGAATGTATTGGGGTTACATTGGTTAATAAAGTCATGTAGGTCTCCAGTGCACAATTCTGTAATACATCATGTGTATATTTTATTGTGTATTCACCACCCCAAGTCAAGTCTCCTTCCATCATCATTGACCACCTCCCACTCTTTACCCTCTTCTACCTCCCCTGACACTCTTTCCTGTTGATAATCACTGTACTGTTGTCTGTGTGTATGTGGCTTTTTTTTGTTTTGTTTAATCCCCTCACCTGTTTCACCCAAGGCCCCCAAAACCTCTTCCCTATGACAACTGTCAGTCTGTTCTCTGTATCTGTGTGTCTGTTTCCATTTTGCCTGTTTGTTTATTTTGTTCATTAGATTCCACATGTAAGTCAAATCATATGGTATTTGTCTTTTCTGACTGGCTTATTGCACTTCACATAATATTCTCTAGGTTCATCCATGATGTTGCAAAAGGTAAGATTTCCCTTTTTTTTTTTTTAACAGCCAAGTAGTATTCCATTGTATAGATGTACCGCAGCCTTTTTACCCTCTCATCTGCTGATGGGCACTTGGGCTGCTTCCAAATCTTGGCTATTGTAAGTGGCACTGCAGTCAACATAGGGGTTCATACATTCTTTCAAGTCAGTGTTTCACTTGATTTTTATGGGAGCTGAGTTTTCCCTCTAGGGAGCTCTCTCAAATGCTGCCTGCCTCCTTTGCTTGCTGATAATGGATGTGGGGAGCTGCTTGTTTGCAACCTAAGCACTGCTCTGCTTTTTCTCTGGAGTAATAATAGGTCCCGCTGGGGGGTAACTATTCTCTGCCATGACCTTGGGAAGAGCATTTGAGTCCCAATTGGCAGGAAGAATCACTTCCTTATGAGGTACAAGCAGAAGAACTTCGCCATCCTGTTACACTTCCTGACATCAGGACTTAAACTGAAGTCAGGGATGATGTTGTTCAGTCCATCCCTGCCCAAGGTGAGATAGGTTACACTGATAGTAGCCACCTAATGTCCAGTTGTCTCTATTGCCTGTTTTTTTCTTGCCAGGCTAAGGACATTTGCAATGGACTTGCGAGAGATTTGCTTCTGTTCCTCATGGAAGTGACGTGATTGTAACTTCAGGCTTCTAAATGGACTTGTGCAGAGGTTTTCTTCCCAGGACTGCTCTTCACTCCTCCAGCCTCAGATCCTTTGGCAGGCTCCTTGACAGTGATCAAAGTGTCATCCGCGTGATGGGCAGTCATCCCCATAACTGAATGGCGAGCCAAACAGCCAAAGGGAGGCAGATGCTCATGCCAAGCGACCAGCTACTTGCCAGCTCCTCCTTGGCTGAGCTACTGCATGCCTTGGAATGATGTGCAGCCACGTGGTTAGGAGGAAGGTTGGCTCTCTGAGTCGCCTGGTGCCTCACAGTCCACCCTTTTTAAAATCTGAGATGAAAGCAGGACTCTACCTCCAACAACAATGACACCTATCTCTCCCTTTGAGAGTCTCTTCTTTACCTGGGGCTTTTCTTGCTCTCTGTTAGTTAACATCACTCGGAGGCAAGGATGATTATTTCTATGTTACAGGTGGGAAAACTAACCCTGGCCAGTTTGGCTCAGGGGATAGAGCACCAGCCTGTGGGCTGAAGGGTCCTGGATTCAATTCTGGGCCTGGGTTTGATTCAGGTCAGGGGCAAGTACTTCAATTGCAGGCTAAATCCCTGGCCCTGGTTGGGACACGTTCAGGGGGCAACCAATCGATGTGTCTCTCTCACGTCAATGCTCCTCTCTGTCTTTCCCACTCCCTTCCACCCTCTCTAAGAATCTATGGGAAAATATCCTTGAGTGAGGATTAACAACAACAACAACAACACACACATACACACACAAAATAAATACACAAAAAAATTCAAGCTCAGTAGTGCCTTGCCCCAGATGGACCAGTCGGTGCATGATAGACCTGGGATGTGAACACAGGAATGCCCAACCCTAGTGCCTGTCCTGCGTTCTCTCCTCTACATGCAGGGAACCAGGCAGTAACGAAGCCAATTGCACCGGGTCTGAGGGAAGAGCATCTGCTGCACAGATGCCAGGTACCCTGGCCGAATGCCACAGGATAGGCTTTTTCTTGGCGATAATGGCAATCTTGAGAAAGCGCTTCATGGTAGAAGTGCTTTCGCTATGAATCACTCTGATGTTCTCTGCGAGAGTTTATATAGCTAAAGAGCAATGGAAAGTCACCTGTGGCTCCCACCTTTTTATGCCCTGGCAACCCAAAAGAGCAAGTCTATGAAGCAATCTCCTACCAGTAACACATGGAGTGTGTGGGAAGTCATGTGACGCCTGTTAATCACCACCCGGGATCACACAAACTGACTTACATCGCCCGGCAACCTGTGTCCAAGTTGTTGTTTTTAATCTAAGAGTTACACTGCTAATTCCTCCTCCTCCCTGGTTTTTAAGGTGGAAATCCAAGCTCTGGATAAAGACACCTCCAGGTTGTCCATGATCAGACTCTGCCTGTCTTTCTCGCCACCACAGCTCTGGACGCTTATCACTTGCAATTTAAGCTCCAGCCCTACCAACATCCTGGTGTTTCTGGACACAGCTGTGCTGACTCAGGCCTTAGCACTCGTTGATCCCTTTCCTTAAAGAGCCCTTCTTCATCTGGTGTCTTTGCCTAGTCCTTACACATCTTGCAAGGCTCAGCTCTAAGACTTCCTTCTACATGTTTTCTCCTTTCTCCCGTAGCACCTCCATATCCTGTGATTTTTGGGGGGAATTGTTTCTTCTCTCTTACCTCTTCTGCATGAATTATGAGCCTGAAGGGAGGAAAATATGTCATACCGTATTTGCCGGCGTATAAGACGACTGGGCGTATAAGACGACCCCCTAACATTTCCACTCAAAATACAGAGTTTGTTATATACTCGCCGTATAAGACTACCCCCCACTTGGAGGCATATTTTTCAGGGCCAAAAAAATCGTCTTATACGCCGGAAAATACGGTATTTTTCTCTGAACTATTGGCACTTATTAGACAGATGGACTCACCGTCGGCACTTGGGGACCCTTTGGGACTTTAACATCAGGGCATGTTGGAGTCTCAGGCATGGGCTGTTGGGGAGAAAAAGAGGTGGAAACAGACCTGGAGGGAGGGAGCTCACCAGCCTTTATGATCGGCTCTCACTGTGGGGTACAGTGCTCCCCAGAACCAGTGTCAAACTGAGTAAAATGTAAGCAAAAAGAAAACTGGTAAGTGCAAACTTGGTAAATCCAGTTTCCAAAGAAGGAATCATTGATCAAATCCTCGGGTTTTGGTGCATAGGTGAGAAGTCAGGCCCAGACTCTGGGTGTGATGGGAGGAAGGGTTTATTTTTTGTTATTCCCAGAGGAAAAATATGTCAGGGCGTTGCAGGATAGTAGTAGGGCATGACTAACCATGATGGATTCTGTACCAGGATTCCACTGTTAGGCAGAAAAATTGAGACGGAAGTCCCTTGAAATGGTTGCAATAGCTTGGCAATGGTTAGGAAGAAGAACAGGAATGGCCAAGAGCCATTAATCATTCAGCAGGTGCCAATTCCTAATTCCCACCTAACTATAACTCAATATACCTCTTAAGTGCGCTCTCTCTCTCTCTCTCTCTCTCTCTCTCACACACACACACACACACACACACACACACACAGCATGCCTCTGGATGGAGTGTTCCACCAGGCAAGGTGAAGCCTGAAATGTAGAAGCTATATTTCTCTGTCAGGGCTGTGATTTCATGGCTGTGAGATCAATATGGTTTCAGGTGAGGACCATGGCTCTGAAGAACAGTAGAGGAAGGGGAGAGAGGAGAGAGGCATGGTGCTTTAGATAAGGTGACCAAGCAGACCTGCTTTAATGAAGTGAAATTGGAGGGGATTTTGGATTCTGGGGGGGAAGAACGTCCCAGGCAGAGAGGAGAGCAATCACAAAGGGGCCAAGTTGGGAAAGATCGGCGGGTGTTTTAGATGTCAAGGAGGCCGCTATGTCTGGAGCCGAATGAGAGGGTGAGCGTGGGGGCCATGAGGTCAGGGAGGGGCTGGTGCTGGATTCTGCAGGCATTGCAGGCCGTGGGAAAGAGTGTGCATCCCATTCTGAGTGGGAGTGGAAGCCAGCGGAAGGTTTTGAGCAGCAGAACATGATCTGACTTTCAGTTTGTAAAAAGCCACTCTCTGGCTGCCGGGGGAGGAAGGGCTGGAGGAGGGCAGAGTCGGGAGCAGGGGGAACAATGGGTGACAGCAGTAATACACCAGTAACACACCAGTAGCACACCAGTAACACACCAGATGACAGACAGGGATGGCCGGGACCAGCGTGGCTGGAAATGGAAGCATTTGGGTATAAGGCATATTTTATCAGTGGGCACCACCGACGAGCTCGATGAAAGATGGGAGTGGGTGTTGTGGGAGCAGACAGACTGGGGAAGGAGTCATGGTAGACAGTCCAAACCTGAGTCACTTCTGCTCTTTAACCAGGACACAGCAGCTCCCGGCCAGGCGGCAGGAGTCTTGCTCCCATTGAAGGGACCCCTGTGTGCAAGGCCCTAGGCCGACTTCTCTCCCTCTCTCCACACTCGTCCTGTTCGCAGGGAGGAACATATTCCTGATCACAGTCTGCCCGCCAGAGGAGAACCACTGGCCCGCTGTCTAGCAGCCTCACGAGGCTGAGCCCCGTGCCAGCCCCTACGCTGATACTGAGAAACCAGAGTCTGACTGGACCCAGTCCCTGCCCCCAAGGGCCCATAGTCTGGCGGGGTGGGGAGAGAGGCAAATGAACAAGTAATGACAACCTCATATGCCAGAGTGGAGAGACCCGCGCTTGCGAGTGTGTGGTGTGGGGGGCAGGGGAGGTCCGGGGCGATGGGTGTGGGTCTCGCTGAGCTGTAGTGATGGTGGTTGGGTGGAGTGTCAGGGAGGGCGTCATGGGAGAAGGGGATGCCCGGGCGTCAGTCTTGAGGCGTGAGGACATGCTCTCTGTTTGTGGAAGGGAGGCTGTGAATTCCAGGCGATGGGAAAAGCGAGAGCATGAGGACTGAGTCACCGCCGCACGCAGCGCTCTGGGACGGGTGGGCCGTCTGTCGGGCTGGAAACGCTGCGTGCGGAGGCGTGGAGGGAGGTGAGGCTACAGGCGGGCCCAGACCAGGTCCCCGCGTCTGGCCGAGCTGCTTGGACTTCATCCCGAGGGTAACTGGGGTGGGTCGGAGCCCTCAAAGGTCTTCAGGAAGGAAGTGGCTTGGTGAGATTTGGGTTTGAGTTCACTTTCGCCGAATTAGGAGCTTCGTGTTTGAAGGCCTACCTCTTTCCTGGGAGAGAGAGGAGTCACTGGCCTGCGCTCAGCTCTGGGCGTTCTCAGTCTAAGCTGCGATCGCACTGACACATTCCCCAGGCCATGGCGCCCAGCTGCGTTCTGGGGCAGTGCCCACACCTCGCATCGTCAGGAGTGAAAGGGCCCAGGTGCTTGTCTCTCGGGCTGTGGGGTCTGAGTGGGGGGACAGCGGGGCTTGTGAGGAGCCCCTCAATCTGGAACTGCAGGCCCCTCCCTTGGAAACTGTGGGCCTTGCTCCCTGTGTGGTCTCAGACGCATCCCCTCCTCTCAGTCTCTCCGTCTGCAAAACTGGGAGAACAGCGTGAAACTCCTCGGGGCGTGGCAAGAACTATGGTGCGGAGGACTTGGAGCAGGCAGATGCGAGCCTTCTCCAATGCGCTGTGTCCACAAACACGCCCGGCGGATTGGACAGATAAGACTGGCCGGAGAGAAAGAGTGGAAACACATGTGCAGTGTAGGCAAGCTCGGCCCTTGTTCTTCTCTCTCCTTCCCCGGCGGCACGATTAGCTTGTGGTCCGGCCGGGCAGAGGGCATCCGATCACCGCTGGTGTTTTCCTCGCCTGTGAAATGAGCCGTGTGATGATTTGAGAAGAGTGCTCCCGCCGGGTTCTCCCACTGTCCCCTCGGGCCTGTGGGAGGGGGCAGTCCTTGTGCTGAGCAGTCACTTTCCAGGTGCAAGTGCGACCTTGCCTGGCCTGACATGAGGACACGTGGCCAACAACCCCTGCAAGGCACTTACTGCCTACGGGGCACTGTAGGGAGCATCTTGCAAATTCCAGCTCCTTCCAAACACTCAACAACTGTGAGGGGATGGCGCTAGCACTTGCCCGATTCACAGAGGGGGGCCCTGTCAAGGGGAAACGGAGGCACGTAGAAGCTAAGTAACTCGCCTCACATCACACAGGTAGAAAGAGGCAGAACAGGGATTTGAACCCAAGGCCTTCCGCTTGAGTCACTGCTCTTCACCACCACTCCAGGCTTCTGGCCACTGCTTCTAGAACCTCACCGGAGGCTCTCAGTGCCACTGCCAAGGGTTCCCCGTTGGTGCCCTTCCTCTGCTCAGAGTATCTGGGACCCTCCCAGACTCACTGGGGTCATTGTTTTTTTCACCCTGGAAATAATGCAGAGTTTGCCCAGCTGGTGTGGTTCACTGGTTGAGCATCAACCTATGAACCAGGTGCTCACAGTTCGATTTTGGGTCAGGGCACATGCCCAGGTTGTTGGCTCAATCCCCAGGGTGGGTACATGCAGGAGGCAGCTGATCAATGATTCTCATCAATGATGTTGCTCTCTCTCCCTCTCCCTTCTTCCCTGAAATCAATTTTATATATATATATATATATATATGAGTTCCAGCTAGACTGTGTGACTTAAGTCCTCTCTCTGCCCCTCACAATCTTTGGGACCATGGACAAGCTAACTTCATCTCCTAAAGCTTCCGTTTTCCCACTGGAACGCAGGGGTGTCTCTGCTGGGCATGCAGGGTTATTATGAGAATTAAATAAGGTTATGGGTTCTGACTTTTAATGTAACAAGGACTCCCGTTGGCTGGGTGCCCAGTGTGTGCCATGCACTATCCTAGCCTTTTTTGGGCACCGAGACCCATCCCTCCCCCAACCAGACAACACGCTGCCACGTCCTTCCTCAGCCCCTGGGCTTCACTGCCACATGGTCTCCTAGCACGAGGGGTCAGTCCTTTGGACATAGCGACAGGCTGGTGGTATATGAATGTTTCCCCAGTCCCTTGATTTCAGGGAGATGGGCTTTGAGAGATTTGAGCTCAGAAGATGTGTTTTTGTGCTCCTAGCATGACCGTACTTAATACTTCGGGGAAGAGTAACTGAACATGTTCATTTGTTTTTATCTCTCTGGAATTTTCCCTTTTCCTTTCTCTTTCACTTTCCTCTACTCAAGCAGGTAGAATCTGTGCTCTGCGCCCGGGAGCTCGGCAGCAGGAGGCTTATGATTAGGGGGTTGTGGCCCAAGCTACGTGTTGAAAAACCAAACTCCTGCAGGCTTCAGTGGACCAGATAAAAGCAAAACACAGTGGGGCAGGCTGAGGGTGAGCCAGGGGGGCAAGGCAAAGAACACGTCCTCTGTCTGAACAGAACTGTCACCTGCATATCTGGCCTGAGTGATGTCAGATCTTCAAACTCTTCAACGAAGAGACACTTCTGGATCTACAATCTCCTGACTTAAAATATTGCAATGAAGTCAAATTAGTCCTTTAAAGGCAGGCTCAGATTTACAGTCTGCTGGATAACACCATCCTGATTTCTTTTCTTTCTTTTTTTTTATACACACATGCATTTTATTTATTAAAAATATATTTTATTGATTCTCCACAGAGAGGAAGGAAAAAGGATAGAGAACTAGAAATGTTGATGAGAGAAAAACATCGACCAGCTACCTCCCGCACACCCCTACTGGGTATGTGCCCTCAGCCAATGTACATGCCCTTGACTGAAATTGAACCTGAGACCTTTCAGTCTGCAGACTGACACTCTATCCACTGAGCCAAACCGGTTTGGGCCACTATCCTTGTTTTTGAAGCCAGGCTCTGGTGTGGCCAAGGGATGCAGGGTTTGAGGATAGAGAGGCCCCCCCCTGGAAGGAAGAGAGATTCACCCAGGCTACAATAAAAAGGGTTGTCTCTATGGATTTTTTGCACAGAGGGACCTGTACCATGATTCCTTAAGTATCCCAGGGTGGCAAGCCCTCAGAGGGAGTACCTTTGGGTTCACCCAGCAGGCTGGCAGTACCTCTGGGGCTCCCCTATTCAGAGAACCTGTTACCACACAGAGTAGACAGTGGCCGGGGGTGTCTCTGGAGGAAGTGCTCCAGACCAACCATTTATAGTCACAAAAGAAACTCCATATCACCTTCATACCCAGTGAGATGCCAGAGACATCTCAGGAAACAGAGGGAACCTGAAGAAAGGTGGGGTTGAATTTCTTCCATCCTGGCAAGAAGGAGTACAGGATAAAAGTTAAGTGTAAAATATTGTGCTCCCCCATTTTGTCTGAGTGTGTGGACTGAGGTCTATATTTTCACGCTCCTGTTTATGGAAGGGCAACAGCATCCTTCTTCTTACATCCTCTGAGGTGGGAGAAGGCTTGTGCATAGAGCTAACTCCTCCGGCATCTTCCCTTTGGGGGGGGTTATCTCTTGCCTTTGCATGCTGCTGATCTTCTCAGACTCTAGGGGTCTTTCAGGATTGTCCTCTGGGCACAGTGGCCCCTCATAACATACTTCTGCCAAGCTCATAGTGCTTGGTTCTCCCCACACTCTTCTTTTTCAAGACACTTTTTTTCAGAGGTCTCCATTAAATGACATTATTCCTGAGCTTATTCTGAAAAGGTCTCCACTCATAGACTCCATCCCATGCAGTGCTGGGAAACCATGTCTTTTGGTCTTTCTCTACAATTGAGCAAATATTTGCAGAATACCAAGTATACCTTAGGCACCATCCTGGGCACTGGGGATGTAGACATGAATAGGCATAGACCTTCTCTTACGGAGTTCACAGTCTAATGAGGAGGTAGAAGCACCAACAGATAGATGTAGTATACCCTGGTGATGGTTTTATGGTGGTAGGAAGGTCAGAGGAAAAGACAAGAAATAGTTCAAGTGTGAGTGGATGCTGTGACCCTCTAGAGAAGGATAAGGAGAAGTTCTCATGCTGAAAATGGCATTGACCTGGGTCAGGTTGGGAAAATAGAGGAATGAGACCACAGGTATAGTGCTTGGAAATTATAGAGGATATTGAAGCAAAATTCTTAGATGATACCACAGTACTTGCTGTATATGGCAGGGGCAATGGGTATATTCACCAACCACTTTTTCCTTTCCTCTTTGTCACATGGCTAGACCTTCCCAGCCTTCTTTGCAGTGAGGCGGGGCCATGTGACTAAGTGCTGACCAGCAGAAATGTGTACAATATCCATACTCTTTACTTTCCATTCCTATGGCTTAATGATGACAATTCCAAGGATCAATAGGATAATAGAACCATAAGTTACATGGATGCAGGAGCAGGGACCTAGTCAGCTAACCATTGGACTCTAATGTGAACTAGAAAAAAAAATCTATTGGTTAGATCACTGAGATTTGGAGTCTGTTTGTTTCTGCAGTTGTTCTGTTCTGATTAATCAATACAGTTGCAGAATAAGGTCCAGAGAGGAAGGAGAAATTAGAGAAGAGACTGAAGAGAAAGACTGGAGCCAGGTTACAAAGGGCCATGTGTACCAGTATAAGTAGCATGGGCAGCCATGGTGGATATGCAACCTTGTGTAGGGTATGAGGTGGTTAGAGGAGTGAATGAGGGTGGTAGTGATGGCATTTAGACTTGGCCACATTTCCCAGAGAATTACCTCTTTTGAGTCAAAGTTACAGACACTCTGGCCAAGGGTATCTTCTAGCTAAAAGGCTAAAACCCATACTCTGCCAGCACCATGGGAATCCCACTCTACTATTCACAGTCTTCATACCAAGTCAGAACAAAACAAATTGACAGTAACGCTATCTACATTGATTTGAACATTTTGTCGCACTCATTAGATGGTGTCTGGAATCCCCACAAGAAATTCTACCTTTTGGTGACCTTTAACATCCTTCACACGACAGCAAGCTGAAGACATTCTAGAAATCTCAATCATCTTGGCCAATTGAGGAGAATTGTGGGGAGCCCTGAAATGCTTTGTTTGACTTACAGAAGTCCAAGGTGATTGGAGAATTGTTTCTAGAAAAAATTTTACATATATATGTGCACACAAGCACAGGAATCTTGGACAGAACAATGTAAGTCTGAGGAATGTCAGGATCCCGCTGACTCATCAGTTATGAGATGACCCTTGAGTTTGGAAGAAATGCTTCCCTTTGCTGCATGTCACTAGGAAGGAGCTGGAATGCTCTGGCAATGAAAGTGTTTTCTGTGGTTGTACATATAGCAACAGAGAAACCGGGCCAAGGCAGATGTTACTCACTGGAGAGAAACCAGATAGGCGTCAGGAGTAGGCCAGAGAGCAAGCTGGCGTGTGTGACCAGGGCTGGAATTGTAAGCAAAAGAAATGCCTCTTGAGGGGTGTTTATTTGGTTCAGTTTTGCATTTCAAGTGCTTTTCTGACACAAGAGCTGTATTAAGTGATGTAATACCACCACCAAGTAAGGGGTGAGGATCGTATGGAGCTGGTATCCATTGTGTGCCTAAAAGGTGCCAAACTCCATGCTACATGTCTTACATCCTTATTTTGTTTAATTCCTACTACAATTCTTTGGAGTAAGCCGGCGCTATTCCCATTTTCTAGATCTAGAACCTGAAGTGCAATAAGAATTGTGTGACTACCTAACTTAATTCAACTTGTGAGAGGTAGGGCCAAGGGGAATCCAGTTTCCCAATCTCAGATCCAGTGTCCTTTCTACTCCAGGCCTGGCCCAGTGCTCTCAGGATGCGGAATCCCCATTTTCTGTTCTCAAGTGAGGTCAGAGCTGGTGTTTTTCCTGTGAACTCTCTTCTTCGACCAACCTGCCTATTCTCCTTTGTCCTACACATTTAGGGTCATTTGGGGGTGGCCATGCATTTGACTTCCAGAAAAGCACTGCATCCCCTTTGTCTTCCACCCTACTTGAGCACAGCCTGGACCCCAAAGCCTGCTGAGGTTTTCCCACTGGAAGGCTAGCGTTCCATCAGTGCCCAGGATTAGCTATGGCATGGCAGAGCCCTCATGGGGCTGGGCCTGCTTCTGCGGGCTGGGGAGCTCTAGGGGCCCCTGTAAAGCTGAGTGTCATGGACAGATGGTAACTTCTGATTCACAGCATCTGTTGGTGTCAGCCATCAGTGAGACCACAGCCAATCGATTCTTGGAGCCTCCTGGCCAAACAAGGCCCTGGCCATTGCTGGAAACCAGACCGGAGCTATTGGCAGTGCCAGACATTCTTCAAGAAAATGCAAGCAATTTAAGACCATCCATGGGCAGAGTTTTCATCCTGGGATTCCTGGTTTCTCTGAAGAACTTCGATAATGAAAAGAGCAGTTTAAGATTTTCTTTGAGAAATGTATGCCTCGTGATGGGAGTTGGAGTGATGCTATTGATAACATGAGAGACAGTGTGATTCAAAAACAAGAGCACGGGCTTTGGAGTCAGCAAACCTAGGTCCAATTCCCATCTTTATGTCTTACTAGCTGTGTAGCTTTGGGCAAGTTGGTTGGCCTTTTTGAGCCTCAGGATCCCTAGCTATAAAATAGAAATACTATTCCCTATCTTCTCAGACTGTATGTAAATGACTTGATCCAGCACCCGGAACATCACGGGATTCTAATCAGCATTCCTTTCCCTTCCCATCTGTTTTGGGTTCCTGCTTGCTGAAAGACTGGGTTGTAAAAACAAGGCCAAGAGACAACAGCCTATGGGGCTGTGCTCAGGCAAGCTTCCCCCAAGGTCCGTTTCCATGGGTAATTGACAGTCTGACACAGTACATGGATCTCTGGCAGAAAGAGTGCTAGCTTACCCTGGGGGATCCTCAGGTCTCAGCACTGACACATACCTGCATGATGCAGACGGACTGGGTAGATGCTTAGACCAATGGTTGTCTGCTTGGGTCTTTCTGATAAGCTGATAGTGTTATTCAAGGAAATTACCCCAGGCCAGTATAGCTGCCTCCCAACAGGCCTCTGGCTAGTATTTCAGAATGATCATCTTCAATTCACCCTCCCTTATTGGTTGATTGATCATATGGAGAGAAACCAGATAAGAGGCAGGAGTAGGGCCGAGAGAAAGCTGGCATGTGTGATCAGGGCTGGAATTGATCAATTGATTGATTCATCCCTGCACTCATCCATTCATGCATTCATTCTCTGAACGAGGACCACATACTAGCGCTGGGGGTACAATGATGTACAGGCCTAGTGTCCACCCGGCCTCCCGGAAGCCCTGACCAAGAGAAGACAGGCTGGTGAGTGCACCTGAATCCGGGAGTGCTACAGGGAGGATGGCACCTGGCAGGCTAAGGGCCAGAGGGGGTGTCTGAGAAGGTGCCCTGTGAAAGGTGATGTCTGGAGGGACTGAGCCCGACAGTTGGCTCTTCCCTGATCTGGCCCGTCTCATCTCTGGTTTCAGTTCTCACAAGGCTCCTAGCACTGTAGACCCAGCATCCCGAAGACTGGCTCTTTGCTTAGGTGGTGAGGCTCCCTATGTCTCTGAGCCTCGATTCTGACCGCTTTCCTTGCATATAGTGCTTTCTATCTATAGAGCAATTATTATAATGATTGACATCCTGCTCATCTTCAAGGCTAAACTCAATGCCACCACCCTGCAGCCTTCCAGGACTCCTCACGTCAGCTCTCATTGCTCCTCCTCTGCCTCCTGTGGACCTTCCTGGCTAGAATATGGGTGGCTGTGCCTTGTATCATCATCCTGTCCACATGTATCTGCTTAATGAGACTGTGAATTACAGTAGGAACCGCGTCTTATTCAAATGGCTCTCCCTCAGAGCTAATGCTAAATGAATGTAAGGATGAATCAATCAATGAATTAGTAATGAGATGAGTAAGTAGAGTGTGGTTTTAGGCATGGTGTCCATGGTTAAGAAATATCCCGATGGTGCTTAGCAGCAGGGGTTCACATACACAGTTTTTAGAACATTCTTGCTGGTACCAATTTAGGCAAAGCACATTTTTGTTCCCTTTTTGATGACGGTGAGCTGAAACTAACAACAACAAAGATGACAACTGCCATCTATGGAGAACTGACTTTGCTAACTCCTTGTCATTTGCATCATATTTAATCCTTATAGTGTCTTTATGCTATAGGTGTGGTTATTATCATGCCCATTTATAAGTGTGGCAACTGAGGCACAGAGAGGCGGCCACTTGTCCCAAATCCCATCACAAGTAAGTTTCAGAGCTGAGGTTTGAACGGACACCGTCTGGCTCCCCGGAGTCTGAGTTCTTGACAGCAGCAGCGGGTTCTCTCACTTTCTTCATCCAGTGAAGGGTTAACTCTAGCCTCGCTCCGGAAGCACTGGCAGATTCCTGGCAGGGTTCATGCCCATCCCATTGCAGCCTCGGCAGGCAGAGATTCCCGTACCCTTTGGCTGATAGGGCTCTCCTAAAAGGCAGTCATTTTCAACAGAGACCGGCAGGGCAAGGTCCAGTCAGATTGAATTGAGCCAAGGGATTGCCAGACTCTATTGACAACTAAGCTGTAGCTTGCTGAGCCCCACCTCTGCTCAGGGAAAAGCCTGTGACCCAATGGTCTTCCCGCTCTTGGCCAGCATTTTGCAATGTCGGTGGGGCCAGGCGTTCCGATGGAGGTTCCAGTTGCGCATATTTCTGAATACGCACAATCCTGACATCTGCAGCCCTGCCGTCGAGGCTTGTACCAGCGTGGTAATCTGTCCGGCGCTGCCAAATAGTTCCTTTGAAAAACAGATTGGCTGCTAACCCATTTTTTTCTGCTGTTGTGTTTTGAACAAGTGTTTCCCAAAACTATTTCCTAACAGCGCTGAGAGGTTAGGACGGGAGAGAAATGAAAACAGAACAGGATTTAGGATTTACGGGGAGGAAGAACACGAAATAAACCACCACCGCCACTCGCCACCGCCTCAGAGCCCGGACGGTAACCCTGGGCTCCTCAGAGTTTGAAACCGGAGCTTCTGAGCTGGTGGCCTCTTTCTGGCAAAGGTGGTTTTTGTTTCTCTTTATGTTGGGGGGGGGATCCTCTCCACTCCTTTGGAGGTTTTCAGCCAGTAACTGTGACTCCCAGGGGAGGAGGCTGTACTTAGGGATGGTGTGGGATTATCTGGCCAGAGGAGAAGCCAGGTGTGAAGATGTGGAGGACTGTTGGGTGCCCGGGCAGGAGCGCCCTGCTTTGCATGGAGACAGCCCCTCCCCATGTGTCTGGTTCAGTCCCATGAGGATGGGGACTGCTTCTCATATGACCTTGAGTTGGACAGTCAGGCTCAGAGGCCACATGTATAAGTACATACATGCATAGTATGAATCATCTTCCCTTTATATAGGTATAAAAATACTAATATGTCTCTCTCTCTCTCCAAGTAACTGCTCGAGAAAGGACCATTGCATATATAACATTTCGATTTAAATACATTAAAGTTAAAATACATTTAACTTTGTATATGGAATTGTTCTTTAAATCACATAAATTATATATTTTATAGCTATATAAAGAGAAAATGGTTCATATACATACCTCTGTCTATCTACCTATCATCTATCTATCTATCTATCTATCTATCATCTATCTATCTTCCTTCTTTTCCTAACAGTTACTTACACACACACACACACACACACACACACACACACACGCCGTGAAGGCAGAAGACGTTCACAGTCCTTTGTAAAATCTCCCACATGCTTGGCACTTGGGGGATGTGGAAAGTGTTCTCTCTCTGCCACCTCCCGCTTTCCATACCCTCTGACCCCCACATAATTACCACCTTGTTTTTCTGCTTTACAATTTTCCACCAGAGTCTCCCCTCGGCCCCCCTCTCCCGTTTTTTTTTTTTTTTTAATTAAATGAAACATTTAATGTGCCGTTCAAGAGAAATTCGGTCCGTGTGTTTCAGATGCATTTACAGTTAAATCATCAGAAGTCGTTTTGCAATCACTGTCTGGCAGCCAGGGGCCCCTGGCAGCTGCTCTGAGCCCTTTGACTGGGAGTCAAGATGCGCTGGGCTATCTGTGCTGTGTGCTCGGGGGGATCCCAGCAGGCGGGCGACACTTCCCAGCAGCAGCTGGTGGGTGGAGCAGGCCTGTGACCGGGACGATGTTCACTGCTTTGCCAGGGGCTCAGGTGCTTTCCTGATATGGACTCTAGCTCATCTTCCTGCGCTCAGGTTCTCCACGGGTAAACCAGGGTGTCACCCACATCCAGGCATGTCTGTGCTTCATTCACCTTACAGGTAAAACGGGGATAAAATAGTGCCTCCTCCCCGGTGGCTAAGAAGAACACGTCAACTATTTAGCGAACGTGCTCAGCGTTTGGTCTAGTGAAAGGGCAGGACCTCGGTGACCGCTATCTTTGTTCACATGATTGCAACTGGGCAGGCAATTGCCAATATCGAGGACACCTTCCAGCTGCCCAGTGCTGTGCTGGTGTTTCTCCCTTGGCCCTTTGCCCAGTGTACTCCCGCCCCCTAGCTCTTCCTAACCCATGCTGAGCCCTCTTTTTCTTCTTGGATGAAATCTCTCCTCTTGACGGTCCCTTCCAGGCTGCGCATCTGTGAGCCCTCCTTCTCTTCCTCCACTCTCTCCGGCAGATGCACCTTTTTCTATGGGTTTAACAGCAACTTCTACGCTGGACTTGCAGCCTTCACTTCGGCCCTAAGGTACAGGCCAGCCGTGGGCAAACTACGGCCCACGGGCCGAATCCGGCCCGTTCGGCTGTTCTATCTGGCCCATAGAGCCGAAAGAGCGGAGGGTTTTCTTGTTCTCCCCTCCACTCCTTCACCAGCAGCCCAAGATGAGAGTGCCAGCATGGTCAGGTTGCTTTTGTTCTGGCCCTCTGGTCCAGTTTAAGAATCCATTGTGGCCCTCGAGTCAAAAAGTTTGCCCACCCCTGGTACAGGCTCATATCCATATTCTAGCCGTAGCCACTAAGAGGTTGCCCAGGTAAGCCAGTAGATTCACGCCAAAGTCGGTCACCTCCCTGTCGCCCCACCTTCCCAGAATCCTTGACCAAGATGAGGACTAGCGCAGGAGGGACTGACTCGGGAGCCAACTGTCTAAAGAGTTAAAGCCAAACTCCTAAATGTCACTCAATCCCCATGCTACCTGTCCCTTAAGTACTTTACCCACCCACATCCTTAGTCCAGTCCTATCCCATCAAATACAAGTTTGGGGCTTTTCTTCTCCTGGTCACTCCTCCATGAGGCACGGAGCCACTTTCTGAATGATTACACGACAGCCATGTTCCAAATATATTTGCAACGGAATAAACTCAGGGCTCCGGGGACATAAAGGAGTAGGGGCGCCCCTCTGTGTGCATGTGTGCAGATCTGCAAACCCAGCCTCCACAGGGAACCTCAGTGCGGGTTATCACTGGTCACAGGAGTTCAAGAAGGCATCATGGGCCTTCTCTCAGGTGGGGCGTGGCTTTGTAGAACCTCAGTGAAGGACAGGCAGTTCGCCTTGGGCACCTGAGGCAGGCCATGGACCTGTGCTTCTCTCCCCGACCAGGATCAGACCGGAAGAGGACAGTCGCTGGCCCAGCTGGGCTTTGGGTAGCCCGTGAGGATTAATGGCTGGAGGATGACTTGCCCAGGTGGGCACCCGATGTCTGCTCTCTGTTAGCCTGGACCGGGCACCCCACTTCGGCCCCTCCACCTTTCTACACCAAGAGGAAAGAGATTGCTTGGGGTCAGGTGATTCAGTGAGCCTCGCTCTGTGACAGTGGCACCCCTCTGTCACCAGAGCCCAGATTGTTGTCACAGGAAGTGGTGGCCCATGTCACCTGCTTCAGAATCTTGCACAAGCCAGGGCAAGAGTCTTTGAGTGCTAGAAAGCGACCCTGAAAGTTTATCTAGAAGATGCCTCCATGAAAGTCATACGCGTCCGTGAATCAAGGAGAACCATGCTGGGTAGAAAGGAAGGCCCTGGGAGAAAATGATCTGCATGTTTTCAAGTCTCAGCAGGCAAGCTCTAGTTGCTCTGGTTGCTGAGTCAGCTCTTCCCTGGACTCCTGTTGCACAAATATCCCTGAGAGAGTGCACCAAGTTCAACTGATGTTGTACAAGGTGCTGAGGAATCCCAGAGAGGAAGGGATGGACGTGGTCTGGGTTGGGGCTGGAGGTTGAAGAAGGAAGGGTTATTTGCATCGGGTTTCAGAATGTGAATAGGAGTTTTCTGGGAAGAGACGAAGGAAAAGGGTTCACTTAAAAACAATAACGTGCGCAAAATCATGTTTTACAGTGAGTAAGTAGGTATAGCATGACTGGGTGGAAGGGGGACCTTAGGGAGGAGTAGGAGGAGATGAGATTATCCCGATGTCTCCAATTGGAAGGTGATGGAAGGCGCCCCTTCTCAGAGGGCGAAGAGCTACAAGTTGTGGAGGCTGAGATGCTGGCCACTCTCCGGACAGTGTCGAGGGGCCTGGGAAGGGTGTAGTAACTTCTCTTGCGGCATGTTGGACAGACTTGAACCCTGGCCTTTTCACCCCTGGCCCCGTGCCCTTTCATTTTCTGTCTTCGTCTCTCCCTCACCGTGATTCCAAGCAGGACTCATCCAAGGGGGTGAACATCTCCAGTGCAGAAACCCTTCTTCACCACCGAATGCCTGGACGGAAGAGGCACGCCAGGCAGGAACCCTCTCTCGCCGGACTGGGTGGGACTGGAGGGATGACCAGAGATGGCTGGGCTCTCCCCAAGGAGACCAGCTCCAGGGCTCGCGGCATGCTGCTGCTTTTCCTTTTCAGGGGGAGAGGAATTTCAGAGCAAATATTTGTCACGAAAGGAAATCTTGGCCGGCTGCAGGCATCACAGATAATTAAGAGATATGATTTATCGCTGCTGATGTTTCCCAGGCACAGCCAGAGGGTGAGTAAGTGTTTTTCGGCTGCTTGGGAAGGTCTGCTCGCACGTTAGAGCCTCGCTCTGCCATGGCTGGGACGCCAGAGGCGTCTCCCCGGCAACAGTCCCCTGGTCCTGCGGCTCTGAGGGGAGGGTGGCTGGAGAGAACGCTGGCCTTCAAGCAAGAGGGACCCAGGTGCATTCAGTCTCTGCTGATGCATCGGGCCACATACCTCGCTTCTCTGGGCCTCGCTCTCCTCCCTTGGGGAATTAACACAGAGGTTCTCCAATGGGATGACTTGGCCCTCGGGGGACACTTTAGCAATGTCTGGAGACATTTCCAGTTGTCACAAAGCTGGGTGGGTACTGCTGTCACCGGGTCGGGGTTGGCCGGGGATACTTGGACGCGCGGGACAGATCCAGCAACAAAGGGTGATCTGGCCCCGGATGCCAACAGGGCTGAGGTCGGGCAGGCCACAGTCAAAACAGCCACAGGGCCCTCGGAGTCACTGAGAAGGTGAATGGGGTCATGTGTCTGCGAGGCCGGCGTAAAGGGTGGTTCAAACGGTGGTAGCTGAGGTCATTTCTCTCCAAAGGCCGTGAGACACCGACTGAGGGAGTTCTGCAGGAGAGATGCCAGCTGGGGGGAGAGAGGCTAACCAGTGCCCATACTCTCTCTAAGGATGATTCCCTTCTCCCTCCCTCCCTTTTCCCTCCCTTCCTCCCTCCCTCCTTCCCTCCCTCCCTCCAACACTTACTGAGCATCAGCTAAGAACTGGGAACTTGAGAACCAGTGGTGAACAGAACGAAAAGGTCCCTGTCCTCATGAACCTTTTATTCTAGCTAATTTCCCACAAATGAGCACACGATGCTGGATCAGATGGTGAAACATTTCCGTGCAGAGAAAGGAGAGCCTGGTTGGGCACAGGTGGCGGTGGGCTGTGGGCCGTGTAGGCAGCCGCAGGAGGCGAGGGCAGGCCTCCCTGAGAGGGGGCACCGGAGCACAGAGCAGAGGACGCGAGGGCCAGCCCTGCCAAGTCAGCATCCTCCCTGACCCGGGGCCCTCTCCTGGTCCGGAGGGCGCGGGTGGAACCTTCACGGATGAAGCCTTTGCGGATGAGCCAGCTGACGCTGGCAGGGGTGGGGGGTCCCGGGCCAGCTTCGGAGGTGCGGGCCGGGCGGGGAGGTCAGGAAGACCAGCCCTGCCTGCGGGCCCGCCCTGCGCTGGCCCAGCGGGTGTTTGCAGAAGGAAGGGTGGGGGGTTTTTCGTTGATTAGGGTCCATGTGCTCAGGCCCTGGCTTGAAGGGAACCTGGCCGGGTGCCTGGGGTTGAGCTCTTGGCTCTGGGTCTCCTCGATGGGGGGAGGGGGCTATTTGTACTCCACCCCAGGCCCTGGCAGCCAGCGCGGGGCTGCCTGCCACAGCAGCGGCAAGGCCAGCGTCCAACTAGAGGAGTAGTGTGTCTGGGCCTTTGCCATGGTTGGTGGGGGAGTGAGTGAGAACATTCGGAAAAAAAGAAAAAAGACACCACCTTCTGAATACTTTCTTTCTTTTTTTAAAAAAAAATATATTTAATTGATTTTTTACAGAGAGGAAGAGAGAGGGACAGAGAGTCAGAAACATCGATGAGAGAGAGTCATCGATCAGCTGCCTCTTGCACATCCCCTACCGGGGATGTGCCCACAACCAATGTACATGCCCTTGACCGGAATCGAACCTGGGACCTTTCAGTCCACAGACCGACGCTCTATCCACTGAGCCAAACCGGTCTCGGCTGACTACTGTCTTTATAGGTTCCCAAGGCTTCGTTTTCGACGGTGCCTCTTCCAATGCCCAGGAGAGAGAGAGAGTAGGGAAGAATCGTCGGGGCTGGGTGTCTGTGGGGAGGAGGTGCAGGGTGGTCAACGCTACCCCCCATCTCATCCACATTGACTTCCCCGTAGCACGCCCTCTTGCAGGGTCTGTCCTGTGCGGCCAGGACTGGACTGGGCGTGGTGTGGTCTCAGGGGAACTGTGAGCGCAGAGGAGACCACATCCGTCTTGTCCACGGTGGTGGCCTGAAGGCCCAGCAGAGAGCTCTGCATGCGGCAGGGGTGCAGTGAGCACCGGGGGGTGTGGACTAGTTGGGGAGAAAAGCCATGACAGGCAGCCCTCCTCTGTGGTCCTTTCTGTTGGGCAGTTAAGATTATGAGTGGATGGAGAAGTGGTGTGGAGAGGCCTGGGTAAGGGGGTGGGGGCGGGGGGGATCTAGAGGCAGGTCTGGGAAGCACTGAGGGTGGCCTTTCCTAGACCCACGTAATGGTCCGTTAGGTCAGGAATCTAGGGCAGAGCTATCTATCTGAACGCCAAGGCCAGAGGGAAGTGGGGAGCCATTGGAGGCTTTGGAGTTGGGAATGAATGCGGATGCTTTGCTCTTAGCATTCTCCTTGCTTAGGGCACCTGCCCACTCCCACTCTGCCGACTCCGGGACTCACGCAGGTCCACTCCCAGCGTCTTCCTCTCCCATTGCTCTTCCCCACACCGAGGTCAATACAGAATGTGCTCGAGTACCTCCAGTGCCAGGGGGCACTCTACCACCCTCCTGTGGTACAGAGATTGCAAGATGGCCGTATCCTTCTTTCAGACAGGCTTTGCTTGAGCTGCCAAGTGTTTCTGTATTGTATTTTATTTTAACATATATTTTATTGATTTTTTATAGGGAGGAAGAGAGAGGGATAGAGAGTCAGAAACATTGATGAGAGAGAATCATCGATCAGCTGCCTCTTACACACCCCCTACAGTGGATGTGCCAGCAACCAAGGTACATGCCCTTGACTGGAATCGAACCTGGGACCTTTCAGTCCGCAGGCTGATGCTCTATCCACTGAGCCAAACCGGTTTCGGCTGTTTCTGTATTTTAAAAATTAATCCTGAATATTTAACTCTTGGCTTTTACACTCGGAAGTAGAACTGAGATGTGGCTTTTGCTGAAACGAGAAGACCTGGCCTCGCGGGGTGCGCATTCTCAAATGGCAAGACGTGGCTGAGGCTGAGGAGCAGCTGCCCCTGTAGACAGAGTGAGAGGTCTCCGGCTCTCCCAGCCCCACTACGTCCTATTGCACCCGCCATGCTTCCCTCGTTTGAGCGGCCTGCCTGGCCCCTGTGGCTGCTGGAGCTTATGGAGTAGAACAGGCATTGGAGTCAGTCAGAGGTGGGTGCAAATCCCCACTGTGCCACTTACCCGTGGGGCCTGTCACATGACCCGAGCCTCAGTTTTCTCATCTGTGAAATGGGATTCTAGCTCTCACCTCGTGGAGTGGTTCTGAGGACTGGGCACGGGTTTGCATGTACTGTGCTTGCCCCGCATAGTATCTGGATAGTGTAGGCCCATGGTCGGCAAACTGCGGCTCGCGAGCCACATGCGGCTCTTCGGCCCCTTGAGTGCGGCTCTTCCACAAAATACCACGGCCTGGGCGAGCCTATTTTGAAGAAGCGACGTTAGAAGAAGTTTACGTTTAAAAAAAATTTGGCTCTCCAAAGAAATTTCAACTGTTGTGCTGTTGATATTTGGCTCCGGTGACTAATGAGTTTGCCGACCACTGGTGTAGGCAATTCCTGAACGGTGGCTCTCCTTTTTATTGTGGTTGCTCCCCTCCCAGGCTCTGGGCTGGCGCGGTTCCTCCTGCGCGGCGTCCTCCTGACCTCCGCGGACACGAGGGCAATTAGTGCCTTGCCTGCGTGCAGCGCTGGGAGTGAGAGCCCTTCTGTCTGATTCCCTGATAACATCCTGGTGTGCCCGCTGCCACTCCCAGCCCCGCTCATCATCCAGGCCGCCTCCTTTACCCGGTTCTGCGTTTTCTCCCTGGGCTGTCTTCCTGGTCAGAAGCAGGGCCCTGGCCACCGGTGTTCAGGCTCAGCCTCCCTCCCCAGGCTGCGCTCTGTGGCACAGTCTGGAAGCGGGAGGCTTGTCTGCGTGGAGACCCACACTCCCCTTTTCCGGGCGGGAGAGCCTGGAGCCAGACAGACGCAGTTCCAGTCCCGGCGCTGGCACTTCCTACCCTGGGGACCTCGGTCAACTTATTCAAAGCCTGTCAGAGCCTCCTTTCTCCAAAGTGTCTGCAGGGTTAGCATGAGCATTAAATGAGATAACAGAGCAGCGAATTGCTAGGGAATCTGATAAGAGGCTTAATCATTTATTTATTTATTTATTTAATATATTTTATTGATTTCTTACAGAGAGGAAGAGAGAGGGATAGAGAGTTAGAAACATCGATGAAAGAGAATCATCGATCAGCTGCCTCTTGCACACCCCCTACCGGGGATGTGCCCGCAACCAAGGTACGTGCCCTTGACCGGAATCGAACTCTGGACCTTTCAGTCCCCAGGCCAACTCTCTATCCATTGAGCCAAACCGGTTTGGGCAATATATTTTATTGATTTTTTACAGAGAGGAAGAGAGAGGGATAGAGAGTCAGAAACATTGATGAGAGAGAAAGATCAATCAGCTGTCTCTTGCACACCCCCCCCCCCCCCCCGGAGATGTGCCCGCAACCAAGGTGCATGCCCTTGAGCCGGAATCGAACGTGGGACCTTTCAATCCGCAGGCCGACGCTCTATCCACTGAGCCAAACCGGTTTTGGCTAATCATTTATTGTTTTGAGAGCACCTACTGTGTGCTAGGGGCCGCATCACCGGTTCCCAATGTGTGGTCACGAATCTGAGCCGGTCCTGCACACAGGGAGCTCAGCAGAGCACCCAGCACCTCCTTCCTCTGCGCTGTGGGCATGAGGGCCCTCCCCAGCACGAGGAGGGACTTGGGGTGAGGTCCCAGCTCTGCCCAGATGGAGAACAGATCAGGGCAGGAGGCAGGCCCAGCACAGCTTCTCTGGTTTCCCGGGAGAGCCTCCTCTCCAGGGAGGCAGCAGAAGGCCAAGGGCGGTTGGAAGCTTTGCCTCTTCTATCCCGGAGGTAAACAGGGCTTCTTCCTCAGAACCCTGGACACAGCCCAACGCCTGCCCCACCTTCCCTGCAGGGCAGCGAGGCCGGGAAGCGGGCACCGTTTGGCCTTGGGCGTCTCTGTACCGGCAGGACCTTCCCCCGCGCTCTCCTGGGAGCCTGGCTGGGGGCACCAGCGCGTGTGCCGGGAAACGTCCTGGTGGCAGGAGTGCTGCGGAAAGGCCCTCCGACTCCTAGGAAGTCCCTGGGACAGGAAGTGGTGAGTTCTGGCAAGTGCTTTTCACTTTCAATCTTTCTCTCGGATAGAAAAGCCAGGCAGTTTGATTTTTTTTTTTTTTTGGCAGTTGTTTCCTTCTCAAAATGCAAACTGGAACTCTGGGGGAGGGGGTGCCGCATGGGCGTGGTACCTGGGTTTGGCCCGAGATCTTTGGGAGCGTGTGAGGCCAGAACTCAGAGTGAGCTGAAAGTTCTGATAAAATCCCAGTGTCAAGCAGTTATCCTATCTATATTAATAAAGACATAAAAGTGACGGCGATCATCGTCTCGTCTTGTGTGCCTACTACGTGCCAGCACTGTGTTAATTCTTTTACATGCGTTTTTTCTCTTTCAATTCACACAACCACAATGGAAACGGGATCGTGTCCATCTCAGAGGTGGGGAAACTGAGGATCCAAGAAGTTAGTTAGTGGGTCTCCAAATAACAGAGTTGGCACGTTGGCTGGGTCTGACCTTTGAGCCTGCACCTTAACCGTTGAGCCATAATGCCTTAAAGTATGGCGCCACCATTCAGTGAGGAGGGACAACAAAGCTGGTATTCTTTTGAGGGTCAAAGGAAGCAAGGGATTTGCCCAAGTCACGCAGGGAATGCTTCCTAGAACTGGGATACCAATTGCTTTGGTCATGAGGGTGGGGATGGGGCGGGGGGGGGACTGTAGCAGAGGGCAGACCAAGTTGCCCGGGAATTACAGCAGGAGCTGGGTGAGTTCTTGGGGGCAGCTCTTTGCGTTGAGGCTTTCGGTGGCTCCTGTTTGCCTGGGGCAACAAATAACTATCAGGCTCGTCCTTCTAGGTTCCCACAGTCCTGTCCCCCGCACTCAGCCCTGCCATCAGCACTTCATGCCCACACTCCAGCCTGGCACAGAGGCTGAGCCTGTCTTCGGAGCCCCGGTCGAGGCTTAGAAGGCTCATTGCACATCGCAGTGACCTGCTTGCGTGCCTGTTCCCTGCTCCTGTGTGCACTCAGCTGAGAGGTCAACGGAGAACTCAACTCCTCCAGCGCAGAGACCCGAGTCACGTGGACCCCTTCACTTGCTCCCAGCTCAGAGCCGGCACCGCGCACACCCTGCCTGCACACACGGCGAATGGACAGGTGAGTGGGTGGATGGGGAAGTGTGTGTGTGAGCGAGTAGATGCGCAAAGGAGTCAGGGAATGGGTATGCATCAGCCCTCCTCTCAAATGCCATTTCCAATCCAGAACCTGGCTGGGCGGGGCCTTTGCCCTCTGCAGGTCAGACTCTGGGAAAAGGTGGGTGAGGGGAGCAGGGGTGAGCGCTGAGTTCTCCCCCGGAGGCCCTGTGTCCTCTTAGACAGGGAACCACGGGAATTTGCATCCTGATTTACAGTTCACAAATCACACTGGCAGGTTGCGTCTCATTTCCCTTCACACAGGACACAGAGGGTGAGGTGAGGGGTGTCGGCACCGGGCACCAAGTGGGTGCTGGGCAAACGTGAGGTGCCTTCCTCCAGCTCAGGACACCCACGTGAGGTGGGAGACTCAGTCTCATGATGCAAGAAGCAGCCGGGCCGGGAGCCCCTTTGCCTGTGAGCAGCCCTGCCCCGCCCTCGCTCAGAGGGCGGCGGCCAGGAGAACTGGCAGGGAGCTGGAGAGAAGGGGAAGATGACCAGGCCCCCGCCTCTGGACCGGGCCATTTAGGTACAATATCTTATGGATCCTGGAGACGGAAGAAAGGATTGTGATCTTTATACAAGAACCCCTCCTTCACCCCAGAGCGACTGAAGAGCTCCGGAGGCTTGACCAAGGTCCCTTCGCTTGAGAACGTAGAGGCAGGGATTAAATTCAGACCCCCCTCATTCCAGAATGCCGGGGCTTTCTTCCACGCGGCTCCCTGGAGCGCTTTCTGGGGTGGATGGATGGATTCATTAGTTTGACCCATTTTTTTGTGGTCCTACTGTGTGGGGGATCAAAAAGACACACGGGTGGCTCCGACGGTTGGTGTGTTGGGAGGTGAGGGGCAGTAGAGGATAAAAGGGTAAATAAATTATCCCCGTGAAGCGCCTTCCGCACAAAGGGATCTGGAAATGCTAGATGGGGCAGAAGCAGCAGCTTTGCTTGGGGGTGTCAGGGAGGGCTTCCTGGCGGAGGTGGCTCTGGTTTGGATCCTTTCAGGAGACTCAGTGATGAGCCGAGCACCTGTGCAGGACAACGTGCTCTCTCCTAGGCCAGTGAGAGAAACCGAGCAGAGTGAGGCAGAGTGGGTGGGGGCTGAGGGTGGCGCTGAGGGTGCTGAGTCAGGTGCAGACCGAGCCGCCGAGGTGTTACGTGGGCTTTAGTCTGTTCTGAGAGACACCCAGTGTTTCACGGTGTTGAGAGGAAGGAAAGGACACGTGCCGTGGAGAGATCTGCCCCCTCGGGAGGGTGAGGATTAGGGAGGCTGAGAAGATGGAGAGCAACACCCACATCCAGTGTGACCTTGCTGGCGTTTCTCCCCTCAGCGTGCTGCACAGACCCTGGTTTGAGGCAGTGGTCAGCGAACACTCCAGTGACTGCTGGAGGGAACAGCGAGGAATGACAGCTCCTTTAGAGGTGGGATGGCCAGGGCTTTTCTGATGGCAGCTGCGGACAGGGAGGTGAGGTGGCGAGCGGTCAGCGTTTGGCTAATTTCCGCCAAAGCGGGGTGGGGGTGGGGGAGGCTGGTGCAGAGTCAGAAACCAGCCGCTAGACGTTAGAACCCAGGCCTCTCTGGCCCTTTCCTGGTATCTCCGTGCCAGGGAGGCCTGCTGTGTTGACCTAGGACAGTGGTCGGCAAACTCATTAGTCAGCAGAGCCTAATATCAACAGTACAACGATTGAAATTTCTTTTGAGAGCCAATTTTAATATATATATATATATATTATTGACTTTTTACAGAGAGGAAGGGAGAGGGATAGAGAGCTAGAAACATCAATGAGAAACATCGACCAGCTGCCTTCCACCGGGGATGTGCCCGCAACCAATGTACATGCCCTTGACCGGGATCGAACCCGGGACCCTTCAGTCCGCAGGCTGACGCTCTATCCACTGAGCCAAACCGGTTTTGGTGAGAGCCAGATTTTTTAAGCTTAAACTATATAGGTAGGTACATTGTTATTAACGTAATTAGGGTACTCCTAAGCTGGCCTTTGCCACAATGTCAAGGGGCCAAAGAGCCTCATGTGGCTCTCCAGCCGTAATTCGCCAACCGCTGGCCTAGGGTAACTCGCGTCACTCACCAGAGTCTCGCTGCCCCAACTCTGTCAAGCGGACACGGCAACTCCAAACACCAGGCAATGCTGAGAGTGCGGTGTGAGGAGGAGCTGGGAGAGAACCTCGTCGAAGGGGGAGCACTCCCAGGCTTATTCGTCACGGTTAGGCGACATCGGGCCAGCCTCCCCATGTCGGGGGGCAGGCTGGGTGCGACAGGAGCAGCCACTCTTCTTGAATGCAGAAACTTTCCACGGGGAGCTTGCTGGTAGCCACGCTTAGTGCAATGGCCACCCTGCATTTCAGGAGCATGTGAGTCGTCCCCCTCATGAGACAATCTCTGCAATGTCCCGGTGATGGCAGGTGCTCTTACGCAGGTGGGAGTGATGGGCAGGGGAAGTCGCGGTGAAGCGACGCAGAACGCAGAAGCCTGAACTCTGCCCTCACGGTCATGGCCCTTCTCCAGGCTATGCTCACCTCCACAAGCCAGCTCCCCAGTCCTTTCTCGCCGGAAGCCATCTTTGCGCCAAGAGCCGGAACGCCCATGTTCCAACGGGTGGAAAAGATGCTCCGTAAAAGGCGTTTGTATGAGATCAAAAGGGTTTCTAACTGGGACGGGCCCGCGAGCTTTGCATGCCGTGTCTTCCTGGCATGTGCTGTAATTAAGACACGCGCTGAGTATTATACATAAATGTGCACATTAGTGACCCAATGCACAATTCATATGTTAATATTAATTGCATATTACCTAGGCTGCTTAATGAACATTACATAGGTTTCTAATGAGTGCAGTTATTATAATTGAATTCAATTGCATGCCTGCTCTGCATATGAAGGCAATTGAGTAGCTATGCCCCATAGGGTCCCAGCCAAAGGAAACAGGTGTTTGTAGTCAGGGCGGGAGTAAGAGGAAAGGAGAAACCCAGGGCTGAGGAGCGTGGCCAGGCCCTTCCTGGGGCCCGGATGGCGGCGCACCAGCAGGGCGAACAGCAGGCCGTGTCTGCGCAGAGACGGCTCTCCTGCCGCCGCCCCTTCGCTGTGGGTTTGGGCCAGGGCGCAGGCCTGGAGCCCCGAGGCCAGCCCCGCATGCATAGGCTGTAACAGGACACTTTCCTCCTGGCTGACCCAAAGCCGGAGGGCGGTTGCATCACTTCCTCTGGCACCGCGGAGCCCACGTGACTCAGGCATCTGGGCCGGCCAGGGATGCTGGCACCAGGAGGCACGGGCCCCTGCGTGGCTCGTCTTCTCCAGAATCTGTGTCGGGAGTGGAGAGGCGAAGCTGACGTAGCAGCTGCTGCGGTTGTTGCTGCTCCGGAAGGCTGGGCGCTCACACCCTCCAGAAGGGGCAGCCCCGGTCGGGCTCAGGGAGTGAAGAGGCTTCGCATTCCGGAAACCTACCTTCCCAGGGAAAGGAAGAGAAAGGTGACTCAGAGACGCTGGGCACCTGCCGTGGCCCAGGCTCTGCTGATGCCCGTCTTTAATCTCCACAGGCGAGAGGCAGGATGTTCCTATTGGTGGAAGTGATACTGAGCCTGAGATAGGATTTTTTTTTTCTCTTTCTCTCTCTGTGTCTCACACACAGCTAGTTGAAGGGAGGACCAGGGTTGGAACCCAAGCCTATCTTACACTGAAGGTTACAGCATCCAGTTCCCCCAGGGTGTCTCAATGAAGCTTTATGGTTCTGGTTCCTTCCTTCCATCCTTCCTTCCTTTCTCCCCCCCTCCCTCCCTTCCCTCCCCTCCCCTCCTTTCCCCTGCCTCCCTCCTTCCCATCCTTCCTTTCTCCCTTCCTTCCTTCCTTCCTACCTTCCTCCCTCCCTCCCTCCACTTTGGAAAATCTTTAATATTTAATAATCAAAATACTTTCATTGGTATAATGGACTTATAACATTATATTAGTTTCAGATATTAACAGTTTAGTATTTGTATATATTGCAAAATGATCACCCCAATAAGTGTAGTTAACATCCACCACCATACCTAGTTATAACATTTATTTTTCTTTGGAGCATAACTTTCATGGTTTACTCTCTTAGCAACTTTCAAATATGCAATACCACATAATTGACTATAATCACCGTGCTGCACATCCCCAAGTGGAATCACCGGGTTGTACGGCAGGTCCATTTTTAATCTTTTGAGGAAACTCCATACCGTTTTCCACACTGGCTGCACCAGTCTGCATTCCCACCAGCAGTGCATGAGGGTTCCCTTTTCTCCACATCGTCGTCACCACTTGACATTATTGATGTTGGTCATTATGGTGTGAGATGATATCTCATTGTGGTTTTAATTTGCTTTTCTCTGACAATTAGTGACGCTGTGCATCTTTCCATATGTATGTTCGCCATCTGTATATCTCCTTTGGAGAAGTGTTTATTCAGATTCTTTGCCTATTTTTTTAATTGAATTGTTTGGGGTTTTGGTGTTGAGTAGTATGAGTTCTTTATAAAATTACACCCTTTATCAGAACCCTTTATAAATTTAAAGCCTTTATTGGCAAATATGTTCTCCCATTTAGTAGATTGTCTATTTGTTTTTGTGGGATATTTTTGTTGTTGTTAATTCTCCCCTGAGGGTATTTTTTTCCCCATTAATTTTTAGAGAGAGTAGAAGGGAGAGGGAGAGACAAAAAGAAACATGGATGTGAGAGACACATCGATTCCACTTGGGGATGTTGATTCCTGTATCCACCCCAACCAGTGCTGGGGATCGAGTCTGCAACCCATGTACATGCCCTTAATTAGAATTGAACCCACAGCTCTTGAGTCCACAGGCTGACGCTCTAACCAATGAGCAAACTAAGCTAGGGTATCTCTTCGTTTTTTTGATGGTTGGGTTGTTTGGCACATTGATGTATGTTCCCTCTATTCCAATTTTATTGGAAGTTTTTTTTTTTTTTAATCGTAAGTGGGTGCTAGATTTTATCCAATTCTTTTTCTGCATCTATTGATATGATCATGTAGTTTTTAATCCTTTATTTTGTTTATATAGTGTAGCACATTGATTTGTGAATGTTGTACCAAGCTTGCATCCCAGGAATAAATCTCATTTGATCATGGTACATGATCTTAATGTATTGCTGAATCAGGATTGCTATTATTTTGTTGAGTATTTTGCCTCTATATTCATCAGGAATACTGGCCTATAATTTTCTTTCTTTGTAGTGTCATTATCTGATTTTGGAATTAGATAATGCTGGCCTGGGAGTTTTCCCTCCTATTAAATTTTTGGAATAGTTTGAAGAGGCTGGGTGTTAGTTCCTCAAAATTTACCTGTGAAGCCATCCGGTCCAGGGCTTTAGCTTGTTGTGAGTTTTTTTGACTATCACTTCAATTTCATTAATTATAATCAGTCTGCTCAGATTTTCTGATTCTTCCTGATTTAGTCTTGGAACACTGTATGTTTGTAGGAATTTATCCATTTCATCTAGGTTGTCCAATTTGTTGGCATATAGTTATTCTTCACTTTCATTTCTTATTTTATTTATTTGGGCCCTCTCTTTCTCTTTCTCTTTTTTCTTCTTTATGAGTCTGTTTATTGTCAATCTTGTTTATCTTTTCAAAAGACCAGCCCATAGATCTTTTGTATTTTTCTTTTCTTTTTTGTTTTTAGTTTTTGTTTTGATACGATCCTATTTTCAAAGACCACCTTAAAAGTCTGTGCTCAGATAATGCTGGGAGGAAAAACTTGGTGCAGACAGAGGATAGAGAGAAAAGGGAAGAAGAAAAAGGGAAAATATGTTTTAAATCAAAGAGGGAGAACTTCATTTTTTCCAGTAACAGTTCTTGCAAAGTATAGATTTGCATGTCTCCTCTTCTGCCTCTCTCCGCTCTCATTGACCACCGATTTGCTAATGTTAGGCTGGCCAGGAATATACTTTCTATTTAGAAAGAAAACACAGCCAGATTTGGGCCCAGGCCTGGGGACTGACTCACTTTTGTTGGGATGACACATTCACTGCACATGTTTCACAATTTTCAGAAACACCAGATTTATTTCTGTCAATACCGGAGCCTCTCATGGCTGTCCACCTAAGGCCACACACTGAGGTGTTGCTATTTTTTACTCCTGGGGTTTAAATGGATGGGAAGACTTCCCATGCCTGAAACATCACCCTTGTTTGTAAGGAGAGAAAGTCTGGCCAAGAATCGCAGTGTTTTTTAACCAGAATTTGGCTGGCTTTCAATAGCCACCGTGCCAAGGCTATGCCAGCCAGAGGGATGGCTGTGAATGCAGAGGGGGTTTGAGACCTGAAGCAAGGCAGTTTACATATATAGAATGAGCAGAGCAGAGAGGAGAGGAGAGTGTTGCCACTGAGTAAGTTTGGGGTGGAAGGAAGAAAGAGGAAGAGAGGGCCTTTAAAAGGAGAAAATGACAGAGAAATAATGAATGAAGGATCAGGAGAGAGGAGGGAGGGGTGAACTCATTTTAACTAATCAACTACTATGTTAGTGCCAAGCCGTGTCTGGTGCTTCTACATGCACATCACCTCATTTAATTCTCATAACCACTCTGTGGGTACGCATTGCTAATCCTCATGATTATTAATTAGGAAGCAGGGAGATCGGGAAGTTGGAAGTGCCCTAGTTAATGCTGATAGTAGGTCAGAGTGAGGACTTGGACCGGTGGCTCTCTAAGCCCTCCAGGCCGGGAGGACTCTGCTGGCGATCTGAGAGCTCGATGGGAGGCCCTGGGATCTGGGCAGCCTGGGACCGTCGTCTCGAAGGGGGGCTGTTTACACACTTAGACATTAAGTGCTTAAGACCCGGAGGGCCTGCCGCAGGCACAAAGCGCAGGATTCAGAGCTATCTGGAAACTTTCTCCAGGGTAAACAAAAACAACCACTTCAACCGTTATTGCCAACGAATCTCTCTTCAACAAGAAAGGGAAAGGGAAAGTGATGCTATTTTTCCCCCTCCCAAGTAAAGGTTACAACAACATTTTCTTTGAGCTGATGCGAGAGCAGCCAGCAGACAGCTCTCTGGTAACTATCTCCATGTGTCGGTGTGGAAAGTACCTTGCAGTGACTAAGCAGGAATTGGGTGATTCACTTGTCGCTCTCCTTGGCGACTTGGGTCTTGTTCTGGCAGCCACAGAGTACTCTTGTGGGCTTCAAACTCAGGCTGTCCCATCCCCTATATATATATCTATATCACATTTTCTTTATCCATTCATCCACTAATGATGTGGTCCTATTTTTTAAAATAGATTTTGTTGATTTATGAGAGGAAGAGAGAGGTATATAGAGATAGAAATATCAACGATGAGAGAGAATCATTGATCAGCTGCCTCCTGCATGCCCCACACTGGGGATCAAGCCTGCAACCTAGGCATGTGCCCTGACCGGGAATGGAACCATGACCTCCTGGTTCATAGGTGGATGCTCAATCACTGAGCCACGCTGGCTGGGCGATAGTTGTTGTCTGAAGTCCCTAATTTTTGGGGCAATTTATTAGGTGGCAATAGATAGTCAAATATTACCCATCACCGAAGAGTCCCCTGGTGACCTTTTCCTGTCACAATCTTCCCTCCAATGATAACCATTCTCCTGATTGCTAGTCTATAGGTCAGTTCTGTTTTCATAGTTTCTGTCAGTGGAATCATGCAGTATTGGTGATTCACGCAGTATTTTTGGTGTCAGGTCTCTTTGGCTCAATGTCACATTATGACATTCTTCCCTGATGTTGCTCATAGCCACAGATTCTCATTCTCATTGCTGCATTCCATTGTGTGACTATACTGCTGTATCCATTCTACTGCTCGTAGACTTTCTGTTGTCTCCAGCCTTGGGCGGTTATGAATAGCATTGCTAGGGACATTCCAGTGCGTGCACGTCTGTCGGATTTATAACCCAGAGAGGGGCTGCCGGGACTAAGGTGTTTTCAGCTTTTGGAGCTATGGCCACGTAGGTTTTCAAAGTGGTTGTACCAACTTACATTCATATCAGCAGTGTTTGGTGGCTGCTCCACATTCTCCTCAGAACTTGCTATTGACTGTCTTTCTTTTTTTCTTTTTTTTGGTGTTGATTGAGGGTTATAAACAATCTGCTGGCCTGCAAGAAACAGCAGGGCTGTCCACCTGCCAAGTGTCATCTGAGACCCGCAGGCTAAAGGCAGAAAAACTGAACTCCCTTGACCCAGATTGGAAAGAATGTTGCAACCGTTCATTCACATTCGGAGAGAAGTTTGCTGGGCTCAGCTTCCACTTTCCTCATTCATCCGGAGCCTTTCTGCTTTGTAAGTGGGGCTGGAGGATGTGATGGAGGAAGTGATTGGGATTCGGAGGATTTTCTTCATTCTGGAGCTCTGAGTCATCTCCAGGTCATGGGGTATTTGGGAGAAGGTGAAGTAGAGCATGGTCATTGGCTGTATGTTAGGGCGACCAGATGGCTGGGCCGTGGAAACCTGTTTAGGGGATTTGGAAAACTCCTCCTGCCAGACCCTCCAGGACTCACAAGCTTGTGCTTCTGCAATGACGTGACAAGACATCTGGGCACAGTGAACTTAAAATTACCAAAAAAAAATTTAGCTAATTTGTAGACACTAGCAGGCTGAGCTTCTGGCAAATGAAAAAAAGAGTATATCTTCTTTCAGTGTGTTCATGGGCATGAAACCTCTCCAAGGGAGGCAGACCACAGGTAAAACCAAGCTCACCCAATGTTTAGTATTAAAATTACAGATGACAAGTTGCCACTTTTCTATGAGAGCTAGAGGCATTGGAGTCCACCACCCAACACCCACGTGCATAGGGTCTGGTGTAAAGACAATGTTTAATGCTTCCTACTTTTGGGAGGAAATGTGCCGCGAGAGATTCACCTGGATTTGTCAATGTCAAAATGAGATGACCTCCTAACTTCCACCCTGCCCTGGCATCTCTAAAACTCAGGGGTAGAGGGACCAAGTGACCCACCACGGCTGCATGCCCTGCAGGGCTATCGGAAACCTGACACTGAAACCCAATACAGAGGCATTTTGTTTTGCCATCATGAGTGGCCTCACAGAAATCTGTATGAGGCCGATTGTGCAGCAAAAAGAAGCAGTGAATTATACAGAAGTAGTAGTATTTTAAAGTCATTAATATAAAAGTTGCATTTCAGAATTATTTTATTGACTTTATAAAAAAGCAAAACATAAGAGCATCATCCTAAGTCCACTGCTGGTCACTGCTCAGTTGAGGTTGATAAGAATGGAAGTGTCTCCAGACTGAATGGGTTAGGAGGGGGCAGGTGGCCATGAAGGACCACTTGATTCTGATTCCAAAGGACATCTTAAAGAGTCACTTTCAGCTATAGTTATAGTCCTAATCACAAAGGAAGATGGATTTTCACAGAAGCAGGTGGGCTAGCCACTGTCCAGAGTCTGGCTACAGGATTCAGTAGACACCTCAAGCTATCAGAGGACTTTTTCTGAGGAGCCTTAGTGAGATTTTCAGCTTCATTCCTCTTATAATTGAGTCATGCTGAGCAGGGCAAGGGCTTGATAATCATACCCACCCTCAGGAGCCCGCTCCAAGGGCATTATATGAACTTAGAGATAGGCTGGCCTCTGGTCCCAATCTGTGTACTACTCTGGATTTTTAAATTTCATTTCTGCCATGTATCAGTCAGGGATCTCCAGAAAAACAAAACCAGTAGTATCTGTCTATTGATATCAGTGCATCAATATATATATAGGTGTGTGTGTGTGTGTGTGTGTGTGTGTGTGTGTGTGTGTGTGTGTGTTGGCTAATAGGCCTGACATTTACAAGGCAGGGCAGGCTAGGAACTCAGTCGAGGCCAGACAGCGTGGCTCAGTAATTGAGCATCAACCTATGAACCAGGAGGTCACTGTTTGATTTCTGGCCAGGGCACATGCCCTGATTGTGAGCTCAGTCCCCAGTGTGGGGCGTACACGAGGCAGCCGATCAATGATTCTCTCTTATCATTGATGTTTCTATGCTCTGTCCTTGGGAGGGATGCTCAGGAGGCCTCATGTAGTCTGGTCTCCCTGCTGAGCTGACTCTTCCCAGGACTTAAGGCTGAGTCCAGAAGAGGCTGAGATCAAGACATCAAGGTCAATACCCATGAGTGGTGGCGACGGGCCATCTTGCTTTGACCTGGCGTGTCAGTGTAAATTTCTCACTCTCCATTTCTCTCCAACTGTGGAAACATCCCACTGGAGTGTGTGTGTGTATGTGTGTGTGTGTGTGTGTGTGTGTGTGTGTTTCCTTTAAACAATTATCTGAGACTCATCGTTCTATTTCACAAAATGGAAACTGAGTTGCAAGAGAGGCTAACCAACTCAAGCCAATGGCTTGGGTTATTTCATTGAACAGCTAGAATTCAAAAAGAGCTCTTTTGGATTTTAAGACGTTGGTTCCCTCCTCTACCACATGGTTGTAGGAATGCATTTCAACAACCGCAATCTTGAGGTCCTCTCTGCGTCAGGCATCGAGGGAGCCCCAGGCTTGCTCACTGCCTTTGAGGAGCCCACGTGCTATTGGGGACCCAGGCACACACGTGAGGGATGATAGCAGAGAGGGATGCATGCCACATTCGCAGAGCCCTGCAGAGAGGTGGGCAGAGGTGGCTTCCTGGCAGAGGGGCCGTGGGGCTGAGGGGAAATTTTCAGACAGCTACCGAAGGGAGGGGAGGGAGAAGGGAGGCCATGCCAGGCAGGGACTCCAGCGGGTGCAAAGGCCCCGGGCTGTGAGACGGCAGGACTGGGGCTGGGTGAGGAACCAAGAACTCCACTGGTGTGATGGCCAGTAGCAGGGAATTTGAAATTTGCAAGCGACCTGCAGTTCTTTGAGTTTTGTGGGGGCCTCAGATGATTTAGATAATTACAACACGTCTTCCTTTGGCTCCACATCAAAGTCACCCTGTCTCAGCAGCTCCCGAGGTTGCTGAGGACGCTGGCTCGGTGCCACCTACCACCACCCAGCTGGCCGGGTGGCAGGCTGTGTGCGGCCTCTGATGGCAGCGCCCCGGGGTACTAAGTGCATTCCAGCAAGGGCAGCGCTCGAAGGAGCCCGAGAGCCTCCCACCGGGCCCTCCACTGAAGGAAGCAACAGCAGCTTTAAAGGGGAAGGTAATTGGCTTTCTTTGGCCAGATGTCTATGTGCTATATATGCTGTGCTCGTCACTTTAACTATTATCTCACTTTGTTCTCTTGGTCATCCCAAGTGGAGGATCTGGTCTTTCTCAGTTTTAGGAGAAACTTGGCCTCCCAGGCTTTAGGTGGCTCGTTTCTCTCATGCAGTCTTGCATCTGTCCGTTTCAATTAGATTCAAAACTGAGAGCCGTCATCTATAAAACGGGCATGCTTACTACACCTTCCATTTCATGAGAAACTGGAACCCATCCTGAGCCCATCGGTCGGTTTTTCCTGACTATCCCTCCCGGGGGCCTGGCTGGGGGAGCAATTCTAGCAGCCTCTTCGCTTGGCCAGGGCACGCGCTACCTTTGTGGCCTCTTCCTGGCTAAGGAAGTGGGGTGACAGAAATGGCAACTCCTTCCTATTTTTAATCCTGGCCTCTGACCCACAAAAGTCACACTATGGACCAGGCTTCCCCGGAATCAAGGGAGGAGGGACATAAAGAATTCAAATGGGGAAGTGGTTCAAGAATGAGAGTGGTGAGGAGCAGGGCAGAGGTCCCAGGGCGCCTGGCTGGAGGGGGGTGGAGGGGGATGAAGGAGGCTGAAGGATGAAGGATGGATGGTGCAGGAGCAGGAGGCGCCGGGGCAGCGTGCAGGGCCAGGGCGCATGGGGTGGATGTGGCCGCCCCGACAAGGGTGTGCACAGCGGAGGAAGGGGCAGGAGGCTAGGATCGGAGGCCCGGGAGCAGGAAGTCAGCGAGGAGCGGTGGCCGGTGGTGTGTGGTTCTGCTTTCAGAAGTACAGCAGTGGTTTGGCTGCAACATTCAAAGACCTGAAAATATGGAAGCAGGCTTCAGGGAAGGGGAGCAGCGAGAGAGGCAGTAGCGAATGGGGAAGTGCTGAGCCAAGGGCTCCAGTGGAGCCACGGCCGCTCTCTGGAGCCTGACACTCTATGGCAGTTGTCGGCAAACTCATTAGTCCACAGAGCCAAATATCCACAGTACAACGATTGAAATTTCTTTTGAGAGACAAAATTTTTTAAACTTAAACTTCTTCTAATGCCACTTCTTCAAAATAGACTCGCCCAGGCTGTGATATTTTATGGAAGAGCCACACTCAAAGAGCTGCATGTGGCTCGTGAGCTGCAGTTTGCTGACCACTGGTCTGTGGGAAGAGGACAGCCAGTTCTGCACTGCCCCAGGCCTGTGCAGTCACCCGCTGGTCCTCCCTGCCTTTTGCCTAATGTCTTCATTCCAGATTCACCTGCATCGGCTGACTGTACTTTGCAAACGTTAAGGGGCCCTGGAGGGAAAGCTGCTGTTAAGCACAGTGGTTATGGATTCATTCAGCATGACTTATCGAGACCCCACCTGCATCAAGTCCTGGAACTCAGAGATGAACTAAAACTCACTGCTTGATGAAATCACATGATGTAGCATGACTGGCGGTATACAGAGGCACATGCATAGATAGCACTTTGGAGCCCAGAGAAGGAAAAGGCGGAGTGGGCCTGGGAAAGTCAAGGTCATCTTGATGGGTTTACAAAGATGGGCATGTGAACTTGACTGAGAAGAAAGCAAGGGGCAGGCTGGACAAAGGGGCTGTGAAAGGAGATGGGGACATGGGCCCGATCGGGAAACAGTGGGGAACTGGCAAAGGAGAAACCAGGAAAGTAACCCAGAGGCATGGGAGCCAGGCTTGGGAACTGGATTTTATTCCATAGGCGTTGGGAACTGTGGACAACCTTTATGCTGAAAGTAAATGGGGTCTTAGTATGTATGGCATTTCAGAATACTGAATTTATAATAATCGTAATAATTAATTATATTACACAGTAGAGGCCCGGTGCACAAAATTCATGTACTGGGGAGGGGGTGTCCCTTAGCCCAGCCTCCTGCACCCTCTCCAGTCTGGGGCCCCTTCTAAACAGTAACATTTTCAACAGAAAGCCCCCGACTGTGAAAAACATGGCCTAGACAGGCCATAAGATGGACCCCTGTTTATAGCATGAGAGCTGGAACCGGGAGGCGGAGTGTGGCCTTGTCCTACCCCAGTGGAGAACGTGTGTGTCTAGGGACTCACATTTCATTTCTTCTCTGTGCATGTCTGTGAATGACAGTAAGAGAGAGGGAGAGGGAGAGGGAGAGGGAGAGAAAGCTGCAGTGTTGACTTCGGGGTTACACATAAATTTTGGCGAGTAGGTGAATTTGCAGATACAGAATCCAGGGATAATGAGGATTGAGTGTACTTCACATTAGGCCTGGCACACAGTAGGTGCTCAGTTAAAAAAATGGCAGCTTATTATAGTGTCATCAGGAATGGCGTCAGAACCAGCCCAGAGTGCAAGAGAGGGAGATCTGTGAGCGAAGCCCCTCAAACCAATGTTCCAGGGAGCCCTGAGCCCCTTTTCCTGGCTCTCTGCAGGTCTCCCCGAGTTCTCATGCTAACACTGGGGCCTCCCTGGAACCAGGAGATGAACATTACCAATTACCAGGCTGTACCTGGGTCCCTCATTTGATGTGGAGGCTGCTGGCCCTCTGTGTGCCAGGGACAAGCCCTGCTTAGCTAAGGCCACCCCAGCCTGGCCCGGAGACTTAGATGCCATTGCTGATGAGCACAGGCCTGTGTCCTGCCATTGTCTTGGGAAGGGCCGCGGCGGACTGGACAAGTGGCAGACAGGGGGTCTGCTTCCAAATTGCTGGATCCCAGAGGGGACTAAGCTGACCTGCTGACAACCCCCTTCTGCTCTCCACCTGATCTCTCTCCACCAGGTGTCTAGAGAAGCCCAGCAGGTCCTTCCCCTTGGTTGCTGCTCTTTCCCAGGGGGAGCAGGGAAAGAAAGGGAACTCCCATCTCTCCAGCCTTCCTCTGCGCCGAGCCCAGTGCTGGCCGCTTTCCACCCTGCCTCGTGGAATCCACCCCCTGCCCTGTCCAATGACACTGTTACAGATGAGGAAACTGAGGCTCAGAGTGGTCCCCTGAGTGGCCCAACCTGGAAGCTTGGCAGCATTACCTCGGCCACAATGCAGGACTCTGTCAGAGACTTTTCAAACACCATGAAGAGAGTTGCCTACAGGGGCTGTCTAACCATCCTTAAGATGAAATAATAACAATAACAGCAACGATAATGGTGTTGCAACTTCTAACTGCGTGCAAAGTAAAGAGCACGCTCCTCAGTGCTTTACATAATCTCATTCCACTTTATTATCTCAATGATGTCTTGAGATGCGGATTATCATCATACCCATTTTACAGGTGGGGCCACTGAGGTTCAGAAATGTGCACTGACTTGCCTGAGGTTGCAGAGGTCAGAATTTAGAAAACAGAGAACAGAGACTAGAATTCAGGCTGTCTGACTCCAGAGCCCTCCCTCTTACCTGCTGTGGCCCCGGGGCTGATGTGCCACCTGCTGCTTTCTCATTCTCTACTCCCCTCCTGCCCACTGGGCCACTCCTCCATCTCCCTGAGTGCCACAGGCAGCCGAGGTCACCTGGAGCCAGGGCACCTCTGGGGCAAGAGTGCAAGCCTTCCAAGCTTGGATGGTGGGAGTGAGAGACGCTGTGCTCCCTGTCACTGCCTCCTTGTCATCCCCGTTGCCTCTCCATCGTCCCTATTCCCATTGTCGTTATGGCTACAGGACTAGGAGACTCCTGCCCACCCTGACCTTCTGGTCTACCTTTTCCATCCTAGCATCTCCTTTATGTTCACAACTTCTCTCCTATGAGGCCCTTTTCTACAGAGAAGGGAGCTACCATTAGTGTTTATTTTAAAACATTTAAATTTTTTTTATTGATTTAGAGAAAAAGAGGCATGAAGAGAGAGAGAGAGAGAGGTGAGAGGGAAACATGGACCAGCTGCCTGCTGCACACCCCCTACCAGGGATTGAGCCTGAAACCTGGGCACGTGCCCTGACCATGAATCAAATTGGCAACTGTGCATGGGTACACGGCCTAACCAACCGAGCCACCATTTAATCGAGCTCCCACTGTATGCAGGTGCTGTATTAAGTCTACCTGCCCCTTTATGAGTATTATTAACACCCTTTACAGCAGAGGTCACCCAAGAAAGGCTAAGTCCCTTCCCCAAGATAACAGCAGGTGACTCCCTTGGAACTGGAATTGGAGACATGCAGGCTGAGCTGAGGGGGACCCTCCCACCCCGTGCATGAATTTCGTGCACCGGGCCTCTAGTATTGTAATAAAATAGGCACTCAACAGATGTAACTCTCCCTCCTTCTCTGCCCCCTCAAGCAAGGTTAGGGGTGAGAGCCAAATGCATATATGCAATGATTTAGCAAAGCACCCCCACTCAGCTCTGAGATGAACCAAGGGATGGGTTGGCATCTACCCTTCTTGACTCTATTCAGAGTTCGTGTGGGCAGGGGGAGGTGGTGTGGGGACCAGGAGAACTGGACATCAAGAGCTACTAGAACCCAAGGTGTGGCAAAGCTAAAAAACTCCCCATTAGTGGTCAGGAAGGCGTGGGCCAGCGAGGACCAGTGGAGGAGAGCAGCAAAGGGGCAGAAAGAGAGGGAGTAGGTGGGGAGAACATGGAGAACGACTCCAAAATCAGCCCGTGTGTAGTTCATGTTCTTTGTCCATCGCGAGGGTGATTCGTGGGCTGAAAGGATGGGACTGGGCCATAGAGGGAGGCCAAGGCTAAAACATACAACTGCTCTTTTCTTTTCTTTTTTCGGGAAGAAGTGAAATAAAATGTTATCTGAGCCTCCCCAGGGCGTTAAGATATGCACGTCCACTCCTTTCCTCATTATCCAGGCTCACATGTTCATTTCCAAGCAATGATCAGTTTGGAGGAATTTAAACTTCCTGAATTTTCAACTAAACAAAGTTCATCTTAACTGGACACCCACCCAAGATAAAAATATGCATTTGTTCCTGCTTAATAATCATCATTAAAGGAAGCATAGAGCCAGAAATTAATCTTTCCAGTTAACTTTCCAGATATAACGTTTCTGCTATCGCTTTGTGATTCTCTTCTTAGCTAGGGATAATATGGTCCTTTGTCAACATGTCAGGAGCATCGCCTCTGGTTGTCATGGAGATGGTGAAGGGACCACAGCAAGTCCACGTTCTGCACATCTATTTTCCAAGGAGAGGGGTGCTGATGGCATTGGCAGGGATGCAAGGAGAGGGAGGAGTAATTAAACAGCAAGGTAACAAGAACAAAAACCGCTTCTTACATTATAATTAATTTTGTTTAACACGGATGCAAAAAACAGTCACTGTCAGTGAATGATCCTGGGTGGACTGTCCCTCTGGGGAAGCAGAGCTCAGTGCTGATCCGGCAGAGGTGGCCCATCTTGGCAGCTGGGACCACCTGTACTGGGATACATGGGACGTGTCCTCAGGCCCTCAGCAGCATCAGTGCTGCCTCTGTCCCAGTTCAGATTAGAGTTGAGGGGATCTTGAGAGCATTTTCTCCCAAACCCGTTGCACAGTTAGGAAAACTGGGGCCCAACGAGCTTCTGGGACCCTTCCCCTTATCCTGAGTCGTGAGTGTACAATATTGAAAAAGTCAACAATGAACTTGAGCTTAAAGTTTCCAGATGTAAATCTGAATGGTCATGGAGCAGATGGGAAGGTGCTTAACTTCACTAATAATCAAAGAAATGTGAATCCAAGCGCTGGAGTGTCATTTCTCTCTTATTGTAAGAGATTTTTAATGAAAAGACTCAGGATCAGGGTACGTGTGAGGGAATGGGCACCCTCCTTCACGCCGGGTCACATGGGTTGGTTGGTGCATCCTCTCTGAAGGGCATTTTGGCAACACGGGTCAGTATGTGTCAAGAGCCTCAAAGATGTCCTTAGAGTTTTGATGCTACAGTTAAACTTTCAGAAAGTTTCTTATGTACATGTTACAGATGTATACAGAAATTTAGCATCAAAGTTGTTGTTATTTTTTTTCCATTTTCTGGGTACAAGATATGTGTTCCAAATCGAGGGACTGTTTAGATAGTATATTCATAGAACAAGATAGTTATCACCATAACAATACCCAGATTCATCTTCCTGGTTTATTTCCAAACCTTCTGCGTCATTTGTCATTGAACGAGCATGAGCTTTGGTGACAAAAGATGCAGATTTAAAGCCCTCATTCCATCTTTTCCCAGGTATGTGACTTCTGATGTCGTTTCCGCGTTCCCATTTCCTCATTTGTAGCATGAAGTCAGAAATAGCACCTACCCTGGAGGTGTGTGGGGAGGATTCCTGGGCTCAGCGGCAGGGAAGCACCTTGGAAAGTCCTATACCACCCAGACTCACGGTTATGGTGATTTCTTCTAAATATGGCTAAAACCTCCACCAGGGCCCTCCCCTTGCAAGACAGAGGGTTATTCCTGGAGGGGAACCTGTTCTTGTCTCTGTGGCAGGACAACATTCCCAAGCAAGCTGGACCTCTATATCCCTGGTCCAGAGTCTGCTGAGCACAACCTCAGCGCCCAGGGAGCACGGGCAACAGGGGGATGCAGGGCAGTGAGAGCATCCCGTGACCACAGACCACCAGCGGTTCCTGTGCCTAGGCCAGGGAGGAAAGCCCTCAGAGTTCTGTAACCTGGGTGACGTGGCCATCGTTGTTGCCGTAGCTTTGTGCTTCCTGTAAATCTGCTATGGTGTGTGTGTGTGTGTGTGTGTGTGTGTGTTTGAATAGTTCACTTTTAAAAACTGAAATGCATTTATGCACGAAGGAAATTCTATATCATTACAATAAAGGAAAACAAAAATAGAGTTACTAAAGTAGACGTTAACCAAGGCACATGCTCAGTGCTAACAAAAGAATGAAATGAAATTCTAGCTCCTCGTGCTTGCAGAAGGCCAGTTCTCAGTGACAGAGAAAGCAGCAGGCCTCGAGGGCTGGGGGGGACACGCAGGCACCGGCCTGGGAGTCTCTCTTTGGCATGTAATCCCAAGGATAAAAGGAGAATTGAGAAGCGATCGCCCTTTTGGTGAAGTTATTTTCTCTTAGGCTTTATGACTCCTGAAATCACCCTCCATAGGTGCCCTCCACTGTGAAATACTGATATAGTCACAGTTTCTCCGCACCTCCCCACCCATTCCAGAGATGTGAAAACTGGGTCCCAAACCAGTGAAGAAATTTGTTCGAACCCCGCAGTGAATTTGTGAGGAGACCCGGGCTCTCCCCCAGACCTGATGTCTTTTCTACCAAACACCCCAAGGGACCTCATCAGAAGGTTTGATTTTTAAAAGAGAAATGAGATGAGCAAAGATGAGTTCTGAATCACAAAGACTTTTGTCTTGAAGAACTTACAGCTGCTTTTTGGCATTTGTGGCTCTGCGTTTAGAAAAAGGAAAAAACAAAACAAAACCCAAAACAAAAACACCATGCATCTTTCAAAGACTATTTTGAATTATAGACTCTCATTGAAATAGCTTGTATTTAAGGATGGAGTTCAATATGCAGCGTTCTTTTTCCTCTCAGCTGCCTCCTCTCTCCTGGCCACCAGCGTCTGCCGCTACCCGTGGCCTTGGACCAGCTGTGTTGGTACCAAATGCTGGGAGGGAAGGGTTTCTGAGCTCAGTAGCTAGGGGTGAAAGTCTTTGGACTGAAAAGGTTTAACTGGGTGCTTTTGGAAACAGAAGGAACCAGAAGAGTGGAGGTTATGCCAGGACCCAAACCCTCACCCGGCGCCTGCCAACAGCTCCTTCTTGCAAAGCAGAGTCACAGATTTCAAAGTCCTCAGGAAACCTTCCCCGGCCCGCCAACTACATCATGCCTCTGATTTGAGCTCCCATTGGGGCCCATTTTTTCTTTCCTAATAATTTCATAATTTCAAATTACTTATGGGAAGAATTGTTTTTTTTTATCCTCATTCAAGGATATGCTTATTGATTTTAGAGTGACAGGAAGGGAGAAAGAGAGAAACATTGATGTGAGAAACATTGGTTTGTTGCCTTGCTGGGGATGGAACTGCAACCTAGGCATGTGCCCTGACTGGGAATCGAACCTGCAACCTTTTGGTGTATGGGATGGTGCCCCAACCAACTAAGCCACCTGGCTAGAGCTGGACGGGTTTTTTTTGTTTGTTTGTTTGTTTTTCCCCCTGAATGGACTGGAAGCTTCACAGAATAGAGTGTGTTTGTTCAACCCTGCTGTGTCCCAGTGCTAGCATGGTGCTTCCTACAGCATTGGTGCTCAGTATACTGATGCATTTACTCATTGCATCAGTACCTGGGAGAAAGCGGGGAAGATCTTAGGCACATGCTCTGGCAAGGCGATGGAGGCAGTGTGGTCTGGGCCCCCCCTCAGAGTCCTGAACAGCCTCTCAGGGGTCCATGCGGTTCAAACTATTTGTGTAATGACACTAAGCTGTCACCTGCTTTTGTCTCACGGGCGATGGGGAGTGTCTCCTGGAGGCTGCTCGATGGGTGACTATGCCATTGCCCTGGTGATGAATGGGACATGTGCGCCATGGTCTCGAGCTTCAGAAATCTCTCCGTTTTAATGTCTAATCATGAGGATTGACGGGAGCCACAGAAACAAAAAGCTGTTGGGGATCCTCGGTAATTTGGAAGACTGTGAAGGAGGCCGGAGACCACAGTGTTTGAGGGCTGCTGGCCTGGTGGTAACCGTGAGCCCCACTGGAGCCTGAGGGTCGGGGTTCGAATCCTGGATATGTCTGGTTTTTGGTGAACTATCTATCTAACCTTTGGGTGGCTTAGTTTCCTCATCTGTGAAATAGGGTAGCGATGAAACTAATCCCACGAGGTGTAAGGTTGTTGAGGGGTTTAAATATGAGTTGATTCCTATAAAAAGTAACCAGGACCATGCCCAGCACAGAGTAGGGTTCTATAAATATCGGCTCAAGGTCATGCCGGGAGGGAGTGGCAGAGCCTCCCGGAGCCATCGGAGGGACTGAGGGCGTGCTTAGCTCTTCCCAGGCCTGGAGATTCAGAAGCTGGGGGGCAGGGGAGGGGGGTCCTTCTCCCTCCAGTGGCCCAGGAACCTGGAAGTCAGAGAGAAGGATGTTTGGTGGCCGTGCCAGTGACCAATCTGCCTGCAGGGGCCCGAGGGAGGTGCTGGTGGGAAGAAAGCCCCAAGGACAGTGACTTGGCGGGCTCGCCTGGGAAGTCCTTGTGGGCACTGGCAGGGAGGACTCAGGACTCCGGTTCCTGGAAGTGCCCATTGGCACATTCATTGCTGTCTTATCACGGGGTGCCGAGGAGGCCAGGGAGCAAAGGGTGGATCTGTTACTCGTGACGAAATGAAAAATGTTTCAGGAATGAGTTCCCAGCTCTGGTGTGAAAACAGATGTTGGGTTCTTTTTTTCTTTTCCTTTCTTTCTCCCCCCACCCCCATTCCTCTCTGACACAGTTCAGGAAGTCAGGGCAGGGACCAGACGTTTGGGGCCCAGCTGCTCACATGTGTGACAGCCCCGGGATGTTGTCAGGAAGAGGCTCCCAAGTCAAGGCTACAGGGACTGCCGAGCCCCACCAGGCCCCCCTGTTCTAGGTGAAGGGAAACTGAGGCCCACTTGAGAGGGAGCGGAGTGTCCAAGGTCACACAGCTTGGCCAGGGCTCCCTGAGCCTTCTGCTAAAGCCCGAAACAAGATTGGCAGCAGTCATAAAACGAAGGCTGGCAATCTTGAATGGATGGGTCCATGACAATAGTGAACTTGAGAAAAATTGAGTTTTTAGGACAAGGACAAAGATCTACCCTAGTAATTTTATTTCTTTCTTTTAAATGATTAAATTAAATAATTAAAATATCCTTTCTCTCCAAAGCGATCTATGGTTCTAAGGAAATAGAAGCAACTAGAGAAGCTTTCCGCCACAACATCTGAAGGACTGACTCATGGAAAGAGGTCAGGATTTGGTGTCCAGAACAACCCAGTTTAAAAATCCTGTGTCTGTCATTCAATCATGTGTGTGACTGTGGGGAAGCCTCTGAGCCTCGGATTTTCTTCTACAAAATGGGGATATGGTGCTTTTTTGAAAGAGTTTTGAGGACAGTGGAATTACTATTAATGGCTTGGAGCTATTCCTCTGTGCCAAGCACTGGGCCATGAGCTTGCATGGAGAAGTGCATTTTATCCTCTCAATAACTCAATGACCTAACTATGTCAGAGTCCCATTCTACAGATGAGGAAATGGTGAGGTGCCTGATAGCCCAACGTCACTGAACCAATGAGGATCAGAGGTGAGACCTGAGTCCATGCTGTCTGACTTCACAGTCCACACAAACCCATAGGACAGGGGTGGGGAACGTCCAGTCCACGGGCCATGTGAGGCCCTAGAATCATTTGGTCTGGTCCTGCCAAGGCATTAGGGGTGAGTTCATTAGATGTTTGGCCAAATAGAGCAGGCTAATTTTTAAAAAATATATATTTTATTGATATTTTACAGAGAGGAAGGGAAAGAGATAGAGAACTAGAAACATCGATGAGAGAGAAACATCGACCAGCTGCCTCTTGTATACCCCCCACCGAGGATGTGCCTACAACCAATGTACATGCCCTTGACCGGAATCGAACTTGGGACCTTTCAGTCCCACTGAGCCAAACCGGTTTCGGCGAGCAGGCTAATTTTTAAGTTGATAATTCTGCATGGCCCTCGAATGATGTTATAAATATCCAAATGGCTCTTGGCTGAAAAAGGGTTCCCTACCCCTGCCATAGGAGGTGCCTAGGAAGGTGGCAGCACATATAAGAGGTACAGCATAAATGGCAGCCTGTATTGCATTTCATTTCACTTGGGTTGTGAAAGGCCATTGAAAAGGCCACATGGTTCTGAGATCATTATTGAAAAGAGGTCAAGAAAGTAGTACCGAGAAATATCTGAGGACAAAAATCCAAAGTCTCTTCAGTATGTGGATGAGGAACTAATATTAATATACTAATACTAATACTAATACTAATGCTAATACTAATACTAATACTAATACACTGGCCTGGGCCTCGGGGTGCCATTCTGAGTGGTTTGAGAAAAGGAAATAAGGGCTCCTGAGTGAATTTCTATTTCATAAAATTAATAATGGAAATCTTACATGGAGCACCTGCTCTGAATCTTCCCAGGAGAACTAAGTGATCATATCACTCTGCTGTGAGCAGAAATGACATAACCCGTTGGAAAGATACTGGTTATCTCATGCTAGCTGCAAGATCAGGTTGGCAGCTACATGTAAATATCTTGATTAAAACAAATGGACCATTGCACAATAAATGTCTTTTTAAAAATTTCATCCTCTTTCATGGGGGAAAGCTAGTGACAGGATCTCTCCTTGATGAGAGAGTTGGGAGCCGCTCAGCTGAGACTTGCAGCCAATTCGGAGTTGTTCTGTGAGCAGAGGCTGTCCAGGATTGGCAAGGAGGTTCAGAGAATGCTGGAGGACCCGTGGCTCTCTGATGCCTGTAAAACATCCAGGGGCTGGAAGGAACTAGAAGACACCTGCTCGCCTGCATCATGTTAAATCAGCAGATGGAGTTGAGAGAGTGGACAGGGCCTTTCCTCAGCGATTTTCAGATGTCTCGGGTGAGAGGTACGGAAGAGTTTTCTGAGCTCTTTGGACACGAGGCCCTTGTTACTCAATGACCTGGGGAGGCTGTCCAGGAAGGGGACATACCGTATAACATAAAGAATAGTAAACATATCATAAATGTACAGCTCAAGCCATTTTCATGAACCCTGCAACCAGCACTCAGCTCATGAGACGGGGCATTGCTAGCAACACAATCTCTCTGACTCGCGCTGCCTTGCGGTAACTACCACTTCCCTAAAGGGGTAACTACTTCACTGAATTCTAATACCCTAAATTGAGTTTGCCTGTTCTTCAACTTCATATCAATGGAACTCTATGGGAGCTACTCTTTCGTGTCTGGTTTCTTTCACTCAATATTATATTTGTGATATTCTTTCATACTTCCGTATGTATTTGTAGGTCTTTCATTCTCATTGCTGTGCGGCGTTCTATCCTGTGGCCATATCATAATGCACTGACCCATTCTCTGTTGGTTACTATGTGCAATGTTGTGTGGGCCTTTGTTGCTGTTGTGAGCATTCTGAGGGGCGTCTTTTGGTGACTGCATGATCACCTTCCTGTTGATCCATACAGAAGTGGAATGGCTTGGAGAAGATGGGGATGAGATAATTTCCCCAAAAGGGTGGTGGGTAGGGTTCTTCCTGCAGAGGAAGCATCTATGCATGTAGTTGCAAAAGAACAAGAGAGATTTGTGATTTGTGAACCTTGAGTGACCCAGGAGTTGAGCATATGGTGTGCATGAAGCTGAGTGATGGGTGCTCCCTCTCTTAGAACATTCTGCCTCTCCCGCTGGCTAACTCCTGGTTCTACACTCATTTGTATTCAACTTTGAGCTCAGAGTTTCCTGGGAGGCTTCCCAACTGCCTGCCTGGGTGGTTGTCTCCTCTGAGTCCGATTGCCTGCTAGGATTCTCACTGACACAGCACTGCCCGCACTGCACTGGCATTGTCTGTGGACCTTGCCTTTCTCCTCGCTGACCTGTGTGTACCTCGAAGGATAGAGTGGGGTTGGTTCGGTGTTTTCTGTTGGCACCTGAGATGTACTCTGTCCTCTATCTGTGCTGTTCTTTGTCCAGGAGGCTGACCTTTCTGGACTGCATCAGAAGGCCTCCTTGCCCTTTGCTTCTGGCTCTGGCCACTGAGGGAGTCCCCTCACAAGACTAGAGTAGAGAGGATAGTGAGAGCAGGGGACCTTTCCCCTTGCTCTTGCTCTGCAGGTGACTGCATTCCCAGCAGAAGGTCATAGCTTCTCTCTATAACCCTCTTCCCTCAGGCCTCCAGGTAGCAGCCGTCCAGAAGTTTCCAGGCTCAGGGTACTGTATTATGCTTGTGGTTGCCCTCCTATTCAACCAATCCTGCTTGAATTGTCCTAAGTTCGTGTGTGCCACCTGCTGAGAGCCTGACTGATGCATACATTTTATTTGTCTTCATACCCACCTCGCACACAGCCTGGTGCATAGTAGCAGTTAATGAAGGTTTATTGACTAAGTCAATGGATAAAGAACTGGGGAAAGATGAAGACGGAGAGGCTGCCGGGAAGCCAATAGTGAAGGACCCTGAATACCCTTCTGAACGGTTCAGACTTTAATCCTCAAGACCAGGTGTAGCAACTTCAAGTGTGTACAGGGGCCAGGCAGGGACAGGGGGCGGGGGGCTGGGGCAAACCCAGAAGTGAAAGCCATCATGACTCAGCAGCAGCTCTGTAATACCGTGTAGGAATTTGGACCCAACACGACCAGGTCTTCTGATTTTTTCTTAATTTAAAAAAAATATATATATTATTGATTTTTTACAGAGAGGAAGAGAAAGGGATAGAGAGTTAGAAACATCAATGAGAGAGAATCATTGATCAGCTGCCTCTTGCACACCTCCTACTGGGATGTGCCCGCAACCAAGGTACATGCCCTTGACCAGAATCAAACCCGGGACCTTTCAGTCCGCAGACCGACGCTCTATCCACTGAGCCAAACCGGTTTCGGCAGGTCTTCTGATTTTTTGAGAGACAAAAGAATACTGACGTCTGATGATTTTTTTTCTGTCAAATTTCTGATTTTCAGTGCGAACTGCCAAAGTTTCAGCGTTGCCAACATTTTAATTTTAAACACTTTGCACCGACAAATGGAGCATGGTGGGTAGTTGGGGAGCTCTCTGCCGCTGGTGGGGAGCCCTGGATGGTGTGAAGACAGGGGGAGGGGGTCAGGTACCGCACAGGCTGAGGAAAAGATGCCCCCAGTGAATGAGCCGCAGGGTCAGTAGGCCCTTTGCTCTTGGTCCTGAAGCAGTTCAAACGACCTGAGAGGTTCTTACACTAGAGACACGGACCTTTATCCACAATGGGTATTTAAAAAAAAAAAAATCAGCTTCTAGTTCTAAAAATAGTGTTTGGTGGATTTCTCCACTTTAGTCAGGTTCCCAGCCACTTTCTCTATTTCTGCTTCAAGCTGGGAGCTCTGAGTTCTTTTGGGTTTTATCAAATTATACGCTGTGCAAAGGCTTCCATTTCACCAACAGATGGACTTAATGTGCATGAAAATACATGCCTTTTAAAGAAACTAAATTAGTAGTTTCACTTCTTTCCCCTTTTATTAAAGACAGAGTTCCAGGAGAGCGCTCTGCTATAAAGTCAGACTTTACAGACATCAGCAAAATGAGATTTATTTGGATGGAAATCGGACAGAACATCAGACAAGGGTTTCGCAACCCTGTACCTGCAGGTTTCCAGTGGAGATTCGGAGGATGCTGGCCCCCACAGGGAGAGGGAGAAGCAAATGTGTGAAACCCTTCCAACTCTCAAGGCTGGAAAGGTCTCTTGAAAGAGCGAGTTGATGGCTTTCTCTGACCGTGGGCAGGATGGCGGGAAGAGTGGGGAGTTGAGTGAAGCAGGGGCTACAGTCCACAGAGCGCTGGCAGGGGAGTCAAGAGACCTAGATTCTAGTCCTGACTTCGCCCCTAACCCTCCTAGTCCTTCTTTCAGACTCTGGTTTCTCACTTAGGATGTTGAGGCAACAATTCGACCCTGTCTACCCCATGGGGTTGTTCTTAGAAGCAAAGAAAAGGAAATATTGACTTGAAAGCTCCTTCTTTTTGGTACTTTTTAATCTATGTATTTATTTGTTATGATTATACAAACAATAGCATGAGCATATTCTAAGTGTGAAATCTCCAACAACACATTGTCCGAACAAAAAGCTCTCTTTTCCCTTTTGCGCATGTATCCTTATTTGTAATGATATTACATATGTCTAGATATATAACATAGACATTATGGTGCCTTCTGGGGGGGTCTCGTAAATAGAATTATGCTATAGATACTCCATCGTTTTCTTATTTTCTAAATTTTCTATGTCAGAAGGTACAGATCAGCCACATTCTTTGGGAAGGTTTCATAGACGTCATGATTTGGATGCACTAGGTTCTTCCAACTGTCCCCTACTAAGGGGAAATACGGTGCTTCCAACATTTCATTGCTCCCAGAAAATGCAGTATAAGCCTCTTTGTACCCATGTGAGAGTATTTCCCTGGGGTAGGTATCAGGAACTTAAATTGCTTGATCAAAGAGAGAAGGCACATTTCAAGTTTTTATAGATACTGCCAAACTGCCGCCGAAACCGTCCATTGATGTGTGTTCCTGCAAGCAGTATTTGAGAGCATGCCCTTCCCCCTCCTGCACTCACACTAGATATTATTAGTCTTTAATTTTTGACAATCTGATGAGTGAAAAATGAAATCTTGCTGTCATTTTAATTAGTACTTCCAGATAACTAGTAAGCTTGGGCAATTCTTCATATCTTTACTGTCCATTCTAAAGATGAGGCCCTTGCTATGTCAGAATAACTAGCTAAAAATAATTATAGTAGAAAGAATGGTGGTTGTGGGAGATAGGTTGGCCAGCTTACATGGTTGGTGACTTGGCAACTCACCTCACTTTCCCAAGCTCCTGTGCTTTTATTTATAAAATGGGAGACATAATTATCAAACGAATCTTTTCTGTCTTCCAAAATTCATATGCTGAGGCCCTGACCTTCAATGGGATGATGTTTGGTGATGAGGCCTTTGGGAGGTTGTTAGGGTTAGATGAGGTCGCGAGGGTGGGACCCTTATAATGGGATAAGTGCCCTTATAAGAAGAGGTCCCAGAAAGCTTGCTCACTCTCTCTCTCTCTCTGCCATGTGAGGACATACAGGAAGCCAAGAAGAGAGCTCTCACCAGAAACTGAATTCATAGGCACCTTGATTTTGGACTTCCCGGCTTCCAGAACTGTGAGAAATAACTTTCTGTTGTCCAAGCCATCTTGTCTATGGTATTTTGTATGGACAGCCCAAGCTTCTTTCCTAAGCATGTCAGTGAACAATCTCTTAGCATGACTCTCCACTGCATCCCACTCCCACTGGCCTAGCTCAGGTCCATATTAGCGTCCTCTGGGGCTATTGGTTCCCACATCACTTCCAAGCTTATTCTCCAAACACAGACTCACATGCCTCTATTGCAAATGTATTTCCTAGTGAAGAGCTCAGATGGTGGAACTACTCAGCTCAGGAAAACATCTGTGTTTTCCGATGGCCTTAGGCGACCCTGCCTAAGACACACAGGTTGAGAACCGCTGCTGTAGAGCCTAAGAACCGCTGCTCTAGAGCCCAAGACCATAGGAAAACACAGATATTTACATTACGATTCATAACAGTAGCAAAATCACAGTTAGGAAGTAGCAACGAAAATAATTTTAAGGTTGGGGTCACCACAACATGAGGAACTGTATTAAAGGGTTGCAGCATTAGGAAGGTTGAGAACCATTGCTCTAAGCAGTGCCAAAATTAAGGCTGCATGAAGAATTGCCTCTACTCTCAGTGCCTTGGAAGTATCCTAGACCCATTGATTCAGAATCCTTTAAGGTGAGACCCATGCACCTCCTCTTTGTGAAGCTCCCCTGTTCCTTCTAATGTGCAGCCTTGTGTTTGAAAGCAACTGCCTTAAAGGTTAGGTTTGTTCTTTTCCAACCTATGGGTTATCAGCCTGAAGGTTTTTTTTGTTTGTTTGTTTGTTTGTTTTTTTTTGCACACTGGCTATAATGTACATAAAATGACTTTGCTATAATTATGTCCTTGGAAGGGAAGCATAGTAATTTTTACAAAGAAAAATCAACTCCTAAGTACCAGAGTGATTTTATTGCAGTCCAAAGTTCAAAAGTTGTGTTTCAGAAATAGGCTTGCACCCGAAGGAGAGCACTATTTGGCAGAATGAGGCTATAAAAATGTACCAGCAGGCAGGTCAATAAAGAACCCGAGCATTCTGGAGCTCGTGGCAATCGAGACATATTAGCCCTGTCGCCCTTTACCAAATACTGCCCCCCCCCAATCAACATTGTTATTAATCTGTCACTATCTGGAGAAGTTGGCCTGGGCGCCTGTCACCGATTAGATTATGCAAAAGCCATCGGCCAGCTGTTGAGACAGGCGGTAGCTAGAGCAGGGTGGGGAGGAGGAAGAAGGAAGAGCCCTTCTACTAAAATCCTGCTCCGACTTCCTAGAAAGCACTGCACTCACAACTATTTGCGGAATTCTGCCAACAAAATCCTATATGGAATTGCCAAAATAGCATTCCGAATATGTGCTGCATTCGAAATTTGTGTCCTGTAGTGTAGACACAAAAATATCTTTCATTCTTTTTTCTTTTTTTTAAAAATATATATAATTCTTTATTGGTTTCAGAGAGGAAAGGAGAAGAAGCGAGAGATAGAAACATCAATGATGAGAGAGAATCATTGATCTGCTGCCTCCTGCATGCCCCCTACTGGGGTTTGAGCCCTTAACCCAGGCACGTGCCCTTGGCCGGAATTGAAACTGGGATCCTTCAGTCTGCAGGCCGATGCTTTATCCACTGAGCCAAGTCAGCTAGGGCTATACCTTTCATTCTTACCAGAATAGTATAAATACTGCACAAAATGAACTCAACTGTTTTTTTTTTTTTTTAAACTTTTTGATATGTGCACATTCTATCAACATTCTCCACCTTTGGCTTTCTGATGAGTAAGGACAGACTAAAAGGAGGCTGGATGAGTGGTTAAAGTGGTTAGCTAAAACAGATGGCAGCCTGCTTGGTGGCTGGAGACAGGTTCTGGTTTCAATAAAAAGCATGACCTCTTAGGGGGTCAGCGCCCCACCCCCCAGCTTACTCCGTCACAGAAGTGATATACTGACCTTGCATTTGGTTTGAGCCTCGTTGAACTCCCACACATTGTGCGTCCACTGGGATTTTGGGCCCATGAGGCATCACTGATGCTATATGTGAAAGAGTGTCAAGGAATGGCGGACACATTCATTGTCTATATCTCTTTGGCTCACCAGTCTGTTCCCCTGTCCCATCAGACTTTACAAAACAAATGTTCAAAGACAAACTTATTCACAATTTCAAGATGGCGCCAACAGAGCATTAAATCCAACGTGGAGCCCTTCTGAGTGTGGGACTTCTGAAATGAATGAAAGTCCTTTGATAAATGTGCTGGGAACTATGTGGCATCGTCTTTATATCTTCTGGTTCCAATACTAACTTTGAAGGTGCTGTCAACATATTCAATTTGCTTTCAGTAAAATGTGTTTTGGAAATATAACGACAAAGAACGAAATGTGAACAAGTACGGTACTTTCGATATAATTTAAAATGATGACAATGGTCATCATAAAGATATTAACGTTAATAATGATTATAAGTACCACTTTTTGAGCATTGCTAATGTGCTAAGTGTTTCTATTTTCTTATTTAAGCCTGTCCGATAAGATGGGCATTATGGCTTAAATTTTACAGATGATGAAACTGTAGCCCAAAGAGGTGAAATGACTTGCCCCAGGGCATAAAGTCAGAACTAGAAGTCAAACCCAAGTCTGTTGAAATCTCAAGTCCTCTTTTTTCTATTGGTCTACAGTGTCTATAGGGAAGTAACAGGAGAAGGGTCTCCTTGGTAATGAGCAAGAAAAGGGGCTCACGATTCAGGCTACTGAATGACTAGTTCAGATTTAAAATATTTGTCCCTTGGCATTTTGAAAAAGTTCCTCAGGACAAATTGTTAAAAATCAGGACTGTCTTGCCAAAAGTGGGACGTCTGGTCACCTTAGCATAGTGGTTAGACAATCATATACTTTATAGTGTATTCCCCTTATATTTCCAGTACCCATCTGGCACCATAGTTATTACAATATATATGTTTTCTAGTTATTACAATATTATTGACTATGTTCCCTATGCTGTACTTTACATCCCATGACTATTTTGTAATGCCAACTTGTATTTCTCAATGTCATTAGGTTTTTTACCCAATCCTGCAATGCACTCCCCCCACCCCATTTTCTAGCAACCAGCAGTCTGTTCTCTGCATCTATGAGTCTGTTTCTACTTTGTATGTTCTGTTATTTTGCTCTTTAGATTCCATATATAAATGAAATCATCGTAGATATTTTCCCCTCAATAGGATTACCATTCTACAATGGCACTTCTGCTAACAGAAAGAACAATCATTTTGTGGCCCCATAGCCCTAGATTCTCATCAGAACCCGCGCCACCTCATCTAGCTACAGTATATGACTTGAGGTGTGACTTCATCTCTTTGAGTCTCTTTTCCCTTCTGGTACAGGGGGGTAACAATTCCCGCCTACTAGGAGTGCTGTGAGGATGGATTGATATTAAGGCTCAGCTCAGGTGAGATACCAGGTAACTTCAGGAGATGTTAAGTGGGGAATGAGGAAGGCTGAGTCATTGTGACATGGGCATGAATGTAAACTCATGCGTTCCCAGAATCCAGTGAAACCTATGCATCTTAGATGCAGAGATAACATTTGTCTATATTAGTGTGGTACAGTGAGGAAAATGTGGGCTTTGGAGTGAAACAGACATGGCTATGAATTCCAATTCTAGAATCTTCTAATCTCAATAAGTTTCAGTTTCCTCATGGGATATTAAAACCTCCTTCAAAGAGATATCATAGGGACTCGCTGAAGTATTTTCCCTATATTTTCTTCTTCACTCCTAACTTGATTTAGATACTTTATGCAGCTTCAGACTTTATTTTTCCTTTAATTATGGAGCATGTCAAACATACACAAAAAGTAAAAAACATAGTAAAATGACTCCCCATGTACAAATTGCCGAATTCCCAGCCTTTAGTTCACTCCATAGCTGCATCCAGCAGCTTGAGTGCAACCTTATGAAAGGTCTTGACCCGGCGGCATCCAGCAGGGCCACGTCCACATTCCTGATCCACAGAAACTGTGAGATAATAAATGCTTATTGTCTAAGGTCGCCAAGTTTTGTTACTGATGTGTTGTTCAGAAACAGAACACTGACATAAGAATTTTAAAAAATGATAACATATTAAAGCATTTAGCTCAGTGCTTATTTAATACACATAGTAAGTGCTCAATAAATATCAACTTGTTATCTTTGTTAGCAGCCACTTAAAGGGATGTCTTGGTACACAATGGATACGTGCTAAAGCAGGGAGCTCCTAAGTCTGGAGTCAGGGGGAAATTTAGAAATGAGTTTTGGGTTGTACAAAATGGGTAGGAATATGAAGCAGAGGAGAATTGGGGTAAGCGTATGCTTTGTAGGGGATGTAGGAAAGGTGTTGAGGGGTGAGAGTGCTGTGTGCTTGAGGGACAGTAAGTGGTGCATTGTTGATGGTTTCAAGACTACCTGGCATGAGATGAAATTGAAGCCAGACCACAAAGGACCCAGCTTCGGTTAAATATGCTTTATGTTGGACTAACATTTCATCTTAGGATGCTCACTGGAATCACGTACTCAGAGAAATAGGAAAGACTATGGACATAAGGTAATTCTTTGCCCACTTCCACTCTTTTTCAAAGAGTCCTCAAGGAAAGATTAATTTAAGTATTCACTAAGGTAGTTATCTAAGTCCACTGTCAAGTATATAATGATAAAATAGACAAGATAGGCAACCACGCAGGTTCATTTGGCCTAAGCCATCTTGTATGAAAGCCCATACCACCCTCATTTGCTGGTGTTGCTCTTGTTATATGACAAAATCATGCTCCTCGTGAACAGCTGGGAATAATATACTTCCTTTAATCTGACAGACACTCTGAATCACACATCCTTGATCAGTGTTTCCCACTTTGCTTTAGCCTTTGGAAAGCTCAGAACCTAATTCGTGTCCCAACTTCCTGCTTCGCCGTGCTGGGAATCAGTCTTCCTCTGGCTCCACTCCATTTTTCTAACTATTTTTCTATTCCTATGATTTCTTTGACCATTTTTATTGTGTTATATTGCAGATTTAAAAAAATCCACTTCAATTTTTTTGAGAGGTGGTGAAGTGAGATAAACATAAATGTATATAAAGGATCATATTAATTTATGGAGGTAAAAAATGAGGAAAAATAAAGAATGGTTTGTTACCTTCCTCAATAATTCAATAAAAATTTGAACACTTTCTTAGAAACACAAAATGAGAAATTTGGGGAGATTACGGAAGGCTTCTTTTAAGACAGGCAAATCTGGGTCCTTTTGAAAATAGGGGTGTACAACATTGAATTGGTTTTATAAGCATGACGTTTAAGAGCAAGGCGGATTCCGGAGAGGCAGAGTTGGAAGTTGTGGGAGTCAAGAGAGATGGCCTACCTTTAAATGAAACCAAAAGGAAAAGACATATGGCCCTTTAATAATGCGGGAATTATTCCATGACTGATGGCATACCCATAGTGTATGTATATCATCCACTCACCCTTGCAGCTTAAAATTCCCTTTTCACGTAAATGTGTAGAAAACTTAACAAGGAAACTCAGAGGTCCTTTGTAATATTTGTGCCCGCTGGTGTTTTACTTGGGAATTATGTAACACTATTTTAACTCATACTATTGAGTCACACAAATGGAAATAAAAGGTCAATTTATACTCACACTAAAAATGCTTTCGATAATTCATACTTTTTTTTAAAAAATTAAATTTGTTGGGGTGACATTGACTAACAGGATCATATAGCTTTTAAGTGTCCATGTCTATGGTAACATGATCTGAATATAGCTTTGCATGTCTACACCCAAAGTCAAATCATCTTCCATCACCACATTTTTGCCCTACTTTACCTCCCCACCCTCCCTACCGCCTTCCCTCTGGAAACCATCATACTGTTGTCTCTGTCTAAGAATTTCATTTTTATAGCCCACATATGAGTAAAATCATATTGCTCTTAGCTTTATCTGCCTGACCTGTTTTGCTTAGCATCATATTCTCAAGGTCCAACCATGTTGTCACAAATGGCAGTATTTCATCTTTTGGCTGAGTAGTGTTCCACAGTATACAGTATATGTACCACATCGTCTTTAGATACACACTTTTTAAGGATCTATTTTCTTTTCCTACTGAGTTTCTAAATCCTTTATTTTCCTGTAGTTGAAAGTTAAAAGCACAATACATTTGGACAAGGGATGCTTGGCTATAAACATTTATATGCTCAGTGTTGATGGGGAAATTTTCATTGCTTCAGGGTTGATTTTTTTTTTCTTCTGTGTCTTGCACATGCAAGATGAAACTAATTCATATTATGAAATTTTATGTTTTCTTTTTTTATTTTTATGAAACGCTTTAAAACTTAAGATCAGAGCTGGCTCAACAGCATTTCCCAAGTAAAACACCAGCAAGCACAAATATTACAAAGGACCTCTGAGTTTTCTTGTTAAGTTTTCCACACATTTTACATGAAAAAGGAATTTTAAAGTTTCCTACCCTCTCTTTCTCCCCCTCCCCCAACTCAGTGCTGGTTAATTAGCCAATCATAAAGAAAAGATGAAAGTATGTGAACCTTAAATCCTTGTGTTCTGGAAAAAATAGAGTCACAGAATAATTAAAATAATGTCAACTAATGAGAACCAGAAACGATGACCAATGGAAATAGTGAAAACAGTTGGTTCCAGCAGGTCAAAACTTTATGGAAAATGAACACTGGATTGTGGCAGCCTGCTCCTGAGGCTGCTTGTGGTCTTTGCACTGGTTGAAAGATCACTGGTGGGAGCTCTTTTCTCCAGAATACACTCCTGTTTAAATGTTCTTTCAACTCCATTAGCTGAAAGTCTTCCTTACTGTGTCTTTTCACCTGACTTTCATCTCTCTCCCCTTCTTACTGGAATCCCCCGTCTTTCTGCTGGATCCCACAATCTTGACACTGCTCCTCCCTTATTCAGCCAGGCATAGACACTCCACCACCCCCGACTTTGCGGAGTGGGTGGCTGAGGTACAGAGTTCCCCTAGGACTCGGTTGACCTGGAGTGGGAATGAATCCGTCCCTCTGACATGCATGAGGCTGTGTTTAATGGCTAGCAAAACCCATTTCCTCTTCTGAGGCATCAGGACAGGATTCATTTTCCCAGCCTTCCTCGCAGTCAGTTTGAGCCTCGTGACTGAATTCTTGCCAATGGAACATGCGCAGAAATGATGCCCGCTAGTGCCTTTCAGGTGGAAATGTACACACCCATCACTTGCAGGCATGGATTCAGTAGGTCTCAGGTGGGGCCCATGACCCTTTGTTTCAATCAGCTCTCTACTGTTGGTTTCATAGACAACACTTCAAATGTGAAGAATGTCCACCAATTCCAGCCCAGCCACAAAGTGTCCTATGCAGATTTCCTCGATCTCTCAACCATATCTGCACAACTAGAAGCAAAACACTCAGGATGCAGAGTTGCTTGAAAGATGGAAGGAAACTGGGTTCCTGCTTCATTGACCAGAGGAGCTCTGCTCTGAGGATCTGCCTAACATATGAGGTTCTGTGAGAAGAGCGAAAGTAATCTTCCATTGTGTTAAGCCCTAAGTTTCAGGGTTTACTTATTAATGCAGCATGCCTGACTCTAATTCTCCCTCTTATCAATTGCCTTGTCTGACTCTTTTCTTGACTTACGATTTTAAATTAACTTAGCAAACTTACGAAACACCAACTTTGGACCAAGCATAATTCTAGGTGCTGGAGAATGCATAGATGAAAGAGGTGGAATTCTTTTCCAAAGGATTTGGGAAGGAAGATAAGAAATGGGATCAAATAATGAATCTACAAATTTGCACTATATCAGGGCCTAATGAATCCTGCTTCCTGAGCTTAGAAGAGGGAGATGCGAATCCCAGTTGTGGACACCAGGAAAGGTTTTCCAAATGTGGCTGTACTGACATTGGCTTTGAAGGATGATGAGTAAGGTTTGAACGTATAACGGAATAGAGAATTGCATATCAGGGGAATTAAAAGGAGTAAATAGCAGAAGGCACACAGGGGAGAGTGAGCTTGTCATTGCGGTCCAGTGTAGGATGAAAGACTAGAGTAAAGAAATATACAATGGAAATGAAGGTCAGGTTTTTATCAGGGACTACTTTGAATGGCAGTCAAAGGACCTTGGATTTTATCCTACGGATGGTGGGGGGGACTCTTTTTTTATATATTTTTAAAATATGTTTTATTGATATTTTACAGAGAGGAAGGGAGAGAGATAGAGTGCTAGAAACGTCGATGAGAGAGAAACATCGACAAGCTGCCTCTTGCACCCCGCCCACCCCCCCAACTGGGGATGTGCCCGCAACCAATGTACATGCCCTTGACAAGAATTGAACCCGAGACCTTTCAGTCCGCAGGCCGATGCTCTACCACTGAGCCAAACCAGTTTCGGCGGTGGGGGGACTCTTGAGGGGTATGCTGGGTACAGGGAGGAGGGATGTAGGAGCAGAAAGCACTGGAGCCTCCCTCCCTATGCTTTCCCCCCTTCGCCCCCGGTCCTCATACACACACCTCCAGGGCCGATTGCAATGGTTCAGGTATGATTGCTGAAGCCTGAAAATGTTGAGTATTAAGATGAAAAAAGATAGGGAAATCTCTTGAATACATTTTAAGAAAAATGGGGTAGCACCTTCTCCACCCTTGCCCCCTTTTTAGAAATGAGGAAGCTGTGACTCAGAAAGGTTCTGTTTTGCTCAAAACATTAAGCCAGGGAGTCAGGCCTTGGACCTCTAGTTTCTCACTTCAGACCCAATATTCTTTCCCACTATTGCCAGGGTCAGGTGAGCCTGCATTGAATATGGGTATGGCATAACTCACACTTTACAACTTGGCCACCTCTGCGAATTTTAATTTAAATACTTTGAGTCACCTCAGTGGGGAAATTTATTGGAACATTATTTTCCTATGACCTGCCAATAGCAAGTTTAAGACTCACTTTAACAAACTGCATTACACTCCAAAGGGACTTCAACCCAACTTCCTGCTACTTTTTGGGGTCTGTGCCAGACCTAGGGGAGAGGGTTTAGGAAGGGATTTCTACCCCCATGAAGGTTCCCTTTGGAGAAGAGTCCTATAAACCAAACATCTGTTCAAATGGCGGATCATGCCCAGGGACAACTGTGGAAAGATGCTCTTTCTGATGGACCTTCAGGATCACACTGTCTCGAGGTGGCAAAAAGGAAGGCTTCTTACAAATTATAGACAATCTGTTTGCATCCTCTGCCTGCCACTTCCTAGCCATATGATGTGGAACAAATGCTCTAACATCCCAGAATCAAAGTTTCCGTGGTCTGAAATGGGGATGGCGATTATCGGCCAGGATAGTATGAGGGTTCCAGGAGATTCCAGAGATGAAGTTCTGGGCACAGTGTAAGGTCTCATCTGAGTTCATGCTGCTATTCCAGCCCTCAGGTGTACTAACAAAAGTAATGTTAGTTGCTTTAATAAACAAATCTGAATGTTCCAGTGGCTTCAAAATAATAAAGTTTTACCTCTTACCCGCCTATCTATGTGGGTGTTCCTGGTCCCAAGCAAGCCTACCCCATGGTGAGTCAGGGACCCATGACTCCTACCTGTGGCTTCTTTCTCTCTAGGATAAAAAAGAGAGGGTGGAGAAGGCATGCCTTGGCCAAGTGTGAGACACGTCACTTCCGCTCATTGGTGAAAAGTGGTCACATGACCGCCACAGAAGCAAGGGTGATGGGAAATGGGAGCATTGACATGGCACCCCATGTGCCAGTGACAACTGGATGCTATGGAAGGGGAGTGGAAATATCTGCCCCACGTGGGCATTACTGAGGTATTGGGCTCGGGACCAGGCAGTTGGATTTATAGTGGCGAAAACAACACTTCAGATTCACATTTCTTTCCTCTCAGCTTTTTCTAGAGCTCTGGCAGATCCTGCCCCGTTTGGAACCTGGGCTCTGAGCAAGAAAACATCTGTGGTTGGAAATCAGGGCTGGTGATTCAAGCCTGTGTGGGACTTGGAGAGGATGCCCTGAGCCCTTTGCTCAACAAACAGCTCTCTCTTGCAAGGAGGAGAGAGGCCATCTGTCTGACTGCTTTGACACTTTTACCCAGTGACCTTCAGGGCTTTAGACACCTTCCCGGTAAGTTGGAGTGAGCTGGGCACACACTGTCCTTGGTTTGACCATCACTGACTCACTAAAGGTCTGGGTGAGAAGGCGAAAGTAGACAAACAGGCACTGAGGGCTTTGCCACCCTGGCCCTGTGTCATGTAACTAGACCTGTGCCTGCTTCAGAGCCAGCGGCTGAGCCTGGACGTGGGTGGGAATCGGAGCCTTGACTGCTAATGCCAGAGCCTGTGACTGCGGAGTACTGTGTTCAAAGGGGGCATGGTGCCCACAGCCAGGCACCGAGTGAGGCAGGATGGTGGTCAGAGAAGAATACAGCTTTGGAACAATGCACAACTGGTTTCTACCACTTACATAGCTTTGTGACCGTGAATAAAAATCACTTATTCTTTCTAAGGCTCAGTTTCCCTCTCTGTAAAATTGGCATAATGCTATGGATCTCAAATGCTTTAGGACAGTGCCAGCACATAGATATACAAGCCATGTGTTTTTAAAAAAAAAATATATTTTATTGATATTTTACAGAGAGGAAGGGAGAGAGCTAGAGAGCTAGAAAGGTCAATGAGAGAGAAACATCGACCAGCTGCCTCTTGCACATCCCCCACTGGGGATATGCCTGCAACCAATGTACATGCCCTTGACCGGAATCAAACCCGGGACCTTTCAGTCTGCAAACCGACGCTCTACCACTGAGCCAAACTGGTTTCGGCTACAAGCCATGTTTTTCTTCTCTGCCTGCCACTTCCTAGCCATATGATGTGAACAACTCCTTCCATGCGATGGAGAGGAATCTGTATTCATTTTGAGGTCATTAATGTGGATACTAGTCAAGTGCCACCATTTCTCAAGCTCTTACGTATCAGCTACTCCTCGCGGCAACTGTGTGCAGATTTGGACACAGGTCTCACTCTGGGATCAGGAAGGGATGCTGGTGGATGTGGAGATCGGTAGCTCTGCTGTCATGACGCAGCCAAGAAGGAAGTTGCCCAAAGGCAGCAAGGATGCTGGACCGAGGAAGACAAAGGCTGTCTACCCACCTCAGGCGCACTAGGAAGGAGTGCACCCGCTCCTGGTTTGTCTCTGTCTGGGTCAGTATTAGTCCTAAGACAGTTGTTGCCAAAGTCACTAACATGGATGCTGTTGGTTTAGAAATATGTACACACACAGCTTCTGGGTGAAGCAGAATAACGTGCAGGGGAAGGGAAGAGCTGGTGCTGAGCTGGGCGCCTCTGAGCTGTCACTGGCTGTGTCTGTCCCTTTGCTTAGCACAGATGGGACTCAGGACAAAATCTCCCTCAAGCAGTTGGGCGGGGGAAGAGGGGGCAGGGGGTGGATATGACTGCCCTCACTCTACTTGCTTTTCAATCAGTGTGCACATCAGGATAGGTATTATGTGAGGTGTGTACTCCATGTGTTTTGAATGCCCTGCTTAGTTTTTTTTTTTTTTTTGGTTTTGTTTTGTTTTGTTTTTGCCCAAACTTTGCAAAAACAATAACAATAGCCAAACTCCCAAAGTCAAGCCAATATCACATGAGTTATTTTTCAGTTTGATGAGCTTTAAGCTTGCTGACTCTTTCTGGGAAAAGACTTGTTGGTTGTGTAGCTTGACGTTGAGGAGGTCAGGACCACCTCTGCAAACGGATAAGGGAACGCCTCCGTCACTTCTCTGTCTGCCCTCATCTGTCCTTTGTTGGTGGCAGCAGAAACTAGGTCTCGCGCTCTTACCCTAGCTGTTCCATTTGTTTCACAAATGCTTGCTAACACCTGTTCTGGGAAACAGGCTGTGTTCGGGGATGAAGCCCACACATGTGAGCCAGATGTGAGCTGTCCTTCAATTCTCACTCTGCCCCTTCACGTCCTCTCTCTGTCCCCCCCCCCCACACACACCTCCCCCAGCTCAGTGCAGAGAAGGCTCCCAGCACCTCTTCATTAAAGATCCATAAGGGGAGATGGAGGAGGATATGGCTTCCCATATCCTGGAGCAAACAATTTACAACATTCTCTGGAACTCTTTTCATTCCTCAAAGTTGGTTCTGGGACATGGCCATTGCCAGGGTCATGGCTTCCTGCTTTCCTTCAGCCTTGCTGATCTCAGTTTGCTCAATCCCAGTCCCCAGTCCTCCCCCCCCCCCCACCCCATGTTCAGCCCTCTCTCTCTTATGAAGTAGAATGACTCATCTCTGCCTCAACTTTGACCTCTAATCTTGCCCCTCCTTATAAACAATAGCAATCTGCTAGCTCTCAGGCTCCATTTAGACCAGAACATGAACTGGGACACCCTGCCCAGGATGCTGGTTAAGAATGGAAATTCCGCCGAAACCAGTTTGGCTCAGTGGTAGAGCGTCGGTCTGCGGACTGAAGGGTCCCAGGTTCGATTCTGGTCAAGGGCATGTATATTGGTTGCGGGCACATTCCCAGTGGGGGTGTGCAAGAGGCAGCTGGTTGATGTTTCTCTCTCATCGACGTTTCTAGCTCTCTCTCTCTCTCCCTTCCTCTCTGTAAAATATCAATAAAATATATATTTTTTAAAAAGAATGGAAATTCCTGGACCTACCCCAGACGAACAGAAGCAGCATTTCTTTAAGGGAAAAGTGGTGATTCTCAGCACTCACTGTCTATAAGCATCACGTGGAGAACATTTTTTTTAATGGCCCCCAAGTGATTTAAATACACAGCCAGTGTTTCCAATCACTGGAGCACAGGGAGCTGCATTGATGACACACAACACAAGTAACTTACATGCAGCTTGTATTGCGGGAATTCCGAGGAGAAAAGGTAAGTCCCCACCAGGGCTGTGGAAGGGAAGCAAGAAAGAAGCTTCCCTGAGGAGGGGAGTGGCACTTGAAGAGCACCCGGGAACGGGAGGGTAGGTGGGGTTATTATTGGCTGTGAACAAACAAGGGGAGAGCAGCTGGTCCAAATCACCGCTGATGTTTAAAACAAGCTCATGGCGGGCAGCGTGGTGTGGAGAGCAGAGCCATTTGCAGGAAAACCTCTCTGCTGCCTGCCCAGCCCTCCGACGCCAGGCCTTCCACCCAGGAGATGAGCAGCGATGCCCAGGTACAGTCACACAGGAGCACTGGCGTTTTCCTGAGCGTTCCGCCCCACGGGTGCTGTAAGTCACGAAAATATCCCAGAAATGCCAGTATTTAAACACCCAAATTCCTTCTCCTACAGTTACCTCTCACATTGGAAAGTGGCACCGGGTCTGTGGACAACCAGTGTGCCAGTTGGGTGTAGACATTGAGGTCTGCGTTTCCAAGGTGGCAAATGCCACCGGCTCTCCAAGGGGCCCAGCCCAGCTGCGGTGCCCACCGGGTCATGGAGGCCGATGGATATGATCTGTCACCGTCACCATGGGGACTGGCCACGCACTGCCTTCCTCAACTCAGCGCCTGTTTGTTTAACTAACAGCAGTGAGAGTCGCCATTAAGGGCTGTTAACACTCCAAGACGCTGTTTGTTGAGCCTGCCAAAGTGATGAGTGTTGACTCGGAGCACACTCTCCAGCTCTGTGTTTTCCTCTTCCCAATTCTGAGTTTACAATTCAAGTGTTTTATTTCCCAACAGTGTGAGTGAATCACATAGGCCTGGGTGCACCAAGGAGAGGAAACGGGGATTGCAGGAGACATGCGATGAATGAGGGAGTGCTTACACCGAGCACACCCCTCTTAACTTGAGCAAACATACCCCCTCTTAACGTGCGCTGGCTTTCTGCGGAGCTGGCTTGTTTACTCGGACTGCAAATGTGTGTGTTTGTGTGGACGTTGCCAATTACTGGGCTGAGGGGACCTCTCTGCTGGTGAAGTAAAAAACAAACAAACATTAAACAAATGTTTCCCCCGCATATGTGAGCTGCCTGCCTGCCTACCTCTGCAGAGGCACTGACCACATTCTCGTGCCTTGACGTTAGAAAGTTGTTTGTGACCCTCTGTGGGACTCTGGGACCCAAATGACAGACTCCTGAATCTTTTCAGAGCCCCAGATTCAAAGCCGGGGAGAGGGCTTTAGGAGATGGTAATAGTCATATATACCATAATTTATTGTCCAAATAGGATAAGGTGACCAGACGTCCCGCTTTTGACAGGACAGTCCCGATTTCTAACAATTTGTCCCGAGTCCCAAACGCCACGGGACGTAGGACAAATTTTTAGAAATCGGGACTGTCCCGCCAAAAGCGGGACGTCTGGTCACCTTAAAATAGGACCTTTTAAGAGTGAGAGGCTGTGCTATTAATAATCACACCAGGACTACAGGTGTTAAGTGGGTCATTTGGTCTTCTCAGTAATAAACCATCCATTATATTTATTGAGCTCCTACTATATGCTAGGACAGTGGTCGGCAAACCATGGCTCGAGAGCCACATGTGGCTCTTTGGCCCTTTGTGGCTCTTCCACAAAATACCACAGCCTGGGAGAGTCTATTTTGAAGAAGTGGCGTTAGAAGAAGTTTAAGTTTAAAAAATTTGGCTCTCAAAAGAAACTTCAATCGTTGTACTGTTGATATTTAGCTCTGTTGACTAATGAGTTTGCTGACCATTGTGCTAGAAAATTAACCTTTAATAATTATTCTATTTGATCCTTGGGAATGTTATTACCATTTTTTCTTTTTTTTTCTTTTAAAAAAAATCTTTATTGTTGCAAGTATTACATATATCTCCCTTTTCACTCTATTGACCCCTTCTAGCCCCCCACTTTGTCCTCCCCCCAGGCCTTCACCACTCTATTGTCAGTGACCAGGGGTTATGCATGCATGAATACAAGTTATTTGGTTGATCTCTTCCCACACACCCTCCCCTACCTTCCTTCTGGGGTTCCACAGTCTGTTTTGTGTTTCTGGAACAAAATAGATCCAGAAACACAGTGCTTCTGTGTTTCTGGATCTATTTTGTTCATTAGATTCCACATATGAGTAAGATTATGTGATACTTATCTTTCTCTGATTGGCTTATTTCACTTACCATAATACTCTCCAGGTCCATCCAAGCTGTTGCAAATGGTAAGAGTTCCTTCTTTTTTTACAATTGTGTTGTATTCCATTGTGAAAATGTGCCACAACGTTTTTTATCTACTCCTCTGCTGATGGGCACTTGGGCTGTTTCCAAATCTTAGCTATTGTAAATTGTGCTGCTATTACCTTGGCGTGCATACATCCTTTCTGATTGGTGTTTCTGACTTCTTAGGATATAGTCCTAGAAGGGGGATCAGTGGGTCAAATAGGAGTTCCATTTTTAATTTTTTTAAAAAGAAACTCCACACTCTTTTCCACAGTGGCTGCACCAGTCTGCATTCCCACCAGCAGTGTACTAGGGTTCCCTTTTCTCCATATCCTTGCCAGCATTTGTTTATTGATTTGTTGATGATTGCCATTCTGATAGATATGAGATGGTATCTCATTGTTGTTATGAATTGCATCTCTCAGATGATTAGTGACTTTGAGCATGTTTTCATATGTCCCTTGGCCTTCTGAATGTCCACTTTGGAGAAGTGTCTATTTAGGTCCTTTGCTCGTTTTTTGATTGTATTGTTTGTCTTCCTTTTGTTAAGGTGTATGAATTCCCTGTTTATTTTGGAGATTAACCCCTTATCGGATGTATCATTATCAAATATTTTCTTTCATGCAGTGGGCTCTCTTATCATTTTGTTGATGGTTTCTTTCACCGTGCAGAAGCTTTTTTTTTTCCTTTTGATGTGGTACTATATGTTATTCCCATTTTATAGATGAAATGAGGGCTCAAGGAGTAACTAGGATAAAATGACTGGTCTATGAAAGCATGAAAAACCCTGCTGAGAGCAGATGAGGAAGGGCTTGGACTGAGGTCTTTCTCATTCCAGAGTGCACTCACTCAGCACTGTACAGTATGGTGTCTCCTCCTATAATTCAATTTTTTTTTTTTTTTTTTTTTTTTTTTTTAGAAACTGGTTCTAAGGAGAGCTAGGCCAGTGGTCGGCAAACTGTGGCTCACGAGCCTTGGTTTGCCGCTCTGTTGACTAATGAGTTTGCCGACCACAGGGATAGGGGTTTAATCACAAGGAACAACAACAGGCTGTAATTATTGGAATCGAGAGTCTAGGTCAGTGGTTGGCAAACTCATTAGTCAACAGTTTGCCAACCACTGGCCTAGGCTGCTAGTTATCTGCCATGTGCCCTCCTGAAGGCAAGGAGGAGACCAAGGAAGGAAGCAACAGAAAAAGCCTCTCCCTCTTCATGGTTAGTATGTTGGCCAATTGGATGCAATTCCATTTAATGGGGGAGGAGGGTGCTTCTATTGCTTGTAAGAAAGAAAACCAAGAAAGGGAAAAAGATGAAGGAGAAGAGAAAGGAGAGGAAGAGGAGGAAGGAAAAAAGGAAAGGAGGAGGGAAGGAACGGAGGAAGAAGGGAGGGAGGACCACTGTTCTGACATGGAAACTCCTTGTTTTGAAAAGAAAAGGCTGGGCTCCAGAGAGGGCACCTGACCCAGTGTCACAGAGCAAATCACAAACAGAGGAAGCAATAATCTGGAGGTTCCAGGTCTTTACATTTTCAACCCATGTTCCTGTTGACACGAACATAAGAATAAGTTAGGAAGACGTGTTGCTGCTTAAAGCTATTTCCACATTTCACCTGGTTTTGACACTGGTAGCGCATAGCTGGTCACCGGGGAAGCTTTTCTTTAAAAATAGGATTAAGCTATTTTTAAACATTATGTAGAAAAAAAAAACTGTCAAAGATTTCAGATGTATGAGGGGAGAGGTCTTAAATAAAGACAAGTGTGTGCTTGTTGAATTTTGTTATCTTTCTGAGTAAAAAAGAAATGTAGGGTTATTGAAATGCTTTCTTCTTCTTCTTCTTTTTTTTTTTTTTTTTTTTCCATCGCTGTGGCCTGGACTATTTAAAGAAAATTAAATGTTACTAGTTGCAAAATGGAGAAATCTACATTCACCTCCCAGTGAAGTGGAGTGGAAAAGGAAGCCACAGTTAAAGGAAATTGGAATGAGGTAATTTACAAAGGTGATAACACTGCGGGGGACATAGGAAGTCATCCCGCCCCACCCCAGACTCCCACAAAGGACTACCCAGTTGCTGATGAATCCTGAGAGTCTTCTAAAAGAGCTTGGGGGTTGGGCCTCCAGGAGAGGGACAAGGAGGGAAATCCCAAAGGATAAGACCTTGGGCTCCATCCCAACTTCCCCAGAACTGCTGGGCTTTAATCTGCTCACATTTATCAAGCACTCACAACGTACTGGGGACTCTCCCAAAGGCTTTGCACGTGTTCACTTGTTGAACCTCCACAGTCCTGGAGATCGACACTGTTATTATTATTCTCCAGACCAAATAGCCAGTAAGTGGTGGAGCTGGACTTCAGGCTGAGGCAATTTGATTCTGAGCCTGTGTCTTCAACCCCATGCCAAACTCGCTCTGCAATTTCCAAGGATTGGCTGGAGGCTCAAGCATCGTTGCACATGCAAAAGGCCATCCACCCCCTTATAACTGCCGCTGTGCATGCTGAGCATCGCTCATGCTCCTGAGTGAGGAGGTGAAGCAGTGAGCATCCCATTTTTTTCTCCTCGAAATGGTTTTCCTTGCTCCTTGCTCCTTAGCCTTGACCAAGTGTGTTTGGGAAGGAGGAGGACAAGGGGTGTTCACAGGGTTGTTGATGAGCCCATCACTCTCCAGCACATTCCTCCAGACTCGTCCACATACTTCACTATTTGTAGTAGGGGCTCAGATTATGGGGGTGCCTGATCTCAGCTTTGAGCTCTGTGGGGGATGCTTTTCTCTAGGCTGAATTTGGGGAGGGTACAAACATTGACTTCCTGAGTACATAAACCTGGTTAATTAAACTTTCCACGTCAGGAATGGGATAACTTAAAAAGTCACCTGTTTTATTCTTCTGTAGCCATGCATTCTAGGAAATTTAGCAGCCAATGGGTCAAGAGAGGTATTTCAGAATGGGAACCGATGAGAGGGAGTGGGAAGTCATGAACAAAGAAGTAAAAAGGGGAGAAAAAGGTAGTTCTCTATCCCTACCCCCAAAGGTTATTCCTCTGACACTGATTTTTTGAGTGACCTGATGCATGTGTGATTTCATGCAACTCTTCAGAACCTACCTATTGCCTAAAATCACGACGGGAAAAGGTGTGCGTGTGTGTGTGTGTGTGGGGGGGGGGCTTTTAGGCCACAGTGGAACATGGCTGGTTCTGTGGGCTCTGCGCGAATTCTGAAAGCAGATCTAAGCACCGGACTTTATGGGCACATAGTGTGACCTAGGGAGGGAGGCTGGTGGCGGCCTGGAAGGTCATCTCTCCGGGCCAGAGAGTCAGAGCAGATGACAGGGATCACAGGCGGGCTGTTTCTTTCCCAAGCACAGGGCAGGCAGCATCTCCGGAAGGAAGGGAAGAAACAGAAGTGCCCTGATATTTGCGCCGCCAGACTCTTTACAAGGAGAGGCAGGGAGTCAATTCTGTCCATTCTTCTCTGAGCTTCAAATCACCTTCTTACCCAGGAGGATAAACACATTTGTTTCCAATGAGGCCATTGGTCCAGGGAAGAAAGACCCCTGCCCCCACCTTGAAAGGACATGGTGCAGAGGAAGTTCATGAAGGGGCGTGTCCTGCTGGACGCTATTTCCGGTGGGGAGAAGGCTGATGAACCCAGGCTCCTCCATAGGGCCAGAGATGGGCCCTGGCTAACGGCAGCCCGGCTTCTTATACCCCGGGCCTTCCAGGCCTGAGACCAGTTTTCATCTTTTCAGGGAACCCCATACCCCTGGAGGGAACAGAGAGCTGGTTTGCCCTAGTTCACCAGGGGGAGAGACTACCGGCTGCTCCTTCTGGAATTCAAAGTCCGAGAGCGCTGGAACCACGGAGAGAGCGAGGAGGAAGCACTGGGGGGCTGCTTGCTCCCACGGGGCCCAGGCCTCATTGCTCCTCTTAGAACGTGGCCCACACACAGGCGGAGGGGTCCTTCTCCTGGGGACCTGCAGACCATGCTCTGTGAGGGGAATGCCCGGCACCGCACAGAGTAGGTGCTCATTAAATAGTGAACGCCTGGATGAATGATCAGCCCTTATAGCTGACATCCAGCGCGCAGGGCTAGGGACTACTCTAAAATTCACCCTTCTAGAATGTATCGGTCCGTGAGTTTTAGTCTAGTCCCTGGTCCCTGGTCCGTTTCAAGGAGGATCTATAACATGTCAGGATGACATGTGCTCTGAAGATAACAAGGTGGGGCAAGGCTGAGGATGCTGCTCGTCTGCCTTGGTGGTCAGGAAAGGCCTGCGGATGGAGGGATATTTGAGCAGAAACGAGAGCTGGGTTTCTGAGCAAAGGACAGCCCAGGTAGAGGCAGCAAGACCCTGAGTCCGAAACACAGCCGGCTCTCAGGAAGGGGAAGCCATCGCTGATGAAAGGTGAGAGGACCTCCCCGGGGATTGTGTGTGAAAGCCCCGAGAGCGCAACGTCTGGTGCCCAGCAGGTGCTCAGTGAAGGAAAGCTGTGATTATTGTGGCTTTCATTCCTGGTCTCATCTTAAAGGCACCTGCTTCCAGAACACACCGTTGCACCCCTCCCCCCCAGACACAAGACACTTCAGACACAGTCGTCAAACATCCCTTTAGTGAGAGAACGGTATTTAGCTTTTAAGTGAATAATCTTTGTGTACTATAAGAACAGGCAGGGATAAATGCCCAGGTGAGATGATAAATCACAAAGACAAATTAATATTAAACCATATGGTTAAGAATTCCTACCAGAGAGGCATTATTTCCTCAAAGGCCTTCAAAGTTCCTATTTCCTTAAGGGGAGGCGTGAAGAGGTTTTTTTTTTTTTTCCTTCTTCTTCTTCCTCCCCTGGCCCCTGATTGAAGGCAGCTCTGTGATGGGGTTTGCTTTATAATTGGGCGAGGGGGTGTCAGGGTCAAAGCGACAGCCAACGTGTGCAGCTATTACAACACATTACATAAATAACTCCATATAATTGCTACCATCCATCAATTTGGGGAGATCAGTGGTGAGAGATGCTGCCAGTTTCTTGGAATGAAAACCAAAGCTCCAAATAGCCCATACGGTCACACTCGCTAATCAATGCCAGTTCTTAAAAAAATTGGTCTAGTCACCAATTCAACCTTGAGAAGGAGTCCCCCGTGTATCCTTCACGTTGGTTTGCAAGACTTTGCCCAGTCTTCACTTAAATTGTGTGTGTGTGTATGTTTTTTCTTCTCATCTCTCACCAAACTCTTTTTTTTTAATTTTTATCAGAGTAGTATTCTTCACTCTGCCTTCCCCCAGGCTGCGGCCCGAAGCCCCTGCGGAGTTGGCCAAGGACCGTTAGCTCCGAGGGGTTTGGGTTAATCTGACCACCACAGGCAGCAGAACAGAACATCCTGACTCCTGTGCAGATCTGGGGAGTTCGGACTGTCTGCTTTCTCTGTCTAGATGGGTCACGCTAACCTGATTTCTTTCTTAATTCCTTAGTTCATTCTGGGTTGGCGGAGGAGTAACCATAAGTTTTAAAAACAAACAAACAAATAAATAAGCAAATGTATTAGACGTGTTGCATTTGGAGGGTCTGAAATTTGAAAATGGAAAGGCTTCCCGGTGAGCCCACCTTGCTCTTGACCCCAGTCAGTCTGCACCTTGAGGCAGGGATGTGAGTACAAGGGGTGGGCAAACTTTTTGATTCCAGTCAAAAACAATGATAAAATGACAAAAAAATGACAAAAACCCAAGAACAATGGGTTCTTAAACTGGACCAGAGGGCCGGAACAAAAGCAACCTGACCATGCTGACACTCTCATCTTGGGCTGCTGGTGAAGGAGCGGAGGGGAGAGCAAGAGAACCCTCCACTCTTTCGGCTCCGTGGGCCGGATAGAACAGCCGAACTGGCTGGATCTGGCCTGCGGGCCGTAGTTTGCCCACGGCTGGAGTAGCCCGTCTCTCCGAGGCCTCCGGCGATGGGTCCGGCGGGAAGTGGCTAAATGAACTTAATGAACTGATGCGAAGTAATGAAGTCACTTTGGTTGAGAAGGAAATGGAACAGGAAGCTCCCACAACCAGGATCTTTTGAGTGGAGATACATTCCCAATAGCTTGCTTTGCATCATCCCAAGAAACTCTGCAAACTCCTGGAATGTCGGGGTCTTGCTTCGTTCCCACGGGAGTGGGGCTCAGGGTCTTCTCTGGGCTGGTGATGGCGCGGGGGAGAGGGGGGGGTGTATGAGGAACATACATCCTCACAGTGGGTGTCACAGACACGGAGAGAGCTCTCCGCCCCTGGCACAAAGTCTAGTTTTCATTCTTCATGAAAAATTGGCCCCTTTGTATAATAGCCCGATTCCAACGGCACACCCATTCGATGGCGGCCCCTAAGGATGAGATGGTGCCTGGGTCTCTTGGGCTTCGTGTCCTACGCTCTGTCTACATCCCAACAAGCACTTGTCTGCTGAGACTGGTTTGGCTCAGTGGATAGAGGGTCGGCCTGCGGACTGAAGGGTCCCAGGTTCGATTCTGGTCAAGGGCATGTACCTTGGTTGCCGGCATATCCCCCCCCCCCCCCCCCCGTGGGGGGTGTGCAGGAGGCAGCTGGTCGATGACTTTCTCTCATTGATGTTTCTAAATCTCTCTCTCTCTCCCTTCCTCTCTGTTAAAAAAAAATCAACAAGCACTTGTCTGCATGAATGGCCTATGCTCTTCAGAATGGTGTGGCCTATTGTACTCGCCAGGAGCACTAGTGTGGGTAATTAGTAGGAAATGAAGGGATTGACTTGGTGTTTCCAGAAATCCTCAGAAGTTCTTTCAGAAAGAAAAATAAGTATTATTTCTTCTCCATTTCAAGGAGAAGAAAATGGGATGGTGTTCTTTTTTATTTTGAGGAAAATTGCTACCTAGAAACATGCTATAAAATGTGTCATGCTTTTAGGCCAATGGCTACTATGCATTTACATTTTCCTGGGCCAAACAAGGTCCTGCCAGTCGTGCTTTTACCTTTCCTAGGTGCTGTTGCGAAGGGCTGGCCGCGCCATTAATTCCCCCTTCCTGGCAGACAGGATACGGTAATAATCATGATCATCATCATCATCATAATAACAGTAACAAGAACATCTTCTATTTGAACAGCGCTCTGTACTTTCTGAAACTTCTTTCATTTGCGTTACGATTTGACCTCGAACAGAAGCCTGTGAGGATGGCAAGGCAGGTGCCGCAGTGGTGAAGGAAACCCAGGGCCACAGGGAAAGGGGGAGAGGGCTTTCTCAAGGTCTCGTAGTTAAGAGGTGAAGCCAGAACCTGGGTCCCCCTCCTCGCTAGCTGACACCCTTTCTGCTAGAAAAGGGTCTGTGAGGAGGGGCCGGGGTATGTTCCCCAATTTTAATTTCTGTTGCGGTGGCTGATTAAATGTTAAGAGAGTTTCTCTCGGTTGTGTTTCAATGGGTCTGCAGGAATGTTTGCCTTACATGGCCTTTAGAAACACTTGACACCTTGTACCTGGTGCTATGCTATTGACTGAGCAGTAAAAGGATTGGATCAATGTATTTCTTTGCACCATGACAGAGATCAAGAGGAGAGGGAGAGAGAGAGATAGTTTGTGTGTGTGTGTGTGTGTGAGAGAGAGAGAGAGAAAGAGAGAGAGAGAGAGAGAGAGAGAGAGAGGGAATTTTCTCCTCCCCTTTAGGGGAAAGCAATGCCTGAAGGACTTCTAGAAGCTTGACTTAGGCCTTAAACATTTTATGACTCAAATAATCTATGGCTGCTGATTTCCAAGTTCTTCTTGCAAGAGCACAGGGACTTGTTCCTTAAAATGACCCAAAGAATGTTGCAAAATACTCACATCAGAAACCACTGTATTTTTAGTTACTTTCTCCCCTTCCTCCTGCTAGTGGCTTCTTGTATCAGATGGAGGCAGCACGCCACCCCTGCGGCAGCTGACCTTGTGTCCCCAGAGAGGCCCCTGCCTGCAGCTCTGCCTGGGGGCTCCTCTCGGTCACCCCTCTCCCTCCCCCGCCCCTCCGCCATTCCTGTCTGCTATTGCTCATTGCTGGGACACCGTGAACCTGCACCGGACAAGGAAGTGCCTGCGTAACCTGTGCATCCCAACACATGCCCACCACACAACAGGCATTCAGATCCTCATGAATAACTGTCTGGGAGGACGGCGGAAGCATCCCACTCTGCCAGAACTGTGCGTGCGCCTCCGACTGGGGTGCTCCTAGAAATACTTTTTCTTTACTTGTTAGTTAACACTTTACATTCACTATTCGTTTGTGTTAGTTTCAGGCGCACAGCATAGTGGTTAAACAATCGTGTACTTTACAAAGCGGCCCCCCAATACTACAGTACCCAGCTGGCACCACACCGAGTGATTACAGTATAATTGCCCAAACACTTCCTTCCTACGAACTCCCATCACACCCCTCAAGTGAAATATAGGAAGAACCAAACCAGATAAGAACATTTGTTGTCTAATAATGTCTTGGTTTATCTCAAGCTTGATGGGAGGGGTCCCCAGGAGTCAGGTCTTTTGTGGGAGATTCAGCCCAGCTCACTGAGCCGGGGGAGAAGGTCAATGTGGTCAGGATCTCCTCTGTCAATAACACAAAGCTTATTGTTCATTTTATGTCCAACCTATAACCTTACTCTTCACATTTTGAAATCAAATGGCCCACAAATGCCTAACTCCTTCAGTTGTCATCCGAACTGGCTTTAACATCTTATTCCTTAGAGAGCTGAACACGAGCTTTGACCCTGTTTTATATTTGTAACCCGGCCCAGCCTCATGTCCTTCCTTTGGGAGGGGGGGGGGGGAGTTCTTTGCCTCCTCACACTCACAAGTTATGCCAGTCCTTTGTTCTCGTGGCACTTTGAATAGAACCTGTTAACACAAATGACATGGCATTATAGGTATGTACGTGTGGGCCCTCTCTCCATTCCTGTCTGTAAGACCGTCAGCCTTTTGAGTACAGAAACTGAGTCTTTTTTCATCATTTGCCCTCTCAAGCTCCTAGAGATCCAGATGGGCATTCGGTGCAGATTTTAGGATGAATGAATGATGGGTGGATGAATGAAAGAATGAACTGGGCAAGCTACATGAATTATACAAAGATGAATAAAACCAGTGGGCTTGCCTATGGCTAACCAATCCAAAGCTCAGCTAAATATGTGTGTCTTAATTTTATGGTTGTGTGCTGCTTAACAAGAGGGACACATTATGAGAAACGTGTCATTTGGTGATTTTAAAATATATATATATTTTATTGATTTTTTTACAAAGAGGAAGAGAGAGGGATAGAGAGTTAAAAACATCGATGAAAGAGAATCATCGATCAGCTGCCTCTTGCTCACCCCCTACTGGGGATGTGCCCGCAACCAAGGTACATGCCCTTGACCAGAATTGAACCTGGGACCTTTGGGTCCACAGGCTGATGCTCTATCCACTGAGCCAAACCGGTTTCGGTATTTGGTGATTTTTTTTGTCATTATGTGAACAGCATAGATTGCACTTACATAAACCTTGATGGTGTAGCCCGCTACACGCCTAGGCCATCTGATATAGCCTACTGCTCTTAGGCTATAAGCTTGTGCAGCATGTTACTGTACAAAACTATAAGAGATTAAACCGAGCACAAGCAAAAAAAAATGATGCAATAAAAGAACTATGAACACAAAATGCATGAGGCCACTGCCAGTATAACATGGCATACTGTTTTATGGCAAACTTTTCTCATAAGTAGAAAGAGTACACTTTAAAACAACATTAAGAAGTATAGGATAGTTAACACATAAACCAGTAGCCTAGTAGTTTATTATCATTATCGAGTATTACTGTGTGTAATTGCATGTGCTGTACTTTTATATAACTGGCAGTGCAGAGTATCTGCTTACACCAGCGGCACTACAAATGCGTGAGAAAGGCATTGTTCCCTGACGTTAAGACAGCTACGATGTCCCTCAGCAACGGGAATTTTTTTTAGCTCCATGACAATGATATGGGACCACCGTCATCGATGCACTCTGTTACCGACTGAAAAAATGGTTGGATGGTGCATGATAGAGATTTCAGAGTTTGCCTGGTTCTGGGAAGTCCCATTGTAGTGCAGGTGTGTACTAGTATTTTCTTTCTTGGGGGGATGGCTTTTTTTTTTTTAAATATATTTTATTGATTTTTTTACAGAGAGGAAGGGAGAGAGATAGAGAGCTAGAAACGTCAATGAGAGAGAAACATCGACCAGCTGCCTCTTGCACACCCCCTACTGGGGATATGCCCGCAACCAAGGTACATGCCCTTGACCGGAATCAAACCCGAGACCTTTCAGTCCGCAGACCGATGCTCTATCCACTGAGCTAAACCAGTTTTGGCAGGGGATGGCTTTTTGATGGCTTAACTACTGTTTGAATGAATCCAACTAATCAGTCTGTGCCCGGGGTTTGGAAATAATGGACAATATTTGGCGAAGGACGCGGCACTATTTCAAGTGCAGTGTCGTTTCCAGTGTGGTAGAGGCCTGGCTCTTTCTAACATATTTCAGGAGAGACCTGATGTTGCCGAGGTTGACTTCACTTCCAGTGCTTTTAGATAGAATTTTAGTATTTTGTTGACTAACTCACTGTATGAGTTATTGCCTTGAATTTCAGGAAACCTTCTCTGTGTTCCCAATTGGGCCTGGGCAATCCTCACTGTGACCCCTCTTACCTCCCCCCGCCCAGGGCCTGTCTATGTCATTATCACTCTCCCCAGAGCCTGACTTGGGGGCAGTCATCCCCGCATGAGTCGAGAGCAAAGCGCGTGGGCTCTGGGTGGACCTCGCTTTTACTAAGTGGCTATTTTCGAACAAGGATAGCATCACGACTCTCCTGCAGATAGAAAACAGACATGTGCTCAAGATTTCATTTACTTCCACTCATCAATGAGGGATCCAGGAGGCAGCCGTTACAACCAGGTGTGGACGAGGGACATTGAAACGAACATGCAAATGGAGGCAAAACCAGCTTCTTCCACAGGCGGAGGAGTGAATTGAAGCTCTGTCGCCAGGACAGGATTTACATGTCTGTAAACAGGAATTAGTTTGCGTGGCTATCAGCTCTCCGCCATGTCCAGAGCTGTAAAACAGCTCCCCCCACCATCAATCGATCAGTCAGAGAACCCGGAAGGCATCCTCCCCACAATGCAGAGTTTCTCAGTGAAGCACACGTGCTCCCCACGGCTCAAATTCCACCTGTGCTGACAGGCCTTTCGGGAAGGGCCTCCAGGCTGAGCAGCCCCGGAGGGCCAGGACGAAGAGTAGACTTCATCTAGAGCACACAGAACATGCTTTTGATCATCTAGAGCACACAGAACATGCTTTTGGGCATCTAATCCCAACCCGTACATTTTTATCTGATTAGGAATTATGCACAGGCATGATGATAACCAGAATGATTTAAGGGAAACAAGTTTGGCCACTGATTGGGTGCAGGATGGTTAAAAAACAAAACTCACCCGAGTGCATTTGGAAATTAAATTGGCTTTATGGGTGGATTCTGGGATGAAGCAGCATCCCATCTAGCAACTAGGAGGTGCTCTGAGGGTGGTACGGAATGGAAGGTTTTTTATAGGAAGAAGGGTGTGGCAAGAGAGCTATTAAAAAAAAAAGAAAATACTATTTTGGGGCAGGGACATCTGTTTTTAGGGGAAGGGAACAGAGGACTGAAGGGTTTTTATCATGCAGATTGCCTCTTCTCTCTGGGGGGGAGTTGGGGGCAGTGGAGAGGCTTCACATGGAGGTTACTTCCTTGGCACTGACCAGAAAATTCTAGCCTGGTTGATTTTGTTAGGTATTAAATTTTGGTTTGGTATCATGGGCTTCCCTCTCCCCCCCCCCCCCCCCGCCCCCACAAAAGACACCATTTGGGCCCTGTGATTTTTCTCTTTAACATTTCTCAACAGAGACGTGCCTCGGTTTCCCCATCTCAAAAATAGAGATGGTAACCCAGAGTTGTTGTGAGGATTGCATATGTTAGTAGAAAAAAACACAATGGGACTCAGCACATAGTAAGTGCTCAATCAATGCTAGCTCAAGAGGTATTATAAAACACACACATAGAAATTAAAGTGAATGAGAGATAAAATAGGTTTAAGTAGGGCTTTAGCACTTGTCTTTCTGTCCTCAATGGGTCAGCTGACCACTCCATGCTGTAGGTGCACCCCATTCCAGAGACTGTAAATAGGAGGCCGGATAAGCCCTGTGGGCCGTAGACATTGAGGGGGTGGGTGGGACAAGGGCCGGAAGCAGGAGGACCACAGAAAAGGCAGCATTGCAGGGCAGGAGAGAGATGAAGGGGTTTGAGCTGGGGTGTCCGTGGGGAGACGTGAGGAGGACCCCTGAGGACAATGCGGGGGGGGGGGGGGGGAGGAGGACTTGTTTGATGTCTTTTGCACAAGGACGTGGCAGGGATGGCAGAATGAAGTAAGGGGGAAGGAGATGCTTGGTGTGGGAGGGAGCCACGCTTTGGAGTTGGGAAGCTGGGCAGGGAGAAGCAGAAAAGGCCAGAGCAGTGGGCTTGGCTCCCATTGTCCCTCGGCTCTGGAAGGTACCGCTGGCCCGGGCTGCGTATGTACGGCTGAGCTGTAATGGGCCACAGTTTAAACATTACTTACAGACCCACTATTTTGCACAGATATAGGGCTGCTTGTTTACAGACAGCAGTTCCTTCATTTAGTTTCCCCAATAAGAGCATTACCACCCCCATTGTACAGGTGAAGACACAGAGGCTTACAGAGGTTAGGTGACCAGAGCTGTAAAATGACAAGCTCCGTGTAAGCGCCTGCCATGGAGTCTGAGAGAGCCTGTGCTCTTTGCCTTCTGTGCCCCCTGGCCCCTGCTAAAGCTCAGAAAGCTGCGCACCCTCTGTGGGTCCTCGTTACCCCGGTTCTCAGCGTCCTCTCAGGGAGAGCTTTCTCCCCAGCTCCGGGTATCTGTCTGCAAAGCAGAATACCAGCACCTGCGTGCTAGGAAGCGCCTCCCAGGGTATCTCTGTCCCCACCCAGAAAGCAGACAGATGGCCCGTGGAGAAGGCCAGGCGAGGAGGGGAGCATCGGGTGGCCCAGAGGCCCACAAACATCCCCTCAGAAGGCACGGCCCGCCCAGCTGTGGTGGGACAAGCCAGGGTGGAGGCTGGCAGGAGCCGATCTTTTTTTTCTTTTAAATATATTTTATTGATTTTTTACAGAGAGGAAGAGAGAGGGACAGAGAGCCAGAAGTATCGATGAGAGAGAAACATCGATCAGCTGCCTCCTGCACAACCCCCACCGGGGATGTACCTGCAGCCAATGTACATGCCCTTGACCGGAATCAAACCCGGGACCTTTCAGTCCGCAGACCGACGCTCTATCCATTGAGCTAAACTGGTTTTGGCAGGAGCCAATCTTTTAAGAAGATTCAATGGAGACCCTCCAGTATCTCATTGCGCAGGTGAAGGATCTGATTCGCCTCAGGCACCCGCCCAGCAAAGGCCCGCGGGCATCTTCCATGGCCTGCCCTCCGCCCTGTCTCCATTAATGGTCGACTCTTACCGCTTCCAAAGAATTGGAGGTAGTTTGCCCTGAAAGTGATAAGTTACAGATGAACCTAGTAAAATCTGCCGGACTGTTTAAAACTCTGCACGCAGGCCTCGGCGAGAGGATCAAAGGTGAGCGAGGGGGATCGCTGGGCCCTGCTGGAAGGCAGAGAGCTCCAGACGATTTGTCAAGTCAGTGTCTCACCTTCCCATGACCTTAGCAGTTTGCAGAGCAATGTCCCGCCCATTCTTGGTATGGTCTTTAACAAGTGAAGAGCCTGCTTAAACGTCCTTTCTTATCTGCTTTGTAAAAGGCACTCCAGGCTGGTTGAAAGAATAAATGAGTGCATGAGTGCATGCGTAACAAGTGAGTCTTTTTCCCCCTTCAGTATCAAAGGTCAGTTTAAGCCAAGCCTTTGACTGAGTCATCACCAAACCCTGGAACCACTCGTAAAAATAAAGGCTTACCATAGGTGATAGGTTTGCTGGGACAGATTAGAGAGGGCTCCGTTGAAACTCTCTCACTGCATGCCAGGAGGTGGAACTGTCAGGGCTGTGCGTGCACCTTGAGTGACACGGTGGATCGTGGTTGTGACAGTGGCTCATGGGACAGATCAGTCTGTTGGCAACTTTTTTTTGGTGAACACAGTAAAGGTAGATTCAGAAACACCAGCGCTAGGCTTCAGAGATGTTAGTCTCACCGGCCTTTGTCCACGTGCAGAACAGCAGAGGGGATAGCCCCATGCCACAGCGGGAACGCTTTATCTTTAAAAGGGGATATTGTTCTTTCTGTTCTCTAAAGAGGCAGCTAGGAGCTCGTTGAGGTTACAGAGAAAGCAGCTTCCCGATTTAGGGGAAAGGGGAGCCAGCCGAGCAGCCCTTCTGTGAGATATCAGTTTCTAATGCTTGGACTTTTCATAGAGTTCTCCTCCTCCTCCTCCTCCTCTTCCTCCTACGGACTAGGCACGTGGCATTCTAGCAAGTTCGAAAGGTCTTACACTCAGACTGATCATTCATTCGAAGCAGAACAACAACAACAAAAATAACAAAGCCGCTAAAATCCGAGTGTTGCAAATGCCTTTGGCCAATAATTGTGAAATAGCGTTGCTTCTGCCAGTTCCTGTTTTCATTTTCCATAAATCTATTCTGGTATCGGTTTATTCCCTTGAAGTAGATGTGGCAAGTTCTCAGTGACACCGGGTAAAACAAGATCACCAGAAACCCCACTGTATGTTAAACGAGAGCAACAAAACCCCCGGCTCCGTATTCAACTTAGAAAAAAATTGGCCGAAACCAGTTTGGCTCAGTGGTAGAGCGTCGGTATGCGGACTGAAAGGTCCTGGGTTTGATTCCGGTCAAGGGCATGTACATTGGTTGTGGGCACATCCCTGGTGGGGGGTATGCAGGAGGCGGCTGGTCGATGTTCCTCTCTCATCGACGTTTCTAGCTCTCTATCTCTCTCCCTTCCTCTCTGTAAAATATCAGTCAAATATATTAAAAAAAAAAGAAAAAAATTGCCTCCTGGGGGCAATTCCCAATGTTTTAGCGAAGCCCCAAAACTACCTGAGAACGCCCCCCAAGTGACGTGAGCACATCTGTGGTGAGAGATGAAGCACAGGAATTACAAATTGGAGTGGTTCTGGTGAAACAGCAAGATTCTGGTGACTTAGAGTTTCTGTAGCGCTTATGTGGATGGGGTGGCATCTGCCGCTACCCAGCTGTGTGAGCCTGGGTCAGGGTCCGTGCTCCTCTGAACCCGCACAGCCTCCTCTGCGAGGGACAGACTGATGAGACCGATGCCAAAGGTGGTTAAGGAGTACTAGGGGTGGGGAGGGGGAGCTCAGAAAATGGGCCTCTGCCATAGTTTTGAAGGTGGGAGAGAGGAGAGATGGAGAAAGAGAGCGCAGAGCTTTGCTTGTGCTGAGGCTGGAAGCGGGAAGAGTTTTGAAAACGGGAGGGAAATCCTATCAGGAGCAGATTGCTAGGTGCACGAAGCACCCCGTTATCTGAGTGAGACTTCGGGATAAAAACCTGACACCAAAATGCTTTCCGTGTGCTGCTAATAGCACCGGCCGAGCGGAGCAAATGGAAGGCATTTACCTTTCACCAGCTCTCCCTCGCAGGCTTTTGATGGGGCAGCCAGTTCAGGCATCAGGGCCAAGTGCAGGCAGCTCAGGCTGCAGGGTTCCAATTTGTAGCCTCTTCCGGGCCTGCTGCTTCCCGCTCGCAGGCCCACCGTGCCAGGCCTTCTCATTCCCGTCCCTTTTTAAGTGGAGAGGCACCTGGCGATACCTTCTGCCGTGGTCCTCACCGTCACATTGTCTCGAAGTAGGGAAAGATGGAGTGGCTCAACAATCCCAATGGGGGGGTCATTTGTCCCCATGGTCTCTGCTGGCTGGGCAATGAGTGTAGGCCAGGCAAGCATTTGGCGTCAAGAAAAGACAGCGTGGCCTGGAACATTGTGTCTCAGTGGGTTCCCTTGTAATTCCTGATTCTGTATTCTGGTGGGGGCGGGGATGGGGGGTTGTGCAGCACCCACGCCTCCTGCGTATCTCCTGCTTGCTGTAGAACCCCCCCATACCCCTCCCCCCCCAGCTAACATGACATCTGTCAGGTGCTCAGCAAACATTCCTGGGATAGATGACATGAGTGCTGTATTCTGGTTTAGAGCATTTTTGTCCCAGGACTCTGGGTCCTCAATCACCCTTGAAAGTCCCCGCTAAGCTCTTTCTAGAGGACTGTAAAGCGTGCGTCACGAAAGGTCCAGCTTTTGGCTCAGTTCCCTGTGAAGACTGAGCAGGGGCCCTGAGAAGTCTAGCTGAGCCTCTTTGTGTAATTGATGAAGGCACGCGCACAAAGAGACAAGGACTTACATTGCTCAAGGCTGTGGCAGGCTCACCATCAGACCCCCCGTAGCCTGCCTACTATTTAAACAACACATGTATTTTTATTGATTTCAGAGAGGAATAGAAAGGCAGAGAGAGATGGAAACTTCATTGATGAGAATCGGCTCCCTCCTGCATGCCCCCTACTGAGGATCGAGCCCATAATGCGCCCACGTGCCCTGACTAGGAATTGAACCCTGACCTCCTAGTTCATAGGTCAGTGCTCAACCACTAAACCAGGCCTGCTGGGATAGCATACTTATTTCACCAGGGTCCCCACATCCCGGGAGGTAGAGTGATATGGTGGCTAAGAGTGCAGGCTCTAGGAACCAGAGCCTTGAGCTGGTTCAAACCTCAGCTTTGCCACCTGTGAGCTGAGTGATCATAGGCAAGTCACTCAAGCTGTCTGTGCCTCAGCTTCTTTATCTGTAAAATGGGGACAACAGCAGTCCCTCCCTTCTAAAGCTCCTTAGAGGACTGAGTGAGTTAACATCTATAAAAATAATAATTATTTTATATAGTGCTACTAATATGCCATCATTCCTGGCATATTAGTAGCACTATATACATGTTTCTTAAAACTATTATTTCTTTCTCTAATACCTGAATAACCTGTTAATTCCAGTGTAATAACCATTTCTGTGCCAGGAGCAGCATGTGGATGGAAGATGCCAGGTAAACAAATCATGGCTCTGGCCTCTAAGCTGCTTGCATGCAATATCATGAAGGAATGATGGGCCTGGTCAGCCTTGAGCTTGAAGAGGAGCAGCCTCCTATGAAGGCCAAGGGTAGGTATCAGAGCTGTAGGGCTCCACATCACACAGACGGGAAGGTGAAGAAGGCCCCACGTGAGCAATTGCTGCTCCCTGTGACAGGTTGTATTTCCTAAGGATGGCCTCAACGATGGCTCCCGTTTCACATGCTTTTCTAGAGCCTCATCACTTTCACACCAAGAGTTAGAGCCTAATTCCCCTTCCCCTGAATCTGGGCAGGGCTCCCAATTTGCTCAGAAGGCACAGAATGAGGCAGAAAGTGGCGCCCAGTGACTTCTGAGGCCAGGTCATCAAAGGTCAAGGCTGGGAAGCCAGGTAGGCTTCTGGCTTCGGAGCTGGGATGCTTGCCTTTGGAGTCCTGAGCTGCCGTTGTCAAAAGCCCCGAGGCTGCCATACTGTGGCGAAGCACAGGCCACAGGGCGAGGACACGTGCAGCCTCTGGCTGACAGCAGCACCAGCGGAGGTCCTCGCCAGACACGTGCGTGAAGATACTTCCAGATGATTCCAGTCCCTGGCTGCTGAGTCACCCCGCCTTGGAGTTTTCCCCAGCTCTCTCTTCAGACACTGGGGAGCAGAGTCAAACCTGTTCCCTTTCCAGATTCCCAGCCCACAGAATCAGCGGATAGACCAAAGAGGTTATTTTAAGCCACTAAGTGTTAAGAGTAATTGGTTGAGCAGCAACAATAGCCAGCACACTCCCCTCGGACCTTCTGCTGGGACTCATTCATTTACGACTCCCAGCAAACAGACAATTCTTTCTCTGGAGATCTTAGAGGAAGAAGGCATACTCATAATAAGATTTGTTTCTTCATGAGTCTAGAGCAGCCGTGGGTAAACTATGGCCCGCGGACTGAATCCGGCCCGCAGAGCGGAAAGAGCAGAGGGTTCTCTTGCTCTCCCCTCTGCTCCTTCACCAGCAGCCCAAGATGAGAGTGCCAGCATGGTCAGGTTGCTTTTGTTCCGGCCCTCCGGTCCAGTTTAACAACCCATTGTGGCCCTCGAATCAAAAAGTTTGCCCACTCCTGGTCTAGAGAATTCCCAGAGATCAATGATGCTGGAAAAATTTCTGTAGCTTACCATTTGTCATGTGTCCTGCTTGCCAACATCTGGCAATGACAGCTCCCCAGGGAGTCATCACCAGCCCCACAGGAGAGTGGGCAAAGGATAGCAATGGAGCCCCTTACCACTCCTGGCTGTCCCATGCCTTTCTGCTGACCGGGTACGAATCACAATGATGCGTGCATGCAGATGGAAGTGTCAAGTCAATGTGATGTTCAGTCCACCTGGATGGATGGGATTCCCCTTGAAGGAAGAGAAGGACTCTTCATCTGGTTGGTAAGATGGTTCCCATATTTTCTAGCCTGTTAGTCATCTTACTATCTGCTTGCTGTTTGCTCCGACTCTATATTTAGTGTCTATTTTTTTGTTCAGTTCTCACGGTCAGGGTGGGAAATTGTTTGTCCACCTTATTTTAAAGACAGAGAAACTGATACTCAAAGACTAACTCAGCATGTATTGATTACTAACACATGTCTAATCAATGGTGAGGCTTGGACTTAAATCCATGCCTTCTGATTCCAAATTTAGGTCTCTCGTTATTGTACTCTGAAAAGAATCTCTGTTCTGGAGCAAAAAGATGTCTATTTGTTTCAAGGTTGTCAGGAGAATGCATGTTTAACATGTGACGTTCCTTGCTTTTTAGGCAGTTCCCAAGCACTGGAATTCTGTACTTCATCTGCAAAGGAAGTTAGTTTTCTGCTCGAGTGAGATGAAACCAGTGGTGATTTGAGGTATCTGTCACTATTCATAGTGCAAATTCTCCCACCGTGCTGACGGCAAGCCACCAAGTAGGTGCCATTGACCTTGGGGCTGAGGAGAGAGATGCACATTTTAAACTAGCAATAAGTGAAACCAATACAAATTCAGGTTTTTTGTAATTCTTTGTTTTCTCCAAAGGAATCAAACATCATCCAGTCAAAAGTTTCAAACTATGCAAGACAGCAAGCAAAAACAGGGATGCTTTCCTGAGTCGGAGGACAGGCCATTTCTGAGGCCAGTTCTACACAGGGGCACCATTCTGGAATGGTGGGCAGTCATCAGCTCCAACGAGCTCTGGTTTCCCCAGTAACCCAACCCCAACGATACGGGAGGTGAGTACTGATGCCTCAGCATGGCTTGACTATCCTGCTTGTGTTGGGGTCAGGGTGGTGAGCAATATTTCAGGGCTGGGCTCTAGAAAGGAACCCCACAGACTTCAACCATGCTTCACAAGGGGTCCCCGTGGTCTTCACCCTTTCAGGCTGTGAGTAAAGCTTTGAAGGGAGAAAGGGGTCCCCGGGTCTGCTAGGAGTACTCCCACAAGGTGTGACTCTCAAGGGGTGGGAATGTGTACCTCTCCTCCCTTCCCTGAGAGGTCTGACATCTGACATCCCTTCTGCTCCTATAGAAGAGAAGATGGAGAGAGGTGAGTGAGGACCTCAAGGAGGAGACCTAATCTGGATGGCGATGGAGGTATGAGCAGCACTGGGGAACAGGACAGGGCGGCTGAGATTCCCAGTGTGGGGATTGGGCCACACACTTAAGGAGCCAGCAGCTGACACAGAGCGGGTAGGGGCAGTTAGAATGAATACCAGGGTCTTAGATCTGGCCCCTGCCCTTCTCTCTCCTAATCTCCACCCACTTCCCCCAGACAAATTGAACTTCCTGCAATCCCTTCAACACCCAGACTTCACCTCACACTTTAACTATTCTCTTTCAATTTTCTACCCCTCACTGTGCCCCATCTTTGCAACTTCTGCTTACCATGTGAGATCTGGCTAGGGTTCACCTCCCCAAGAATCCCTTTCTTGCCCTGGGCTTCTCACCTCAACATCCCCCCCCCCCCACACACACACACCCGCAAACTGAGTTAGAAGTGCAACCTTTGCTTCTGGCCCCAGAGCAGCCATGGCCAGTTAAGGCCTTTCACCCTCTGATCCCCACTTCCTCATCTGTAAAACGAGGGGGTGGCTAAGCAATCTGCTTGTTCCAGAGTTCTGGGGAAATCTCTGCCAGTGTGTACCTATGAGGGTGCCAAGCAACCAGCACAGCCTCCTCATTCCATTTTAAGTAGAAGTGCCTCAGGTCAAAGCAATTTATTTGCAGGCACTTCCAGCACCGCCTGGCCTACAGTGGCTCCAATTCCATGCTGACATCTTCCATGGGGCTGGCTTAATGGAGAAAAATGACTCTATTCCCTCAACGAGACAGACTTGGAAGGGGTTAGGGTGGGTGGTGGGGGGACTTTTATTTACATGTCACATTTCTCTAATTCTGGGGAATTTAAGCATCCTTTTGGCGTTGCTTTCCATTTCCTACCCATCCCATTAATGAAGATTAATGAAAGGACTAAGTCTATTGAGTAAAACTAATCAAAATGAAAATTTTCAGTCTTTTCGCCTAGAAGCACGGCATGGCCAATTTGGGCATCTCATAAAATCCCATCCAGTTAAAACTGTGGTTATTAGGCAATGAATACTTAGTTTTGGTTCTGCTTACTCTCTGGAAATGCTGTTTTCCAAAAGCATAAATGTGACAGGAAATTTCTTCACTCCGTTTATTCCTAAGTAGCTTAAGTCGTATTTCATAATTGCAAATGGGCTTTTCCCTTCCTGTGCAGGCGGGCGATGGCTGCCCTTCTTATCTAGGGTACGAGTGTGACAATATCTTTATTTCCAGGGTGACAGAGAGGAGCAGATGAGATCGTGGATGGGAGAACTCTAAAATCCAAAACTCAAATGAAAGAGGTGACCTGGCCAGCGGTGGTTCTGAGCAGGCTCTAAGGACAGGTGGGGAATGTTCAGCCCGCAGAGTTTCTAAGTCCTGTGAAATCATTTGGTCTGGCCCTGCCAAGGCATTGGGGGTGAGTTAATTAAATGTATGACCAAATATAGCAGGCTAATTTAAAAATATGTATTTTTATTGATTTCAGAGAGGAAGAGAGAGATAGAAACATTGATGAGAATCATAGATCGGCTGCCTCCTGCATGCCCCCTACTGGGACCCAGCCTGTAATCTGGGCATGAGCCTTGACTGGAATTGAACCATGACCTCCTGGTTCATAGGTCAACCCTCAAACCCTGAGCCATTCGGGCTGGGCTAGTAGGCTGATTGTGAAGTTGATAATTTTGTGTGGCCTGAGAGTGATGTTATAATATCCAAATGGCCCTCGGCAGAAACAAGGTTCCTACCCAGCTCCAGGATAAGCCTGAGGCCCTGGAGAGAAGGGAGTGACACTCAGGACTGTGGGATGGAACTAAGCCCTGGGATACAGACTCAGGAGCAGAGGTTAAAAATCTGAAATGGAATTGCTTACACAAGACTAAGGTTTCTCCATCATCTTCATTTCTCCTTTCCTTTTGCAACGTATCCTCACGAAAGCCCCTTTGCCCCTCTGGTAGAGGAGCGATATTTCTGTGAGTCCAGTTCCTCAACCTCAAAATTTGAGGAATTTGCAAACAGTCCGGTCATGTGGCCCTGCCTCAACGTTTCCCAGCGGACTTTTCCTGTTGTGGGGCGACCCGCGAATGACGACCACCAGTCAGCCAATTTGAAATTTAGGAAGCCTTTATTACGAACTCGAGTCCAGGCTCACGTCTCAACTGACACAGCAGTGAGCAACGAGAGCCCGGACTCGAGTTCATAATAAAGACTTCCTAAATTTCAAATTGGCTGACTGGTGGTTGTCATTCGCGGGTCGTGCGGCTGCCCTGGCCAGATATTTCAATAAATCTTTGCCTGCTTTTTTAATTAATCATCAGCCTCGGGTGGTCTTATTTTGAAGCCAGGGTTCGACCCCACAACATTCCATCCCACACTGCAGGTATGTCGAGGAAGAGCAGATCTTTGGGTTCTCAGGGCACTGGGCAAGTTTGAATGCCTTCGGAGTCTTACTGATTGATACCCACTCTCCCATGAGAAAAACAGGGGTTCCTCAGATGTAAGGGTTCATGGGTTGACATTCAACCACTGAGCTACTCCTGCCAGGTGATTCTTCAGCTTTTAACTTACCATTTCTCAGTCAACAGGCCTAAAGATTTTAGATTCTTTTTATATCTGCTTGATCCCAGAGTGGTGGTAACTTGAGCCCCTGTCATTCATGGCAAACCTACCTGTGGTTTGTGTCCTGGCTGTGCCACTGAATCTTCCTGTGACCTTGAGCAAGTCACTCCCAGCTTCCTTATCTGTAAAATGAGGACATTGGACTAAATCAGCTTCCAGGTCTGACCTTGTTGTGGGAGGCATGGAGACTGTTGTCATTTTCCCAAATAAAGTGCCTATGCGATTACCATGGGGAGAGGTGGGAGGCCTGGCGGGAGGATTGCCAGATTTAGTAAGTGAAACTGCAGGCCAATCAGTTATATTTGAGTTTCAGATATACAACTAATACTCTGTGGTATGAGTATGTCCCATGAAATATTTGGGACATACTTATACTCAAAGTATTTGTTATATATATGTGAAATTCAAACTTATCTAAGGGACCTGTATTTTATTTGGCACCCTTACCTTAAAGGTTTCCTGTTCTCTTTCTATCCCTTTAGAAAAAAAGGAAAAACATGGAATGAGCAAATAAAACTTAGTAATTTTTGCTTTTATTATATGGGTAAAAACCTCCCTTTTTGAGCTTTTAACTTATGATATCAAACCACCCAAAATATTATTTGCAGAAGGGGAAGACAATACTACTTCCAGCTTTTCTTTTAATTGACTATTTGTGTTTAAGAAACACAATTCTATGTCTGTGTGTGACATTTCCCCCATCTAGTGACCTAACATATGGATCTTGACTTGAATAAGCATGTCTTCTCCCAGACATGTTCTCTTGGCCAAAACCCACTCTGCCATTACAAGGATTTCTGTTCACTGAGTTTCCTTCAAACATTATTATTCATGTTTGAACACTTACACATATTACACACAATCTGAACTTGCACTTTTTGCCTTTTAGCCAGTGATGGCATGTGGATGGCGGTTTGGTGATTGTGAAACAGTCCTGAAACATCAGTGAGGAAAGTGTTCCTCCTGCATTTGTGGCTCAACTCCCCGCAGGAACTGCAGGTTTCTCTCTGTCTCCTTGAACAGGAGGAAGCACCAAGTACGGACGGCCCTGGGTCAGGGAAGCAAAGAGGCTGGTGGGACAGAGCTGCCTGTATTCATTGGACATGGGCTCCTATCCCTTCTCAGTGTCCTTTGCAAATGTTATTTGATGCTATTAGGAAATCGCAGGTGCCCTGGATAGAACTGGTGGCACACAACCCTCTATGTACTGGACATCTTTGCACAGACATTTGAATAAAGAGGTGGTGAAAGGAGCTTTAGTGCCTGAGAATCTGGAGACTTGCATTTTCCTTATGGGCCTGTCAGGGACCCACTGCCAGACCTTAGGTTTCAGGGGCCATCTGGTCACTGAGAGTTAGTTGTGCTGATTTCTAAGAGTCATTCCAGTCCTGCCCTTCTGTCATTCATTCATTCATTGTGCACCATCACTTGAACATAAGGCTGAATATAGGAAATTCTGCACCTTGGGGAGATCAGAACAGTCTATACGACTTTTTTTTTCCATTTGTATTCACTCAGAGAGACTTCAAATGAGAAATCAAGGTAAGTATCAGAACACAGAGACATAACCAACTTTCACTGTATTCTATCCACACAGTAAAACTTAAAAGAACCCTGCACCAGACTCTGCTTAGGGGACAGGGACGAAGCAGGCAGGATCCCTACACTGGGAGCTCATAGTCTGGGAGTGGTGGGGAGAGACAGGGACAGTGGCAAACACCATAGGCTGTATCTCGTGCAGTGGTGGAGGGAAGGGCAGAGCTCAGAGGAAGAACCGAGGAAGAAGTGGTTCATTTACCTTTGCTTATTTCTCTTGTGGAAGTGACATGTAGGGGGTGGCGTGGACCATTGGGGCAGTAAATAGAGGAAGTATATGCAATCAAAAATAGGAGAGGAGGAGGAAATAAAAGTTCTATCTAACAGAAGCACAGAGGGCCCTGGCAAGTGGGGGATGAGCAACTTTCCCAGATGCTTTAGAAATTGGGATATTTCTTCAATGTACAACTGGGCTCAGGAAACGGAACCTGCCTTCTCGGTCAAGAAGTGGCACTTGCTTAATGTCACAGGCAGAGCATGGCTGCTCCTGGGTCCCTGGGGAAGGAACCGGGGGCTACCCAGAGGAGGATGGGGAAGCTGCCCTCAAGGGTTTTGTGTTCCTCTTCAGGCCACCTGGTTTGGCCACTGCCACAGATGGGGACAGGCTGGGTCCACAAATGCCTTCTGTTCCTGGACTACCCAGCGAGGTGTGGGAACACCCATCCAAAGGGTACCTACCTGTCTTACCCAGGTTGCAGCAGTCTACATGGGGTGAGAGCTATCACAACACAGGGCACCCAAACGCCCCCACTGTGGAGTGTGCCTGGTGTCTACAATTGTACCTTATTTCAATTCCACAGAGCTCTGCGTTGGACCTGCAACTCTATCAACAAGCCCAAACTCTTCTCCTGAAAGATCAGAGGGAAATCCCCCCCCCCCCACTGCCTCCACCCCTACATGTTACACATGGTCCCTGGCACATTGTCAACAGTCAATAAATATTGAATAGCATCTCAATTATACCTCAATACAAAGGAGAGTTAAGATGAAGTCATACTGAATTAGGGTGACCCCAAACCTGGTTCCTGCTATCTTCATATAAGAGGAGGGAGATTGAAAACAGAGACACAGAGCTGAGCAGAGAAGGCCAGGTGATGTCAGGCTGAGGTTGGAGTGACACAGTGTGGGTTGCCAAGGACTGCGGCTATCATCAGAAGCTAGGAAGAGGCAGGAAGAATTCTTCCCAAGAGCCTTTAGAGTCTGGCAAAAAAAAAAATATTCAATGGCTTTCTAAATATTGAATGAATTTAATAAATGCATAGAGAAAATGATGATGGGCATATATAGAGGAAGGCTTTTTGTTCTGAGCTTCTGTTCTCCAGCAAAGAAGACAGAGAGGCAGCCCCTAGGAAGGGGAATCACCTGCAAAGTGATAGGAGTGTTAAATCAGAAGTTCTGTTGATGAGACATCAAGCAAGCACTTAGGTTTGAGTAAAATATGAGGCTAGAGAGGTTGGTTGAGGACAAATTGTGAGCACATGTAATCATGTTTGGAATTTATCTTATCAGGAAAGGGAAGCTACGCAGATGGTAGTGAGACCTTATTTCCATCAGCAGGAATCTCCTCCGAGAAACCTTTCAGCTTCTCTAGAACGTTTTGGGTTGCCTGGAAGAGTGAGTTAAGTTACCCCTACACAATTCTGCGTAACATGTCCAGGCTTTCCGAATCAGGGGTGTGCCCCGCTTGGCTTCTGCCCATGCTAGTCCACATTTGTGATCACTGCTTGCTGCCGTGTGCCCCCTACTGTGGCCTCTAAAATCCGCAAAGCTAAGAGTGACAGAAATCAGTAGCAATAAATCTTGGGCAAATCCCGTGCTGACTAAATGCTGCTGAGACCAGGGCAATGAGAGACTAATAGAGCACATGTAATCCAGTAACTCACTCAATCACCATGTCAGTGAGCTCCTTTAAGAACCCTCCTTGGGGGAGGTAAAAGACGTATACTCATAAAACTACAGGATGTTGAAAAAATAGATAGATGAAAACATAAACAAGCTGAAGAATATATCATGTTCATGCACTGGTAGAATCAACATCATTGAAATGTCCATATTACCCAAAGCAATCCACAGATTCAATGTAATCCCTATTAAAATACCAATGGTATATTTCACAGACCTAGAATAAACACTCCAAAAACTTACACAGAACAAAAAACAACTCCTAATAGCCACAGCAATCTTGAGAACAACAAAATTGGAGGAATCAAAGTACCTGATATTGTTATACTACAAAGCCACTGTGCTCAGAACAGCCTGGTATTGGCACAAGAATAGGCATATAGATCAATGGAACAGAACAGAGATCCCAGAAATCAACCCAAGCCACTATGCCCAATTAATATATGACAGAGGAGGTAGAAACATACACTGGAGCAGAGACCATCTCTTCAGTAAATGGTGTTGGAAAAATTGGACAGGTACATGAAAAAACATGAAAATTGACCACCAACTTATACCATACACAAGAATAAACTAAAAAGTGGATAAAAGATTTAATGTAAGATGTGAAACCATAAAAGTCCTAGAAGAAACAAAATCTCAGGCATCTCTTGTAGCAATATGTTCACCAATACATCTCCTAGTCCAGTGGTCGGCAAACTCAGTCACCAGAGCCAAATATCAACAGTACAATGACTGAAATTTCTTTTGATAGCCAAAATTTTTAAACTTCTTCTAATGCCACTTCTTCAAAATACTAGCCTAGGCCATGGTATTTTGTGGACGAGCCACACTCAAGGGGCTAAAGAGCCGCATGTGGCTCGAGAGCCATAGTTTATTGACCACTGTGCTAGGAGAATGGAAACTAAAGAGAAAATAAATGGGACTACATGAAAATAAAAGGCTTTTGCACAAAGAAACTACTGACTAAGTGAAAAGGAAGCCCACTACATGGGAGAACACATTTGCCAGATACATTTGATAAGGACCTAATCTCCAAAATATATAGGGAACTCATATAATTTAACAAAAGGAAGACAAAGAATCCAATTTAAAAATGGGCAAAGACTCTAAATGTCTATTTCTTCAAAGTGGACATACAGATGGCCAAGAGACATATGAAAAATGCTCAAAGAGAGATGCAAATCAAAATGACAATGAAGATATCACCTCAAACCTGTCAGAATGGCTATCATCAACAAATCAATAAACGACAAGTGTCAGTGAGGTTGTGGAAAAAAGGGAACCCTCGTGCACTGCTGGTGGAGATGCAGACTGTGGAGGTGCAGCCACTGTGGATGACAGTATGGAGTTTCCTCAAAAAATTAAAAATGGAACTCCCAGTTTACCAAGTGATCCTCCTTCTAGTTAATATACTATCCTAAGAAACCTGAAAGAATATATGCACCCCTATGTTCATAGCAGCACCATTTAGAATAACTAAGATTTAGAAACAGCCTAAGTGCCCATCAGTAGATGAGTGAATAAAAACTATGGTACATTTACACAATGGAATACAACACAATTGTAAAAAAGAAAGAAGTCTTGCCATTTGCAATAGCATGGATGGACCTGGAGAGTATTATGCTGAGCAAAATAAACCAGTGGGAGGAAAATAAGTATCACATGATCTCACTCATATGTGGAATCTAATGAACCAAATAAACTGATGATCAAAAATAGACCCATAGACATAGAAGCATGAATGGACTGTTGAACTCAGGTAAGACAGGGGAGGGTGGGTGGGAAGAGATCAACCAATGAACTTGGATGCATACATACATTACCCATGGACACAGACAATCGGTGGTGAGGGCTTGCGGGGAGGGATAGGAGCAGGCTGGAAAAGGTTAATGGGGGGAAAAAGGAGAACCCTTTTCACAATACTTTAAATAATAAAGACCAAAAAGAAAAGAAAAAAAAGGACTCTCCTTGGGGTCATTAAGTCAATCCTCCAAAGCAACTCCAGCAAGAAGGAAGCATCTGTGACTGGGTGCAAAATGGTGCCAAATGGCTACTATGAAATTTCATGTTTATTGTCCAACTTCCTATATCATCGTGATGGGAGAACTGAGAGAAGTGGAGGAATAAGACTTATAATCATCTGGATTTTTTGGAGATAGGGCAGGTCGTACTTGAAAGTTCCTGGGCTAGACACTGTTGAGTTGTGTTTCCCAAGAAAAGATGTTTTGAAGTTCTTACAAAATATGATCTTATTTGGAAGTAGAGTCATTGTGGATGCAGGTAAGTAAGACAGAATCATGCTAGGGTTGGCCTTCAATCTGATATGACTTGTGTCCTTAGAAGAAGGGAATGTGGAGACACAGAGAGAGAATGCCATGTGATGCAGCGGCAGATGAAGGAGCACCATCGGTTGCTGGCCACCACCAGAAGCGAGGAAGAAGAGAGGAAGGATTCTTCCCAGAGTCCAGAGGGTCTGGTCCTGCTGACACCTTAGCTTTCTAGCCCCCAGAGTGGCCAGAGAATTCATGTTCATTGTGAAAGTCACCTGGTGTGTGACACTCTCTTGTGGTAGCCCCAGGTCCAGCACAGACACATACGCTGACAGGGACCAAGAGTCTCTCCACCCTGTCTTTCCGTCTGGGAGCAGCGCTCACCTGGCTGGCAGGACAGCTCGTGGCACCCTCATGAGGGGCATCTGAAGGGTCTGCCAGTCCAGTGCAGGTGTCCCATGGATGCTCAAATTCCGCTGACATGCAGTTTGAAGTTATGGTTAAAACTTCATTAGAACAACATGGAGGAGAATTCAAAATATGGAAAACATTCATCGCATTCCTTTCCTTAAAGTTGCTGTGTTCTGTGTGGCCTTGCCAGCATTCTTTCGTTTGCACACGTGTGTGTGTGTGACTGTGACCTCAGTCCACATTTAGCCTTGTGATCTGTCCTTTCCACTCCACGCAACATTGTTGTTACATCATCTCACAGTGTCGGCCCGATATCCCATCCGGTCGTTATACCACAATCATTTCCTCATTTCGCTCCTATTGGTCATTCATGTGAATGATTTTCCTCCCCCCCCCCCCCTTTTTAATCACTTAGATAACATACAAAGAATCTTTGTGTTTATCGATTTGTTTCCAGGTTTGCTGAGGAATAACTGCCATGCCCACAGCACGATGGTCTGATTTACATCCATTGTGAAATGATTACCACAGCAGGTTCAGCTAACATCTGTCTTCTATCAATACCATAGAAAGAAATGTGTTGACAAATTTTGATTCTTTTAGATTATCTCTTTTGGGTTAATTTCTAGGATAGATTTACTGGCTCAAAAGGTACAAATTAAGGATCTTGTTATCTATTATTATACTGTTTTCTTAAAGAATAAAACCAATATATAGTGCAATCTGAAAATATGTATCGAACGATGTTTCCTTACATGTTTATTTTCTGAGGTTGAGAATATGTTGATTTCCTCTGTAGGACTGTCCTGTGTTAATTGACATTTACCCATTTCTGTTGGCTCCGAATTGTGCTGGCTACCTGTATTTTATATGCATTAAAGTTAATATCTGTGCCAGATTTTCAGAAACAAATAGTTTCACTTTTACTACAATGACAGTTGTTTTCATTGAATAGAGTTCTATTATTTTGAAGAGAAGTTGTTAGAGTTGAATTTTTTTTATTTCTTTGGAAGTTATAATATTATTTTCTATTTACCAAATACATATTCCTCCAAATTTGTGGTTAAATATCCTGCCTTATTTCTTTTATTTCTATGGCTTGTTTTAATACTTTACTTTTTAAATTTACTTGGGGTTTACTTTCTCATATCATATAAAGTATAATCTAAAATAATTTATCTCCAAATTGTGATTACCTAAAATAAGTGATTAAATCAGAGTTAATTACCCCAATTTGTTTTGATACTTACTTGATTATATACTAAATGCTCCTATGTACTTTTGTTTTCTGTTATGCATATTCATGTTCCTTAGTCTTGAATACTGTAAATATTTATTAATGCTGCTTTGTCATTTGAGCTCATGATAGGTCTGCTTATTTCCCCAGTATTCTGTATTTTGTATGCCTGTTCTAGTGCATTTATATTTCCTACAAGCTTTATATTAAATTTCCAATGAGCTTTATATATCCTTAAGTTCTGAAAGGAGACCATTTGATATTCGGGTTAGTGTCCCTTTAGAACACACATCCATTACTGGGTGGGTCAGGGTAGAGTGGACTTGAGGTATTGCTCCTAGGTGGTACAGCTGGGTAGAAAGACCGTCCCAGGGTGTGACCGGCTGGTTTGTCCAGATTATTGAACCGCCCTGAGCCTTCCTCCCCACTTACCCACAGAGAGACAGCAGGGCCTGCTTCAGAGGGCTGCCCCCCTAACGCCACAGGGCACGGGATGTGAAACATGCAGCTCAATGCCTGACACGAATGGGCACTTAATTTTCATTTCCTTTTAATTTTCTCCCAATCACAAGGTGTAGCTTCCTTTGACCTGCTTAAGCACGCCAGAAATTTGTATATGTTACAAATAGATTCCGTTGCCCCTGTTCACTTTCACAACTGTTTCTTGCTGAGACCCAAGGAGGCTGTAAGTTACCGCCCTTTCATCTGGTACCCCACTGCTGTGGAAAGCTTTGTCGCTGGGATGGTTCTTTTCCGGTAGACGCAGCGCTACCTGGAAGAGATGCTAGAACGCGTCCCTAAAGAGATGCTAGGGCGTTCACGTTCTCTAAGCGATGTGGAGGGTTGCCTCTACCAGGGTCGGGAGCCACCTGTAGTGACTCAGTCTTGGGTCCCCACTCTCTGGGCCTCTCACCAAAGGAGCCAAGTTCTTCCATAGGAAGATTCTTCCATACAAAGATCTGAAATATGAGTTCCACTTCTATCTCCCCCCCCCTTACCCATTGTCAGCCAGAACCCAAGCAGCTTGAGGTAGTTTCACACTGGGAGTCTCCTCCTGACCTCCTGTGGGCTTGTCCCCTTGGCAAAAGCACAATTCCAGGGAGACAGCCCCAGGTGGAGCAGAGAGCACATGGGAGGGCAGACGGCTCCAGCACCCGGACCGGAGTTCCCTCCCGTCTTGGCAACTCACTCTCTCTTCCAAATAAGCTTTAAGGCTGCTTTATACTATAGGAGAAATGCAGAACTAAATTATAAGCAGGGAAGAAAAAAAAATGAAGCTGGGAATGAGAAAACCACAAGTACAACCCCCTATCCCCTTGAATTTGACCAGATTTCACCTTGAGCTTCCGGGTAGCCGGAAGAAACAGAAATGCCCTGGGCAAGTTACTTATCGCCAAATCTCAGCTTCCGATATTGATAAAACGGTAAGAAAAGCACCTACACCCCTGGACTGCTCTGAGGATGAGATGAAATAAGGGATGTGAAACCCTTCAGTACAATGCGTGACACATAGCGGAGACTGCAAATGCCACTTTTTAGCATCACTGCGATTTCTCCCCGGGTGTCTGCTTGAAGTCAGAAAGCCACCCACATTGGCCCTGCAGCTCCTCCTTCAGTCACAATAGCTCCAGAGTTGGTTTTTTTTTCTTTTTTTTTTTTTTTCTTTTCTAAGATGGTACAGGCTGAAAAACGATGACTTCTAGTTAACTGCTGGAGAATGAAGCTGTTTGCAGCAGGTACAACGGCTGGTAAAAATACAATGCTGCTCCCTCTGGTCAGAGTCTCATTCCAACCCATTGCCCAAGAGGAACTGGCTGCTCAGAACAACGGAAAGATGCAGCTGATAGGAGCCTTCCCTTTCCAGAGTTGAATTTCCCAGCATTCCCCAGCTCCACGGTGACACTCCAATTCCAGTTCTTTCTCCGAAAGGCCCCATTCACAAGAAGTCCTAAGGCGGTATTAAAGCAAAGGAAAGAAAACGCTGACTTATTTATAGTTTAGGGAAGTGAGAGTCTGTTTGAGTTGGGACCGTTCATTGTTTCATCGCTATCACCGCCGGGGCTGGTAGCCTTGTCTATCCTCGTCCTCCTCCCCTCTGCTGGCCCTGGAGCACCAGGCTCTGCCGCCCAAGACGCTCGGGCCTGCGGCTCATGTTCCCTGGAAACCGTGGCCTCGTGCAGTTTCTGTCTGGTGTGGAGGAGCTTGGCTATCCACAGGCCGCCGGCCTGTCAGTGCTTTAGCAGAAGGAGTCACTGAAGCACGTCCTGGGGCTATTTAAAGCGCACAGGGGCTGCCTGCCTGGCGTGTGCGCACACGCCCCGGCCTCCGAGTGGAACGCGGTGTATTTTAAGTGGCGGTGTTTGACACTCTGAATCACAGGCCGAGCGAGCTCATCATGCAGAAAGCTGAAGCCGCACAACGCGACGAGAGAGAGGCTGGTCCCCTCTCCTGCCGGTTCCCAGCAAAGGAGAGCCCACTCGTGTGGGGGTGGCAGGGCAGGCCGATGGTTATGATTAAAAGGTGCAGAAGGAGCACCCAGGCCCTAGCGAAAGGCTTAGTCCCGCTCATCCAGGCTGGTTTGTGCCAAATATGTGGCTGGTGCTTCACAGTCCCCTCGTCTTATTACTTCCCCTCATCCCTGGGGAGGTGGGTGGTGTTATGAGCCCCACCTTATTCAGAGAAGGGCACTGACAAGGTCATGGTCATAACCCAGGTTGCCAAGGCCAAGCCCAGTGCTCCTTCCTCAACACCACTGCATCCACGGCGGGTGACAAGTGAAGAAGCAAAGACACCCAACCCCCAAACAAAACCAGTGACTTTTAAATGAGCTCCATTTCCTCCAGCGCCTGGCGTGGCCACTCGCTGACTCCTCGGGTGTCATCTACATGAGCAAGCGGTGACCGCCCGTAACCTTCGCTGCGGTGCCATGCAACGCGATCATTTCAAATAACTTATTTCTGAAGCCCAAACCAGAGGGCTCTGTTTATCGGAGAGCCCTACTTCCTCCCTTCCCTCTCCTATTCCCCTTTCTGACTGGGTCACTTGGGATGCCCGTCTCCGTGCGCATCTGCGTGCACCCGAGATCTGAAACCCAAGCCGGTGCCACCACCAGCTGCAGAAGCACGCCACTCGCCGGCATTTTTGGAAACCAGAAATGACTGGTCACATAACTGTGATTAGATAGAGCTTGTAATTTGTGTTTGCTGTAGTCAGCGACGTGGTATTTTGGGACAAACAGCCGCTCTATGCTACATATAGCTTGGAATTTGCGGCTTTTGTGTAACCTGCCATTGTGTGATCCAGGAGGTAAGGGAGAAGAAGGGGAGAGCGGACTGATGAAGACAGAGGTCAGGAGGCCCCGCTGTGCAGGCAGGTAGAGACCAGGGAACCCGTAGAGCTCAAAGGGCCCTTAGGAAATATGGCGGTGATATTGTCCTCAAGAGTGACCCGGTGAGACATTGTCAGGATCCTGAACAGCACAATTCTCTCCTCCTAACAACTGGAGCCACTGGACTTCCATTGAGAGGTTTGGCCCTACCCAGGCCCAAGGAGGAATTCTGATGGAGCCAGAATATAATTCAGGAAGCCCAAGTCGATTTCTCCAGTGCTCAGCTTGCTAGCCCAGCTATAGATACTCTCTGATCAAATGCTTCAGTTATGAAAGGCCACACTCTTCCCTGCCCCCAGTTCTGCCTTGCCCAAATCTCAGCTGGATGAAACCATTCATCCATTCACTAAACATTGACCTTGGGCCTTCCCATGCCAGGCCAGGAAAAGATACAGAAATAAGTTGGCCCGAAATCCAGTCCTCCACACAAAGGCACACACAGTTCTGCTGTAGCTTCCTTTTCTGTTAGATTTTTATTCTGAAGGTGACTTCCCCCAAACAAAGAAGGTATGACCCAAAAATAATCACTCAACTCTAAGCCTGACTAGGAAATGAAAATCTTGATATAGCTGGGCACCTCTATTTAATTCTGCCTTAACAGCTATCTCATTACACCAGTTTTGGAGACACTGTTACTTTGCAGATGGGAAAACTGAGGCCCAGAGTGGGGAGGCATCTTGTCTAAAGACACAGAGCGAGGTGGTGGCAGTTCCGGTGTGGAACTCAGGTCAGCCTGACTCCTAATCCAGAGCTCTTTCTACTGTTCACTCAACTTTAGGACATCCAGGTGATGGCCATAAGCCAGAAATGGAAATTGTCACATTCAATCAATATTCATTTTCCTTAGGAAACCCAAATACATAGCAGCTATAGACGATGCCCTTCGAGCACTTACTACTTGTGGGAGGCAGTAATATATGCACAGACAGTTGGGCTAAAATGTAGTACTTGCCAGATGATCCTCAGAAAAGAAGCAGAGGGTGGGATGTTGGGAGAACCTGGTAGCTGGGTAGCACGAGGTCACTGCTGTCTTGGGATGACGATCTAACCAACTGAGCCACCTGGCTAGGCACAAATGAAGTGGATTTTAAACAAACAAGAAGTAAACCAGAAGTAATCCATGCCTATAGGAAGTAGGCATTTGAAGTGACTCTTGTAAGAATTTGGACAGAGAGGAGATTGAGAGCAAAAGATCACTTTCCCTGGGGGCAGTAGAGTGTGCTGGGATTGGAAGGATGGGCTGGCCAGGAATGAGAAAAGGCATTTTTGATAAAGGAGTTAGGCTTAGCAGTGTAAAGTTCATGGCATGTCTGGGGAAAGGCGTGTTCTAGGATACTCCAGCCTGGCCGAAAAGGACTGGACCAATGAGGCAGGTGCTCCGTCTCATATCTGGGTGATCAACAGAAGCACACCTGGCAACTCCTGGAATGGTTGGTGTTAATGACTTTGTACATCGTAGGCATATCTTCTGGATTCATCTCTGGGCTACATTTCTCGGGCAACATCTAGGGTACAGTGAGTCGGTCAAAGTTTTTGCCCTTGGCTCTGTCTCTACTGAATCTTCAACTCAATACAAGTTCTGTTTTCATGATAAGAAATATCTTAATAAAGTGTGACAAACACACAGAGTTGTTTGGGTTATATCAGGGAGAACATCTGGATATTTGGAAACATCTGGACAGTTTGCCAAAAACACACACACAAAAAACACTTTGTATCAAGTGTTTGGTATTATGGGACCAGACAAGGTCTGAGTCACCAGCGAGTCCTTTAGAGTTTGGAAAGTGTTGAGGAGAGAAGGAAATGGTCACTCAGAAGTCCCACTTCTAGGTCTGGTCCACTTTCAGATTTACTATGTGTTGCAGATCTGACAAGCAATGCCACCTGAAATGTCATACATAGGACCTGCGTGGCTCACCTCTTATTGAAATGTCTCTGGGGAGGGAAAAAATAGGCCATCTTCCTTGTTTATTTATAATCCAGTTCATGTGTTAAATCTGAAAGATATTTATTAAGGCCCTTCTTAGTTTGAGGTCCTTGAGGACAGAGGGATGACCAGGGCGCAGGCCCTGCCTTGCAGGAGGTCAGAGTCTCGTAACCAAGTAATCTCAACACAGAGTATTGGAGCCAATACAGGGAATGCAGAAGGCTGAGTGCACAGGTGGAAATGTTACAGGCAGGGGAGAAGGGGAAAAGGCTGGCGAATGATCTGGTGATGGAGTAATTTTGGTTTTTAGGGATCAATAGGGTTTCTCTAATAGAGTAGGGAGGAAGGCTTCATAGGCCTAAGACCATGGTCAGCAAACTGGGGCTCCGAGCCTCATGTGGCTCTTGGCCCCGTGAGTGTGGCTCTTCCACAAAATACCACGGCCTGGTCAAGTCTATTTTGAAGAAGTGGTGGTAGAAGAAGTTTAAGTTTTAAAAAATTGGCCCTCAAAAGAAATTTCAATTGTTGTACTATTGATAGTTGGCTCTGTTGACTAATGAGTTTGCTGACCACTGGCCTAGGAGTCAGCAAGAGCACAGGTCTGGAGACATCAGACAACGAAGAAGGTCGGGGGAAATGTGTGATGCTCGGATGGCTACTGGGTGGGGTGTAAGAAGGCCACAGTGAGAGGTAAGGTTAGAGAACAGAAGGCACCATGTGTTACAAATCTCTGGTCTTATCCTGTGGTTCATGGGAAGCCTCCAAAGCTCAAAACACCCTTGCTCTTATTTCCTACAGCTGAACACACACCAACGAGGACCTATCCATTTCACTCCCAGATATCCCACCGAGAGAAAAAAAGATGTCCACCTAAGGCATGTTCTAGGATACTCTCACCCCGATTCACAAGAGCCTTAAGCCAGAAGTAATCCCATGTCCATCAATAAAAGAACTGCAGTGTTTTCCTCTAATAGACTGCTCTAGAGCAATAGAAGCGAACAAAACAATAATACTCTCCAGGACACAGATGAATCTCACAGGCATTATGTAGATCAAAAGAAGCCATTTATATGTAATTTCATTTATATGAAGTCCAAGAACAGAACACTTAATCTACCGCAACTGAAGTCTGAGCAGTGGTTTGGGGGTGGGGTACTGACTGGGAGAGGCATAAGAGCCTTCTAGGATGCTCTGCACCTTGATCTAATGGTAGGTAGGTAAGTATATGCACATCTAAAAATTCAACAGGTTCTATGCCAAGATTAGTATGGTACACTTGAATTTTTAACTCAATCTATAATAATAAAAGCATAATATGCTAATTAGACCGGACATCCTCCAGAGGAATCCAGGGCTGTGAGGGAAGCCTGGGTCCCTGGTGCCAGGAGGCAAGCCGGTGCCGCAGCCAGGGGAAGGTAGGCCTACTCTTTAAAAAAAAAATTATTGATATTTTACAGAGAGGAAGGGAGAGAGATAGAAACATCGATGAGAGAGAAACATCCACCAGCTGCCTCTTGCACACCCCCTACCGGGGATATGCCCGAAACCAAGGTACATGCCCTTGACTGGAATCGAACTCGGGACCTTTCAGTCCACAGACCAACGCTGTACCACTGAGCCAAACCAGTTTCGGCAAGGCAGGCGTACTCTTGCATAAATTTTGTGCATTGGGCCTCTAGTAAAATATAAAACAAAACTAACAAAATTTTGTAAAGCCACTCTCAGTAGAATTTTAGAATCCAGTTGTAATATTTGCCATTATGACCCAATCCTCTTCCAAAAAGTCCCTTCCCTATGATAGACCCTCCCCTTACCCCGTAATGTGTAACTTCTATGGGAGTTTGTTACAGATAAAGTACTCCAAAGCTGGGTGGCGGGGGGGAGAAGAGTGGGAAAGGCAGTGACTTCACAGAAAGGCAGCAAAACGAAGCAAACTTTTGGTAAATTTCACTCACCGTCTTTGCGTCTTGAATGACAAACGCCATGTGTCACTGGTACACTCTTTCCTCTGTTTATCTCTGCCCCAGTCCGTCGGACCTAGACGTATGTTTTCAAGTCTCTCTAATCTGATAAAATAAAACAAACAAGCAAGCAAACAAACAAAACACCCCCCTTGCCCAGCCTTCTTACCAGCCGTCTCGCTCATCTGCCTCCTCTCCTAAACTGAAGTCTAGAGAGAGCTTCCAAACTCCCCTTTCCCACGTGATATTCATTCTTCAAATCAATGCGTGAGAGGCCGCAGCTTGCTGGGCCGGCCGCTCGGCTGCACGGGGCTTTGGTGCTAACTTCCCGCAGCTGGAAATCTCTCTTCCCTGATTTCTGGAAGAGGCAGCTCTTCTGCTGAGCAGGAGTGGTTATCGTGTCCACCTCTGTGAATGCTTGTGATGGAAAGAACAACTTGGAAGCCAACGGGGATGGAGGGGAAGGCCAGCTGGACCACCTCCCAGGCATCAATCCTTTGCGGGCCAAATTTCCCGGGAAGGGATTGGAAACGTGGTGCCAGTTTATCTGGAACCTCCACGTGGGTTGCTTTACCTAATTGGCAAAATGTAAATCAGCCCCTCTCTCTCATCCAAGCACAAAACGCCTTTGAGTGGTAGTAGTTAAAGAAGAAAGCCTCGCCAGCGATTGCCTAGTCGGGCTGCGGATTTCTGTGACGTGCTCAGGCAGGTGCTGTCAGCTGGGCCTTTCAAACCCACGAGCGTGTTCATGTGGTGTGCTTTATGTTCATGACTCATTTTACTATCTACATTGAAACCCATCATTCGTCCTCCTGAGAAGTGGGTCTGATTCAGAAAATCACAAAAATGGGATTTAAAAAAAATTGATTTTAGAGAGGGAGAGGGAGACGGAGAGGGAGACGGAGAGGGAGACGGAGAGGGAGAGGGAGAGGGAGAGGGAGAAACATCAATGACAAGGGAATCATTGATCGGCTGTTTCCTGTACACACCTCAAACTGAGGATGGAGCCGGCAGCCCGGGCATGCGTCCTGACTTGGGATGGAAACGTGATCTCCTGGTTGGCGCTCAACCACTAAGGCTTGCCTGCTGGATGGATTTTTCTTTTAAAAGAGAACATTTAATCTCCTTTGGCCATGAAAACAAATGATCAGGAGAACCTGTTTCTGAATATAATCTGTTAGGATAGCATTTTTCTCACCGCCCCCATTATTATTAGTATGCTTTAGTTTTAAATTAAATTTATTGGGGTGACATTGGCCGTCATGAACATATAGGTTTCAGGTGTGGGTTTCTATGTTACAAGATCTGTGTTGCCACCACCCAAAGTCAAAGCTTCTCCTGTCACCACACATTAGGCCCCCCTTCTCTCTCACCCCCCACCGCCCTCAGGAAACACATGAACTGGCATTTAAAGAATACTGTGCGAAGGTGTCACAGAGTTTGGTCCTGCCAGATGGATTCCACGTGAGAGAACCCTGCAGTGAGGTTAGAAAAACCGTGCTGAGCACGAGAGGAGGAAAACAGGGACTTGCTCAGGTCGGATTAGGAGGGAAGCTGTGACTGGCAGAAAGGCGAGGGAAAATCAGGTTTCCGGAAATAATAGTGTTTCTTAGCCTTGAACGCACTTTGGAATCACTTGAGCAGCCTTAAAAAGTGCAATGGCCTGGTCCCACTGTCGGATCCGAATGCAATCAGTCCCGGTGTGGGCTGCTGTGGGGAACCTTTCACAGCACCCCGCCCCCCTCTGAGTCCAATGTGCAGCCAGGAGGGTTGCTGGTGTAGCGAATGGTCCAGCTGCTGGGAGCAGGCCTTTCCCCGCAGAGGATCAAGAGCGGAGGTTCTCACAGTATGTTCCCCAGACCTCAGCATCAGCATCACCTGGGAGCTTGTAAACACGCACATTCTTGGGCTCAACCCCAGACCTCCGGAAGCAGAAACTCCAGTGATGGGGAGACACAGCGATCTGTATTTATCAGGCCCTGGGGGAACTTTGATGTAGTAAATAAAGTCTGAGAACCACTGATCTAAGAAGAGGTGGCTTTGAAGAGGGGCTGGGGAGGAAAGCTGTGCAATGATGAGCCGAGAGAGGCAGGTTCCCTTCAGAGCCAAGGTCAGGAGCAAAGACTGTCCCTAAGGAGGGGAGCATCTGGGAGCCAAAGGTAAGATCCAGGAAGTTCAGATATAGGCACAGGGTGATGCCAAGCAGGGCTTCCTCCCAGCCTGGGACCAGACAATTGTCTCTGGGTCCCTATGCCTCTCACTTAGCGCAGTTTTCTCAACTGAATGTCTGACAGAGGCTGTGCTTTGTTTGGGGGGTCTGGCTGCTGCGGTGCTCTGAGAAACAAGGCCGGGGTTCCCCTCGCAGTGGAAGGGGCAGAACCCTGTCCCTATCCCGCAGGGTGTGCCTTAGGCATTTGTTTCATGCCAAGTGCAAGCCAGGCGGGGCCTCTCACTTTCTGGCTTGCTTTCATTTCTGCTTTCCTCTCTGACTCACTTCCCAGCACAGTGGCTCTGCAGACAGTTGTCCCTTCCTCGGGGGAGTCAGAGACCAGGAGTGGAAGCCTTTATGGGCAGAAGAGGGAGGGAAGACTCACAGCAAAGAAGATGCGTTGTTGGCTTCCTCGATTTAGTTCCACTTAGAAAATATTTTGAGCATGTCTGCTCTGAGCTGGTTCTTGGGCCAGCCGCTGGGGAAACTGAGAGCACAGACCTGGTCCTGGGGGAGCTTTTATCCAATGGAGGGGATTTTCTGGGAGGAAAAAAAAATGCATAGCTCAGTGTCTTCTGCCTGAAAGGTGCTATGATCAGGGTGATGCTGTAGGTTTCTGTCCAGACCAAGGCGTGTTTGGTAGTAAGAGTATGAGCTCCTAACACTTATGCCAGGTCAGCAGGTATAAATCAGGACTCTCCTTGCTTCCAGGAAGCAAGACAGTGAGGGTGGCAACAGGCTGGACCCTACTTGGCTCCCTATATGGCCCATGCTCCACCCCATACCAGCTCCTTGAACCATCACAAGCCCTGTACAGAGCACCACACCCCTTCTGTGAGGACCTCAGAAATAACACCCAGGCTTCCGTCTTGGCTGCTGGCCTGAGCTCTGCATGATATTCTGCCTTGGCAATGTTGGGCAGTGTGCACGTCTGCTCAGCCACACGGGTCTCCTCTGTAAAGGTACTCCAATGTGCACACCTTTGGGTCTGGAGGGACCCTTTAAACTGGGTTTAGACACACACTGTCCTCTTTAGGACCAAGTTAAAGGTCTACATGTTAATGATACTATGCCAACTTTGTTAATTACACTTTACATCATCTGTGAAGATATCCTACTGGGTTTAGACATCAATTTTGCACTCAACATTCACACACAGTGATGTGTGAACCCCATTAGAACAGAACTAACATGATCTCTTTAGCTCTAGTAAATATTTCTCCAGTACTACAATGTTCCAGACACAGAACTAGGTGCCATAATATATTCAGGCTCTTTCGTCTTAAGTCTCACAATATCCTTGTGATGTAGGCGATACTAGACCCATGTTACAGACAAGATGGAACACATTCCCCAAGTTCCATAGCTCAGAAATAGCAAGACTCCTTCTGCCCTCAGATGAGGAGCAGCTGAAGACCAGGACCTAGTTCCGGGTTACAGAGAGTGAGGCTAGGGCTCATGAAGAGATTTGGGGATCCAGGGCTAGGAATAGGGTCCGGCAAACAAGGCCATTATGCAGAGGCAGGGTCCAATCTTGTCTTTATTTGAAGTTCTGATACCTTTGTCACCATGGATTTATTTTGAATTAATTTTGATTTGGAACAGGACTGCATTAAAATGATATTTTATATGGATTACTGGGCTTGGGCATCCTTTAAATTTCGTGCCTGAGTTCAGTGCCTCACTCTAGTTCCTGGCTCTGGGGGACACCCCTAAAAGGAAAGATTTGACTTGATATGCAACATGGTCACTCATGTCCTTTGGCCCTCACCCAGCCCACCATGTAGAATTTGTATTACTAAACCACGTGGTCTGGTCCCAGGCCCTTCAGTGTTCCAGTGATTTGTACAGGCTCCCCCTCCCCTGATAGCCTGGTCAGGACCAGCCCTCCTTCCTGCCAGTCCCTGGTCTGTGCTACTAGGCACTCAGGGTGAGTTAGGGTAGATGACAGGTATAATGGCATCAAGGCAAGGACTGGGACTTTTATAGCCTGTGTACACATTCCTGTCAACTTTGTAAAATGCTAAGGAAAGCTTCTAGACCATATTTCTCCTTGGTAAAACCCTTCTTGACCTATTGCCTTCAATTGACTAAATGACTACCACCTCCATCCCCGCTGGGACCGAGCATATCAATGGGTGCCATAATTAACATGTGCTGAGCACTTAGTACATAGCAGGCATCATCTAAGATCTGCACATATGTTCACCAGTTAACCCTCATAACAAGCTTATCAGGTGGAGATTACAACTAGCTCCATTTTACAAATGAGAAAATTCAGGCACAGAGAGATAAGCAATCTTGGCAAGACTACAGTAATGCAGCTAGTAAGTGGAGGAGCTGTGATTTGAACCTGAGCAGGCTGGCTCTAGGTCCCATCCACTTCCCACTCCTGGCTCTTCCTGATGCTGGTGGGAGATGAGGAGAGCCTGGGAAACTGTCTTCTTTTACTCTGATTTGGGGTGAGCTCATGTGACACTGGGCATGTGGGGGAAAGGTGCAAATTCCTCTGTTATGGGTTGACTGAAACTGTGTTCCCCCCAAATTTGTACCTTGAATGTGACTTTAGGAGGAGGCAGGGTCTTTAAAGAGATAGCTAAATAAAAATAAGGCCATTAGGGTGGGTTCTAATCCAATATGATTGATATCTTTATCAGAAGAGGAAGTTCAGACCCAGCCAGGAAGAAAGGGAAGAGCACCAGAAGACAAGGAGATGGCCATTTACCAGCCAAGGAGAGAGAGGCCCAGATCAGCACACCACACTGACACCTTGATCTTGGACTTTTCACCTCCAGAATTGTGAGAAAAGAAATTTCTGTTATTTAAGCAACAGCCCCCCACCCCCCACCCCGTGCCCCCACTCTGTGATACATTGTTATAGCAGCCCGAGCAAACTCATACATCCTCCAAAATACATTTGGTAAAATATAGAGACTCCGCCCACTAGTACCCAGGACACGCCATCTGGGCTGAATGTTGCTGCCACACGGCTTGTTCCTTGGCCTCTCTCATTTGAGCTGCTGCCAATGGCCCTCCAAGGAGCAGAGTGAGGAAACAGTCATATGTGGTCACATTTCTACTTCCTGTCTCTCTGGTGTGCATGTTTTCTGCTCCTTTACACCTGTATGAAAGCCTCCCTTGCGTTGGCCTGGATTACTCTACCTTTGGTTAAGCTGCTCCTCCTCCTCCTGCTATCATCCACTCCACCCAAAGCTTTCAGTTTAATCATCTGAAAGCAGCTCTGATCGTGTATGTCAAGGTCCTACTCTAAAGTATTCCTTAGTTCCCCATTTCTTAAAGGGAAAAGCCTAGCTTGTCAGCTTGCCCTGATCAGCTTACACATAGCACTCAGTGGGACCTGCCACTCCCCGCTTCCTATCCCCATCCCTGGAATCATTGGAAACCTAAGGAAAATACCTGCTATTCCTTAAATGTTCCCTCTGCTTTCCTGCCCTAGGCCTCTGCTCACCCTGTCCCCTCTGCCTAGCTTGCCATTCTCTTCTTTGCATGGGTAAGTCTTACTGATTTTCCAAGCACAGCTCAAATTCTAACTCCTTGGTAGGCCTTTGCATCCTATCAGCTGTTGTCTCTCCCTTTCCTAAAATCTCACCACACTGACTCTCTTGCCTCCTAAGTTTTTGCACCTTACATTATAGTTACTTATGCATGTGCTCCACCCTGATCCCTTCCTACGTTTGCAGACCTCCTAGAAACTTTCTGGGAGTGAGGCCATGTGGTGGTTTGGAAAGCAAAAGACAAGTGGTCCTGTGTGTTCACTCCCCTCTCAGTCACCTGATAATTGCAGGTCGATGGGGACTCTATGGCTGCATGGCCAGTACATAGGACATAATGAAGAGCGAGCAGATGACTCATCTCCTCTCTCTGAGCTTTAGCTTCCTTATCAATAAAATGGGGATGAAAAGAATAATGGTGATAATAATGCAAGCTTATGGGACAATGCTTGTGAGAAGTATTATGCAAAAACAGAAATTTTTAATAAAACATATTCTTTGAGTATTTTACTAGAATACAGACATATCTCTGTCAAGCAAACCATTCGTTTCCTGTAGAGGCCTAATGCTCCATGAGGTGTCCTAATCTGACCAATAATAAGTGCACGGTGTGTAGTTTTCTGCAAAGGGCTGCCACATGTTTCCCCATGGACTCATCCCAGAGGCCTCAGCAGGGAGGTACAGGCCTCCTGACTTGCCTGAGCTGGGTCCGAGCCATCAGAAGGCCACACAGCCTCAGAAAGTCACCTGGACCAGGGAACTAACTGAACTGGCCTGGAAGGAGGCGGACCAAGAGACCGAGTCTTGATGGGTTAACTGGACAGTGCCTCCAGCTGGGGAGCCAGAAGGATTTCCAGGATTTATTGGGATCACGATTCCCCAGCTGGGCTGGACACAATCTTGCATCTCAACCTTTGCGGGCCTGGTCAGTGACTGCAAGGATTTGGAATTCGGGGGGGCCTGAGCTGGCAGTGTCTCCCTGAGCCAGGAGTGGGGTAGCTCTGATGAGTAGATAATTAGGACGCTTCTTTCAGCTGGAGATAAAGTCCAGAGCCTCACTCGGGTCATTATCCTGCCAGCCCTAATAGAGCCAGATTGATGGATACAGCGCGGGGGGAATTGGGAACATTCTTGTGCACACTATATCACACTCAATAACCGCCAGTGCACAACGTGGGACTTTTATAAGCCATTACAAAATCCATCTTGAAACATCTCTGGGTGCGACAGCCAGCTGCAAAGCATCTGAAGTATCCCTGACATGTGGGCTTTGGTGGAGCTGGTGAGAATGCACGGACCCGAGAGCAATCGGGCGCCGCGCGCACACACAGCCAAGAGGACGCGGTCGTAAGGGAAACAGATGCTAGCGTTACAACCCACCGTACATCTTATACTGTATTTCGGCAAATGCACTAATCCCTCTTGTTAGACAAGAACAGAACCCCCCCCCCCACCCCAAATGTTTTCCATATGTCCCATTGTCTTCCTGGCCCTTTAATTCTATCTCGAAAGCCCCCAACTTAGCAACCTTCATATTAATGCTAAACATATTACATCAGTTCTAACACTGATATGTTTAATATGAATACAATTAAAGTTGCTTCAACATAATCCCGGTAAGATAAACAGCCATTGCTATTATTATAAACATCCCTGCAAGGTCCCTTGTAAAATATTATCAATACTAATAGAAGCCCCCCCATCTCACCCCCTACCCAGATACTCCGACCAAACAGTACCCCTGCCTCCCTACTAATAACAAATCTGTCCAGTGATTTAAACAGCAGTGCATCCAATGTAAACACCATCCCAGCTAATGTAAAACAGCTACCCGGCTCGACAAACCGTCCACCAGGACGTTACTGAACAGAAAGAGCAGTTTCCTCGGCAAGAATGCATTACAGCCTCCTGGTGACATTTGCGATAGATTATTTAAGCCCGTAAAGAAATGAAAATTGCAGGCCCATTTTGAGCCAGCAGTGATGAAATTGGAGAGCACCAGCTAAGTACAGTGTGGCACAGGCCGGCTCCTGCCCAGGGCTGCAGGCCCTGCGTGGGTGGAAATGCATCCTCCTCGTGTCTCCCTCTGTGCAGACGTGGCCGTGGCACAGCTTTTTGGTCTCGTTTCCTAGCCGTGGTCTCCCCGTGCATGCAGGCGCAAAGCTGAAGAGGGGCCTTGTCAGCGCTAAAAGAGGGCCCGGGTTGGCTGGGCATGAGTGCCCAGGTGCATTTCTCCCTCTGACGGCCTGGCCGGGCCAGGGGGGATGCAGAGCACAGCGCTGTGGTTATGGCCCCAGGTGCTGGAGCTTTTCCTCTTTGTGGATGACAGAGAAGGCTGGGGCTCAGGGAGGAGACCAGAGCCAGAGCAGGACTATGGGGTGCTCATAGGAGTCTTATCTGACCTCTAAAATAGGCAGACAGACCCCACCCGGCAAGCCCTGGCCATGTTCATGACAAGCCCTGTTCGTTCTCGCCTGCTTCCTTCTTTCCATCCTCTTCCATGATTTATTGGTCCGTGACCTCTTCTCTGTATCTTGAATTTTGGGAAACTTCTTGGGTGTGATTCCATAGTTGCTCTTTCCTTCTTTTCTTTTTCTTTGTTAATCCTCACCTGAGGATATTTTTTTCAATCGACTTTTTGAGAGAGTGAGAGGGAAGTAGGTGGAAGAGAGGGGGGGGGGTGGAGAGAAAGGAAGAGAGAGAGAGAGAGATGTTGAGGTGAGAGAGACACATTAATTGGTAGCCTCTTGCGTGTGCCTCAACCAGGACCAGGGATCAAACCTGGAACCCAGGCACGTGCCCTTGACCGAGAATTGAATCCCAGACCCTTTGGTTCGAGGGCTGATGCTCTAACCACTGAGTTTCCAGCAGAGCACTCTTTCCTTTATTTTTTTTTTTTTTTTAAATCTGTCAGGCCCATTCCTGCAAAATACCCCAGCTCACCAAGCTCTGGCTTCTGAAGCGCGATCCTAAAACGAAGCAGGTCAAAACTTGACCTTTCACCTGACTGCAGCAAGTGTGGCTGCTGCTCTGTGAGCCAGTGGGCCTGACGCCCCAGGGCCTCTCAGGGGTCTCCCTGGGAAACCTCCAAAAGGGGAGTCTTTGGGGAGGGCCCTGTGACTTCCACTCCAGTGTCCTCAGAAGGATAAGGCTCCTTTGTGATTCGGAGAAAGGAAAACAACCTTGCCTAATTATTTCTCCCCTAAATATTTCAATTAAAATGCACCACCTTTCCCTTAAATAATTTTCATGAAAAAATGCAGGTATTCTATTCTACAGGGGACAGAGCTTGTCCATTATCGAGGAATTCTCATTTTCCTGGTGTGACTATGAGAACAAACATCTGTCACGTGTCCTTAAAACCATCACGTGCTCCATATTCATCTGGCACTTAGAGTTGGTTCAGGGTTTCCAATCTTTGTACTCTTGGTGTTTGGGGTCAGATAATTCCTTGTTGTGGGGGGCTGTTCTGTGTTGTAGGATATTGAGCTGTATCTACCCATTAGATGCCAGTAGCAAACCCCTGGATGTGACAATCAAAAATGTCTCTGACATGGCAGTGTCTCTTGAGGAGGCAAAGTCAACACCTCCCTCTTTCTCTTTCACACACACACACACACACACACACACACACACACACACACGGACACATTGAGAACCACTGAATCAGAGCAGGAGTCAGTGGGATGAATCAAGGCCTGTAACAAATGAATGCAGACAAACTCAGAGGCAAACTTTTGTTTCCTTACTGACTGCCTGTGTGGTCTTCGTAGGCCAGGCACTTAATCCATCTGAGCCTCAGTCTACCGAGGGATGGATGCCATCCACGTCCCAGGGGTATGGGAAACCACCTCGGTCTTATACATGTAAATCCATGGCGGCTGTGATTCCCTGGGGCCTGGAACCCGGCCGCTCCTCCTTGAATGAGCCTTGGAGGCCGGAGCACGGACAGGGTGTTCCCAGTTCCCCAGATTCTGGAAGATGGAGAGCGGGAATTCCATTCTAGCTAAAAATCATATTATTAATGCCGGGCAACTCTTTCCTAATAAAACCCCAAACCATGTAAACACTAGTATAGTTTTCAATTTGTACTCAGGTTAGATGCCAGGAGTGTTGGGTTCCATTTTATTTTCTTTTTTAAGTGAAATCTTTACAGTGGATCTGAAAGCGAGCTATTTTCTGCCTCTCTGGAGACTTGTAAGTCTTGGAGAGCGAGTTTCCCTGGAATGTTTCAGCTTCAATCAGGGTGGATGGGAAAAAAAAATAAAAAAGAAAAGGCTGGTTAAGTCACATGATAGGATTTCTGGATCCAGATCCATCGACTCATTTAAGATGTGCCTATGGAGGGAACCATCCACAGGAAGGGGGCTGTGTGTCATTCTAAAAGCGACGTGATGTCCCTGGAAAAGCAGGTGGTGTCTATAGTCGCATTCTTTTGAGTGTTCTGCCTTAAGGCTCAGACACTACAAATGCTGCATCTTCAAAGTCACCCCATGGGGGAAAAAATCTTCCTATTGGGGAGGGGGCACAATTCTCAGCTCCCCACATCCTCATGTCTGGGAGGTACAGGATTCACATCATTGCTGCCACTCTTGGAGCCAAGAGCAAAGGCCCCACATCCATCGGGCATCTCCTGTTGGACTTGGCATCCAAGGAAGAGTGGGTACACTTTCTTACCTGAGGGGACCGTAGCCTGGCAGGGACCCTGAAAGAATGAACCTTGAAGGAGAATAGAACCTTGAAGGAGAATAGACCCCCTGTTCTTCCTCTTTCCTACAACAAGGAATTGGGTTTCAGCGGCTGCCTAGAATGGAGAAATAGTTCTCATTCCTGAAGCTCTGGGGACAGCTGAGCTTTGAGCTCCCCTGAGAGTCTAGGGACCAAGGCACAGGGGTTCCTGTCACAGGGAACCTGAGACCAAACGCCCGGTGTGCTGCTAGTGTGTTTGTAAATGGTGAGATGCTGAAAGGGCGTGGGAAGGAGGGTGGTGAGCTGACCTGTGGGGGTAGCTGATCCGTGGGGGTGGCACTGGCAGGAAGGGCAGTCCTGGGGGAACAGTCCTGTCCAGGGCTGGTCTCCTGGAATGTGATGAAGTACCCAGCAGGGCCTCAGCCGCCTCTGTGAGCTCGCCTCCCATCCATTCTCAAGGCCATTGGCAATCAATTTACAGTCATCCCTTAAGCATTGTGATGTGTCCGGGCTGCCTTCTCTTCTCATACAGCCTACAATTCCCCTCATTCCAATGACCACTCCAATTCACGTATGCAGTAGACCCCATCTCTATGTTCAGCCAAGACCTTTGAGTAGAGCGCAGGCTGGTATATCCACCAGCCTCCCGGAAATCTCTGCTTGAAAGCCCCTCGGACACATTTGCCTCCATGGAAAAGCCTCCTCTGAGCCCCCAGCAGAGATGGGGCTCATCCACTTGCCATCATACCGGGCACCATGCTTCTAGCATCCACAAGCTTGTCCTAGGGTTTGTCTATTTGCGCATACCTCCATGTGACTGTGAGCACCCAGGATACAGGTGTCATGTCTGACTTATTTCTGCCTTCTTGAGGCTTGGCCAAGTAGGTTCTCAATGAATGCTTCTGAGACAATGAATGTTCATGGACTGCGGCTCTGGAAAGAAGACATGGGAGGGATCTTATACTTGCCAATGGGCACCTGCCAGTGTATGAGCGCAAGGGAATTTGTGAAGTGAAGGCTGTCACATGTGAACACTTTTCTGTGACAAGGGGGCTCTCAAAATGTGGCCGGCATCCCCTCCCTCCACCCACTCCTTTCCAAGTGCCTCAGGGGCAGACAGGCCCATGGCAGACGCCTTGCCAAGGAGGCAGTGGGCCCAGGGCAGGACAGAGTCTCTCAGGGTTCACGTTCATTACTGCTTAGCCACCTCTGCCCTTTCTCTCAGGACCAATGAGAACGAGGAGACAGAGGGGGTTGTGGGCATCAGTGCTTCTGGAGAAGACCATTTTACAGCCGTGATATGGTGACTAAGAAAGGATGTTGAAGCAACAGGAAGGAATCACGAATGAAAACACATAGACCTAAGCCAAGAGGAACAGCTCGACCTTGCCCCACCACAGGACAGGGTAAGTTGACTGATGCTCTAGGATTCCCAAGAGAACAGTTGGGATTTGCCAGGAAGTGGGAGTGAGGAGCCTGCAACTCCTGATTGTTGTGCTGGACCCAGAGTCAGAACCCACTGAGGGGCGAGAGAAGGGGTCTCTCAAACAAGGCTTTAGCAGAACCCCCAGAGGAATGATTGCAGACTCAGTGCTTCCACTTAAGAATTTCAACCTCAGAGGCCAGGAATCAGCCTGCAAAGCAGAATTTTGCAGGGAGGTGGCTCTCCTGGGCTTGTTCACCTCAGCGTCATGCCCCTGCGTGCAACTGCCGGGAGGGCAATGCCGATCGGTAACAATGCTTAGGGGTGGGGGTGCAGAAAGAGCCTCTCACCAGAACTAGGAAGATGCAGAAGGGCTTTCCTAGGCCAGTTGAATTCACACTATGGAATGAAAACTAAGCAGGTTACGCTGTAATGAACACCCATAGAGCCTTTGCTATGTGCCAGCAACTCTTCTAATGCTTTACACATACTCACTCATTTAATTTTCAAAGCGTCTCTGTGAGAATGCACTACTACTACCCTCAAAGTACAGATGAGGAAACTGAGGAGCAAAGAGCAGGAGCTCATGAACTACAAGTGGCAGAAGCAGGATTTGAACTCAGGAAACCTGCCCCAGCATCACAGAGTTAGTCACTACACCAGGCTTCCTCATATCCATGATAGCCCTGTATGCATAATACATTTAAAAAAGGGGGTTTGGATACTCTATTCCACATGCCTCCTCAGTAAAAGATTGATAACAAGCCTTAGCTGCTAGATTCACATAGCCAATTAGAATTTATAGGACAAGTGTGGGTGTCCTCCCTTGTACAAAGTTATGGACCCTTGTTTGTGGGCCTCGTCATTCTCATAACTGGAGTCTGCCCTCCCCTTGTTTTCGGGTCTTTATTATTAGCTAACATTGGCAGCCTGCTCATCTGCTCAAAGATCATTGTAAATACCATATCAGTTATCAGTTATGTAGTTTTCCTAAAGTCTGTTTTCTCCAATTACTCTGACAAACATCCATTACATCCTATTAAAGAATGCGTTTTCTCCATGTTTTTGTAACCTTGGGACTTGATGTTTCTCTCCAGTCACTTTCTCCACATGTCTGGCTGACTGCCTCTGTCTCACACATGCTGTGGGTGATGAGGCCGTTACCTCTGTGCAGCCACCACCTCCGTGGTGACCCAGGGGGTGAGGTGGACGAGGGGCCAAGGAGAGCTGAGGATGAGTGGGGAGCCACGGGCCACCTCTGTGCCTGTCTGTCATCACATCCTATCATGACTAACTCCTGGAAGTGATCGCTGCTGCTTCACCTCGGTCTTCCACATCCCATGCAAGTTCCTCTTTTGGCCAAGTTTCTCCTGGAACCACAGAGGGAGGAGGATTCTGGGAAGTCTAGTTCCAGCCCACCGGAGCTGCCACGGCAGAGTGAAACACACCACTGTACTCTCCTGTGATTTTTCTGTCTGACATGGTGACTGCTGTGTTGGAATGAGTTGGTGCATACGTAAATAATCAGGCGCTCAGCATGGCACGGGGCCAAGGAGATTGGATGGATGACTTTAAGATACCTTCTTCAGCTAAGTTAGCTTGGTGCATTCCCCATCCAGACCCCTGATGTGGCTTTCCCTCAGAGTGGGGCCATGATCATTGAGACCCATGGGGTAGACTGCCCTTTTCTCTGGAATGTGCTGGCATGAACACTGCTAATGCCCGACTCTGTGACTCAGAGTTAATGAGACATTTTTCTTGAGCCTCTGAGTGTTAATTCAATACATTCATCAAATAGCCCATGCATTTATCTTCCTATCTAGTCAAGAGGTCTGCTTTAAATTAAGTACAATAAACAACAACTTGCCCAACGGATAGTAGCTACAGTGTTACAGTTACAATGCCAAGTCCACAGAGCTGGACCTCTTCCAGGACTTCTCAGTGCTTCTACAATAGAGGTGAAAGCAGGGCTCTCTAGTCAGGCTTGCATATTTGAGTGAACACCCAGTACTGCCAGCCCTTAAAGCCAGGTGCCATTCATTAAGGACATGCTGACAGGGCTCGGAGGCCCGGAGGGCTCCATGCCTGTCCCCTGAATGGGAGGCTGGTATTTGATCTCCATTGGTGTGAAAATAATGTGACTGAAACCCCTTGCCTGATGCCAGAATGACAAAGTAAACCATGCCCCTTGACTACTTTTGGGGTCCACTTTGGAAGCAGGTCTGGGCTGTGGGTAGAAGGCTCGGCAGTAGTGTTGTGATCCTGGACAGGACTTTTGAATATCTAAAATGAGAGCATGCTTGTAAATTAAAGTAACTGGAAAACTTATTATCCAGGAATGCTTGAGAAGGCTATGCGACTGATTTGTGTCCCTGTACCCTCTACACATACACAGGGTAGAGAAAGAAATTTTCAATGAGGCCTTGTTTCAATGAGAGTGGTGAGAAGGAGTAAAATTGTTTTCTGCTTGTACCCATCAAAGCTGTTCATCAAATAAAATGGTTACCGTGTATTGCTTTGTTCAACTTAGCATCCAGATGAAGGACCCATTTGGATAACAATGCACCATCTAGGCAGGTAAGTTCAATTCTCTGAGCCTTCATTTCCCCATGCAAGTGTGGTGGTAACAGTGAATACCTTACAAGGAATTTTTGTGTCTTTGAAATGAGACCCAGCCAGGCATTTAGCAGGTGCTCAACAAAATGAGGAACCTGAGGAACAACCTTCCCTCCTTCCATGGGCAAGAGGGCTCTCCAGCTTACATCACCCTGAGGTACACCCCAGGTCGGTGCTCTGACTTTTGTTGGAGAATGACTGGAAGTGAGAGCGAAGGATCCATTTACACCAGCCTTCGTGGTGGGTCCACCTGGGCCACGGGGAAGGCCTGGCTCTCTGGGGCAAGATGGACAGGCTGAGGCATAGACTCCCCCCTTGAGCTAAGGTTCACATTGGTTCTACTTCTTGGTAGAGTGCTTGGGAGGCAGCAGAGTGGAGTGGCAAAGGGTGTGGGCTTCGACTTCCAACTTCCTTGCACTCAATAATGATGCTTTCTTTCTCCATCTTTTCTTCTTTGTGTACTTCAACATTTTCGGTAGTGCTTCCCTGTATCTTCCGGAGGCTCAGCTCCCCTCAGAGACTCCTGTATCACTGCCTCCTAATTTAGGTTCCCACTTCATTGACGTCCATGCCTCACCCCCATCTGTTTGGTCCCTGGCCCCCTCTATTGTTGGTCTCCTTGTTCTTCCTCCCTGGCAGCTCTCTCCTTCCTCTGTGTTGTTGTCTCAATCAGCCTCTCCCTGTCACTTTCTCTTCCTCTCTTTCCACCTTTCTCCTTCTCCCTGGACTCTTCCCATTGTCGGCTGTCATTTGGCTCTGCATGTCTGCACAGCGGTGCTTCCCACACAGACACTGCTCCTTCATTCTCCTTGGCCATCTGGCTGCGTCTCCAGGTGGCCACTAGGCCAGCTGCCAGGGGAGGGGCAGGAATGAAGACAGAAGGGAGAACCAGGCTAGGGGTCTGCCAGCCCACCAGAGAGGAATTATCCCGATAACCCCCTGACTCTGTATCCCATTTTAGCTGGAGCAAGACCTGACTGTTGAGGAAGGTGACTTCTGCTACCAATCAATTAATTGACGAACACACAAATAAAATACCAACCTTAACAACGAAAACAAAAACAGAGATTCAAAACCTCCAATCCTCAGGGTAGGAAAAACCAGCCTCACGTTTTGGCTTCTTTCCTCCCTCTCTTTTGCTGCCCGCTGGGTCCCGCTGGGTCCCGCTGATGTTCTCCCGGAAGCAAGAGTGGCCCGTTGTGGAGTGTGAGTCAGCAAACAGGCCATGTAGGAGAGCTGGTGGCCAGGGCTATTGCTTAAATATGCAGTCTCTTTGTCAGGCCCTTGCCATCGAAGCAGGCATTGCAAACTTTGACAGCCATGCCCTTGGATCTGTATGTGTAGAAATGGAGATAAGGGAGGCCAGCCACGTTGCCTATCTGTAAGGTGAAAGTCGGGCGTTGTAAGGATTAAACGTGATGATATATGAGGAAGGCCTGGCATATCAGCTGGCATGTTTGAGGGCTTCAGAAATGTTAGTTTCCTTTCCCTGAAGTTGTAGACACAATGAGGAATCAGAACTCAGGAGCTCACGGCATCTACAAGGTGGGAGGGGCCTCCTCCCTCATGCAGAATTCTTCCTTCTATGGTGTGGCCCTGAGAGGTGCAGGTGCAAGTGCAGGCTCTCTTGACCCCTCCACTGACGGGAAACTCAGGTCCTAACTCCCAGTGATGAGCTGTCATTGGGAGGAGGAACTTTTACGTCTCATTATTTCTGCTGCCCTAGACTTAACACCAGACTTATCACCGAGGCCAGAGCCACGTGGAACAGTTCTGCTTAGTTCTTCCTGTGGCTGCACTTCTGACATCGAAGGCCACTTGCTATGACTTTTTGGTGCCCCTTCTTCAGAGTAGACATCCCCCGTGTGGCTGGGTCACATCTTAAATGACTGTTTCCTGACCCATCACTTTCTTGGTGTCTGAAAGGTAATGTGATGTGGGGGGAATGTCAGGCAGAGACAGCTGTGTGGGGAAAGCTGTGTGTTGATCCTGACAAGTCACGTCTCTGCCTTGGTGTCTCAGCTTTCCCATCTGTGCAAGGGGGACATCAGTGAGATGAGCAAAGTGCTGAGCTTGGTGCTGGGCCCATAGGAAGTTAGTAGTGGTTGCTTTCTGGATGATGCCTTCCTGGACATGGGTGACTTGCAGACATCACTCTCCAAATTGGGCTTAGAAGTGAAAGTGGCCTCTTCTGATGTCTATATCGGACGCCAGTAGTGGATACCACCTGCCTCTTTCATTTTGGACATATTACTCCTACATAAGCAGCTTGAGGCGGCTTTTAAAAAATTAACCTTATTGGGATGACACTGTTTAATAGGGTCACATAGGTTTCAAATGTACATTTCTATGATGCATGATCGGAATATTGCATTGTGCGTCTACTACCCACAGTCAAATCAAACAGCATCATGCAAGTCCCTATCCCAGCCCTGAGCTGGGTGGGGAGCACGTGTGATCTCTGAACCACTTTGTGTAAATAGAAATTTCCCTTTTGTTGGAGTCAGCTCTGCTCACCTTAGAACATGATACTGCAGGCACAGTTTGCACTGCCATTCCCTTCTTCCTTTCTGAAGCAGCTGGGTGGAGGGGGGGGGGGGAGGAGATTGCCAGTGTTTGTTTAGCAACCAGGACTGCAGACAAGCTCTTCTGAAAGGCAAGGAGAGTTTAATTCTATCCATTCAAACAAATGACAAATCCCAGACGTGAGAGTATTATTAGCTGGCAATAGAAAAATTATAGCCACAGATGGAAAACAGAATACAGGAACCTGCTCATCCTTTTCCCAGTTCTCCTTTCATCCACACTAGGATTTGCACACTTATTTGGTTTCTGTGAGCGTTGGCCAAGTGGGAGTGGGTGCCACAGGTTTAAAAGAAAAGATCACAGAAGAAGTAGGCGTTGAGAAGACTCTCTCCATGGACCTCATTGTTTCTGTAGGTGAAGACAAAGTATCGGTGGTTCAGCTGCAGCTCCTGGTACCTCAGCCACTTCTCTGGAGAAAGGGAGGACCTTCTTGTCAGGGAGGTCCATGCACGTTCTTCCAAGCACTAATGCTTAGACCCTTAAAGGAGTGCCACTCTCCAAACCCTAGTTATTTCCACCTTTGCATATTCCCTTTCGGTAATGGCCTTCATTTGCATGTATATAATTTTACCTGAGAGGTAATAGCATTTCATGTAACAGTCTTTATTATTTTTTTCACTTATCTTCATATCATGAAGAGCTCTCTGTGTTATTGCAGGATCTTAACAATGATCATTTTAAAATAAGAGTATAATGTTACTTGTAGGAGCGATTATCTCACAGTTCTATAGAAGTCTGGGTCGCACAGGCTAAAATCAAGAGTCAATGTTCTGGGCTCTTTCCTAGGGAACATTTGCTTCTGAGTTTATTCAGGTCATTAGCGAATTCAGTCGCTTGCTGCTGTAGGGCTGAGGTCCTGTATCCATGCTGGTTATCAGCTGGGTGGGCCCTTCACTCCTAGAGGCCTCATTCTGGTTCTTGCTGCAGGTCCCTCCATCTCTGCATCAGCAATGGCGCATCAAACCCTTCCCCTGCCTAGACTCGCTCTGACTTCCCCTCTGCCACATTTGTCGCCTCCAGAGAGGGGTGACAAATTCTTCTTTTAGGGGCTCACGTAATAGTCCTGAGTCCATCTAGGTAATGCAGAATAATCACTTCATTTTAAGGTCTTAAAATTAGATATGCAAAGTAAGTGCCTTTTTCTCATGTTGTATAACAGAGTCATAAGCTTCAGGGAGCAAATCCTAGGCATCTTTGGGAAGCTATTATCCTATTTACCACAAACACTTAAACTAACTATTACTTATTGTTGGATATTGAAACAGTTTGTAGGTGTTTGGTTTCTTTATTTTTGTAGATAACAAAGCAGTGAATGCGCATTCATTTAGTTTTTGCTTCAATAGGACTAGAAAGTTAAATAAACTCCTATGGGTAGGATAACAGGTAAAAAAAATATGGACATCTTTACAATTTGATATTTACTACTCTATTACTTCCCCAAAGCATTGCACATGTTTATATACTGCTATTTACTTTAGATTTAATCTATTCATCTTTACCTTTTTCCTGAGCTGAGTGTTAGCATTGGCTAACACCAAGTAGAGATTTGGGAATGAGATAGATTTTGTTTCAAATCTAGAAGTAAAAAGAAGATTACAGAAGGTTCTATTAATTGGGAATATTTGTCTTCCAAATAAATGGTAAACAAACAATGAACAAACAACTCTGAAGACAGAGACTATCACTGTCTCTGATCCCAGAGTGCTTTGTGGAATGCTGAGATCCTAGCTGAAGGTGGTGGTGTGCTGGATCCAGTGCGTGCTAGTGTGTGTGCATCTCTTTTTAATTTTCTATTCAGTGATGTCAGGCTGCTAGCTTAAATCAGCCATGATAAGAACATTTACACCATGGAAATTGGCAAACACTGCAAAATAATGATAGATTTTTTTTTTTTTCTTAAGAGCTATTGGTTGATGGATAATCATGTGTCTTTGAGGTTTTGATTCTAGGAATTCACTTTTGGTGTCAAACAGATTTTGGAGAGAGTACAATTTGGAAAGGAATAAGAGGGAGGACAGTACTCTCAGACAGCAGCCTGGTATAGAGGAACAAGTACAGATTTGGGGATGAGAGAGATCTTGTTTCGAATACTGGTTCCATAAAACTATTAGCTTTGGATTTGAGGCAAGTCGACAAACTTCTCTAAATCTTAGTTTCTTTACCTAAAAATGAGGAAATTCATACCTACTTCATAAAATCTTTGGGGAGATTAAATAATATATTGATGCAATACAAAAGGCATACAAAAAACAAATATAAGTTATGATAATAAGTTTCATTCCCTCAAGTGGTTGCCAATCCTCCTATGTCAACTAAACAAGTGGCGTGATTACATTTTACCACTCCAAAAACACTGTTATTCCTGCCTTACATTTGGGCTGCATCTGCAATATCCAGAGAATTAATGGCTAACACATTCACCAAGCGTAAGGCCGCTAATTCCCATTCTCCTAAATTCTCAGGGAGATTTATAAATTGAGGACCAGGATGCATGCCTCATTTACATCAAGACTCTTGGACACTATTTGAAGTTGTCTTCTTATTTCACAAGCAGTTATTTATTTGAAAAGTATTTATTGAGCTGCTACAGTTATTTATTTGAAAAGTATTTATTGAGCTGCTACCTTCCTGGTAGTAACGATACCCTTTTCATTTCCACAGTACTTTCAAATTTACAAAGCAAGTTCACACCCATGATTTTATTAAACCCTCAGAACAACGGGATGAGTGTCATATTGTTATCCCTATTTTAGAGATGAGGAAACTGAGGCTCTGAGAAGAGAAGCCACTTTCCCAAGTTAGCCCAGCCAGTAAAAAGCAGTGACAGCAATTACTCCTTCACTGTGAATAAGAACAAGTACGTCTTGCTCACCTTGCGAAAGCAAAGCCCCTTGATCAGTTAGCCCGGCTGTATCAATTCATGTGTAATGATGACCTACACTTGCAAAACACTGTTCGCAAAACACTTCTTCATGTATTATCTCAATTGAGCCTTATAAAAACCTATGAGGTACAAGAAGAAGGAAATATGTAGCTAAGAGGGAAGAAAGAGGACATTGAGTACCTACTATGCACCTAGCATAGATTGCACTAATATCACTTGGATTTCCTAGAATGTTGAGTCAGTGGCAAAGCTCATGTGGAGATGTTTCAATGAGAAGTGTAATCCAAGGAAGCAAAAGTGAGGGAGACTGGGGGAGGAAATGAGACAGAAAGAGGAAACATAAATATAAGATGACACCTTTTTGAGCTGGCTACAGCTTCTCAAGATAACATAATAGGCTATATACAACTCAACACCAAAAAAATAAATAAATAAATAAATAAACAATCCAGTTAAAAACACCCAGGTGGCCAACAGACATATGAAAAGATGCTTAACATTACTAATCATCAGAGAAATGCAAATAAATCCCTAGCGAAAAGAGTGACAATGTCCTCCCCCTAGGATTCCTGATTTGAGAATCATCATTTTAAAATCACTCTCCTATAGAAAAAAAATCTTTCCACTGTCCCAAAGATAAAGTTCAAGCCACCTAACTTCTATGATCGAGCTCTTGCCTTCCCATCTCATCTCATCTCTTAGGACACCTCCACTCCATCACTTACGTTTGAATGTAGAGGAAGAAAAGTTCATATATTTCCACGCCCACGTGCCCTTTCTCATGCCGTTCTTTGGAAAATGCTTTTTGCCCTTATATTTTGAGGGCTTCTGTTGATTCTTCAAAACTTGCCTCAAATGTGTCCTGTTTTCTACCACCGTCCTGCTCATGGCTTGCCCACGGATGCCCCATGACTGCCAGCACGTGGCTGGGCTCACCCCTGTCTCCCTAGGGAAACCTCCTGATGCCTTGGCTGTTCTGGGCATTCCCATTCAAGTTTTCACCAGGCCTGACCCTGCCTGGCTTGTAAAATCTGATGGGATCTCTGCCTGAGGAGGGATAGCTGACGGCAGCAGGAAGAAGTGGCACTCTAAAGGGGAGGAAACATCTGAGCAGAGGGCAGGCTGCACAGAGATGGGTGGCACCTCGCGCCTGCACGCCAGGGCTGTGATCACTTAGCTCCTGGGGTTCCTGAACATTAAACTCACACACAGCTTGAGACAACTCATTAGCGTGCCCGGGAAAGTTGAACAGTCCAGGCTTCTCAAGAATCCAGTGTTTCCACAGAAAGGATTTGAAGAGGAGAGGGCGGCTCTGGGGGTAAGAGACTTCCCTACAGGAGCAGTGACATTGCACTCCGCCAAGGTGCTGTGAGCAGGTACCTTGGCAGGAGGTGAGCTAGGCAAACAGTTGCATTACAAATAAGCCACATGAAGAGTGTGTAGATATCAGAGCTGGACTTTTGCTTTCCGGTGCTCACCCAATCCTTGGACAGCAGGGAGGTGGCTGGAATACAGGGGAAACAATACTGTGCTTGATGCCGGAAGGACATGCCACTTACCATCTGCGTCATTTGGGGCCATTTGCGCTGCCTCTCAGAGCTTTGTCTGTGAGATCCTATCTGGCCTATCGAGAGGATCACAATGAATAAGGCGAGTGAAGAGTTTTATCCAGTGCAAAGCCCAACGCAAATGTCAGGGGTTGTTACAAGGCAACGTGTGAGAGTCATGCCGTTCAGCGCCCTGTGGTGACCAGGGAGCAACATTAGTGTCAGGGCTGGGCCCAAAGTCTTTTGACTTGTATGAAAATCATTTTAGGTCTGTAGTTAGATGCTCCGTTTGGAAAGGGTCTGAAAGCACTTTGCCTATTTGATCTCACTCCGGCCCCAGCTTTCTCTGGTACTTGGCTTCCTCTCTACGATATACTTGCTAGAGAATTTGCTATAGTCTGCTGACATCCTTCCAGGGGTGGGGATCTCATTCCTTGTCAAGCAAGTCTTCCTTATCTTGTCATAGCTCAGGCCATTGGAAAGGTCTATTATTGGACTGAAATCCACTTGTTAGGTTTTTACTTATGGGTTCCTTTTCTTATTTGTATCCAGTAGGTCCATCCAGAACAAGTCTAACAAATGCAGCCCTCAGCTCCATAAAAACCAATTAAACTTCCTTTATAAATTACATGCACTTTCATAATTCTTCACTTTTTTGTTTCCTCTAAACTAGAAAATATCAAGCATATTAGTTTCCCAACCGCTTTACACTCTTAAAAAAATCAAGTATCTTTGTTTTACATGGATATATAGCTACTAATATTGACCTGATTAGAAATTAAAACCAAGGAATTTTGAACATTATTAACTCACTTAAGAATAAGCTCATGTATATTAACACAAAAAAATTTAATGAACAACTGTGGAGCCCAAAATATACTTAGTGAGAAGAATGCCTTTGTTTACTTTTTTTTTTTTCAAATCTCTTTAATACCTAGCTTAATAGAAGACAGTGGGGTCCTCATATCAGCTTCTCTATGCCATCTATTGCCATCTACTATTCTGGTTGGTACACATAAAGAAAATCTGGTTTCATATCTCTATATATAAAAGCCTAATATGCTAAGTATCCAACCTAGTGGTCGACTGACCAGTCACTATGATGTGTATTGACCACCAGAGGGAAGATGCTCTGACCAGTAGGTTAGCTTGCTGCTGGGGTCCGGCCAATTGGGACTGAATGAAACAGGGCCAGGAGCCTTCTTGCAGTCCCTCCCTGGCCACTGACCTGATCGGCCCTGATTGGGACTGGGTAAGATGGCCCTGATTGGCCCTGATTGCCGGCCAGGCAGAGGGACCCCACCCATGCACAAATTTGTACACAGGGCCTCTAGTAAATATATAATGGGAAAAAGGTGAAGTTCTTTAACAACATGTTTAGATTACTATGGATATGTCATGTAACCTCTAGAAATCACTGCACACCTGTGAAAACATTTAGGAAGGCAAATAGGAATTATTATGAAAATAATTTTAACCTCATAGACTCCTACACCTGGTAACCCTAAAAGATTCTTGCTCTGGACCCATTGGAGGGTGTGTCTTATCCCCATAATTATGTCTTGGGGACTGAAGGGTTCTGACTAGATTAGCCTCAAAGCCCTTTTGGACTCTGCCATTCTGCAGTTTGATGCTGGTGGATGGCCCTGAAGGGAGAATGGGCATTTGGTAGCCATGGCAGCTCCATGGAAATTCTCCTGTGGTAGCATTGCTTTGGGAAATTATTTATGAGGCTGAGTTGTCATTTATTTTCATGCAGAGAAGGAATGAGACAAGCTGAGAGTAATCCTAATATATAGGGACCCTATCATGTTGTTCTGATCAGAGATAATAACAAAAAATATTAAAATTGTTTGCCCTCCTCTAAGTAATGACTAAAAAAATACCCAAGTGAATGTGATGAGGCGCTGGATACTTGAAACACTCATAGCTCTAAGCCAGTGGTCAGCAAACTCATTAGTCAACAGAGCCAAATTTCAATGATTGAAATTTCTTTTGAGAGCCAAATTTTTAAAACTTAAACTATATAGGTAGGTACATTGTTATTAACTTAATTAGGGTACTCCTAAGCTGGCCTTTGCTAAAAACTCAAGGGGCCAAACAGCCGCATGTGACTCGAGAACCACAGTTTGCCAACCACGGCTCTAAGCCCATCATTATTCTGTAACTTCCAACATTGATCCCCTGGGGAGGCCAAAGGGCTTCTCTGAAAATTATGCACGAGGGATTTAAATCAAGTGTCTGTTCTGGGCCATCCACACTCCACGTGAGTTGACTGCTTGATGGCTTGTTGTGGAGGTAAAAGTGGGTTGTCTCCATCGTAAATCTTTCTATTTCACACACAGACTTATTATCATCATTATTATTTTAATCTTCACTTGAGAATATGGAGAGAGAGAGAGAGAGAGAGAGAGAGAGAGAGAGAGAGAGAGAGAGGCATCGATATGAGAGAGACACATCAATTGACTGCCCCCAGAAAAGCCCTGACTGGGAATTGAACCCTGAAGCTTTTGGTCATGCATAGACTTTCATTCTCAGGTGCACGTGTGACCCCAGTGTGGCTGACCCTGCGTGCATCAGCACCTGCTTCCAGCTCGAGCTCTGGTCTGGCTGACTCTGCTCTCCTGAGCTGCCTGTCAGATACCTGACATGATGGCTGTGCTATATCTATGCTGTCCAAGACAGAGCCATGAGCAACATGTGGCTCCCATGCCCTCAAAATGTGGTTAGTGTGGCTGAGGAACTGGAGTTTTCTTTTTCTTTATTGTTTAAAGTGGAACTGAAGTTTTCATTTCGAAAATTCAATTACTTGTAATGAAAATAGCCACCGGTGGCCAGTGCTACCATATTGGACAGTGTCCAGCCACAGGCTGACTTTCTCCGTGGCTGAAAATCCTCCATCTACTGATGAAATCTTCTCTTTCCTTCTGTTTGAAAGCCACTGTTTGGAACTCATCTGAGCCACCCCACTGGCTGATGGTGGGGATCCCGGACAAGAATTCAGAGGCTTGAGTATCCCTTGCATGGGTCCCACAGATCTAATCTCTTCTCTCATATTTGCCTTGCTTTTAAAGAGTCAACTCACTAGGTAATCCTCTGGGCAGGTAGTTGGCCTCCTTAGCTGCTCCCAATAATGTTCCGCCTTGGAATAGCTTACTGTTTACTATTATCTAAAGTAAGTCCCAAGGAAGCTTCCCACCCTTCTGAGTTACCTTCCTTTAAAGTATCTTCTCGCTCACACTTGAATGTGTGCCTCCTTTTCATCTGATTCTGATTTCCCTTCCTGGAGGATCATGAGGGCTAACTGGCAAGGTCTACTTTCCCCTAGGTGACATCTCCTTGATGTCACTGACCAGCTCCCAGGGCCGTCCCGAAGTGAGGCAGTGCCAGTTCTCCTGTGAGCTGTTGCTCCCTAACCAGGAATTAGTTTATGTTTTTGCCAAAACAAGCATCTAGAGAGCCAAAACCTTTCTCAGACCTGAAGTGTTTTTTCCTTCTGATATGGATCCTGTTCATCTCATTAGCTATATTGATTCTAAAAGTTACATCATTTTTCTTAGGTATTTCAAGTCACACTGTGATACTTCACCTTTACCCAAATGTCTCTGAGAAGATGGACTACTGAGAAAAGGAAACCATACAGAAAACCAGAATTTAAGTGAGCATCTTCTTACTTTAGCACTTATTCTTGGCATTCAACTCACATTACTCGATTTGATCTTCATAACAACTGTGTTTTGCAGATGGGAAAACAGAGAGTGTGTATACACATACCCACGCACATACACAGTTTATAGGAAAACACATAGATACAATAAAACCATATATTAAGAAAAGCAAGGGAGTGAAGAATATAGGATTTAGGGTGACGATTACCCCGTGTGAGGGAAGGCAGGAAAAAAAGTTGATAGAAAGACTAGCTCTGTTATCATTTGAGATAGCATGGAGAGACCTGGAGACTATAGTATGCTAAGCAAAATAAGCCAGTCAGAGAAAGACAAGTATCACTTGATCTCACTTATATGTGGAATCAAATGAACAAAATACACTGATGAACAAAGTGTAGATGCATGGAAGCATGGAACAGACTGAGGAATCTCAGAGGGAAGGATAAGGGTGGACAGGGATTAATCAAAGGCCCTTATATGCTTATATGTATAAGTCATGGACACAGACAAGAGTGTGGTGAAGGCCTGAGGCATCGGCAGGAGGAAGTGGAGGAGATTGTGGGGGATAAAAAGGGGATATTTGTAATACTTTACATAATAAAAATAAATTTAAAAAAGAATAGTTAGGTGAAAGTTATTATCAAGATCTTAATTTTTATTCTAAGAGGTAGTTTCATGAATGTGTACATTATTTAAATTGGCTAATTAAATAGCTAATGAAATAAAAGTGGGGTAAGCAAGGACCAGTGATTGAAATGTGTCATGAGCCATTAGAGTTAATTCAGTGCTATTTGCCTGTGGTCCAATACAAACAAGGCAAGCCTCCAAAGTAGTTGCCACTGGCTTTACATAATAGGGCTTATTTCTTGTGAACATAAAATCTCACGAAGGTCCAGAGACTCCTCCATCTTGTAGTCACACTAGTGGGATTATGTGGCTTCCCAGGAAAGCAGGGGCAGAAAAAGACAGAAGAAACACACTGGCCTTTAACTGTTTCAGCCTGAAAACACCATAGGTCACTTCTCCTCATAGCTCATTGGCCAAAGCTATAGTCACATGGCCCCGGACTAATTGTCAGAGAAGCTGGGAAATGCAGAGGAGGGGAATAAATATTTAGTACTTCCTCTCTCTGCCACATTTCATTCCCCCTTGCTAGAGTAAACATGAGCAATTCTGGGTAAGATTCTGTTTTTATCTATTCCTCCTGTGAGCTTTAGTAGACAAGATAGGCCCATCAAAGAAGCTTGGGTTTAGAGTAAATCATATCTGGGTTTGAGTCTCTAACTGATTCAGGTGAACTTGAGCAAGGTATGCTCCTTCTCCGAGCCTGTTTTCTTATCTGTAAATTAGGGATACTAATCTAAATGTTGCAGGTTTAGTGTAATGGTGAAACTGGCCAGGGCTGTAAGGTGTCCACTAACACGCTGGAATCTCAGTAATTTACTAAATGGTAGCAGTTATTACTATGCAAAGCTGCTATGAGGTCATTTTCAAGTTATTTAAATCTCAGTGTAGCTTTCGGGATTGTCAACTATATCTCCCTTCACCACTGCTTCAAGATAAAGCCACAAAGCCCTTGGTAGTGTTCTTATCTTAAACAGATTCTGTCTAGAATTTGGAAAGCATCTTAGTATGCCAGAAGCCTGATACAATTGAAACAGCTACTTTATTTTTTTTACCATAAGGATGCTGAGGATTAATATCTACAGAGAAGCAAGTGACATATTAGATCCAGAGTAATTTTCAGAAGATAATGGTATTTCTTCAGAAACTCTGTATTAATCAGGACAAACTAGGTCATGCTGCCATAATAAATATCCTTAAAATCCCAATGGTCTATGAAAGTTTCACTTAAGATCGAGGAGACTGTCTACATAAACCCTTTACTCTTCGTGTAATGATTCAGTGATCCATATGTAAGCAGCCTCCACTGTCCTGTAGCAATACTATTTGGAAAATACAACCTTTTCACTGGATATGGCAGGGAGCGAAGTGCTGGACATTACTGCATCGGCAATTGCTTTGGCTAGAAAGTGACAATACAAAGCATTGCCCAGAAGTAGTCACATGGCCTTGCCTAACTACAAGGGTGGTGGAGAAGGGAATCCTCCTTTGTGTCCAGAAGAAAAATAAAGCTAAATAAGGATGACCACCAGAAGCCTCTGCCATACTCTGGTTCTCCACTAACTTCCCCTACAAAAAAGACTCTTCTGTGAACAAGGGCACAGCAGTTAAGTTGTGTGTATAGAGAGTATACTTAATCCAAATGCATCAAATTTCTAAAATCTTTTGAATGTACTCTTTCCAAGACTTTGTTTATGCTGTTCCACTAATCCTAGAGCACACTTCCCTTCCATCTCTACACTTCCAAATTCTACCCATTTTCAAGGTTCCATCATAAATGCTGATTCTTCTTGCCCCATCTCCTCCCGTGTCTAGTTTTCTCATGTATTCTACAACACATTATCCTTCTCTTGAGAACCTTTTACTCTTTTGTTGTTGTTCAAACATTTGAATAAGCCAAAGACAGAGTACTGAAAGGAACATGTGGATCTTGGAATCACAATCAAAATATTAAGTCTGGGGATCAGGAGGTATATTGTGTTCTTTACCTGGGCAAAATTCTGCCTGCCTTTTAAAGTCACAATTGCCTAGGAGTCAAAAAGAGTGTGAGTGGAGAAGCAAGAAGAGCTTCCCAGAGAAGCACTTCTCTGCACCATTTTCTTAGGTCAGTCACTTTGTCTGGGTATATGTCTGCTCCACACCTAGGACACATGACAATTGATGACCCACTCGTACTGGCCAGTGAGACCCAACTCTACATCAAGAAATTTCCTTTGGAGACTGCCATTGCTAGCCATCCAACTGAAATCTGATTGATAATCATAGAAACGCCTGCTGTCCAAGTAGTTTATTAAAGACAGTGGTGTGCTTGGGTTTCTTATACTTTGGGGGTCAGATGCAGAATACTGGAGATCCCTTTCTAAAGATCCCTTTCTTGGGGACAGACATTCTTTTCAGCGGCATTTTGATGATGGTTTCCCCACATTTTGGCATGGAGGTGGGGAAACTGCTCTATGCCTCCAAGGGACCCTCTCTTGTGAATAGCAGTGGCACCATGTGTGAAAGCCTACAAGTTTTTAAGACTAACACCTGAAAGATTAAGTGCCCACTGAACTTCCCTGACATTCTAGGCACTGTGCCAATATGTTCACATACTTTCTCTTAATTTTTACAACAGCCCTATGAGGTAGGGTAGCAACTGCCATCTCCATGTTAGAGAAGAGCTAGAAGGCACAGCATCCAGGTGGATGCATGTACTCTCTATCTTGGGGTCATGTGGACCATCAAAATTCTGATCTCACATTGTCCCATGTTGGGCAAGTGGATATGCTCAGGAGGAGCTCCAATAACTAGGGCACACACTGGGTATCCTCATCAGCTCTTTACTGGATACACTAGGTATCAATATGACGCCTGCCTCCTTCTGAAGATGAATCAGAGACTAAGTGGAGAGCTTATGTGTTTTCTATAACTACTATGACCACCTTCCCAGATGTTAAGTGCCTCACATTGTACAGGTAATACCTATGCATTACTTCAGTGAAACCCAATATGCACATCACTCACAGGTAGATGCTACCCGTTATTTGGGAGTAATCTGTGGCTCAGAGCAGGTCAAGATGAGGGCCCAAGGGCACAGCATTGTTTGGGGTGATTCTGGGACTAGAACCATCCTCCTACTCTCTGAGGGCCCTGTTTGAACAACCACAGTCATCATAATAAAAGCCAGAACAGATGCTATAGACCAGCAGCAAGACACCTGAACAGGTCTCTGCAGACAGTGTCAATTTCTCCTCTATCTTCAGGCTGTGAAGTGGGAATAATAATTCTAACATTTCAGAATTATCATGAAGCTGAAATAGAGGTAATGTTGTGTCAAAGCCCTTAGCCTACATCCTGGCACGTGGGAGACACTTGAATGAATGTGGGCTGAAATAGCAGCCCACTCTCCCTAGGTCATTCCTAGAGGGTTGGCCAGAGACTGCTTTGGGGTCTCATATTTGCCTTAGTGGTAGGGGTAGAAGAAGAACAAGTAAGGGGAAGGAGGAGAGAGGAGTGGAAAAACCACTCAGATGTGCCTGGTTTCTCACTTATTCTTCCTGGGCACAGTGGGCAGGGGGCATCCATTCATGACCTTATCATGGTTGTTCCCTGGTCCTAACAGGGGCGGGCTCTGCCAAAGCCTTGGGAAGCAGGACTGCTGGGCTCCGTGGGCAATGGCTGTGTCCAAGCACTAGCTGGCCTGTCACAGCCAGTGACCCATAGAAAGGATCTTGACAGTGAACCCACCCCAGCAGCAGGTGGTAGTTAAGGGCACTTTCGGCTGAACTCATTTCTGGCAGGAGAAGAAGAAGATCATAAAGCAGAGCTCTAGCCTCAGGATGGATTTGATTTTCCAGATAGGGACGGTGGTTTCTAAGCCCTGAGCAATGTGGAGGCCTCCTGTTTCCAGGAGTACTGTTCCCTGTGTGCCGCGCTCTCCTCTTCATAGAGCAGGCGCCCTCACGTCCACACTTCCATCCTCCTGGCAACTCTGCAGGTTACATCAGCTGGTCAGAGATGCTCTCCCTCTTTCCTCCAAAGGGGCACTGGGGCTCAGAGAGGGTAAGGGTGCACTCGAGCTTGCACAGCTGGCCCTGAATCTCAGCTCTAAGTCCCATGGACTGGAATTTCTTCCCCATGTGATTGTGTTTGTCTTAGGATTCCAGGAGGTTTTCTCACCTTTAACCAGCACTTCTGGGCCCACTAATCTAAAGTGAGGAAATTGAGGCTTTAGAGAGATTACACTGGCCCAAATCACACAGCTAGTAAATAGCAAAGCCAGGATTAAAATCTGGCTTCTTAACTGCCCTGCCAGTGTTTCTCAAACAAGGATTCATTCAAGGTTCCTTCTCCGGGGGGGGGGGGGGGGGGGGGGGGGGCAGGAATTACACCAGTTTGAACATTTTGCATTGTTTTGATGATGATCTTTAACATGATATCACTTACCTATTAAAAACTATTTTAAACACTGTGAGCGATCCTTTGAAATGGAAAGATTTCTTTTTAAAATAAAAAAAATATAAGACACTCATTGCTTCAATTTGTGGGTCTTAAAGTAGAGACAAGTCCCATGTCTGGGGTCATTTTCTTAAGGTTTTATGAGGAGGTTTACTTTTTCTATATGAAAGAGTTCACAGGTGACCCTTGAACAATACAGAGCTTTGGGGCATCAACCCCCTGTGCAGCCAAAAATCTGCAAAACCTTAACTATTAATAGTCTATGTTGCTGAACAGAGCTTTACTGATAACATAAACAATCAACACATATTTTGATTGCTATATGTACAATGTACTGTATTCTTATCACAAAATAAGCTGGAGAAAATAAAATGTTAAGAAAATCAGAAGGAAGAGAGAATACATTTACAATACTGTACAGATTTATCAAAAGTAAAATGTGCAGGAAAGTGTTGTTCAAGGATCAACTGTATATATTACACAAGTTTCAGTAAGTAACTCTGAACTGGGGAGTTGTAGGAATATTCCCATCTTCTCCCCTTGAAGTATGTGAGTGAGTGATTAGCACCATCTTTTGAAGATGAGAAATAAGAAGAGAGGTTGAAATTTGTCTCCACGGTCACACACCTAGGGACCAACAGATTCTAGCTCCAATCTCTGATACCAAACTCATCCCGGCGAGGGCCTAAGCAAATGATAACTCCAGTTTTCTAGCCAGAGTGACTAAAAGGCTCCAATTTCTCCAGAAAACAGATTCAAAGTGGGTGGACTGGAAAGGAGGAATGTAACAAACTTCCTGTTGGTCAGTAGGGGTCCTCATAGTAGGAGAACCAAAAGGTGTTTCTCCCACCAGCTTTGGCCGGGCACCTGTCCCAATGCGGATCCAGCTCCGTCTGTCTCCAGGATTCCACAAGGTGCTGATTCCCAAATTCCACGGCAGTGTTTACAGCTCCACAGCCAAACACTCCCTTACTTCAGCTTTAAGCAAAGGATTGCAAACATCGCATCCACTTTCTTATCTGGGCCGCCCCTCCCACGTCTCCTACATGTGGTTTTCATATGGCTTTTATGAATGCCCGACGTCTGTTCCAGCTTGTTCTAATGTTGCAGTGTTTTAACTGCCATAACACAGTGGTATCAACAGATAAATCAACTAGATATGCTGAAAAAATTATGGGCAAGAATCCTGTTCTCTTCACCCGGCCTAATTCGTCCACACGAGAGGAATCTGCCTTGGGAGTTGCAGGGGGAAGAGTTATGTGGAGTATGGACCGGGAAAATAAGCCAGTCCAATGATCCTATTATTCCTAAACTTCTGGACTGTTTTCACTTAAATCAATGGCAATTTTCTCTAGAGTTGCCCGTTCTCTGAACCTTGGGATTCCTCCTTTCAGAGTGTGTGCTGAGCTGCTTCTCATGTTCAGCTGTCTCCTTTTCCTCCGTCGTGACTTCATCTGCTTAACGGGACTTTCTGCTGTGAATCATGGTAGTCCAGGTTGCCGACTCACAATATTTTTGTATTGCTAAGGATGTCCTTGTCCAGACCTCAGAGAAAGTTTCTGAACTTAGAGTGCCCAGCATGAAAGGACCCCCTCCCGCCCTCTGCATTCCAGCATCCAGGGCTCCCTGCTGTGGCTGTGCTTCATTCTTTTTTTTTTTTTTAATATATTTTATTGATTTTTTACAGAGAGAAAGAGAGAGGGATAGAGAGTTAGAAACATCAATGAGAGAGAATCATCGATCAGCTGCCTCTTGCACACCCCCTACTGGGGATGTGCCCGTAACCAAGGTACATGCCCTTGACTGGAATCGAACCCGGGACCTTTCGGTCCGCAGGCCGATGCTCTATCCACTGAGCCAAACCGGTTCTGGCATGTGCATCATTCTTAGCATCTCACTTAGAGTCTGTCCCATGGACAAGGTTGGGGAACAGTTGCTTTGGGGAAATACGTTCTGTAATCCTGGGTCCCTGAAGTGATTTTCAATAGGAAATCTGAATTCCTGCTCCATGTAAAATGGGTCTCAGATGCTGAGAAATAAGCATTTGAGAATCATTTATGATTTGCTTTCCATAAATCAGTGCTATTTTGCCTACAAATCATTTTGAGAGCCGTATGTGGCTTTGGAAAGAAATGTCCGGGCAGAGAATATACCCATTGGAAATTGAAGGTTATATGTTGATTGATCCTGGTCCTGTCACCAATTAGTTATATGATTCTGGCAAGTTGTTCCAGAAATTTGAGTTTCATAGGGGGTTATAAAATTATTAAATTACACTCTTCAACAATTAATTAATTAGCTCAACAAATATTTATTTCCTGCCAATTCTCTGCCAGTTAACTCGCTGGTCCTTTCCAAGTACAATGTCATGAGAACCTGATTCTGCGATTCTGGTTACATTCTTCCAGAATGGGTTGATAGAAAGGAACTACCATTATTGAGTATTTACTAGAAATCAGTGAAGCAATTGTATTTGATCTTTGCACTAACTCTGCCAAGTGGTAGCTCCACTTCATAGTTGAGAAACTGAGGTTCAGAGAGACTGAGCCACATACATGAGGTGACATTTCTTTTTAAAAATTCTTTATTGTTTAAAGTATTATATAAGTCTCCTTTTTCTCCTATTGACCTCTCCCTGGCCACCCCCTCCCTCTCCCTGATTGCCCCTCACCCCCAGCACATACCTTCAGTGCCCCCCTCCCCAGTCTGTGTCCATTGGTTATGCTAATATGCATGCATACAAGTCCTTTGGTTGATCTCTTACCCCCTTACACCCCCTCCCTGCCTTCCATCATAGGTTGGACAGCCTGAAGTTGGGAGTCCATCACAATCTCTGCTCTGCCTCCAAGGTGTAGACAACTTAGTAGAAGTGGAGGAGTTCACAGTGAGAAAAATACCAGAAATAGAACTATCCCTCAAGTAAGGAGGGCAGGTCCCAGGGAAGTCAGTTAGCTCTGGGGCTGGCCATCAGCTGAAGCTATGCACATCCTAGAATTCTTTCTCTTCGTGTTTATGTAGAAGAAATCAACAAGTGAATCACTTTGAATTCCAAAGTGATGGATTTAAAATGGCAGACTTCAGATGACAAAATATGTATCCATCAGTTTAATTACAGGAAACAGAAATCATGCTAGGTATTTTTAAGCAGGATAGGATTTGATGTAAACAATTGTGTGCTTACAAAATAATTTAAAGGCTGAAAAAGCAGGTTCTAGGCTAGGTTTCTTGGATAATTTCCAAGTAATACAGAACTGATCCACCATTGTGCCACTGGCCTTAGGCAGGTCTTGGGTGGGAATTGCCACCAGCAACTACTGGACAGAGGAGATAGAAGAATGGTTCCCAAAGCTGCAACCAGGGCTGAGGAAGTCAGATCAAGGAGCTGGTACAACAAACACTATTTGGTAATACCTAAACTGGTACCGGCTACAAATAAATACATAAATAAAGAAATAAATAAATAATCATGACTTTCTTAACTAGAAGTCAGATAAATGATCTCTACTTCACTTCTTTCTTTCAAATTATATGAGCGTGTCTATTGACTTTTCAATCTCTTCAGATATAAAACAAGTAAAATGAAGACTGAAATGCCAATCCAAGTATCTACCACAATGGGACAAGGTAATTCTTCAAAGAGGTCTTTTCTTAGCTCTACTTAAAATTCCATGGATAGCAGAACTTCCTTCAAAGAAGTAAAACAAACAAAACCACTTATACAGTCAACATTTGCTCCTTGGAGAGAAAAAGCTATCCCAATCATGATGACATTCCTGTTCAATATTTATGCTCTTTTTGTCCCATTCAGGAAAGGCCAACTCAACTGTGCCCAACCAAGAGTTCAATACATTTTCCTGCTTGAGCCCCACCCAGCTGATGTCTAATACTACTTCAACCCAGATAAGAAATTTTATCACCTAAGAAAACTGAGTCCAATGGGAAAAGTGCTATCCCTGCCTTCCTGCTGGAACAATTGATGGGGAGGGTAGATTCAGTTTTATTTTCAACAGACCTTGGGCTCCCGTCTTCTTTTAAGCCCTATGCTGGCCACTGAGTATATAGGGATGAATAAGACACTGTCAAGTAGGAGAAACAGAGCATTCCATAAATGCTGTGGTGGAGGTTAAGCCAGAGAGAGTGAAGGATGATAACATTGGAGGAGCTAGACCCCATAACTCCTCAACCTGCTCTAGTTCCCCACACAATCCTTACCTGGACATAGGAGTAAACATTTCCTGGTGGCAATGGATCTGAAGATCAAGGTGCTCTGATAACTCCTGAAATAGCTTCCCGTGATCACCACCTCCTGGTATTAACACCTGTGTAAACCCCTTCCATAGACTTAGTGACTTTATTCTAACAGACAGAATATGAGACATGTGAGGGGATATCACTTCTGAGATTAGGTTACAATTTAAAATGTGAAATGTGCTGAGGGTGAGAAACCCCGGATTAGAACTTGATCCTCCTGCCGTGGCTTTGGCCTTGGCTCCCCTGGTGGACCAGATTTCAGATGTTCCCTCTGACTTTTCTGCCTGCAGCCACTTCTGGAGAGGCATCCAGCCCAACTGAAATATTGTGACCCACTTCCACACCCAGCACACATATCATTTCCACTAGACAACCTGGTTCCGTGAGAATTTCCTTTGGACCAGTATCCTCTAACTGCACCTGCTATGGATGGCTACAGATTCAGGCATGTCTCCTCTGCTTCTCCCAATCTCCCTCTCTCCAGGGACTTGAGGAGTGTGAAGTGGTGGAGGCATAGCCTTAGCCTGAGAATCAGTCCATCGAAGGTCAATCCCCTTAGCAAAGGGTCTGTTTTCTGTTAGTCCCACACGATGGCCTCAACTCAGATGCACTGAGACCTTGGCTGGCAGTTTCTAGCAAGGACAACCCCACTTCTCAGAATATCACAGTACAGAGAGGCTTCCTGGAGATACCAGGAAGATAAATATTAAAATGCAAAAAAAAAAAAAAACCCAAAAAAAAACCAAAAACTCCACAACAACCCCAAGTCATTCAAAACAACCTTTTCTGTTGATGAAGAGCAGATACATCATCATTACTTTGTCATTTCCTTTTGCTTCCAAAAGCATCAACTCTGGGGAGAAGAACTTCTGCCGTCAGCCTCAGCAGCTGGCAGACTGAAATGATGGGCTCTGCAGAAAGTAGTCTGGGGGGTGGGAGAGAAGTGATGAACCCAAATGGAAGAGGCCAAAACAAGGCCCTCCTCTCACTTGTATTCGGTGCTATGCTTTATCACAAGATGTTTTCCCAAAAGTTTTTAATAAGCTGGAATCTTAATTTTATTTCCACTTGCTGAGAGTGAGACATGTATCTGGGAAAGGCCTACTCTATGCTCTGTGTTCACCTCATGTTCTTCTTCTACGTCTGAGGAAGGACATGAGATGTCAGCTCAGGACCCGAGAAGTGGACTGTATAGAATGTTCCACTCTGTGGTGCACTTTGTAGGGGCATACAACTTCAGTTCCGAATCCATGCTGTTTTCTCAGCCCTGCCTGGGGAGGCAAAGGAGAAACTGGAAGGTTCTTGTCACCTTTGGTTTGGCTCATTCATCTATATATATAAATGGCGAACATACAGTGTCCCCTCAGGAGTTCAACCGGGAGACAAGGAGTTTGATCGCTAGCTTATAACATGCGCTGACCATTAGGGTGCAGCATGGAACATGGCAGGTGACCAGTGGTGGCAGCAGGGCACTGAAGGAGCAAAGGAAGGAGGAGGCAGGAGGGGAGGAGGCAGGGAACTTGATCAGCCCTGACTGCAGGCCAGGACTAGGGACCCTACTCATGCACAAATTTCATGCACTGGGCCACTGGTATGTTTAATAAACATGGAAAGTCTAATATACTACAGACTCCCCATTTGATGGTGAAGGTTCAGAGACAGTTCAGAAAGGTTATAGTCTTTGAGATGGGGTGGGGATATAGAAGAAGAGGGAAAGAATAGGAGCAATAGCAATACAGGAGAGGGAGTAGAGTTCAGGGGTGGCCTCCTGGAGCAGGTGACATGTGAATGGGACTCTCAGCTCAGTTCCCCTTCTTTCCTGTTCTTCTCGAGCACTTGAAAGACAGTTGTAGCACAACTGCATTCTGACAACCTCTATTCAAAATATTTATGCTCACACATACTCAAATGTACTCTTTTAAAAAAGACTATTTTTCTGGAGAAGGTTTAAGTTTACAATATAACTGAGAAGAAGGCAGTCTCAAATATACTCTTAAACCAAACTATCTCCATTCTAGGAATTTACAGAATAGAAAAAACACTAATACATAATATATGTATATACAGATGTGTTTTGCAGCACTGTATAGACAAAAATAAAGAACAGAAAAATAAGGGAATTACTGAATTACTGAGTAATCATATATTCTTCTTATGGTATGTTTTACAGCTCTTTAAAAGCAAAAAAAAATGCAGCTCTACAAGGTGACACGGAGGATCTGTCTGTGAGATTTTTTTTTAATGAGTAAAGCAAGATAAGCAAAAGGGTGCAATACGATGCTATTTTTGTAAAACAGTGAGGAAAATCTCATGTATGATGAATATGAATATATAAGTCCCTGGAGAATATGCTTGCAGAGAAACGTATGAAATAATGCACATTAGATTGAGCTGGGTATTTTCTGCCGGTCTCCAAAACCCATTCCAACCCTCCCAACCAGTTGTGGGCCCTGGAGCCTGACCTTCATGGGTGGCATGTACAGTCGAGTGTGCCTTAGGCTTCTGGTTGGTTTAGCAGATGGGAGGTACCAGCAAAAAATGAGGAGGGAGAAATGTGGAGTCAGGACATAGTCCCCTCAGAGGTGGTGGCTGCAGGTGGCAACCACAGCACTGGCGGGGACCTCCATATGACCACTCTCTGTTTTCTAAAATCATTATTTTAGACCCTTCAAGCAGATACCTATCTTCTCTTGCTTCACCATCTTCTGCTTCTTTTTCTTAACTGTGCTCATGCCTTAAAAATTGTCCCTTTAGCGCTAGCAGGGTTGCTCAGTTGCTTGGAGTGTCATCTATACTCCAGAGGTTGTGGGATTGATTCCTGGTTGGGAGGTATCGATGTTCCTCTCTCACATTGATGTTTCTCTCTCTCCCCCTTCCTCTCTCTCTAAAATCAATGAAAAACATATCCTCAGGCGAGGATTAAAAAGAATTGTCCCTTTATTTAAGTCCCCTAGAACATTGCATGAGCATGCCCTCTGTTTCCTGTGAGGTCCCTGACTCATATGGTTGCAAACATGGGATAACTGGGGGAAGAGGCTGCAGAGGTGAGAGACAGTGATGGAGGGGAGAGGAGAGGGAGATGGAGGAGCCAAGCTGAAAAGGAAAAGGAAAAAAAAAACGCATGAATGGAGCCAAAGACATTTATGTCTATGTATGGGTATCTATGGAATGAAGTTAAAATAATACATGGGGAGAGGATTAAGAAAACACTCTCCACTCCCACATCCTTTCAGTGGAGCAGTGGAGCTATGAGAGCCTTGGTCTCTGCTCACTGCTTTTGGCCCCACATTCTTTCCCCAAGCCCAGCACAGGAAGTTCCTATGGGCTCCTCGTCCTTGACCTCACCCCTACTGAGGGTCCTGAAAGGGACGAGGCCCCAGAGTGCACCTGGGCAGGGGAGGGAGACGCAGCTCTGCAGGTGGGTGACTCCCGGTGCTCCAGCCACAGCAGGTGTTCTCCGTAGCCTGCACCTTCATTGTGTCGCCCCTGCAGCCTTCATCCACGCTGGTCGTGCTGCTGGGTTCTTCCAAGCCCAGTTCTCATCTTCCCTCCCCAGAGAGTCTTCCCTGACCTGCTCCTCCCTACCTTCCAGATGCCACACATCACTCCCCCATGTGCATCTCTTGTCACTTTTCCAATTGTAGCTCATGGTTTGGTCTGTGTCAGGCACTGACATGGAGCTCTTTGAGGGCAGGCACTGGGTGTAATACCCAGCCGTGACTCTAGCACCAGGCCCAGGGCTGAGGTCTTAGGAGGCGTCACTGACTGTGCGGTGGATTGAACTGACTGATGGCTTACAGGGATTTCCCAATGGGATGGATCTCTAAGCTGAACCAGTCTGCTTTGTTGTATGTAGAAAGACTTCTGAACATGGAATTTACTGGAGTCTCAGGGTGAAGATGGGCGGAGCTGGTTTAGAGCCCCTAGGCTGGGGTCTGTTTTGAGGACATGCATGGTCTCTTCTGCTCTGACCCCTCTCACTTTGCCCATTCATCCCCTTAGCCTCGGGTGGGTGTCCCGGTGTCCCGGCTGGAAAGGCTTGTGGCTAGAAGTGGTTCTTTCTCCTGCCACGCCAAGTTTTGCAGTCTTCTCGCTGGGCTCGAACCTGCTCCTCTGTGCCTGCCCACCTCCACTCCAGGCTGCCTGTCCCCTGTCCTCAGGGAGAGGCCGTGGGGGTGCGTGTCTGCTGGGCTCTGACATGTGACACTTCCCAGAAACCTTCAGTGCAGCATGGGAAGTTGACAGTCCTGTTTCATCTCAGCAGGGAGAGCGGCTGCGTGTTCGGCATGAATCACCAGGAAAGAAATGCTTACTCATCTTTTTCAGACTTCCAGAAAATTTACATTCCTCTGAATATTTGCTCTTACAGATATCCCCCTAAAGAAATGATGTCCCTGGTGATTTATGGCCAAAAACTGACTGTGATCCAAAAGGATTATTAGAAACTCTGTGCATAAAAAGCAAGTTTGTGTCAAGGGCAGACACATGTTCTTCCTCTATCTGCCCCTCTCTGTATATCTCTGTCTCTCTCTCCCTCTCTCCATTTGTCTCTGTGTCTCTCAATGAAACCTAGACACATGCTCCCCTACGAGGCCGCAGACTTTCTGGGGCCCATCATGCCAGCGTGGGATTAGAACTCACCTCCCTGTCGCTGAGACCATCACCATGGGTGTTCTGGCTCCCGAATAAGAGTCATTCAGAGCTGCACTTTGAAAACAGTAATGAACCGTACAAACATGAGGTATTAAGGGTAAGATGATTGTCTAGAAAATTCAGAAGGGAAATTCTTTTGTCTCAACTGAATAACTTAGGGGGAAACAATTTGACTTGAGTCACCCACATGATGACTTCAGTTCTCCAGCTCCTCTTGTTTGTGCTGACACAGCTTTTGACATTTGGAAAGAAATTCTGCCACAAACATGAAATTGCAGACATTTTTTGTGTGTCCTGGGTGTGACTTTTTTTTTGCAGGATCTTTTAATAATCTTCCCAACTCTTCAGATTGGCCTTCCTATGACCAGAGTTCTCAGGTCTCCCAGTGGCCAAACCCACCTCCAATTTTCTTGGCAGCATCTCTTCTTAATGCAACCCCGTTCCTCTTTACCCAAAGGAGAGAGTGAGCGTAGGCATGCAGTACCTTTACACACACAGGGAGGTCCCCACCTTTATTTACTAGCTAGCAAAGAGTTATCTCCTGGGCAGTGTGACAAAATCGCATTTTGATTTCTAGTTCTCCAAAGCGGAAGAGGGAACACAGTTCCTCCCCGAGAACTCTTTGGCTTGGCAGTTGGGGCTGTTTGAGTTGTGATAAAAGCTAATATTTATCCAGCCAGCTTCCCCAGATCAGACCTGCTACTTGGAATCTGCTCAAGTGGTGACCAAGTCAGAGTCCTGTTTGTTATCACAGCCAAGAACCCAAGCTGGTATCAAATACCAGTATATCATCGCTGCAGGACTGGCTTGTTGAATTATGTCGCAGTGCCTGCTGGGGATTTCCAGTTTAATTCATTCTAGTTTGTGGAAAGATAACACACAAAATAATGAAACCGAGGAGTCAACTGGGGGTTTAAAGACTGGCTAAATGGTCTTGAGATATTGTAGATGTAGAACCAGAGGCCTAGAGGAGATTAATGGTTTACTTGGGCTATCTGGCTGGTTAGCTGCAGAGCAATAGCTAGCTAGAATTGTCTTGTCTCGAGTTGCCATTTGTTATTGGGTAACAACTATGTGTCAGGCCTCGGCGCTTTGCATTGCAAGTAATAGAAGATGCGCCTTCGAGTGGCTTAGTTTATAGAGGAAACACATTGTTTACTGAATTACATGCAACCCTAGTAGGGCTGGCTTCAAGGTTTTGCTCAATGGCTCAGGAGAGTTATTAGACCAGAACCTGGCTTGCCTGGCTTCTTTCTTGGCCCTTCTCCCTTTGCAGTGGCTCTCTGCCAGGAAGACTTTGTGTTATGGTTGCAAGGTCACTGACAACAATGCATGGGGTTCAAATTCAGTAGCTACTGAAAAGTCTGCTTGGCATATAGCTCCAGGACTAGACTAGTCCACTGGTGCCCATTGGCCTAACTTGGTTTCTGTGTCCACTGCTGAGCCACTGACATTGACCAGGGGAATAGACTACGCTAAATCATTTAAGTCATCCACAGCACACTCCTGGTATGGATTCACACCTGAGTCCTTCTACATTCACAGAGCTCACTGTCCACATTAACCTGACTTCATTATCTGACCATCTTCACTAATGTAATTGTACTGTTCCGCTGTCCTCATCAATGCAGCCTCACTCTTCCAGGGACTCTTGCCCAGAAAGATAAAAGTTTCAGTTTACTTTATTTCAGGAATTTACTATGTAGGCCTCACCAAAACCAAACAAACAAGTAAACAAATGAACATCAACTCGGAATTTTCAATAAATAGCATCGGATGACTGTTTACTCTCTAAGACTCTTTGGAACTCTGCCCCTCCAAAATTCTGCCTCTGCCCTTGATTGTCTACCAGTCCTAAGCTATTATATCATGAGCCTTAGCCAATCCTAATTAAGCATACCCCCACTGAAATCCCATCTTAAAACCCGACTCTAAAATCTTATAAACATCCCTATGACATTACTAAGACTCCCAGGCAGTATTCTCCCTTACCTCAATAAGAATATACTGAGCTTTGGCTTATGAACTAGCTATTTTGATGATATTTTCAGGGACTCAGAATTCAGAATTAATTCCACTCAAAATGTTTTACTAGGAAAGTTAAGGTAGAGTCAGGGAAGGGGAAGAGGAGACGGGTGAGAGGGACAACCAGCAAAGGTCCATGCATGCTCCTTGGGTAGGGCTCTGTTCTGTACATCTTACATAGGGCAATGTCTGATGAAATGGACCTGGGAGATCATAGGTTTGGCATTGCTCAATCAACATTTGCTTTAGGGAAGGGAATGGATGAGGAACTGATGAGCACCGGAGTGATGGAAGACAACAGGGACTCAACTAGGAATCTATGAATTGATGGTGTTTTTCTCAAGATGCTCCACAGCCCCTTGAGAAGCTACAGGCTTTAAGACAATGTTTTAAGCACAGATGGAGACTGGCTTTATTTTGGAGCAGCAGGAAGAACACTGAGCCTGGGGGTCAGAGACTCTGGGTTTCAGCTCAAGTCTCCTTCGCTTGCCAGTTGTGTGGGCCTCGGCCCTCACCGCACACACTCTCCCCAAGCATCAGTTTCCTTATTTGTAGCATAAGGATAATAAAAACCCATCCTATCCTGTTTTGGAAATGCAAAGTAGATAATAAATATGAATGGAAAATTTTAAAATCAGAAACAGCACATACCTGTTCTCACCCATTAATTTTGTTAGCCATCCACAAATTCTTACCCTGTTGCTACTGTGACCAATTTGGCTAAATAATGGAAAGACTTAGAGATTAGGCTACTAAGACAGAGAAAAGCTATTTGCCCCAAACCAGGTCTACAACCACAATGGTGACGTTTTCCTGACACAGCAAGGGACCTTGTTTATCCTGCTTTAGTTCCCAGGTTGGTCAGTGGAGAGAGCATAACACTTAGGGTCAGAGAAACAGGCCTCAGATATCAAGTATGACATTTACTGGATGCCTAGTTTTGGACACAATCCTTAGCCTATTGGAGCCTTAATTTACTTACATGTGAAACATATAAAAATGCAACCTATTCACATGTCTGTTGTAAGGACTGTATATGAGTAGACTCTAAATAGATGCGGCTGAATTGGAATCTGATATTTAGGACAAACTCTGTGGGATGTTTTTGTGACAAAATTATATTTTTGTGATTAGTCATCTTAGGGTACCCATGATCCCTGAGAAAAGAAACACGTGAGGGAGTGCATCCATGTCATTGTGAAGCTAATTGATTTCAACAATAAGAAGTTTTGTAATTGTGATGATGACTGTTGCAGGGATAATTACTATCTATCCCTTATAATTGCAAGTATTTCTGGACATGACATTTCCTGGTACTCTGGAATTTTCATGAAGTGGCATGGGTAGTTGGGACATCTTTGGTACATTTGCATTTGACAGGATACTTTTATACAACAAAGCATTTCACAATGATATGTGCTCCTTCCTCCCACACAAGGGCCCTGGTAGAATGTCCCTTCCCTGTATGACTGTATACCTTATGTTCCCACAATAGACTGCTCAGGGATGCATGTGGATGGTCTTCAATGTTGGAGGCAGTGTGGTTCTGTCTAGACAGTGAGCAGACAGTGGGGGTTCTGTCTGTGTGACTCTTGGTTTGTGTGGGTTGTTTAATTAACATGGGAGCTTAGATTTTTGTGGTAGAACAAAGTAAAATTTGAATCCAGCATAAAAGTGTAAGAATAATAAAAAAGAACCTCGATTTACTAGGGTCTCTATGTTCTTCCCTTTATATGGAAGGAAGGAGGACCAGGGACATGGAAGCTGGTATTGTCTAGTTGATCTGGATCAGCTCAGCGTAGCCTATATAGTGAAGGAAACTGTGGTGGACACGGCTGGTCAAGAGGCAGAATGGGCTATTCACTGGTGAAGGGAATGATGAAGGGGTGAAAACAGCATGGTGTGGAGATACTCAGGTGAGGAATGAAGGGAAGAGAATGAGAGAGATGGAGGGAAAGAGGTAATGTGTAAAGAGGATTTTTTGTTGTTGTTGGATTCTTCTAAATCATTGCAATTGAGAGAGAACCTAAAGTACAGATCTGCATTCAGTATTAAGACTTTTAGAATTCAAAGCTGTGAATACAATCCCTTGTAAAAATTGCTCCATGTAAGGGTATAACCCATGGAAGGGTGGCTTGTGGTTATTAATTCTAAAGGGAGCTCTTTGCCCCCACCTCCACGTGGTACCTGTATGGGAGGCATAAAGTTTTCTGCAGTCCTCTTTGAAACAGTAGAGACCAAGTTAATTTCTACCCATACACAAAGAGGGTGTAGACATGTGAGGGCCCAGGTTTATGGATTCAGAGGAGACTCCTCAGAACCCTGGGCTTATCTTCTGCCACTCACTTGCCACAGGCAGCAAAACAATGCTCATATTGGTCAGGCGTGGCAAATGCCATTGAAGTGAACCCTGGCTCTTGGGCTCTACACACCTGTCTGAGTTTCCACCTTTATTCAATCCCTTATATGAATACACTTTTATTTCTAACAGCTCATATACTGGATGTCCTAGTCTAAGGTGACCAGACTTCCCGCTTTTGGCGGGACAGCCCCGATTTTTAACAATTTGTCCCGCCGCATTTTTAAAAAGTCCCAATCCTAAAATCTGGACTTTTTAAAAAATGCCGCAGGACGTGGGACAAATTGTTAAAAATCAGGACTGTCCTGCCAAAAGTGGGATGTCTGGTCACCTTATCCTAGTCAGAAGAATTAGGCAAGGAAAAGAAATAAAGGCCATCCACATTGGGAAGAAAGAAGTTATATTATCTCTGTTCTAAACAACAGAGAAAAAATAGACAGAAAAAAGAAGAGAAGCTCAAGGACTTGTAAGATAACAACAACAACAACAACAAATCTAAATTCATGTCATTGGAGTCCCTGACAGGAGAAGAAAACTGTCAACCCAGAACCTGACCCTCTGTGAAATGTCCATAGGACAACATGATGAAACTGACACAGAGCACTCACTCCAAAAACATCAGAACACACAATAGCAACACACACATTCAACATACACAAAATAGGTCAATAAACCTCAAAATATTTAAAATATTAGAAATCACACAGAAGGTGTGTTCTTACCATGCTGGAATCAGAGCAGAAATCAACAACAGACAAGAGAAACTCTCCAAATATTTGGAAATGAACAACACATTTCTACACAACCCATGAGCCAAAAAAAAATTCTCAAGGGAAATTTCAAAAAGTATATTGAACTGAATGTAAATAAAATGCAACATATTAAAGTTTGCGGGATACAGCCACAAACTGTATGTGCTGAAGTGGTAACTTATGGCACAGATGCATAAATTAGAGATGAGGAAAAGGCTCCATCTAGCTTTCCACCTCTAGAACCCAGGAAAAGAAAAGAAAAATAAATCCAAAGCAAGCAGAGAGAAGGAAACAACAATTTCAGAAACTGAAACAGAAAAATCAATGAAATGAAGAGCAAGTTCTTTGAAAAGATTAAAAAGATTGACAGACTTCTAGCAAAACTGGCCCAAAAACAGAGAAGAGATAAAGGAGAAGATCCAAGACATTAATATCAGGAATGAAATAGGCAGTAACATTATAGAACTTAAAGATAACAGTAGAAATATACATCTGACAACTTAGATGAAATGGACCAATGCCTAGAAAAATACAAAGTATCACAACTTAATATCAAATAGATTATTTTACTAACCTTTTAACTGTTAAATAAATTGATTTTTAATTTTAAAAAAATCCCTCAAAATCTACTGGCCCAAATTGTTTCACTGAAAAATGAGCAACAATTTAAAGAATTAACATCAGTTGTATACAACATCTTCCAGAAAATAGAAGAGAAAATACTTTCTAGTTCATTTTATGAAATATACACACCACTGGAGGTTCTAGCCAGGTAATTAAGCCCCAAACCAACTAACCAACCAACCAACCAAACAAACAAACAGACAGACAATCAAAATAAAATAAAATAAAGAGCATACATAGACTATGTGGTGAAATGCGTATGACTACTAGCTAATTACGTTACTGGTGGGAATGTAAAATGGTACAACACTCTGAAAAGCATATAACCCAGTAACTACACCCCTTCATTTTCCCCAAAGAAACTGTAGATGAATGTTTATAGCAGGTTTATTCATAATAGCCCCAAACTAGAAACAACCCAGATGTTCTTCAACAGGTGAGTAGTTAAGCTACAGTACATCCAACCCATGGAATACCACTCAGTAGTAAAAAGAAAGACCCATGCAATAGTGTGGACGCATTGCCAGGGTATCACAGCAAAAGAAAAGCCTATTCCAAAAAGATTACATACTGTTTGATTCCATTTATTTACATTCATAAACTGACACAATTATAGATGAAGAACAGATCGGTGGTTAGTAGAGGTCAAGAAAGGGGTAGGGGCAAGAAAGAAGCAAGTGTAGTCACACAAGGGGATCCTTGTGGTGGTGGAAATGTTTTGTATCTTGACTCTATCCATGTCAATATCCTAGTTGTCATTCTGCCCTATAGTTTTCCCAAATGTTGCCATTGGGGAAAACTGAGCAAATTGTAGATCTCTCTATGTTATCTCGTCCAACTCTCTCTTATTTCGTACAGCTGAATCTGTAATAATTTAAAAAGAAAAAACTTTCCTTAAAAAAATCAAGTCCTTGAGGATCCCCAAGTTCATGCAGTAAAAGGGCTTGACAGCTGCTGCTTTGCAACAAGTGCACAGACTGATCGGAGGTGCCAGCAGATGTCATTGGTGCTGCCTGTTTGATAATTATACCTCCTGGGTTCCATAGTAATTATAGTGGGACTGACACTGTATCCCCCATGCCGGAAATCATCACATTCCCCTCGTAATTACTCAGGGCCAAACACCTTTGGCAGCGAAGGGCTTGCAATTGATGGCTGACAAACTGCCAAGAGACAAAGAACTCAGCTGAGTGTAGAGGCAAGACTGGGCAGTGGTCCACACGCCCTTTAGGTCTACCCTGACCATGAGCAAGATATTTGGGGAAAGTGAAGAATGTCCCAACAAAATACATAAGTTAATTCACTTTCAAGAATGACAGGTCCAAGAGAGCACTTAATTTCCCTATTTATAAGGAAAAAAATTAACTGAAGAAGGACATGTTGACAACCTCTTGGCATGTGGTCATTATCTATCTTCACTTGTCTCCCAAAGCGGAACATTGTCAGAAACACTTAGCACAGAGTCCAGCAGAAGAACTCCGCTAGGTTCAGGCTGTGTCATGGACTTCATCCCACCAAAGCCTCACAACAATACGGTGATCTCCATTTTCCAGAAGGAAAATTGAAGGCAGTAGGAAAGTACAGCAACTTCCCTGAGGTTGCAAGCGGAGTTAATGAGAACTGAAATTTAAACCCGAGTCACTCCGACCACACAATTCTATTGGTCTCTTTTTTGGTCCATGGTGGTAGGTGTTGCTCCAACTTCTCCAAGACATTGGTTTGAGAGCTAAGAATAGCCACAGGTCTATGAGCAATGTCAGCATGAAGTGGAAGGAGGAAGAGCTCGGGGAAAAAGCACTGGATTTTGAGATCTAAATCCTAGATTCACATACTGCCGTCAGCTCTGAGGCTTTTGCATAAAAGCCTCTCACATCTGGAAATCTCAGTTTCTTCATTTGTGACACAGTTATTGCAATAATTAAATCAGATGACGAATGAAAAGTGCATAGCATAGGGCTTGGCCATAGTTGAATAAATGATGGATATTGTCTTTGTTGTTAGAAATTCCCTGAACTTAGTACAGGGCAGAGCAGACACTCCGACTCTAGGTAATCATGGATCCCTTGTTACAACAGGACGTCTAGGCCACTTGCTTCTCAGGATCTGTTCCAGGTACATGTAGTGTGGGAGCCTTCCCATTTCCTCTTTGGAGGGTGCATGGTCAGGGCCTAATTTAGCACTCTTAAGTCCTGCCAACCTATGTGCTCCAGAGGGAGCCTCACTATATTAAATATCATCTCCGGAAACCCTGAAGAGCTGGGGTCCATCAGCTGTTTGGTCAAGGTCACGTGGCTTTCATTGTGATTGCCTAAGTGTCTGCCTCCCTACCAATGCCTGAAAGTGGTAATCTGCTTCCATACTGTGTCCCTGGGGCTAATATAGGGGATAGAAAAAGGGTGGAAGGCAATTCATGTTAGGAAAAAATAAAGGAAAGAAATGGACAAGTGCATGTATGACCTTCTGGAGGCTGTGCTGCTGACTCCTTACCTTAGAGTGGTCACTGCCCTGTACTCACTGCCCAGCAGAGTTTGATGTCAGAGGAAGATGGGGCTGTGTGATGGCCCCAGCAGAAGGCACTGGTAATAGTGATAAGATAACTGATGCTATCTTATCACACCCACTAATTCTGGCCTTATGTGTGTATAGAGTCTTTCACGTGAGGAACTCAAAGCACTCTGGCTCCTGGGCTCATCCCTGTAACATTCTCATGTGTTGCTAGCATCTCTTCTTCATTTCTTCCCAGAAGCAGAATGGCAGCCTGGCTCTCAGCTTGGGCTCTTAGAGACTGTTGGCAGGGGCCACTGGCAATGCAGAGGATGTCACAACTTACTCCCACACTCTCCTGATGTGTCTGTAGAGTCCAAGGACTGTGGGGATGGGGTTGCTGGTGGGAGTGTGGAACTGGGAAGGTCCAGTAGGGGAGAGGCATCCTCCTGTCCTCCTCTTCTCCTCTCTCCTCTTCCCTAAGGAATCACTGTCATTTGATTACCAGTTCAGCCCAAAGTTATTGACTTTGTGCATATAAGTCTGATCTTAAATTTCTGAGCTTTAAAATGGGGATAATAACACTCATCCTTACCAGGTAGGTGAGAGGGTTTATTCCTTAATTCTGCAGGTGTCTAGTGATTGCCTGTTGTGCGACAGACACTGCTCTAAGTGATGGAAATTCATCAGTGAACAAATCAAACAAAGGTCTCTGACCTCATGGTTCTCTTGAGAGAACTGGCCTGACCTGAGTTTTAAGAAGACTCCCCTGATGGATGTGTTGAAGAAGATCCGTTTAATTGTTGAGTAAGGCGGATCATCAAGAAGCAAGGAGGCCACTTAGCTGATTAGAGTTGGAAACAAAACAACCTCAAGTGATGCGCAGGTGATGGGCTATCAGGAAAAATCAGGGTTACATTTCTAATGTTAAGAGACCTCCACTTAGAGCACATGGCCCAGGTGAAGGACACACTTGGCCACCTTGGTGGTTTCACTGTGGCCATGTGAACCTGACGTACACTTAAGGGGAACAGTCTCCTTTGCAAGCAGGACAACGTAGTAAAGGAAATCCACAATTTCTATAGTTATACTCAAATCCTGGCTCCACAACTTTCCCTAGCACCTTGGGGAAATTCTTTTACATCCCCTAAACTACAGTCTCCTCACTGGTAAACTGAATACCAACAGTCCCCTCCCATGTAGGGTATTGTGAGCACTTGTTACAACGACACATAGACAATGTCTAGCAATAGTGTGCCCTCAAAAAGCTGGTGCCCTTTGCCATCCCTCACACTCACTCATCCTGGACCAATTTAGAATCTATATATATATATATTTTTTTTTTCTAAATGATGCTCATTTCTTATATTTTCTGACTCAGAGTCTTTCTAAAATTATAATACCTTAATAAAAAATTTAAAATCTTTAATGTGTACTAAACTTTCATGTTTAATAAAATATTCTCTTTTGCCGAAGCCGGTTTGGCTCAGTGGTAGAGCGTTGGTCTGCGGACTGAAAGGTCCCGGGTTTGATTCCTGTCAAGGGCATGTACATTGGTTGCGGGCACATCCCCAGTGGGGAGTGTGCAGGAGGCAGCTGGTCGATGTTTCTCTCTCATTGACATTTCTAGCTCTCTATCTCTCTCCCTTCCTCTCTGTAAAATATCAATAAAATATATTAAAAAATATAAAAATTTAAAAAAATCTCTTTACTTTTAAGAGGGCAAATGTTGGAGTCTTATACTAATTGCTCTTGGCCCAAAGACTGGAAAGTGTGTGTTCAGATTATAAGGCTGACCCAGCACCTAAGTGAGCTCTGGGTTCATATTAGGTGCTCAGTAGACATTTGTTGAATGAATATGTGAGGCTATAATCAAGGACCCACTACACATGTAACTGATGGCATCTTACTCTAATGATAGGCAAACAATAAGCTGAGGGATAATTGTAATAATGATACATCATAGTTCTAGAAGTTTTCCCTGTATTAACTAGATTGATTTTTATGCAGTTTTAAATGTTGGTATTTTAAAATGTGTTTCCACATTACATATTCTTAGACTGTCCACATGAGAGCATTGAAATTAGAGTCTAAAACCATGGCCTGCCATTTAGGGTTCTCCTGATGCCTGCTGTGTGGCCTTAGCCATGTGACTGATAGTGTCTGGAAAATAGTAATTAAGACATAATTGACTCTACATGACAGTGGAGCTGAGAATAGCCCATGAAAATCCTTTTGGGTCCAAACCCTCATGTGCAGTGCATGGATGAAGGGGATGTTAGAGTGGAGACCACTCTTTCCACTTCCACTTCCACTGTGTAGCACTGAGATGGAGAGTATGTGACTGTGGGCCAAATATTTACTTATTATAAATCATTGTCTTCATTTGATGGTTTCAGATTCTGAAAGCAATGTCTGATCTTCATAACAAGCTCAATGATGCAAAGATATATAACGTCAAAACTCTCTTTCCTTTCCTACTCCTCTGTCCCCTCCAATGTAACAAAGGTCAACAGAATTCTTCCATCCCTTTCTCTTTTCTCATTCACATAATCAAATATAAATACATATATATAGGTATCTTTAATTTTCCTGGACTTAAATCATACTGTGCATGTTACTCTGGAAGGTATACACATAAATATACACTGAGTGGCCATATTATTATTATTATTTCTGAATGCATAATAATCTGGCCACTCAGCACTCAGTGTGTGTGTGTGTGTGTGTGTGTGTGTGTGTGTGTATTAGAGGCCTGGTGCATGGGTGGGTTCCAGCCAGCCTGGCCAGGGGGAGGGGACATGGGCGGTTGGCCAGCCTGCCTGATAGTCAAACTCCTGGTCAAGGAGACAATTTGCATATTAGCCTTTTATTATATAGGACATACACTGAGTAGCCAGATTATTATGTGTTCAGAGATCATAATAATATGGCCACTTAGTGTATATACACATATACAGATAAGAGGCTTATGTTGTTGATAAACAAATGTGGGGCCAGAGTATGCTTATCTGTGTCTGGTTATTTTTCTCAACTCCTCTAAAAGAAAACCCCTTCCTAAGTCAACTGGGATAGTTTGAGCTTATTCTTTGTAATGACTATTAGTTCATGGCTAAGAGAGACCATATTTACTCAACCATTTCCCTATTAATGGGCATCTCTTAGTTCCTAGTTGCAAGGCAAATTACTTCAATGATGCAAAGATATATAACCCCAAATTCTCTATGCCATTTCTTCTTCTAAAAAAACAGGTTATTAACAGCACTCGCTAAAGACTATTGTAAAGATTAAATAAGAAAATGCATGTCAAACAGAATATCTGGCCCATTCTAAGTGCTCAATAAATATTAGTTAATATTATTATTTTCCACAAAATGCAGGCAACCCTTTTTTAAGATTCAAACATTCAAAGACCATGATATTTTGGTTCTTTTGGACTTTTCATGTCCGATTGCAGTTTTCTTTCTTCTTGTGTCCCCCATGTCCTTTCAATGAAACTATACTGAAGTCTTTCTGTGTGGCTATTTTAATCACCCATTTCCCTGTTATCTTTGATTCTCCCTGAGGCATGGCAAACATTCAGCTAAAAACTTTCTGTTGGTCCTTATCGAGTACACTTTCTTGGGGTAGGAAGTGGTGTTTTGGGGAAGGAAGAGGCCCAGGCAGCCTACCTTCCTTGTTAGAAGAAATACTTAAGGGAGTAATCCACAATCAAAAGGAAGAAAGTTCAATTCAGCATGTGGGGAAGAATGACTATGCATGCTCAAATTCATTGAGTGTTCAGCTGCAAAGGTCCTCGGAGCAGGCAATTACAGCCTCAACTGGGAGATTCCTAGTCCCTAATGTGACAAGCAGAACCCCAGCCACCACTGGATCTCCCTAGGACAATTATAGCCTCTAGGGTAAGAGTATTGCATGAGGCAGGTAGATTGGAAAGAGCCACATCACTTAGCAGGTTAGGCTCCATGGCAATAGTGACATAGCATGCTTGGCACAGAAACTGAGCTAGAGACCCAGTCATATGGACTGGACCAATGTACAGGGGAAAAAGCACGGATGATAGGACACTGAAGTACATGACATTCCTAAGGGTTCTCTGAGGCTGGATCCAAGGCTCTCCTTATTCTGGGTTGGGTTCAGCTGGGTGGGTGTGGAGAAAGAGGAAATGGTGCCATTGTCGTAACCAAACATTCCACACGGCTGGCTGTCTGTTGCCTGACTACATCTTCCAGACAGGTAAACAAATGATATCCAGAATGACATTTGCTGCAAGAAGTAAGATGTAAGTGCAAGGGATTATGGGAGCACAGTGCAGAGCTTATGCTACGCCCTCAGCAAATGTTTGTAGCTTGACTATTGAATGAAGCCACTGTGTCTTGGGAACAAACTGCAGAAAGCCTCTGATTTTCCCTGGAGGAGTCAGGAAGTCTCCCATGGGTTGGACCAGAGAGTAAATGAGTCTCAGAGGAAGAAAGAGGTAGAGTTAGAGAAGGAGGGTGGATTCTCACATAAAAGGCTTTGTTGCTAAGGTGTGTGTATCCTAGAGCAATGAAAATAGGGAACTGAGAGGAGACAGAAAATCAATGACATGGTCAAATACATCAAGCACATATTTCTGGGAAGCTATGTAAGTCAACTGCTTAAAATCATTTTCCCGTTCCATTGTAGTACATGTTTTTATCTTCATGGCCACTTGAATAACTTTGAGCCCTAACACATTAACCTTTCATGCCTTGGTGCTTGCCACCCTCAAACATTACCCAAATATCAGGTGGTCATGATTTAATATAAGAAGGTCTGCCAACGAAGCCATCGGAAACCAAGAAAGCAACGATCATCAGAAAGATACTGAGCATGTAATCAAGAGAGTGGCTCACTATTACGGGAGAACCCTGAAGAATCTAGCACACTTATTAGTTATTTGCTCTTACGGTAAATGAAGTCCTTGAGGGTCAGATTTGACAGGGGGCAGGGGAATGACAAGGAGTCAAGGAAGGGAATCAGAAGACTAGAGTTATCATCTTGCTTTAAATACCACAAGGGTTACATAGACTTGGACCTCATGCAATAAGCTTCCTGGGAAATTTCTTGAACCCTAGGGATTTCTGGATTCTGACCAGAGGTGGTGTCTGGAATCTCATGACAGAATGGGTAGATAGGATCCTTGGTGCCACCCCTGGAGCAGGTGTCCACAAGACAATGTGCAGGCTCCTAGCGAGGGCCCACTTCTGCCCGTCAGGGGATGTGGCTACTCAATGGAGAGGGAGTTGCTGATGCTTCTTTTATACCCCAGGCTCTGAGAGTTTTCACTTTCTTTTTTATTTGATTGTTTACTTATATCTGCTTTTACAAAGAAGTAAAGAAATGGAAATCATAAAGAAAAAGGAAAACAATTCATTGTCCACATTTTGCATTTTCGTTTTGTGCTTTTTCTATACAGTTCTCATAGAGTGGAGTTTCTAAAACTCCCACAAACAATAAGCTCATTATAAGAATAAAATATAGTGATGGTATATAACACAGGAATAAGGATAACAGTTGAGTCTGATCTGAAATTAGTAGAAACAATTAATTGTGTTGGTAGAAAATAAATTAAAATTTACTTAGGATTCACCCTCCCAGTCCTAGAAATAAAATCCTATGAAGTGGCCATTGCTGTTGTCATTTTCTAGATGATGCTCAGCGCTATTAAGTGTCTTGTGGAGATCAGACAACAAACAGATAAGGGGAAGGCTTGGGTTTCAAACACAGAGCTGGTGGGCTCCAAAGCCTGTGGCCATCCTACCTCACCACTCTACCCATGCTTCATACATTATGTGGCCACTTTTTACTTCTAGAATTAATGTCTTTTTAGGGGGACTGTCAAAACTACCAATTTCTATTAATTTTTATTTTGAAATTCTATTTGTGGATGTTGTTATATTTGTGACTGCCAATTGTCCTTTTTTCTTTCAAAAATTTTTTTGACTTGATTTTTTACAGAAGTTTTAAGTTCACCCACAGAAAAATGGAGCAGAAGGTTCAGAGATTTCCCATATACCCCAAGTCCCCACACATACATAGTCTTTCTATGATCAACATTCCCCACCAACGTGGTACCATTGATGAACCCACAATGACATGTCATTATTACTCAAGTTTCCTAGTTTACATTAGAATTCACTCTTGGTGTTGTACATACTATAGGTTTGGACAAATGTCTAATGACACATATTTATCCTTATAGTACCACAGAGTGGCTTCACTGTCCTACAAATCTTCTGTGCTATGCCTCCCCATCATCTTTTGACTAGTCTTTTGCTAGGGACATTCTCCTGATTCCCAACATAGTGACCAGAATTCAAAATTTTAGCATCCCTTGCAGCTAGGTAACACACAGATGCAGAATATTCTTGGTTTCATTTGATACAACCATGAATTCAAAATTTTAGGATCCCTTGCAGCTAGGTAACACACAGATGCAGAATATTCTTGGTTTCATTTGATACAACCATGCAGGACTTCAAATTTTCAGTGAGTCTTCTGAAGAAATTGAATATCCCCAGACCTTCCATATGTTCATATAGGTGAGGGCAGAGATGTCATTTTGGGGAGAGCCAGTGGTTGCTTGGCTGAGTCCCTGAGATGGCACCAGAGATACTGAGAGTGGCAGTTGCAATAAAGCTAAGTTCTTGGCATTTCCTGTTTGGCATTGGCATTAAAGACAGTAATGATCCTCCTCATGTCCACCTTTCTAAGGTGTGTGTGTGTGTACATGTGTGTGTGTGTGCGCGCGTGTAATAGCTTTATTGAGATATATTCACACACCATATAATTCATTCAAAGTATACAATTCTATGTTTGATTATATCTTCACACATCAGACAATTCACTCAAAGTATACAATTCTATGTTTGTTTTTTGGACAGTCATAGAGGTGTGTATCTATCATTACAATGACTTTTAGAATATTTTTATTACTTCCCCACAAAACCCCATACCTTTTTGCTGTCACTTCTCAAGTTCCCATCCCCCCAGTCCTAGGAAACTATTAGTCAGTTTTCTCGTTGCCCATTCTGGAAATTTCATATAAATGGAAACATACAATATGTAGTCCTTTGTGACTGGCTTCTTTTGCTTGGTACACTGTCTTCAAGGCTCATCAATGTTATAGCCTTGATTAGAACTTCCCTTCTTTATGTTGCCAAACAAGAATCCAGTGTGTTGTGGGTTTAAATACTGTTCCTGGAAACACAGCCTCAACTCTAATTCTTCAGCCTTCCTACAGATTTTCTGATATCCTTTTAATACCTTTTGATAACTATAACTCCATTTTCTGCTTAAATTAGCCTGTATGGATTCTGTTGTTTGCAACTAAGAGCTCTCATGGACACATTTGGAGTATATTAAGATTGTGACTTTATTTTATTTTTATTTTTATTTTTTGTTTGTTAATCCTCACCTGAGGATTTTTTCCCATTGATTTTTAGAGAGTGTGAAAGGGAGAGGGAGAGACAAAGAGAAACATAATGTGAGAGAGATACATCGATTGGTTTTCTCTTTCATACACCCAACCGAGGCAAGCGAGCCTGCAATCAAAGTACATGCCCTTGACTGGAATAGAACCCAGAACCCTTAAGAGACTACATGAGATGATAGCTGACCTCTGACAGTGGGCTCCCTTAACATTGATACTCGGTAAGGGGTAAGAACTTCCCTTCCCAATGGGCTGAGTCCTTGCCCTCTCTTCCCTTGGAGATCCCATTCCTCCACTCAGCTCCACAGAAGGCATCTAGCTCCTCTACCTTTAGCCAGGGTTCCTTCAAGCCTCAGCATCATTTCTGCATCATCGTATGGATATTTGCTCCAGGTGTGGCACCAAACATCCTATCTACCCATTCTGTCATGAGATTCCAGATACCACCTCTGGTCAGAATCCAGAAACCCCTAGGATTCAATAAGCCTCCCAGGAAGGAAGGGAAACTAAAGTTGAGAGACTTGTCCATATTCACCAAGTTGTAGAAGCCTAGCTAGACCTGGTATGTAGATTTGGCCGGTTCCAGAGCTCATGCATGCTTTCCCCACCATCCACTACTCCTCTTGTAAAATAATGATTTAAAACAACACCGAAAATTACTATTCAATTTAGTCCAGCCCTGCGGCCTTCCTCTTGCCCCCATACAAGTTAAAGCTTGATCCCCTTTTCCCCTCAGATTTAAGGTTCTCAAATGGGGATAAGACATTCACACCTCCCCACTTCACAAGGCTTCTGGAAGGATTAATGAGCTAATGTTTGCAAAATACTTTGAGCTCTAAGAAAAGGCAGGCGCCAAGGAACTACAAAGGGTTATTAAGACAGTAGGCTTTAAATTCCCTTAACAAGCTCCCTCTCCTCCGAGGTAATCGGGTTTGGATCCTCCTTTCTCTCCTAAAGCCCTGGGTTGTTGCTCACCTCTGTATTGGAGATGAGAGTAATGTCTCTTCTCCTGCTTCCTCCATTTCCAGGACTCTCACCACTTACAAACCTTTGAGCCAAAGGTGTTTTAATACAGCATATGGAAACCCTGTAGTATTTAGGGTCCTATCATGATAAGAACCCTTCAAGAATATCAAGCCAAACTCCTCACTGTATCCAGGACAGAGGCTCAAGGGGGAATAGAAGCCTGTCTGATATCTGTGACTGGGTAGGCACAGAGGTCATGAGCCCTGGTTATATATGCACCACCCATGCATTCAGTAGCAGAACTGGAGATGCTATACAACCTGTCCCTCACTCCTCAACTCCATCAATGTGAACTGGGACTGGGCTCAGGCTGGCAGAGCTCTCAAAATCATTGAGTAAGTCCCAGCTCAGGTCTAGGCTCCCAGATTGGGAAAATCAGCTAGGCAGGGGGAAAGGACACAGAGCCTGGGGCTCACACACCCTTGAGTCCCATCCCCAGCTCCCTCCCTTTGTAACTGTGTGATCCTGGGCTGGGATTGGTCCAGGGCCTCTGGTTTTCTGACCTCGGTTCTCAAGCACAAATCTGAGCATGTCTCTTCCATGGTCAATGACCTTCAACTGTCCTCCCACGGCCTGTAGGAATCAGACCTTTGTCAACACGGATATTGTCTGCCTTATCTCTTGCCATTGGCCTTTCTGCCCCAAACTGGTGATTCCTTGGACATGCCTTGTTTTCCTCATCCCTGCCTCTTGTCTTGTTCCCATGCAGTTCACCCCTCTCCCCCCAGAATGACCTTCCCCATGTTATTGGCTTGGAGAACTCTTTTACTTAGCTCCAAATTCCAAAGTTCCCTTCTCCATTGACCCTTCTTGAGACCACCCCCTATAAGTTAATTCTACAACATGGGGTGTGTATCTACTAGCGCCAGGGACCAGGTCAGAATCCAGAACAAGTAGGACATGCCCTCCCAGAGCACATATCTGACTATCTGATTCCAAGAATGCAATGATGGAGACGTCAGGACAGATGCTGGGAAATCAGCGGAGAGGCTGAGCATGGGGTCATGTCAGAGAAAGCTTCCTGAAAGCTGTTGATGCTAAATCAGAGTTTCAGAGGCACACAGGATTGAGCAGAAGGAGGACAGAGGATGAGAAATAATTAGGCAGAGCAGGAGGCACATAAATGAAAGGATTCTTGCAAGGGCTTTAAGTTTCCACGTCTCCCCCACCAGGATAACAATTCTTCCTTGCTCACTAATGGACAGATAGCTTGGCTTAGGGTAGGGATTAACCGACTCCGGCCAAACGTTTGTTTTTGTATGGCTTGTGATGTAGAAACGGTTTTATGCTATTAAATGGTTGAGAGAGAAAAATCAACAAAATTTTTTGTGACACACACAAAAAAATCTATAAAATTCCAATGTTGGGGTCCATAAACCGTTTTACTGGAGCACAGCCATGTTCGTTTTTTTCTTCTTCATATTGTCCATGCTGCTTTTATGCTCCAACAGTGGAGTTGAGTAATTGCGACTGAGACCAGATGGCTCGAGAAGCCTGAAATATTTATCATCTGGGTCTGTACAGGGAAAATTTGTTGACTCCTGGTGTAGGCTCTAGAATCAGATTGCCTGGCATCAGATGCTCACCCCTCTTTCTTTCTTTCTTTTTAAAAATATATTTTATTAATTTTTTACAGAGAGGAAGAGAGAGGGATAGATTTAGAAACATTGATGGGAGAGAAACATCCATCAGCTGCCTCTTGCACACTCCCTCCTGGGGATGTGCCTGCAACCAAGGTATGTGCCCTTGACCGGAATCGAACCTGGAACCTTTCAGTCCGCAGGCCGACGCTCTATCCACTGAGCCAAACCGGTTTCAGCTCTCACCCCTCTTTCTAATACCTGTGTGACAATGAGAAACATGCTTAACTTCTCTGTTTTTCCTTTCCTCACCTGAGGATTCAAAACGGGGCTGTTATGAAAAGTGAGTTACATTCTATTAAATTGAAGATATTTAGAATAGGGCCTTGCATATAGTAAACACTCAATAACTGTTCATTATTAATACTACGGGGTTCCAGAATCCAGCAGAGGGCTTGGCACACTTTGTTATAAGAATCAAATTAATATGGGAGTGTGCTCTGCCTCACCTGATTCTGTGTAGACATTCAAAAGGCAGAGAAGGGAACCCTGGCCTCAAACCGCCTTTTCCCTCGCAGCACCCCCAGAGCATCTGCTAGCAATCTGGGTCTTGTGGCATTTTTCCTTCTTGTGCTGTTAATTGTTAAATGAATTTTCAGGCTGTGGATGACGGAGAGGAACGCAGAAGGTGGGGGTGGGAGGGAATCCATAAAGTACGGACAGTGGGGAGCCGTAATTGTGGGGTTTATGCATAAGAGATCGGGTTTCCAGAAAGCAGGGGGCCCCCAACATAAACAATTTCTATGAGACAAAGAAAAGAAATAGCCCTTCCTCAGAGCCCCCTTGTGAGTCCCGCTGGGGAGCAGGCCTCTGTAGCGTTTGGGACTTGCTCCAGCCTCCCGGGGAAGCCAGCACAAGGGCTGTGGAACAGAAGGGCAGCGTTGCTCATTTGTAAGCTGAAGGCTTTTGAGACTGCAAGCGAGGCTCCCTGTGGTTTGGAATAAGGCTCTTGTCCCTGGCGAGGCGGTTGTCCTTTAAAAACCAGCCCAGAACGCTCTGAGCACCTCCAGGGGTGATATGAACTCACCCTTCAGGGAATGTTCTATCTGTAGATGGACCCGAACACCAAGCCTGTTGTTGAGTCATGGCAGATCCTGCTTCTAACAAGTTTCAGTTTCTACATTCACCCTCACATGAGTTTGGGGGCCCCTCAAGGGATAGAGTCTGTGGATTCATGTCTGCCTTTTCTACGTATTCATAAGAGTTAGCACAAGCCAGAAGAGTAGGCAAAACACAGACAAACACACACACACACACACACACACACACACACACACACACACACACACATCCCACATAGCAGCTAAAGAATTCTTTTCAATGTCCTGAGCCTCCAGAGGCTGAGCCCTGTGGAAGGAGAAACACCGCAGCCTGTGGGCCGACTGTGATCACACTGTTTACTTCCACCTTCTTCCTTGTTTTTTCAGCCCCACAGCCTATCCTGAGATGGGAAAGCAGACAGCGTGTGACTCTTACTCACTCACCTCCCGGTACATCGAGAACTGGAATCTCGCTTCAATAGTAATTACTATGATTATAGCTCCCTGTGGAACTCGTAGGGTGAGCTCCAAACACAATTCCTCCAGCTTGTCAAATCACTGCGTCGATTTGCTTATGAAAGGCAGTTCTAATCAAAAGGGGGTAATTACAATATTAAGTGCCAAGCCTTGGTGTGCAAACTCTTGAGTCATAAGATATTAAGCTTAATTTAACTGCGCGGAAGGAGACGTGCAGCATCACGCACTCGGCTTTCTGAGTGGAGGCGAGCGCAGGCTGAAAACTTCACTCCAGGAACGTGGACAAATCATTTGCTCTATTGGCCACTGAACTGTCATGCATCAGACAAGCCAGTGCGCCTGCCCAAGGGAGCTGCTTCCCCTCTGAACCCCTGGTGCTTTAGGGGCTGCTGAGCCAGACCCCACCTTCCTCACAAAGCTCAGTCTTTCTGGGCTACAATCACACTTAGACCTGGCCCTGAGCCTGAAACCATCTATTCATTCATTCATTCATTCATTCAATATGAGATTCACAGTATGTCAGGTCCTGTGCCGGGCACTGTGGATGCTGAGATAAAGAAATAAAACATGCTGTAGGTCTTTAAGAAACGCACTGTTGGTACACGTGATTAACCTATATTGTGAAAGTGCTATCGTTGTCAAAAATGTTCGGGCAGAATAGAAAAAGGATGGTCTCAGCCTAACTTGAAGAAGCCAGATACGTCTATGAGACGAGGTAGCACCTGAGCAGATCCCAGAAGGATGAGTGGGTGTGAGAGACTATATGGTATCCCAGGCCGAGGCACCAGCACATACAAGGTGTGAGAGCGTAAAGGAAGTCCACACATTTCAGGAAGCTATAAAGAATTCGCTATGATTTTTAAATGGCATGCACACATACATGTATATACATATAAGAGATGGGGTTTCCAGGAAGAAGGGGCTCCCCCAACATACATAATTTATACCAGACAAAGAAAAGAAATAACCATTCCTGACCCCTCCTTCTAATACCTGTGTGACATTGGGAAACATTCTTAACCTCTCTGTTTTTCTCTTTCCTCAGCTAAGAAATAAAAACAGGGCTAAATGAAGCCAAATATGCAAAGTAACTCTTGTGGTAGGGAAATTGCTTTTCCCATTCTAAAAGACCCAGGAGAAGGTAGGAAGATGAGCAGGTGATAGGATGTCTTGTTGGTCTTATTAGGACCATCCAAAGCTCCTCTCTCCAGAAATAGGGCCAGGCTTCCAGTGCTGTATTTTTGAGGAATCTACAAAAAAATATGGTGGCAATCAAGCAGAGCCCACAGACTCAGATGCCGACACACACCACACACAGACACAACCACCTCGCCCCACAAAGCACACAGGTGCTCCTGCTGGGTGTGGCACAAGCAAATGGAGAGTGCCCTTTCACACATACAGAAAATGACCCTGTGCCCTCAGGACACGCCCTCATCTCACAACAGAGTCCGATCTGGGGTTCATTAGCAGCAAGGGAAGTTTTCCCATAAACCGAGTGGGGTGATCCATCATTCTAGCTGATAGATTGCCTGGCCTACGAATGTGCCACGCTGCGTATAATCACCTGTTTGCATTAAACACTGAATCATCCTTCAGTTTGGCTGAGGCACTAAAAAGAATGACAGCGCACATTTGAATCCATTTAGTTTAGGACTTCGATTATTTTGCTTTTTTAAAGAACATGAAACCAAAGATTTCAGGAGAAAGAATTAGAGAACTATTTATTACATACTCTTGATGTGTCATGCTCTTCATATTTTTTTTAAAGCTAAATATTCAGAGTACCCCTCGAAGTGGAGAAATTGCTATTTCTATTTTTAAAAAATGAAGACACGGAGGTTCAGAGAGATTCAGTAATTAGCCAGGATCACCCAGATAGTGAGCGGATCAAGGACGGGAACCCAAGACAGTCTCGTCCCCATAACTGGCCTCCTGCAATAGTATGCCACTTCCTTTTCTGATAAGAACGACGGTTTTAAAAAAAATCAAATAATTTATTTGAGTAGATCATTCAGTATTTCCTCAAATTAATCACGTATTTATTTTCATCAACTAAATCAACCATGGGCCTGGCTGAGACGTGGCCCATAAGAACTGCTGAACAAGAGGTATGTGTCATTGCCTTCCTTCCATAAAAGCTCACAGGAGACATGTTTGAACCAGCCAACATGTCTACCACTGGTCCTGAGCCACACCACTCATCACACTAACTGATACGTGGCAGCATTTAGCAAAGAGGCCTGCTGTGGAGCCTGGGCCAAGGAGGTTCTGGGGCTAATGAGGCCAAATTCATGAGCCTGATCTCTTCTTGATCCAATGTGCTTCACCATATCCTTCCCTTGCCAGATTGCAAAAGAGAGGCTGGAGATAAAGGGGAACAAATCTGTGCATCTATGGAAATAATCATTCTGAGCTTGGGGTCAATGACCGGGATATCAGCCCCTACCACAGCCCTAATGGTCTGAGACAGAGATGGGCCATCTGGACAGTCCTCAAGGCTTGAGATTTCCTCCCAAGGTGAAGCTGGGTAATATTTTGCCCTTGTGGCATTAGGGGATAATTGGAGATCAGGTTGAAAGGATAAGAACTTATTTAAGTTCTTTGAATGAATGAGTAATTTCCCAGGAATCTTTTTTTTTCTTTTTTCACTTAAGACTCTCCTTTGAAACTGAATGAACAATGGCCATAATTACTTACTAGTACTCTGCTCATTCTTCCCTAATGTCACGAGCAATGCTAATCCCCGTCCTTATTTAGAATCCCTTCCATACTCAGGCAATGCTAAAGAAACGGTGAGCTTCCATTTGATTTCTCTCCATTTCAATTCTAAGTGAGTCAGAATATGAGAAGAATCTGTCCTTGCTCCTCTGGCTCAAGTTTAAAAGCCTGACTAATAGAATCCATCCCAGAATGAACCAACGCTGTTGAGTTCTTCCTTGGGAGGATATCAGAGAGGCTTGGAGATTTGGCAACAAGGTTACTCTAGGTCATATGTTCATACTTTTCTGATAGCAGATTTCCCAGGAGGCTGCTATATTTGATTGGCCTGTTGTTTGTGTAGAAAGAGCCTTGGCCAGTTAAGCAAGTGACAATGTTTATAGACTCAAGTCTGCTCCAGTCACCAGCTTAGTGACCCCGGATAGTCATGTCCATTCTCTGGATCCAGTTTTCTTCTCCGTAAAATAAAAAGAGTTGTGCCAGAAAGCTTCTCAAAGTGATGACATCTTAAGTTTAAAAAAAACAGCAAACACTTATTGAGCATCTTTCACGTATGGGGACACTGTGCTAAGTGCTACAAATAAAGAGGTGAATCACATGTGGTCTTATCTCCTGCGTTTTCCGGATATGGAGGGAGAGGCAGATGCAAATAGTGTTGATGCAATGTGTATGCTATGTTAGAAACGGATACAATCCAGTATTCTACGAAATAGTCTCCCTCTACCCATTTACACGGACAAAATGGCTTTTGAATCAGCAGAGTAAAATAAAGTCCCATTACAGAGGAGGAGAGTTGGGGCCAGAGCTCATGAAGAGATGGATGTACTTGGGGAAACCCATTCAGTTCTCTTGTTGTTGTTGTGTTATTTTCACACAACAGAGACTCCTGTGTAGAGGCCATGGCAAACTGTGGAGACAGAGGCTCTGTAAACAAGTCTGTTATTAATCATTATCATAATGATCTGAACCAACCTGCTGAGCTTTTTGATGTTTGCTCAACTCCAAGGATTAAGATGAAAATCTAGGTGTGATCTCTATCAGAGTTGCATTAGGATCTGAGGTCCATTAATCTCAGGCTACAAATGACCAGAGGTAACCTCAAATGGACACACGGCATGTCACCTCCCGTCCCAGGGGGCCTCTCCGCCTCACCCATCCCCCTCCCCGGATTCCCACAGCACTTGGGAAGGGTTTTCTGGGTGGAATCCAGCCAGAGTGGTGTACTTGTCTGCTATTCCAGAGTCATCACAAATATTTTCTTTTTGCTTTCCTTCAGGCTGAGTCTCCAGTGGCCATGGGAACTTGCCAAACAAGGTACTTTCCAAGAGTAATATCTTCACAACAAAACTTTAAAAGATGAAAGAGAAGGGGGGAGGGTGGGCAAAGATAAAACTCCAGGCATGAACTCAAGCTCTAAACGCATGGCAGAGGATGTCAGGGACCGCTTTTGTTCTTTTGGGAAAGAGACCTGCTCCTGCTTCGTGTACAACTCAGACGGTGAGGCAGTTTGGATCCGGGGATTTACAAACTGGTAATTATCCAGGTTCTGTGAAGTGCTCTGTGACCTGGCCCACAGAACGTAATGTCTCCGTGTCACCTCTGTAAGTGAGAATATTATATAGAGACACCCCCGCCCCCAGGGTGGTGGTGGTGGTGAGATAATACTATTTCTGTAACTGTACAGCATAAATTGGAAAGAAAGTATCTCACAGATGAGAGCTGTCTGTGAACTCAAAGCAAAGGCCCAGTGAGTAAGCACAACTCACTTATAAGTCACCTCTGCTCGCTCTCCTGCCCCCCAGGAGGGCACAGTGGGCTGTCCCATCTGGGGACTCGATCACCCAGCTTTACTTGCTCTGCAGATGTGGCCATGCTGACATGCCTGCCTGGGGGATGATCTAGCCTGAGGTTTGGGCTCGTCTGGGTGGGTGAGGATGTGAGGAGGTGAGACAGTTAATACTCCCAGGATCTTTCCCAAGAAGAGATACCTTGACTTTTGCTGTCCAGATCAAGTGGTTTGGATACCTCTACCACATCCCCTACTCACAGCTCCCCTGACTGCTCTGGCTACGCTGTGCACCGGACATCAGCCAGCGGTTAATGCACACCAGCGATTTTACAGAGTCCTGGAATGGCCATCCTGGTACCTGCCCCATGGTGATACCTTCTTGTGTCAGGCCTTTGTTTTTGAGGTAGGCTATCTACCTCTGAGAAACAAAGAAGGACAAACGAAACAACCCTGCGAGTACAGTTTAACCACAACAAAGAAAAAGGGGCAGGAAAACATAAAGGCTCCACAAAACGAAAGTGAAAGGAATGGTCCACTTCTTAATGTATAAGCAAAAGTTTTGCAAATGGTCAAATGCCGGTGCAGATAAGTATCAGGGGTGGCTGCTACACTGCCGTGATGGAAGCGCCCTCAACCTCCTACTTCAGTAGCCAGCAAGAACGCAGGCCAAGGGAAACCCTGACATCCTCATGAATGGCCTGATTGGAAGCTGTCACAGAACTAACTGAAGGAAGATGACTCAATCAGATAAGCCAAAGGGATGTCCTGAGGAAGTTATCTCTTTGCATCTGTCTCACCGCTGCCCAGGCCGAGCAGAGTACCTGACACAGAGTGGGCACCCTGTGAGTTAAGACTTTTGTCTCATTCTGACAGATTATTGGGATCCTTCACATTATCTTTGATCCTTCTTCTCCCACAAGCCATACGTAAACATTCCTTTTGTGATTATTCCCAACAGAACAACAGAGCTACAGCTCACTTCTGGGAGAGCAGGGACTGTGCAGGCGATGTTATGCTTGGCGGCTCCTCTGAGGGAACCAGGAATGTATTCTGGCAGCCTGTGCCCTCCAAGGATGTCTCCCTTTAAAATCTTCCAGTACACACAGGTTGCGTGTGTGAACATATGCTCAGCTCCCCACGTTGCATGGAGACAACACTGGATCATTTTGCAACAAAGGAAGGGCTTTGGATGCTTTTTGGAGGTGTGGCAGAGGCAGGATCTGGGCAAACCAGTTGAATGGGTGCGCCAGTGGCCTACTCTGGCAGGAAATGGGTACTGAAACCAGAATGGACTGTGATTACAGGAGCTCTCACGCATTCCTACCTCTAATCCTGGGATGCCATGTTCTTCGGGACACGTAAAGGATGCGTGTCGGCTACTCCCCAGACAGAGAGCTACCCACACCTTCCCACTCAGATTCTCATGGCCAAAGACCCTTTCAGCCCAGTAATTTTGGAGTTGTCTCTCCAAGGAGCCTGAGCATTTTCCGAAGCTGCCTTCAGGTCAACTGCAAGGGCAAGGAGATAGGACTAGTTACATTCTTGAAGTCCTTGCTTCAACTACAGCAATTCCAATTTTCTTGTTTATATTTTGAGATTCTTTTAATGATTACATTTAAGAAAAGAGACCTTCTGTTTTAAAATGTTTGAAAACGATTTCTTTTTTTTTAAAAGATAGACAAATGAGACTGAAGAGATAAAAAGTGAAATTGAACCCTTCAAAGTCACCGAAGATTTTCATGTTGCCAAATTCAACCCTCTTCCCAGTTGACCTCTGAGCAGCATTTGACCCAGATTACCACTCCCTTAGTTTTGAAACACTTTCTTCTCTTGGCTTCCATGACAACAGACTCTTCTTGCGTTCAACTTCGATGCTGGCTGCTTCCTCTTGGTCTCTTTTGCTTGTCCCCACTACCCCACCTCCAAATGCTGCTCTTCCCAGGGTTCTGCTCTGAGATTATATCTTCAACTATATACTCTCCGTGAGTGATTGCACCTGCTCCCATAGCTCTTTAAATGCTATCTACATGCCAATGATTCTTACTTGCATATCTATAGACCTGACTTCTCCCACTGAATTCGAGACTTGTATATCCAACTTTCTGTCTTCTTCACTGGATAGTTACAAGGCATCTCAAAGTTAACATTTTGAAGACTGAAGTCTTGAATCTCCTATCCCTATCCAATAACTGTGCCCACCCATGGCATGTGATATATAGACTCAAGTAGTATTCCTAGGTGTGGAATGTGTTGCCAATAGGATTGTCTCAAACGCTATGGACAGAAACTTAGGAACATCTTGCTTCTTCTCTTTCACCCCTACATTTCATTGATCAGAATCAGGACTCTGGTCCATCAAGTCCTTCTCCCCAGACACCACCTGAACGTAGCTGTTCATTTCTCACTTACATTAATGGTATCGCCTCTTAACTGGTCTCATGGCTGATACTTCTGTCTCTATTTACCTCGAAATCTATTCTCTCAACAGGGACTCCATTATCGTCCGGCTCAAAACATCTCAATGGCCACTTAGTGCCCTTAGTATAAAATCCACATTCCTTCTCTTGGCCCTTGCGCTCCTCAGTGACCTCAAGTGGTAGGACTCTTACCCTCACTTCCCAGGTCCCAGGCACCGGCTTTCTTCGGATCCCCAGGAGCACGCCAAGCTCAGTTTCCCATTGAACCCTTGTAGTAGCTGCCCCTCTGCCTGGAATGTGTTCCCTTTAGGTTTCACATCCAAGCCTTGAATGTTACTGTTAGTTTTCACAGAAGACTTCCTTTTTTTTAAAAAAAAATGTATTTTATTGATATTTTACAGAGAGGAAGGGAGAGAGATAGAGAGCTAGAAACGTCAATGAGAGAGAAACATCGACCAGCTGCCTTTTACACACCCCCTACCGGGGATGTGCCCTCAACCAATGTACATGCCCTTGACTGGAATCAAACCCGGGACCTTTCAGTCCGAAGACCGACGCTCTACTACTGAGCCAAAAGGGTTTTGGCACAGAAGACTTCCTTGACCTACTTTTCAAATGTAGTCTTTCCAGGTACTTTCTATAATGTTTTCTTGTTTCATTTCAATCATAGCACTTACCATGGCCCAACATTACTACTTTTTCTCCTATTTCTTGTTCAGTGTACTATCTCCCTTCAGTCTAGGTCCCTGAGAATAGCAACCTTGCCTGTCGTATGCAATGCTTTTGCCCCAGCCCCCAGAACAGTGCCCAGCACACGAAGGAAAGTGACTTGCCCAGAGATGCTCAGCCCTGCTAGTGCCAGAACTCTGATCAGGATGCCAAACTCCCAGGTCAAGGAGGGACCAAGAAAACTGATTTCAACCATCTCCGTTCCAGAAAGAGTGTTTTATGGATTTAGGTAATGTCTTTCCATAGAGCAAAAGGAAGAAATAAAGTTCCTTGAGATATAATCTCTGGAGTCATGGGGATATTTTACTGCCTAGAACATAATCAACTTATTCAATAAATGTTTATTGAGGGCCTATTACGCGGAACTGTTAGGCACCAGGAATGTAAGCATGAGCGAGACGCAGTCCCCACCCTAGGCAAGGAGAGAGACACCTAACAGATGATGACAGTATTAAAATTTTAGTGGACATAATAATAGCTAACACTTACTGAGCACTTATTATGAATAGGACACGCTTCTGAGGGTTTCAGGTGCTTGACACCTCATAGTAAATCCTATGCGGTGTCTACGATTATTCCTCTTGTTTTGCAGTTGAGGATCCCGAGACATAGATTAGCTGATTTGTTCAAGGTCTGAAAATTAGAATGTGCAGAGCTGGGGTTTGAACCCTGTTCATCTATGAAGTACACCTCTTTGGCTACTTGCTGTACTGCTTCCCTCATGGAGACATGTGGAGAGTGACATAGGGAACTATTCTTTCTGTCCTTGGTGGCAAGGGGATTCATGGGAAGACTTTACTGAGCAAATGTCATTTGAGTTTGGATCTTGAAGGATGAGAAGGGGGTTTCCCTAGGCATGCTTGGAGGTAGAACAGCTTATGCAAAGCCACTAAGTTGGGAAAGGGCCTAATTGTCTCGGAAATCCTGTGGAATTCACTGTGGCTGTCACATGTGAGTAGTGGGGAAGGGATGGAAGTAAAATTGGAAATACAGGGGCCAGGATGAGACGTTTCTGCTACTGCAGGTTAAGAAGAATGAGTTTGACACCCTTGGCAACAGGAGACGAGTGAAAAATTTCAGGCTAGTGAATGACACATTCTAAGCTTGCTTTAGAAATGCCACAGGGATCATGCAAAGGATGGACAGGAGTAAGAGACAGAGTAACGGGAAGACTATTTAGGAAGTTCTGGTAGTGGCCCAGGCAGGAGAGGCAGAGGGCCTACAGGGCATGATGGCCCCTCTCTCCTGCAGGTGAGCAAGATGAGTCTGATGCTGTTCATGGAAGGGGAGGAAGAGCAGTTCCTTGGGGGAAGTCAAGAGTGTTTGCCTAAGGCACGTATAGGCCATTTCTCCAGTGACCAGGGAGGTCAGCAAAGCCTCCCTGGCCCTGGGCTCCGCTGCCCTATCCTCTGGCTCCAGCCAGTTGGTGCAAGGGCTCTGGGGGAAGAGCCTCCTGGGCATTGTTGTGGATCTGGCCTGCTTGGAAAGGCCGTTGTCTTGTTTGGTAAAAGATGCATCTTTCTCTGGCACAGAAATGATGTCAGTGCATTTTTGTCCCACCTGTGTGCGATGGTTCTCTCACAACAGGTTTTAAAAACACTCTGAGGTCATGTGAGAATGTATTATGTTCGGGAGATTAGTATCATTTTGTTATCCTGGTGATTGGTTAAAGGGATGAGATCTTTGGGGATTTAGGACAAAAAGGCATGGGGCTTACCATTCTCTCTCTCTCTCTCTAGCTGATGCATGCAAAGGATCAGGAGAAAATAAGAGTATCGATGGACTTTTATAGACCAGCCCTTGCCCTCAGGAAGAACAGTGAGTATAGTTTTCTCCCATTGTACTGAAAACCAGGAGAAAACAGGATTTGGGTGTTCAATTTTTTAGTTTTTAAAAAAAATATATTTTATTGACATTTTACAGAGAGGAAGGGAGAGAGACAGAGAGCTAGAAACGTCGATGAGAGAGAAACATCGACCAGCTGCCTCTTGCACCCCCCCCCCACCAGGGATGTGCCGCAACCAATGCACATGCCCTTGACCAGAATCGAACCCTGGACCTTCCAGTCTGCAGACTGATGCTCTACCACTGAGCCAAACTGGTTTCGGCTAGTTTTTTTTAAAATGGAACTTTTTCTGCCTCTCAAATTTTACTCTATTAAACTGATCACAATACATTTTGCAGAAGATAGAAATCCTAAGTACAAAGAATTCCACTGCCCCTCTCTGTGTAAGAGCTGCTCTCTGCGGTTGACCTGCTGGGTACCAGCTGTGGCCAAGCTGTTTCCTCATCTGTTGTCCTGCCCTCGACCTTCCCTCCCCTCCTCACCTGAGCACTTCACAGAAGGCTACCTGCATCCCAGTGGTTCTCATGGCAACATCTCAGGACAGCATCTGGGAGTTTAAAGGAGGAATGATTGAAGGTGATTTGCTCTCAGTACGACCTTCTAGTTTTAAAGAAATTATATATATTCTTTCTAGTAAGCACCTGGAAGGCTGGATATTAGCTTTATTTCAACTTGGCTTCATCTGCTTCTCAACCCCCATCTTCCATCATGGGATCTCTGTAGCTTCCTCAGTTTACTCTTCCTCCCTTCCTCCCTCCTTCCTTTCCTCTTTCTCTTGCTGCCCTCCTTTCTTTTAGAACATTTTTTCAAAGGGAGGAGCAGTGAGGTTACTATCAAAGAGACAAAAATTGCTTTCCAGATGTGAAAGCCAAAAACAAAATGGCTACAATGGTTTGCGGCCCTCCAGAGTTCAACTTTACCCAAAGGAATCTAAATAATTTCTCTCATTAGGAATACTTTACATTTAATGTCTGTTTTCTCTGTTTTGTGTGTGGGGGAGTGGCAATGTTTTTTTTAAAGGCTGAGAAATGCTGTTTTAGAATAAGTTTAAGGGTATAGGCAGTCACACATGTATTTTTAAAATCCACAGGGAAGTTCTGAAAATGTTCCTTTGTAAATAATCAGAGAAAAACTGAATTTGGTTGTGGTCTGCTCACATATTACTTTCTCCATTTTGTCAACAAGGAAAATGAGGGTCAGAGAAGTGAGGCACATTCATTCACCAGGGGAGTGCCTCCTGATTCATCGGGTTTTCAAAGTGTAAGAGAAGGGGTGCACGTAGAGCACTTAGAAGCAAGACTGGCACACGCTGGGCACTCAGTGGCATTAGCCGCCACCACTACCAGCAGCAGCAGCAGCAGCAGCAGCAGCAGCAGCCAGCAGGAGCAGCACTCTTGCTATTGTTTTTCTTTCTTTCTTTCTTTCTTTCTTTCTTTCTTTCTTTCTTTCTTTCTTTCTTTTTTTTTTACAGGATTATTATTATTTTAAAAAATTTTTATTTTTTTATTTAATTTTTTAAATTAAATTATTATCTGTGTACATATCTGTTTTCACTACATCCCAGATTCTGTGGTCGGGTTCTAGGAACAAGGCATAGTCTCGGCCTTGATGTAGGTTACACTCTAGTGGGCGAGACAGGAAGTCACCATGGGCTGTATAACTGCAAACTGGCAGGTGCAGGGAGCTCTGAGAGTATCTCCCAGGAGGAACTGATGCAGTGGGGAGGAGGGAGGAGGAAGACTCCAGGGGCAATGATAATGAACTGAAATCTGAAGAGTGAGTTAAGTGGGTTGATTAGGAAGTGCAAGTGCTCCCCTGGGAAGGAGCAATCTATAGGAAGGCTTCTGAGCAGAAAGGAGCATGGGGTATTCAAAAGACAGAGACACCTGCAGGCCTGGAGCCTGGGAAGCAAGGCAGACAGAGGCCCAGGATGAGTCTGCAGAGGTAGGCTGGGTGTTGTAGAGAGAGGAGTGAGGTTCAGGAAAATGTGTGCATGCATGCATGTAGGTGATGTTAGGAGTCCTGGAAATCCCAAAGTACTACCCAGCAGGCTAGAGCACTTTGAGATTCTCATCTGCAAGGACCTGCTGCTGATGGGACTCCATTTCAGCTCTACCATTCACTCAAGGATGCTGTGGAGATGTATAATTAGAAGTAAATTAAGCCAGACCCAAGCTGAGCAAGACATCTATCTTACTCTTGAGGCATTATCCCTGAAGCCAGGTGGAACAGTTCAGGGTCCCTTCAAGCCCTGAAGGCAGACCTGTAAAGGATGTCCAACTTCTTTTGACCACATATGCTTTCCTTCTCCTCACTGTGCTGTCTCCTCCACAGCAACCCATCCACTTATTTCCCGCTATGCCTCCCTCCCTCCAGGACTGAAACCTTTTATTGATTATGAGTCAAAAGTTCCAAGGGTTGGGGCAGAACATCCCATCAAGCTTGCTGCTAGCACCCCTGTAGGTGTGACCAGCTTTTTCTTTAAAACTCATGATCTTGTACATATAGAAAAAGCAAAATTTAAAACAATCATATACTGGGAAGACATGGGATTTCAAAATACCATGTACAAGAGGCTACATAAATAAGAAACTCAGGGTGAGGAGCACAAAGGCCATGGAAAGGACAAGGAAAACAACTGAATGTGACCAGCCTTTTCCTTCTTCCTAACCAAGCTCCCACTAGTGTTGATTTTTTATCACCTAACCCTTTATTTCCACAGTCACAGTCCCACTTCTTTCTTCCAGACTGGGTGTATGCTTTCTGAACCTGATTTAGCCTGTGACCTTTCATTGATCATGGGGTGAAGGTCAGCTTATTAGACACCCACCAGATAGACAGGAAGAACTCGAGAGTGGACAGAACCAGGTTTGAATCCTGGATCCCCTACATAAGCGACCAAGACTGGAATCTTCCGCCCTAATGAATACCTGTGCTATGCTCCATGCCTTCCAGATGTGGAGAGCGAAGTGGAGTCCTGTTTTATATTAGAGCAGATCCTATAAGCAGGACATAGGCTTAATGGTATAAAGGAATTGTTTGCTAAGACTTATTTTAGCACTGGAATTCCTGCTGCCCCTTTAAAAATTTGAGTTTCTAATAAAAACAGTGGTTGTTTGTTTTTCTTAGTTGGTTCCTTTAACTGTATAATATGCTCCACTGTATGTCTGAAAGCTCTTTATGAAGACATTTGATGGGTGGGCAACTCATATATACACATACACATACACATACACATATACGTAAAGTCACTGCATACAGTTTACAGAGCAAGTAAGTGAGTCCTGGCTGGAATTGCAAGTACACCAATGGGAACAAACTTTCCTAATACGACGTCCCATCCCCCTTGCATTCTGAGAGGGGCTTGGTTCCCCAAACTGAAAGTCACCCAGCAGAAATATCCTCTTGTTTTTCTAAAATGTGTTCAGTCTTTGGAAGGACTTAAAGCAGTTCTTCGATGCCATGGGAAAAAAGAACAAGTTCATTGGCAACTTTTCTTGAAAGTCTAGTCCAGCTCCACCCACCAAACTCCCCTGTCTGAGACCAGCCCCTGCTCAGAACATGGCCTCTCTTGTAATAGACTTGAAAACACGGGTGCTTTAGGGGTAGAGTGACCAACCTACCAAAGGTCAGGCGGCTGCTCAGAGGTCCCATGTGCCAGAGAGGCTGGACTGAAGAACATTCTGTGCTCCACCCAACCCCACATGAGTAAGAAATGCATTCTCATATGGGAACAAAAGGAAGGCATCTTATCCAACAGGATTTTACTGGCTAGGACTGACCAATGATTTAATCCAGGCCAATGATTTACCCTGAGGAAAGAAACCACCACTCGGCCAACCTATAAACCCCGTTTCTAACATTCCAGCCCCAGCTATGTTACCCCAACACCCATATTTCTAACAGTGCTCAAGTTAGGCACAAGGAAAAATAAGAAAACATTAACTGTCTTAGAATGGCGTCAGGGCCTGGGACATAGTAATTGTTTAAAAGTGCTATTGTTGTTATTAGGTGTCACTGTTCCCGAGCAGGTTTTCTATCTCATAGCAGTGTTTGATGTCATCGACTACCCCCTTCTTAGACATCTCTCTCATGGGATTCTTCCCCTATTTCTTAAACCATGACTTCTTTCACTTATTTTATAATAGACACCTAATATATGTATCTATTATTCTTCTGTCTATCTATGTATCGCTCACATATTTTTAAAAAAATTATTTCTTCTCTGGTTTCACTATGATCTAGCCTGGATTATGGCAGGAACCTCTTTAATCTATCCCCTTTAAGTTTTTGCGCTCCCTGAAGGTAGGGACCAAGGCTTACATGTCTCCATATGTCCAGAGTCTTTTAGTTGCTCCATAGATATTTGCTGAGTGTACCTATGACCAATAGATAGGTAAATGAATAAATAAACTAGCAGGCTAATCTTTCCACCACTAGTCTTTCCCTCCCCACTTAGGCATGTCCACTGTAAGCATAGCTACCTCCTGAAAATTCCATCTTTACCCATTGCTCCCTTGCTAAAAACTATGAGTGGCTCTCCATTACCTTTTAGGCCAGCTTTCAAGCCACCCCCATCCTGCTACCTTGCTCTGTCTGATGTCCTATCCAGTGCCACCTCCTACTCTTATCTGTATAAATCCCAGCGCCGGGCAGGTTGGACTCCTCTCAGGCTCTGAATTTTGTATTCTCATTCTTTCCAGATTTTTGCTTATGACTTTCCAATCTTTCTCTCTGACCATCCAAATCTGATCCATCATTCAATGCCTACACCTCATGCCTTGGCAGCAATGCAGCCCACACAGGCACAGTCCCCTTAGAGCTTCCCACACCCACATTGCTTCTGCTTGGCTCCGCTCAAGCACAGCCCTGTATTATTACCTGACAGTCAGTTTATAAGGCCTTGAGAGGAGAAGCCATGCCTCGTGTATCCTTTGGAGCTGGACCGTTGTTGAGGAGTCTTGTCAAAGCAAACTAAATGCAACCCGAATTTACAGAAAAGAATTCTCTAAAGTGTAAAGCTGAGCTCAACCCTTCTTATATCCATGTAATTGAGACATGGAGTGGACCAAAGTGAATTGGGTCTCCAGTATATCTTGCAAAACAAGTAGATCCTAATAATGGTGACAAAAATGGTAGCAGCTCACATGCAAGGCCCTGTGCCAATTATTTTAATATTTTAATGAGTCATATAAATTCTTAGAAAAAAGTTATATTATCCTACTTTATAGATGATGAAATGAGCCAAAGTTTCAAATATGTATCAAGACCTGACTTGGTTTCAGGACTAGTGTGAGATTCTGTAGATACATAAATGAATCAGGCACAGTCTCTACCCTCAGGGATTACACACTCGGAGGGAAGAGGAAAGTGAAAAGTTATGGTAGCATTTACTAAGTGCAGTATCAGAATCAGTGTTAGCCTTGCATCTCAAATGAACACAGTGACCAGAGCTCTCTGATGTCCTAACAATGCCTTAGAAATACTGGCAGGCCTCAACTTCTATAGTCTTCTTTCTAATAACCTATAACTCCATCTGAGTCATGACAAAACATCAGTACATTTCTGTAGAAGGATATCCTAGAGCATACCTGACCGTGCTCCTCTAAACCATCAAGGTCATCTAAAACAAGGAAAACCGAGGGACTGTCAGCCAGGAGGAGCCCAAGGAGACACAATAATTAAATGTAATGTGCTTTGCCGAAACCGGTTTGGCTCAGTGGTAGAGCGTCGGTCTGCGGACTGGAAGGTCCCCGGTTCGATTCTGGTCAAGGGCATGTACTTTGGTTGCGGGCACATCCCCGGTGGGGGGTGTGTAGGAGGCAGCTGGTCGATGTCTCTCTCTCATCGATGTTTCTAACTCTCTGTCCCTCTACCTTCCTCTTTGTGAAAAATCAATAAAATATATTAAAAAAAAAGATTTTAAATGTAATGTGCTTTCCTCTATGGTATCCTAGGAAACACTAGGGAGAGTAGGTAAAACCTAAGGACATCTGAAGTATGGACTTCAGTCAATAATAACGTACCATTACTGATTTATAAATTGTAACCAAGGTACCACCCTAATATGAGACATTAACAATAGGAGAACCGGCTATGGGATAGGTGGAAACTCTCTGTACTATTTTCTCCATTTCCCTCTAAATCTAAAACTGTTTTTACAACATAGAGGCTATTAGAAATGATAATGTTAACCCTTGAAATAGGGTTGTGAGTGGCTAATATCAGGATAGTGGGGTAAGGCAGGGGATCTGAGCAAAGGCATTCATTTATAGTGGGAAGTAAAGAGGGGGAGATGGTAGGTCTGGTTTTGGAGATATTGCTGTGGAGAGTCTGGGAGGAAGCCCCAGTGTCCCACGGACAGCTTGATTGGGAGTCGAGGGGAGAGGAAGAGGAAGACCAGCGTTGAAGACACACTTGGGAGTCATCCTACACGTAGGTGGTAGTTGAAGCATTTGATGTCCTAAACACCATTTTGGAGATGAGCAGCCAGCAGTCTGTTATTACTGTGTGATGGATGAGCCCGAGGAGGCTGGGGGAGAGCCAGTTTGATTATAACTGCAGAGCAGCTGGAGCCTTTCATCCTCGGGGGGAGCCAAGTCATCCCTGTGGGCACAGACACTGTGTTTTCCTTATCCTGGAAAACATTTCTCCAGACAAACTCTGGATATGATAATTATGCCGGTTGGCACATTGATCTGGCCTCCACTGCACAGGCAGGGATCCCGCAATAAAATGTTTCTGTGTTGTTCAATACGCTGGCTTTCTTAAAAAGGGAGCATTTTCATGCCGTGTTCCAGAGTACGTTGAGGGTAATTATGCTAGACGAAGCTGTTTTGATAATCATCTTTCTTGAAGACACGGCACCTCGGTAGTTTTAAAACCTAAGTTAATTAGATATTTGATGCTAACAAAAGCTTCCATTAAAAAAAAATCCTCCAAAGTTGCACCCCCAGACTCCTGCTATAGCAGGGGAGTCGATGCTAAGTACAGCTTTTATCACCAAACTGGCACTTGTGTATAGTTAATCATAGATGTCTGCTGCCTCCGAGATGGAACAGGCAACCCCCTCTCCACACACACACACACACACACACACACACACACACACAACTCTCACCCTGAGGATGAAAGACCCATCACCATGGCAAAGTCCATACTTTTCACTTGACAGTCCCAGCAAGCTGGATCTTAAACACACCGAGATGTTAACTTTGCTTGGCATTTAAGGACTGTTTAGTTTGCAGGAAAAGACCATATCTTGGCAATGCAAGGGAGGTGGTCTTAGTTATCTCTAAGGTAGATATTCTAGTGAGCATGGAAGGATGTGCAGAATTATCTAGAAGTAGGTAGAATGACCAGGCTCCTAGGAAGGTTCCTAGCAATGGATCTGATCCTCAGAAATATAAGGCAATGATGAATATAAGGCAAAGATGTTTAGACAGTACTCCTAGATTCCTTATAAAGCCTCCCCACCCCAACCCAAACATGTAAGCAAGTACACACACACACACACACACACACACACACACACAAACACACCTTTGACTTCCAAGCTGGGCAATTTTGTCAACTTCCTTTAGTTCAAAAGAAAAAGTTGGTAGCTAGAAAGGCTGTCAGGCAGTTTTGGCTCCTGGCAAAAGGCAGAGCGGGATCTGTGGCCACAGGCAGCCTGAGCTCCTGCTCTGTCTTTCATGAGCTCTGTTGTCTCAAGTGTGCCACCGAGCTCCTCTGAGTCACAGGCTCCTTTTATAAGAAATGGGGATACAGACCTCATCTCGATTCAGTTAATACACAGTGAGTGTCTTCCACATGGGGCGCCGTGGTGGGGATACAGTGGTGAACAGGAGTAACACAACTGCCCCGCTCAGAGACGGGCACATTTCAGGGAGGTTGCTGTGAGTATCCAGGGATATCCAAGCCTGCATGTGGCTTGGCCCCTGACCGCTGGGTACACAATGTTACTGTGCTTTTCTCCCACACCAAGATGAGCAGTTGAACTTCAATAGGAGGACAGTGTAGTGACAGGACATGTAGGATAGAAGGGTATTAGTTTATGGAGCCCCAGAAGACTTTAATAGCAAAAGCATGTTGAAAAGCCAATGCTCTTTGGAGCCATAGAGAGCTGGCCCTGAAATCTTTTCCTTGCCCCTTACTATCTACATGACATTGAGCAATCTCTGTAATCCTGTTGAGGCTAAATGTCTTCATTTGTAAAATGGAGCTATTTTTTAGTAATTTCTACCCAAGGTTGATGCTATATGTGATAAAGAAAATTTATATGTGAAAAGGGTTTGTGGCAGGACAAAGGGATATCCATGTGTCAGTTATTGATTATTTCCATTATTATTAATGAATAAACACCAGTTATCACAACAGCCCCATGTGCCTTTGGGACCAGTGTTCTAGGCTGAGGTATTACAGCAGAGACGTTAACACATTCCAGTAGGCTTCAGATGATATCCAATCAATGGCAGGGTTTGTCAGTAAGTCTCCAGCCTAATTAGGAGCAGACCCAAGGATCGTGACTTTCTTCTGAACAACAGCAACAAAGACAATGGCATGGAGAGAAGGCCTTTTCCCAAATTCTCAAGGGCATGGTCATCAGTGCTTCTCATCCACTGTGGCTCCCACTTGGTCTCTCAAGTTATGTGGAAGCTTTTTCTACGTGTCATGACTTGATCCCTCCCCGTTTTAGAGAGTGAGGGGAGAGGACCTAACAGATTCTTACACCAGTTTCAGAAATACCCCTCAGCAGTACCCAGCCTGCATTCTAATGCCGATTTCTTTTGTCTCTTCCAGTCAAAGATGAGGTCCAGGCTGACCTGAGGAACCAGGACAGCGTTTGGGGAACCTTCATGATCACCACAGACAAGTGTTTTAATCTCCACAGCCCCGGAGGCCCAAGTCAATTGAAGGGTTGGCTTCACTGTGTCTTCTAAGAGGTCATGGAGGCTCATGCAAATAGACTCCTAAGGAGCATCTCACAAGTTCCAGAGTTTTAAAGGTAGGTTCAGGGGAGTTCCCCAGTGTTGGAACTCCCTAAGGCTTATTTATGCCAAACTATTGTAGTTTCATGAATCCATCATCTAGTTTCATAGCCCTGTACCTTTCTTTGCACATGCTTTCACTCTTCTTGGGGGAACCATTTCTCCTCTACCCACCTGCATATCCCCTATTCATCCTTTGAGACCTAGTCCAAGAATCCCTTGGTGGAGATGTTCCTGATGCCCACCCTCTCTCCACTCTACTAGCAGCCCTGGTTTCAAAGAGGGAGTTCTTTAGAAGTGATTATTGTTTTCTCAGATTCTTGGAGTTGACCTGGTTTCTTCTGCAGCCTCTGACAATTAGACCCGAGTGCAATGCAAGGAGGCTGGAAATCAACTATGCAGTTGTGAAACCTTTGATTTGAAGCAAGATTCTAGGTTGCTCAAATGTGAGTTATGTAACCCTTGCATTGTGCAAGAGGTAGGAGGACCTCGCTGTGAGCAGAAATTTGGAGGCTGTGTCTGGTATAGCAGCACCTCTGCCTGGTTTCTACTGAGGCCATCACACCTCCCGGACTCAGCACAGTTCCTGGCCCAAAGCAGGCACTCAACACATGTATGCTGTTTCTGGGGGACAAGTAAACAAGATTTGGGGAGAGGGTCCTGGGAATCCTTCCCCCATCTTCTCAACAAGACTTGGTGACCCATTTGCAAAAGCCCACTTTGGCTTCTCTGGAAGGCATTTCCCCATTAAGATAGTAATCAGGACAGAGGAGGCAGTCTCATTATTAACGATGAGGTGACTCTTCAGCAGTAGGCGGTCTGTGAAAGATGCCATCACAACTCAAAGTGGTAATTAATATTCTATCATTATTATTACTAATATTTATTTATTTTTTGCTATTTTTATCATATGGAAACCATTGTTTAATATTCTTAGAAAACAATTCCCATTCAATATTCACTCCTTCTACTTTTTCTATCTGGATAACCTTCCAGCAAAGATTTCTATTGGGAGAAAGGGCTAGACCAAGAAAAATTAGAATTAGGATCCCCATTAGATCCCAGGCAGAAGGGGATGAAGGCAATCTCATCACCCTGACATGTGGAGCAGTTGGCAGGCCACGATTTTCACTCTAACTTGACTACATCAATACTTCCCCAGGGGACCTTTCTTTGCCCCTGAGCCAGAGGTCGCCTTTCTTCCTCTGCATCTTTTCTTTCTAAAGACACTTACCATAGCTGCTTGTGTGTCTCAACCCTCTTAGTACATTAAGAACTCCTCAGTTTTGGACCACGTGACCACATGATTTTTGTGGAAAGAATATACATTCTGAGGATAGACAAGCTTGGGTTCATTTTGTTCCCCTGTTATTGATTAGCTGTGCGACATTAGATAAGCTACTTGGAATTTCTGAACTGGTTTCATCATCTACGAAACAGGAATAATAAACCTACTTTGCAAGTCAGTTGTGATGATAGAGTAAGATAACATGAATGAAGAGTTTGGCAGTATAAGTTAGTGCTCCGGGGTTAAACAGCCTCCCCCACACACTAGCTGGTCAGTCCCATAAAATCATTGAACTTTCTAAGCCTCAGTGGTCCTCTGCTGTAATATCGGGTCAACATGGCCCTCCTCTTCATATGGCTTTGAGAGGCTTTGAGAATTAAATAGGCGGATACATATAAAAAGCTTCCCACATAACTTGACACAGAGAGAATGCTCAATAAATGTTGGCTCCTATCAGTGCTTCACCCATTTCACTTCCTTCCCTTCTACCTTGCTCTTCTGAAGCATCGTGCACAGTGCCTGGCAGATAGGCAGTAGATACTGTTGAACCAAAATGACGTTAGGTTGCACATCTCACCATACGATGGTTTGGGTGTTCATTTCCCCTGTTCCAGTGTTTTATAATCTCAAGGATTTTTCTTAGTTTTTCCTTGAAATTGAAAGGAAGTCCTCAGCTCAGATATCAAGACCTAGCTAATTTAGAGAAGGGGAAGTAAGGGTTACAACTGAACACAGAGGAAAGAGAGGGGGGAGGGAAGAGAAATTGTAGGAGGGGAATGACTATAAGGGGAAGGGATAGAACATTCTAGAAGAGGATTGCTAGGTTAATCTAGAAGAGAGGATTGCTAGGACGCTATGTTCCTCCTACACTCACATATCTTGAATTTTGGAGATGTGGTTATTGTCCTAGGCTGCTGGGGTAGTTGGAGAATGACTGGAGGTTGGCACATTCCTTACCTCACCAGCAATGTTTGTCATAAAGGAATTTGTGACCAGATGAACCCAGCCTCATCAGCATTGCTCGTAAGAAGCCCAGTGAAGTCTCCCTTAGCCCCATAAGCTTGGCAGACCCCACCGTCCCAGAGCCACTTCTCCAGAAACTGTGTGTCATTCTTAGTCAGAATCATTCCCCTTCCGAGTCCTCGGGGCCATCAACAGCCCCTCCACACTCCTTCTGGCCGCAGAGCCCAATCAAAGGCAGTTGCTGGGCCAGGGGCCATGCTGGCCTTGGCCAGCTCCCTCTGCTTCCAATGAGTCAAGCTCAGTGGGCAGGATGCACAGGGACTTAGAGACCCTGGTTTCTGCTACAATGAGAGCATGGAACTGGAAAATCTAAGATGATTCCACTTTGGAGAATTCTCTTTTCACCAAAACCCAAGCAATTCTTAGAAACTATTTAGAAATCCATGCTTTAGCATCATTTTCTTGGTCCTAGAAACATGCCTGGGGGACAGAAGAGATGACACTGCTTGGTTTTTTTATTCCTGGATGTAAATAGAAACCCATGTCTACTCTAGAAATGACCTGTTCACACAGAAATTTCTACCAAAATTTTAGGTGACTGTTTTGGCCCACCTACCATTTCAGACACCACTTCCTTGCGGATCGATTCCACAGGAGACTGACTTGACTCACCCACACAGGATGGCTCCAGATTTCTGGAAATCATACTTTAAGGTAAAATACAGTTTATCTTCTCCAAAGCTCGCTAATACAGCAGGTCAGGTTCCAATTCATTTTTCAAGTTACAAATCTCCTAAGAAAAGATAGGGGCTTGCATTCTCCCCCTTCCCAGGATTTTCAGGACATAGTATAGTTCGGGTTTCCTTACATTTTAAGCAACATTTCTTCCCTTCCCTTCCTATGTCCATCCCATCCCGGAATGGGGCTTTGCTCTGCAAACCTTTACTGAGAGAAGCAGGTCCTCATCCCGTGGAATCACCTCCCATGTTTCCTGACTGCTTTCTCCTTTGCAACAAAAGTCCAGCAGGCATGTTCTGATTTTGCTCCTGGGTCCACTGATCAGCCCCACACTACAAACAAGCACTTCCCAATGCTTTCCCCCTTTCTGCCCTTTTACTTCCGGCATAACATTTTTTTTTTTAAATTGAGGAGTAACTCACATGCATTAAAACTCACAAATCTCAGGTGTCCAGCTCAGTGATGTTTTGCTCACACATACACCTATGTCATGGGCACTCTGACTGAGATCTAGATCTTTGCCAGCACCCAGAAGCCTTTAAAGAAAAATTAGAGGTTCATTTTACTTGCCAACTTGACTTGGCCATGGTGTACAGATATTTGGTCAAACATTATTCTGGCTGTTTCTGTAAAGGTGTGTGTTTTTTTATGAATAATGTTAACACTTAAAAGGGTGAATGTTAAGTGAAGTAGGTTACCCTCCATAATATGGTGGGCCTCATCCAATCAGTTGAAGGCCCTAGTAAAACAAAGACTGACCTCCTCTGAGCAAGAATGAATTCTGCCAGGAAATGGCCTTTGAACTTGAACTGCAACTCTTCCCTGCGTCTACAACTTGCAGACCTATCCTGTAGATCTTGAATTAACTGAGCCCCCACTATCACATTAAGGAGCTAATTCCTTAAAATGTCTGTCTGTCTATCTATCTATCTATCTATCTATCTATCTATCATCTATCTACACTCAACTGGTTCTATTTCTTTGGCAATCCTGACTAATGCACCAGTTTTTTCATTTAGTTTCTTGATATTAATATTTTATTTATTTATTTAGTCTTCTTTATTCTAGATACTATCTAGATTGTTTCTTTTCTAGATCACCAAGAAATATATTTAAATCACATTTCTTCCTGTTGTTGTCTGCCTATTGTTATCAAAGCTATTTCAAGTGATAATGCTTCTTTCCATTATTGACTTGATCACTATCCATGAATGAAGAAAAGGAAGTAACTCCTTTGCAGACACGTTATACATAGCACTCTGAGCTAGGTTGTTGGTGACATTTAGAGAAGTTACTTCTTACCACCCATGGATTTTGGCATGCTATGCTCTTGGTCATGTTTCTACACCTGTTGGCTCACTGTGAGACACACTCCACCCTCCATGACACCAGGGTCATGCTTAGATTTTCCTAGAAGATTCAATGTCAATCCAGGACACCACCTGAGTACACCCAGCTTTATCTGATGCCTAGAATCTCTATTCCTTCCCACGGTAGTGAACAAACTGGGTCACATGTGTAATTTTCTGACATCTCTTTGGTCTTCCCCTAACAGTTTCCATTAGACTTTTTTTCATGCAGAACCATCCTTACCATTTCTTGGTCATGCCAATCTGAGAGCAAACAGTACAGCCTTACTGCCTTACTGCTCTATAGGACCTCTGGAAAGGGAACTAATGGGACTTGGGGAAAGACATTTTATTTTTTTCTTCCTTCTTAGTGAGGGCTCCACCCAGAATGATGGCCAGTTGTGTGTTTGATGACCCCGGAGCAGGTCAGGGTGCTGTCAGACAGAAGGAAGTGGGGCCATTGTGGTCTGTATTTTCTGCCATAAAAAGTCTTGTTCATGTTCTTAGATTACTTGACTGACACATGCCCCTGGATGAGAACCACGACTCCACATATGAGAGACCCTTGGAAGGCAAAAGCTTGGCACATAGCAGTATGGCTCCCACCTAGGTTCAGACCCATCTTTCCCACTTCTGAGAAGCCACTCAAAGTCTCTGAGCATCATTTCTTCATTTTAAAATGCAGACCATCATCTCTACTGGGTCTACCTCACGGGACAAGTATGACGGGACAAGTATGAAAATCAAATGAGAACCCTGATATAAAAATGCCATATAAGTTGTCAAAGCTATGGACAATTGCCTCACAGCGCTGGTATCATGTTGTGTATAGCATGGTGAAGGCTAAGTTTAAAGCCCTTCTAACGTTTTAGCTTCTGTTGTTACGACCTCCATTTTACAGGTGAAAACACTAAGGCTCAGAGTGGTAAAGGCACTTGCCCAATGTTACACAGCATGACACGTGGAGTCAGGGGTGAATTCAAACAATATTAACTCTGAAGCTGGTGCTGTGTCCACGGTATTGGTGTGCTTCCCAGTGAACACAAGTGCCATGACTTAAAAGCCAGCAGCCCCTTCTGCTAGCAAAGGGCGTTGCCATTTATATAATACACCTCTTTCAGTCTGGGTTGGAGGAGGCACCACCCAGACAACAGGAGAAAAATAACTTAAATACTTTTCTCCTGCTCTCAATTCAGAAAAGAGGTATCTCCTTAGAAACTGCTTGAAGGAAGTTGAAAATAAAAAGGACAGAGCCAACCCCACCTCCATGCTATGAATCACTCGCTTGGAGGTTGTGTTGTGCCTTCCGCATCTGGGCTCTTATTTTTAACTTTGCAAGGCTCTGTTATTCTGGCTTCCTAGGGGGAACCCCTTTGGTGCCTGCAGCCTCCCTCCCATATGGCTGAGTCCCCATGAGCGTCCAGCAGGCGGAGGGGAGGTAACATGTGTATTCTTGTCCTCTTAGCTGGCTTCCCTTGGAGAAAGCTCCTGACCTGAGCTCAAGAGCCACTATCACCTGCCACTGCCGGCCCCAAAACATAGTCAGTTTAGTTGCCTCTAGAGGGAATTCTCCACTCTTAGTCTTTTCTGGCCTTGGGAATCCTTCTGAGTCAGTGGTGCCTTCTCAAGCTCCTCATCTGCAGCCATATAATCTTCAGACGACAGTCTACACAGGGTGTCAGTTTCATCCAACCACACACTTCTCCCCCTCATTTGCTCTCTGGACCCAGGATTAAGATTCCAGGCCGCTGTTGAGTACAGCCCCAGAAGATCAGCTGCAACCTTTCTGAGAGACTCAGCCACAGGAAAGAGGAAGTTTCCATGAGCCGTGTGCCAGGAAGACGCCTGGCAAAGTCCTGAATGTGTGTCGGGAAGCTGGGTGTACAGAATGGAGAGCATGCGTTTCAGAGTCAGAGAATCCGGGTTTGGAATCCCAGATCCATCACGAGTAAGCTGTCTGGGGCATGGAGAGGACCTGGTGAGTCCTGGTACAGAATAAAGCAGGTTGGAGAATTTTTGCTAAGACGTTGTGATTGATTAGGTCAAAAACATAGAAGGAGTAAGAGAATGGACACCCAGGTTTTTGGCTGGGACAAGTGGGTAGATAATGGTGCCAACTATTCGAGAAGGATTCTCTTTCCCTCAGTCAGTTCAGGCTGCCAAACTACCGTAGACTGGGTGGCTTAAGCAACTGAAATTAATTTTCTCACAGTTCTGGAGGCTGGAAGTCCAAGGTCAAGGAAGCATCATGGTCGATTTTGGTGAGAGCTCTCTTCCTCATTTATAGGCAGTCACTTTCTCATTGTGAGCTCTCAGGGAGAGACAGAATCAGTTCTCTGGTGTTTTCTAATAGGGACACTAATCCCATCAAATGAGGACTCCACCCTCATGATTTCATCTAAACCTATTACCTCCCAAATGGCCACCTCTCCAAAAGCTATCACACTGGGCTTTGGGTTTCAACTTATGACTTTGGAGGATACAGTCAATCCCTAGCACCTCCCCACCAAGAAGAGAGAAATAATAGCACCCTGTATCACAGCTATCTCTCTGTTGATTTGAGCTTCTTTGACGATTTCAGCAGAAATTTACAAGTACATTTGTTCACATTCATTCACTTATCTTTCCAACCATAGGAAGAGGTGCTGGAAAAGGAGCTTTAATAGGCAAATTAGTGCTAAGTTAATTCTTGGCTTGAGTTGATAGTGAAGATTTTTTGACACAAACATTGAAAATTATGTTCCTGAGGTCCAAGTTATATGAAGTCCTGAACTAGAAGTGGGATGTCAGCTGAATCAGATGCACCCCTACCATCAAGATTTATTGTGGAGATTCAGGGGTGGTTTTCTCGAATGTCCACCTCAGGTCATGAACCTCTTGCTTTTAGACATGAAGGCCATGGGGATGACTCCATCATTGTCCTTTCTCTTTGGGACAGGCCTCTGTCTAATTCCTCAGACAGGGGATGGTCTGCTCGCCTGACTCCTAAGTGGCTTGCTTGGATGAATCATGTTCCAATTCCCTAAGAGGGTTCACTTGTTGGAAAGAGCATTCTTTTTGATCTCATGGCTTAGAGTGTTTAGGTTTTGTCCAGTTAATCATGTAGCTGGCGTCAAGCTTTGCCAGCCTTTATTTCCTTGAGACTGAATGGCATTCAAAGGGTTGGGCACTGGCCCTAGAGCCAACGTGATTTGACTTCCATAGCAACTGGAGCCTGAACCTTTTCTCCAGCTCTTTGATGCTGATTTATCAAATAGTCTAGTCTATTTTAGAGTGGCCCTTAGATCTGAGAGGTGATTGAAGGGGTGGGCAAAAAGGCCCCTCCTGAGTCATCCCTATGTGCTCGAAAGAGCCATCCTGATAGACTTTATTTTGCTTTAGTGCATATTCATTCTATTATCACTTTAACTTCTCAATGCAGCTCTCAGAGGTAAAAAAAGGTGAGGTAGATGAGCTTAAATTTTCAGAAGAGAAAGTCTAACTCATTAAAGGGTTTACCCAATATCTCATGGGGTAGGAGTTGTGAGACAAACTAACATTTGTTGATATGTCAACAAATTTAATCTAAAACCCAATCCAGTGGAGTAGATATTACTGTGCCCATTTCAAAGAGGAAAACACTGAGTCATGAGAGACTTACATGGTTGTTTCGAAGCCTCCTAACCCAGATGTAGCAAAAGCAACATTGACCTCTAGTCTTTTTTTTAAATGGTCCAGTGCTGCATTTAAACTTCCCAAACCTGACTGCAATGAAAAAAACAGTATTTCTGCTTAGTTGTATTTTTGGTAAAAAGAACCACAAGTGGAAAAGTGGGCATCTCCCTATTTATAGAAAGATTTAGAAATGTTCTTCTCTTTGTATTCAAAATAAAACAAGTCCCAGAGACATACCCCCATGGCTCAAGTGCTCCTTTCAGAAGTCTGAGCATTCCAGCAATCAGACATTGTAAGCCAAGCTGAGATTCCCCAGACTTGATTGCATCGCTCACGACCGCAGGCCAAGGCAGCAGCTCCTACGTGGGGAAGGCCACGTCCTCTCTGGCTTGCTGTTTGTGCTCCTTTCCTCGTGAACTCTGCGGTCTGGCAAGGAGCTGGGTACCTCAACAGCAAAGCCACCATGCCAGCAATCCTCCCAGGTTCCTGGTCTGCGTGAGCCCAGCTCAATTTCTTATGCTGACAGAAATTGTAATCCAAATGAACTGAAAGCATTTAACCTGTCAGACAGAGCATTGCTAATCCAAAGATATGTAGGCACAAGGTTACCGAACAGGAAAACATTCTTCTGAAAATTGAAAGAATGGGGCAAAGGCTATCACCTCTGTCATCTCTGGTCTTCCTTCCTGACGCTCCCTCTTGGGCTCCGTGAATGTTTGCCCCAGGTTATTGGCGGGATCATTGAGTCTTAGCTCTGACTAACAGTGAAAGGGAGAGAGGCGAGGGCTACTGTAGCTCAGGTGCCACGTGCTCCATTTCATCAACTTCCCATCTGACTCCTGTGAGGAGTGATTTTGAAGCCCATCTTACAGTTGAGGAAACAGAAGCTCTGAGAAGTGCATCACTTGGCCGAAAGCAACTGATTAAACTTGCATTGGAGCCTGCATCTGTTAACATGCTCTTTCCACCATTCCACATTACCCATCAGCGCACATAGAGCACGTTCTATGGCTCATAATACTTATCCCATTCTGTAAGCCATGGCTGTTTAGAGGCAGACCTTTCTCTTCAGTAGAAATGAGTGGTTGAAGGGCAACCCTTCTGGAGTACGAGGCCCTCACCAGATCCAGCAAAGGACCTTATAAATAGCTATCCAATGACTTCTTGCCTTTATTTATTTAACATACCAATGAACATGGTTGGTTCTGCCCAAAGGTAAATTAATGGCATTTTTCTATACCCTGAGCTGATTGACTCTCTTTACTACAACTAGATTTCTTGCCCATCATCTCAGGTAGCAGGAATACCATCAAGCACTAAACTATTCCACCCAACAAAATTCAAATCAGAGGTGTGAAGTGAATCTAAGGCAGGTTTTATAGGATGATGGTGATTTGGACTCTGCAAATTCCCAAATCCATGCTGGAAGGTCTGTTTTCAATCTTCAGGCATTGTAGGCATCTCCTGGGGCTATAAGAAGAATGCTCTCATTTTAGGACAGAGTATAGCCAAGAGCCAACTTGGCAAGGGCCAGAGGGATATAAATTCAGAGTGACAACCTAAGGAACATGGTTTTAATAGAAACATACTTCTATTTCTTCTCCAATCACATGTCAACTGTTTGCATGGGGGGACCTGAGCTAAAATGAGGATTGTCAGAATTGGTAATTGAGGGGCTCCGCTTTCCTCCTAAAGCTCCCCTGCCCTCCAGATGACAACCATGAGAGATCACTTGGGTGGCTGGGGACTTAATGAAGTCAGCATTTCAGAGCAGCCAGGGCAAATGTAGATATGATTTGCTTTATGCCATGAGGTACAATTCTGACAAAATTCATTCAAGAAAATGTTAACAGATCCCTGGAGTATGTTGGGCACATGGTAGGTGGCAATGTTTCAAAGGCAAATAAGATAACCCCTTGAGGACTTTTGTGGTCCAACGGACTGGGCAAACATGTACAGAATGACCTACATTAGAAGAACTTCAGGTGTAACAACAAACGTTATGGGCATTGGATAGAGAATGGAGAGAAGAAAACTTCACAGAGAATGCCTGGAAAGGCTGAACAGAAGTTTGCAGGATGAAGAGGAGGGAAAAGAACTTTCTGGAAAGATGCAGGAATTAAAAAAAAAAAAGAAATATTGGAGGATTAACATAACACAGCTTGGCTGTGGCCAAGGTTGTGTTTTGGGACACGGTGGAGAAGTAGGAGATATCCCTGGATAATTAGAAGAAGGTTATATTACACATAGTCTCACACCACATCAAGAAGCTTGGACTGCACCCTATGGCAATGGCATGGGGTTGATATGGTCAGAGGTGTACAGTGGAACTATCACCTTGGCTGAAGCATGGTAGGAGAAGGAGACTGGGATCCAGGAGACAAAAAGAACAGAAACAGGGCTGGTATGGTGGTACAGACAGGAGGCCATGAGAGTGTGAACCAGGATAGGACAGTGGGACTGAAGAGACAGGGAAGATTAAGGGGATATTTTAGAGGCATCATTCAAAGATTGCTGTGGTGTTACCATGCAGAGAAATCACTAGTTGTCTACAAAAGACCTTTTGGGGTACAGGACCTCAAATTCACAAGCCTAACTGTTCATTGTTGCAAAGTATTCTAATATACAGATTTATTAAAAACAATTATTGGCCTGTAGGTATTAATGCAGATTGAGGTTATTTCCATATAAAATAATTTTGTTGTTAATCCTCACCCAAGGATATTTTTCCATTGATTTTTAGAGAGAGTGGGAGGGGAGGAGAAAAAGGAAGGAGGAGAGAGAGAAAGAGAGAGAGAGAGAGAGAGAGAGAGAGAGAGAGAGAGAGAGAGAGAGAGAGATGTGAGAGAGACATCAATTGGTTGCCTCCTCCACATGTCCTGATCAGGGCCTGGGATTGAACCTGCAACCCAGGTATGTGACCTTGCCTGGGAATTGAACCCTTGACCCTTCAGTGCATGGGCCAGCACACTAAGCAATAAGACACTCTGGCAAGGTCCATACATAGAATTTTTGCTCTTGTCAGTGCTTTGCTAAATACCTCTTTCACTTCTAATTATTTCTTAGAATAAATTCCTAGAAGTGCGTCAAAGAACATGCACTAATTTCAGAGACTTGATGATCATTGCCAAATTGCTCCCTGGAATTGTTTATTCCAATTCACCACACCTACCCACAGTGAAATTGCCAACCTATATCATCTACCTTCATCAGCACTGATCATTATCTTTTAATAAATCTTTGTCAATCTGATATGTATAAATGATCTCTTATTATTGGGTTATTTGTATATCCCTATCACTAGAGTGGTTGAGTTCTTTTTCTCATTTGATGGATAAGAAAATTGAGTGCTAGCGATTTGCTTGTACCATGGATCCAGTAAGCAGACGAGAGTGGACTGTAAGCCAGCCCCACAGACCCTTCCAGCAATGTTCTTCAAACTGTATGGCACTGTCCCTTTGGTGAGGAAAAAGTCACCCTGACTTCTCTGGGTTGACTGGGTTTCCTCTTATTAAGGTGACACCCTCGGGAGCTCCTGGTTTGCATGTCAAGGCAAGAGCATGCCCTTCCTCCAGACGGGTAGGGGCTCCCTAAAGCCGTCAGAGTTCCCAGCAATGGGGACAGTTCATGCTGTGCTCTGGGTGGAGGCCCAGGTATGGTATGTGCTTATGTGGCTGGTTCCCATGGAACCCTTGGATGGAAAATGACATGAGGAACTGAACCTGTGTTCTTCTGAGAAAAAAGCTCTGCTGAAAATGCTTCCATGTTCCCTCATTGCTTTTCAGATCAGATCCAGGTGTTAGAGTCTGGCATGCAAGGTCCCGAGAGTCTGTTGTAGTGTTTCTCCACCATACGGTCCACGCCATGGTCTCTCCAGCCAGCATTGCTTGCTTACACTTCAAATTTTCCTAGAATCTTCCTGTTTCTTGTCCTTGTGGCCTCATTTTCAATGTTACCTTCTTTAAGAAGCTGTCTGCCTTTCTTTTTTTGTGCTACCACAGAGCTTACTCTACCTAAAGTCTTCCCCTGAGGGTAGGATGGCTTTTTATATGTCTGCCTGCTCATCCCTGAGCCAAGCACCTGCATGGCTGTGGTTGACAGGTTGCACATTGTAAAGGTAACGTGGACCGAATGTGTTGGAAGACCCACAGAGAGCCTACGGGATTCCATCTGAGACTGGCCCAGATTCCTCCATTCATGAAACAAGTGTTCATGGGAGGGCTCCGGCGAGCCAGACAGATGCTCCTGGGCACAGTGATGCTAACAGCCACTGTTCCAGCAGTGAGGCTCTGGTGTTTCCAGCAGCTGCAAATGTTGGCGGCTTTCAGCTGCATCCCTCTTTGGGAATGTCCTCAGCTGAAGAGAACTGCCTAGGCCAAGTCTGACCCTGCTCCTGGAGTCAGCCTGCATCGGAGACAGCTCCACAGGCAAGTGTCCACAGAGGCTTGACCCCCATGTCTCAACTTGGAACAACTCCTTTGTGGATGCTGCACTGAAGCTTGACTTCTCCACCTGCTCACTCCTGCCTCCCATAGGGCTGGGCCCCAAAGACTCCCCAGGAAACTTCTCGTGCAAATCTCCATCTCAGAGTCTGCTGCTGGGGAGTCTGCCAGCGACAATGGTAAGCAAAACAGATAGGATACCTGCTCTCACAGAGCTTGGGGGCTGGCTTTGTTACCAAGGATTGGAGGCACCTTTGTTGTTCCCCAAGGATAAACTGAGAATATCCAGCCCAATGGGTGGTGCTCACTTTCCAGGGGCCACAGCATTCCCTGCAGCCATCATTAAGACAAGAACAAAACTGACTCTGTAGCTTCCGGTCACTCCTATTTGTCCCTGTTGTGGAGTGCCTCGTGTCCCAGGTCTGTGCTGGTGCCAAGGACAGATAGCTAAGTTGTAGCTCTTGACTTCTAAGCCCAATGTCTGGAGGGGAAGATGGACCGGTAACTAAACACATGAGATAAGTGGCCCCGTGCAGACCTGCAGAGGGCTAAGGGTGAGCTCTGAGGAGATGACAGTGGTTGATCCAGGGGGCCAGGAAAGGAATCCCAGAGAAGCAGAAGAAGGGGAGCTGGGTGAGGGTGGTGTTGATGGGAAAAGGAGTGAAAATGAATTTTCGATTTAAGAAAAATGCACATAAAAGTGAGGGTATGTATCCATCACTTCATCAAGAAATTGAATGAGGTTGTCTGTAGGGACCTATTTTATAGATCAACTGAGGCCCTGGCAGGATAAAGAGCCTATATGTAGGCATAGGAAGGGTATTCTCTGTGACCTAAACCTGAGTCTTCTGATACCAAACCACAGCCTCTATTGCACTAGTCAGCAAACACTGAGTTTTTCTCCCATGGCCAGCATTGTGCCCAATGAGGATTAAAAGGAGAATGAAATCCAAAAAATGGATAATGTCAAGGGACAGATGCTGGGATAAAGGCCCATGAAAATGCCCTGGGGTCACGGCAGAGGTATACCCCAGAGGACTGTCCTGAGCCCTGTTTAATATTTGGTACCAGTGACTTTGACAGAGACATATAAAGTCCGCTTATCACATCTGAGGCTGACACACAGCTGGGAAGGATAGAAAAAAAATGATTGATGACAAAATCAAACTTCTAAATGATCTCAGTTGGCTGGAACGATGAGCCAAATCCAGTTAGATGACGTGCAGCAGGGGTCCATGCGAGGGCCAGCATTTCCCTTCAAATTGTGTGGGAACAGGAGATGAGAGCCCGGCCTGGCCCCGGGCCAGAAGGGAGAGATGGAGGGACTTGACTGGGCCTCAAGCCTAACTCACACCAAGTATTTAAAGGGTAACAAACCGGCATACCCTTCACTGTGCAGAGATTCTAATTATACCTGTGGCTCACATTTAACGGGGCATCTTCTGAATCACTTTGGGGTGGCCTGGTGGGCATCTTCCAATGGAGAAGGAAGTAACTTATTCATTTCTTCATCTGGGCACCACACACCAGGTCCTGACCCACACGGGGCACTGGCCGAGGATACACTGGGCCTCCCAGAGGATTTGAGTCACGTTTGGCCATGCATCAGCAGTGTGACACTGGAAAGTCACTGAGGTTCACTAGGCTTTGGTGTCCTCAGAAAACGGGTACCCTCCTTTCTGTCTCTCAGGCAGCAGGGTCCAGGTCCCTCAGACTTGGTTAAGGGTCAGGGCATCAATGTTCAGGTGGGTTTCAGGAAAGGATGGGGTTTTGTAATTATGCCGTGTGTGTGTGTGTGTGTGTGTGTGTGTGTGTGTGTGTATCTATGAGGATGTGATCAATTTCAAGATAGAGGAAGGACCTAGCCCCCAAATCACTGAGGCATTAAACCGTTAAGAGAGTCAGTCATTTGAATTAGGGTCAAATATCAAAAGGTTAAAAAAAAAAAAAAGCCAAAAAGCTTCATTCATCGTCCTGGAGACTTGGGGCTGATTTCCGTGATTTCTGGGCTGGGGTGTCCTTAGAACACTTTGTTTCAGTAGGATTAATTTCTGAGCCTCTGGGTATCCGTCTTCTCATAATGAAAGTGAGGAGTTAAGCCAAATTGGTGATTCTCAAATATTCATGCTTGGAAGGTGCTGGCCTGTGTTGAAATCAAGTCCATGGCCTCGCACAAAGATAAAATCCCCATGGCTCCATGTTGGGCTGCTAGATATGGTGCCATGAAGGGAAAAGCACGGGCAGACCCTCCCCTGCCACCCTCACCATTCAGACTCTCAGCTACTATAATGAGCTCCCCTTGCAGCTCTGGGAAAAGAAAGGGAGAAGCACCGGACACGGTGAAGTTGGGTGGCTTGCTCACTGCTGAGTGTGGCCAGGATAGTCCACGCTGAGTAGAGAGAGTGTATACTTTCCATTTTCATCAATTGATCTCTTTAAAATGTTATGTTTGATGGTTTTATATTGTAATACTGCACATCTATACTATCTCAACTGACAACTGCTGTCACAAAAAAAATATCTATAGCACAAATAATAAATATAATTTTACATTGTATTTTCTTTTAAAATTATAAGTATGGCCTTTAAATGACAATGCTGGATTGCCAACTGTCTTTCCTTAGATAAGACACCTTTCCCTCTGAGATTATGTATGCCTTGCCTTTTAAAGGTGGGAGTGTTAAAAGTTTTCATCCTTTTATAAAATAATGTGATAACTGATGGAAGATGTGTTTACTCTTATTTATTATTTTTCATTATATTACTTGAAAGAATAAGAGGTCAATAACCTTACAATTATTTTCCTCTTTAATTTTTTTTCTTGGTATATGAAACACAAAAAAAGGCTGAAAACAAATTTATGAAGAATTTATGTATTATATGCACACACAAAAAAGATATAAATAGAAATTTAAAACCATTAAATAAAATTGATAGTCATGTTGGGTAATTTTGTGTGTTAACTTGTTCGACCATGGGGTGCCCAAATATTTGGGCAAACAGCATTCTGGGTACTTTTGAATGAGATTCACATTTAAATCAGTAGACTGAGTAAAGAAAGTTGCCATCCCTACTATGGATGAGTTTACCAATTAGTTGACAGCCTGGCTGAACAGAACAAAAAAGCTGACAATTCCCCAAGCAAGAGAGATTTTTTCTTGCCTGCCTGCCTTCAAACTTAGATATTTGTCTTTTTTTTCCTGACTTCAGACTTGAACTAAAACATCAGCTCCCCTGGGTCTCAAGCCTGCTGGCCTTCAGATTGAAACTACACCATTAATTCTCCTGGTCTCAGGCCTTTGCACTCAGACTGGGACTACACCAGTGGCTCTCCTTGCATCTCCAGTTTGCCAACTCACCTTGCAGATCCCAAGACTTGTCAGCCTCCATCATCATTATGTGAGGCAATTCCTTATAATCAACCAATCGATCAATTAATCAATGCCTGACTCCTAAACCCAGTGCATTTAGAATCAACCAAACTTCAATATGGGGCTCAGAAAATGTCACCAGAGGTCCCTACGTAGTTCATAGTTCATGTTAATTACAAATAAACAGCCGTTGCTCTCTGAATCTACTTTCTTGGGACCTTCTGCCTCCTTCCCCTGAGAATGACCTCCTTCCCATTCAATCTTTATTTGTAAACATTTTACCTGTTCTTGGAGGCCAATCTCACACTCACTGCCATGGAAGCTTCTCTGTTCTGCCTCCCCCAACGGCATAGTAACTGTGAGTCCACATGGCATGTGTCATCACTTCTTAGAGTGACATTTTGCCTTAAAGTGCGCTTATCTATGCATTTCCCTTTCTTCCCTTCCCGATAGACAGGCAGAAGCTGCACGAGAGCAGGAGCCAATAGCTTTCCCTCTTCCCCTGGTCCTAGCACCACTAATAAATATGGGACGAGACGAATGGAACGGAACACTTCTCCCTAGGTCATCTGACTCAAACAACTCCCCAGAATTGCTGTGTCTTAAACTTGAGCAGGAAACCTCAAAACATCAAATGTCATCTCCTGCTGTCTTTCTGCCCTGGATGTGGGACAGGCCTGAGATGGTGCTGTCTGAATTGGTTTTCCTTGGCTGAAACCATGACAAGACCTGAGGTGTGAGTGGGAAGAAAAAAAAAAGTCAAGTTTTCAAAACAGTAAGAAATGTAGGCATGAGTTTTTCTGAGGTTTGTAAGGAAGACATATTCACCCCCATTTTATTTACTCAGCAAGCTCCTTCTTTTTTTATAACAAACCCAGCATGGAGACTCAGAACTAGACCAAGCAGTGTTCCTGCTAATTATAGATGGTTTTACACAGAGTTTAGCTCGCCATTCAAGGCTCTCTGTGGACTTACTCAAACCTGCAGTTACAATCTAATTCCTCCTCCTCTTCAGTTCATCAATTTCAGCTCAGGCCGGCCTACCCAGTGTGTGTCACGCCCTGTACTGTGACAGCAAACCAGAAAGGCATTGGCGATACCAGGATGGAAAAGACACAGGCCGTTCCTTTGAGAGGAACAACATTAGGTGGTTCTCAAGAAGAAGTGATGGTAACCAAACAGGAAAGGGAGATGGAAGATGCAGGTGAGATGGTGGACCACCCTGCAGAAAACAGTGATGTCAAATCTGAGCTGGGCTTAAATGTTGTGGGTCCGGTAGAGGCCAAGCGAAGCACATTTAAAAAACAAATGTATACTCATGTTCTGGCGAGTCTAATCACATTTTTTAAAAATTGCATCTTTTTGTTTTAAGAGTAACCTTAATCAAATCATTTAATCTCTCCAAGCCATGTTTATTTATTTTTAAAATGAACATTAACATAGATAGTAGCTATCTCAAAAAGTGTTTTTGCATCGATAGTGGATACAAAGTGCTTTACAAATTAGTAAATATTCATTTATTTTCAAATGTTTATTAGTTTAGCTTCTACGCCCTTGGTATAAAGCAGTGTTAGGTAGGCTGTAGGGAAATGGAGAGGTGGAGAAGAATTAAGACCTCTTCCAAGTTACATTCACAAATTGCTCAGTGATACATCCTCCCCCCCAACAGATCACTACTTTTTCTATCCTTCCCATTTGCTTGACTTAGAAGACAGGGAAGATTGTATCTGCCTTCTATCTACCTCCTCCAAAGACAGAAGAGATTATTTAGAGTCCAGGAGACAGTGAGGACCTTTGGGGAAAATGGAAGGCTGGATTTTTTTTTTTTTTTTGTCATTCTCTCTTTCCCTTTCTCCCCTCAACCCCCCTTCTTTTTAGGTTTTGGCCAAAGACAGTTTTTCATAATACATTTTTACTTTCTAAAGGCTGGAAAATAAGAGTACTTAACTTCTAGAACGACCTGGTTTTGATTTCAAACTTGGAGAAGCATGACAAATAGGTTGAGGATGAAAGATGCCTGTCTACCTTAGAAGTCACTGGGCAGATGGCTGCAGAGGAAAGAGCGTTAGAATTGGGGTCAGGACACCTGGGTTTGAATTCCTGTTCTGTTTTTCATTATCTATTTGACATTGAGCAAATTAATTCACTTCTCTGGTTCTTATTTTCCTTGTATATAAAGTAATAATAGCACCATTTATCTTTGATGGTTTCATGTCTGCATGGATACTCAGAATATTTGCTCTTGTAGCTCATGCACTTGGAAGAGGATGTTGTGTAGAAGGCTAGTTAAGCTCTGTTAATATTGATGCCCCATGAAGAAACCTCTTTACATTCTCTTCTCTATGTTCACTCATTCCCACATGACCTAATGTTATATGGTCTTATACATGTTTATGATTCTCATCTACCTGGATACGCTACAACTCCAATGGAATGGCAAATAAGCATCTCAAACTCAACATGTGCAAGGCTGAACTCCCAATCCCCTCCCCAACCTGTTTCACCTATAATTATCCCCATCTATGTGAATAGCAGCTTCCTCCAGTTGCTGAGGCTCAAATTCTTGATCCATCTCTCTCAAACCCTACGGAGATGATAAGTTCTGATGATGCCACCACTCTGCCCCCTCCTCCCAGGCCTGCATGGCAATGCCCCATCCCTCTAACTGCTAGCTGCTTTCTCTCTGGCCACATTAGTCTCTTTGCTACCCCTGAGTACTCAGGCTCTCTCCCACTCAGGACTTTGGCTCCAGTGGTTTCCTCTGCTTTCAATACGGACCTTCCAAATAGCTCCTGTCTCGCTTCCTCACCTCTTTCAATCTTTGTCCAAATATCACCTTCTCAGCAAGGCCCTCTCTGATCGCCCTTTTTAAACTGCAACTTCATCCCTGGCTTCCTGATCCCCTCCCCTACTTATTTGTACCCAGAGCATTTTCACCTTCCAACATTCTGCATTTTATTTTTCGAATAGAGAGTAAATTCTGTGAAATCAGGTGTGTGTGTTTTTAAAAATATATATTTTATTGATTTTTTTTTACAGAAAGGAAGAGAGAGGGATAGAGAGTTAGAATCATCGATGAGAAAGAAACATCGATCAGCTGCCTCATGCACACCCCCTACTGAGGATGTGCTCGCAACCAAGGTACATGCCCTTGACTGGAATTGAACCTGGGACCTTTCAGTCCGCAGGTCAATGCTCTATCCACTGAGCCAAACTGGTTTCGGCAGGTGTGTGTTTTTTAATTCACTGATTTATTCTTCTGTAACCATGCCTGGCCCCTACTAGGTAATTAATACATGTTTGTTGAATGAATGAATGGATGAATGAATGAACAGTGCATTCTACTACAAGGAGCATTGGCGCATGAAAACAACCACTGGTTATTTTATAGACTAATAAATCAAAACTCTGAATGATTAAATAATTTGCTTATGTTTATACAATGGGTGTGTTTATGGTCAGATTAAATCAGTCTCGCAATTTTCAAATCCATGCTGTCTCTATTATGCTACAAAACAGGATACCTTTGCAAAGGATTCTAACGTTCATGCTTTTAAAAATGTTGTTTTAGATTTCTGGCCTTACCTCTATGCATACTTCCTTCAGGCTCCAGCATCTATGGGGATGTTTGGGTAGGAGAGGATTCTTGCCCAGTACACACCATCTGTATGTGTGCTGAGCCTCGGCTCTGTTCCCTGGCCCTTCTCAACTGGGTGTGAGTATGTGGAAAACCAGGCTGGAGAGGGCCAATATTCCATGCAAATGTCTCTGGCCTTGAGGAGTCCCCAGGCTTCATGTCCCAGCCCCTGACACCTCCTCCTGTCATGAGGGCTCCTGCCTGTAGCTTCTGAAACAACTCTTTCCTTCCTTCACACAGCGTTCGTCTTCCTGCTCTTAGCTTGACGTTGCGTCTGGCCACACAGGCCATGTTGGCTATTTTTACTGACAGCAGCCACCAGCCCATATGGTTCTCATTACCACAAACTGTTACCTTCATTGAAACCAGTTTGCAAATGAGTGGACTCCAGACAGCCGGGAGGTCAAGTCCACGCGGCCACTCCTGGGGCTCCTGGAATTGGCCTGGACAGGTATGTTGGTCCTGATGAATGTCCTTTAACACCAAATTAGGTTGGACAAAATGCTGATTAATTACTCACATGGTATTTTTTTTCATCTTCTTCTCCTAGTTCTCCATGTTCAATTCAGTAGGTTTTCCGCAGGGTCAAGTTTCAAAGGCAGGCTGCTTTTCACAGGGAGACAAATTGGAGGTGTGTTTCCTTCCATTTGGAGACCTTGCTCCATGATGATATCTCGATGGGCTATGATGAGTGTTAACCCCTTGGTGGACAACAAACAGGGGCACACAGCCTTCAGGGCAGAGCATATGAGCTTGTGATGGGATGTCGCAGAATCCTGAGCACCCCAGCCTCCAGGGGGATCGTCAGAGAACCCCAGGTGTGTAGGGTAACATCTCCTTGGGTAACTCATAAAACGTTTTCAAACACACCTCTTCTTTGAGTCTCACAACTTTGCTGTGAGACTAGATTTGTCATTTTCATTTTGCAGGTGAGGAAGCTGAAGCTTAGAGGGGCTGACCCCAGGCCATGTGACTAGTAAGAGCCTGAGGTGGAACTCAACCTCAGCTCCCCAGACTTCAGGCCAGAGTCACACCCAGCACCACAGCTGTGTGAATGGCCTGAAACCAGCTGGGCAGGGCTGTGCAAAGACACCAGCCAGCAGCTCTGAGCGGGGCCTGATGGGGCATGTCGCATCGAAACTGGCAGTTGGCATTGAGACCCGGGCTCTATGGCTCTATGAAACTGCTGCCACTCCGGTCGATGACACATTTCAGTGGCACAAACAAAGGGCCTCTTCCTGCAGTACAGACTGCACCTTACCAAGGCCCAGGTCTGTGGCAGTGCACCTAACGGAAGCCTTCCAGAGCCTCAGCAGGTGGGAGGGGAGCTCTGACGGAGAATGAGATGGAGGCAGGAGCCAGTCATTCTGAGACCCCTTCCTGTCTGACCACCTGTGACTTGGGACCCTCCTACTGGCCCTCCCAGGTCTTTTCAGGCTCCTCTTCCCATTGGCAACCAAGTCTCCGTCCCACTTGTGTCTGTTTTGCTCTTCAGATACACAAGCTCTTCCCTACTTCAGCATCTCAGGGCCCGTTGCCCTCTTATCTATTCTTCCCAAGTTGCATTTTTCTACACCACTGTCCCCATCTCAGAAAGTCCTCCTTAGCCACTGAAATGGATTGAATTGTGTCCCCTCCCCTCCCCTCCACCCCCCCCTCCCACACACTCTAAAGGCATGCTCATGTCCTATCATCTGGAAATTGTGAAGGTGACTGTATTTAGAAAAATATTCTTTGCAGATGTAGTTAAGTTCAGGATCTTGAGATGAGACTGTCCTGGATTAGGGTGGGCCTTGAGACCAATGACAGGTGTCCTTTGAAGAAGAGGGGAGAACGTAGAGATGCACAGGGAGAGAAAGACGATGTAAAGATGGAGGAAGAGATTCCAGTTATATAGACCCGACTAAGCTAAGGTGCGCAGGCAGCCACCAGAGGCTGGACAAGGCTGCCCTGGAGCTTTCAGAGGGAGCCCAGCCCTGATGACACCTGTGTCTCAGACACCTGGCCTCAGGAATGGTGAGAGATACAAGCCTATTGTTTTTGAGCCCCAACTGTCTGGAAATCTGTTAAGCAGTCCTAGGAAGTATGACAGCCATCTAATCTAATTAGCACCCTTTATCCTCCCCACAAATGCATGGACACCTATTCACTATTAATTCCATGTTGGATCCTTTCATGTCAACAATAGATTTCTACATAATCCATCATTTGGGATGGCTTGTATTTTTTCCTTATTCCCACCTCTTGAGGGCAGGAACCATGCTTGTCTCGCTCACACTTCCTCAGTTTCTTGCACAAGTGTTTAGAAATACTTATGGAATGAGTATTTTCTGGCTTCACATCACTCCCTATCTCCTCCACACTATGGAGAAGATACCATGAGACATTCAACAAAGAGCCTTGGGGGATGGAGATAGAGACTTAAACTTGAGCTCCACCTCTGCCAAGCTGCATAGCCATTGGGTCTCAGAGCTTTAATATCCATTCCTGTAAATCAAGGACTATAATGCCATCTCACTGAACTGTGGCCTGGAGTAAGCGAGGGGGTCCATACAAAGTGCTGGAGGGTCTGGCCTCATGCCTGGCCACCCCCTCTCCTGTCACAAATACTCTGAGGTCAGTAACCTCAAGTTAACCCCAAGGTTCTCACCAAGCCCTCCTTGGTGCAAAGAGTAAGCAAGCATCCTGAATCAACATCAGGGTGACTGACGGAAGTGTAGTGGTAAATGGCATAATTATATCTGATTTATGCGTGACCATATGCAGAAGAATGTTGGGGGATTAGTGATAGGAATGAAAGGGCTTTAAAAAAACATGGTTGTCACTTCCCTCACTCAGCAGTTCCCGGCCATGTGGGCCATCGGCCAGGGGTTTCTAATATGCAGTTGATGTCTATCTGAGGCTGTCCTATGGGAAAGACCCAGGGGAAATTCAGAGAGGTCATCAATAAACCCTTTGTAAAGGGATGCCCCTCACAAACCTGTTTTGACTCATTCTGGGTCCAGATTTTGGACCTGAAATGCTGGGCCCTGAACTCATTAGTTACACAGGTCATGGGCCAGTGTGCTTCTGAAATGGATCAGGGTACTTTCTTTTTCCCATTTATTTGCACAGAACCTTCTTCCCCTACTTAGGTGGAGGCATCCCTTGTCCTAGGAAAGAATTTTTCCCCCCCAGCGATAATGCAAAGAGAAGAACAGCATTGTGTCCATCTTCTGACATCTTCACTTAGTTGGAGTAAGTCAAGTCTCAGAAGCTAGATTTTGTTGAGAACAAAAATGATTTTGAAATCTGCAATCAAGAACTACTTCTAGTTTGTTACTCTGAGCAACTTGGAACATGAGGTGGGATAGGCTCCTGGAAATAGGAAGAGGACGAAGAAATGTTTGGATTGAGGGGGTTCATAGAGAAGATCACTAAGTCAAGTTCCTACACCTTTTTAGGAGGTCAACATTGAAGGGGTAGGATAGAATGTCAAGTATCAGAGAATTAAAACATTTGCTGGCTTCCCTGAGTATAGTCACAACAGCACTGATGTTACATTAACAGTAACTAAGAGAGCACACATTTATGGGCCCTTCAATGTGCCAGGGGTTATTCTATTACATATATACTGAGTGGCCAGATTATTATGATCTCTGAATGTGTAATAATCTGGCCTCTCGGTGTATATCCTATAGAATAAAAGGCTAATATGAAAACTGTCCCCTCTACTAGGAGTTCGACCAGCAGGCTGGCCAGCAAACCACCCATGTCCCCTCACCCTGGCCAGGCTGACCAGACCCCACCCATGCAGGAATTCATGCATATATACTGAGGGGCCAGATTATGCATTCAGAGATCATAATAATCTCGCCCTTTAGTGTACAACCTCATTGGACTCTCACAACAGCCACATGAGGCAGATACTAGCTTCTGAGATCAGGGAATGAAAGCACACATAATTAAAAATGCCTTTTCCAAAGCCACTGGCTAGAAAGTGACTGAGCTGCATTTCAAGTACACAAGAACAATTCTGAGTCCATGCTCTATACCCCAAGACCACACTGCTTCTTGGTCATGACACCAGCTTATACCTATTCTTGAGGCTTATTAAATTAGCTATATTATGTCTTAAGTATATTACAAATATAATCTCCTTTGACCCTCAATGAGTCTGCAATGTAGGTACCATTATCATCCCCATGTGGGAAAACAAAGGCAGAGAGAAGTTTTAAAACTTTCACAAGATCATACAGTTAGCAAGTGCAGTGAGATTTGAACCCAGACAGTCTGGATCTGAGTCCCTGCAGAAGTGGCTGAGCCTCAGGATTCTGTAGTGTCAGGGAGAATAGACATGGAGAGGACACTGGGCCCTAATGGTCCATCAGCTCTAGAAGCAGCAGCCCTGGAGAGGACTTGGTCCCTGGTTCAAAGATAGCACTTAATATGCATTTCTTCCCTTCTCCATAGAAAGGTAGAGCCAATCTCCTGACACTTTCCCTGTCTCTTCTACATCCTCACCAAAGCTCATCTGAAGAAATAAGGATTAACCTCATCTCTGGCCCCTTCTACTGGCCATCCTCATCAAGTTCAGCTGGTCTAACAGTAAAAAAATCCCAAATGGCTTGTCTTCATTCTTTTTCTCCTACAGCCAGACCCCTATGTGTCACAGGCCTGACACTCTTACTTCTCAGATAATGAACTATCAGTGGTTCCCAGTGTCTAAAGCAATAGTGTCCAATGGAACTTTCTGTGATGGAAATGGTTGGTATATACACTTCCCAATACAGCAGTCACTAGACATATGTGGCTATTGAGTGCTTGAAATATTACTTGTGCCACTGAGGAAGTGAATTCTTAATTTTATTCAATTTCAATAGCTTCACGTGGTGGGTAACTTCCTCACTGGACAATGCAGGTTTAGAGTATGAAATCCCTAGTCCTTAGACAGGCATTGAGGCTCCTCTTAACCTGGGCACTGCCTTCTCATTCAGTCTAGAATATTCTAATCCTGCGTCCTACACCTGCAGCTGCTTGCAGCACCTTGATCTAGGTGAGCTACTTTGTGCTTTCTTGTTTTTGTACAGCATAAGGACTAGAGCAAGACAACAGAGGTAGGTACCCAACTCAAGGAGGGCTCACTCTCAGTGTCATGCAATACCGAGTCTGGAAAGCCCCTCTGAGCTTTTCCTTCTCCATCAGTCCCTACTCAGCCTTAAAGCCCCATCTCAAAGACCTCTTCCACCAGAAAGCCTTTCTCAACATCCCTAGCCAAACAGAGCCAGGTCCCTTTCCCTCCTTGCCACATAGAGCTTACACAACACACTGTCACCCTCCTTCTTACACCTACTCTCCTGTCTGTTTCCCCATGTGCCTCTCCTCTGGCTGGTCAGCTTTTTAATGCCAGGGACCATGAGTCATTTGCCTCCACATCAACGCTGTGGGCACTTCAATGTGCCAGAGAAGGGGTTCACTCAGTGAGTACAAATTAAATTACTGACTTGAATTTGTGTGGCAATGGAGGCCTTCCGTTTACCTGGCCTCATCTACAATTAAACCATCCCTCCCCTCACCACATCAAACTCACAGATACACAAAAATCTCAGATATGGTACAATTTGGGGTAAATCCCGGACATATACCAGCAAACAGAAGGAAAAGGAAGAGAAATTATCACTCATGATTTTAAGTCTACATTCTCTCCTAAGTCCAATTATGTTTCTTCTGTAAGGTACCCCCCTCCTAATCTTTGGCTCCTCCAATGTACATCCAAGCACCTTCTCTCCCCTTTTTGCCCCAATGTAGCCTGGCTGTGTTGGCCTCTGCCAGACTTTGGACTCGGTCCCACCCTTGTTACCTCCAGTAGAATTGGATGCTGTTGGTCTTGGCAACAACCTTGAGGCTACACTTGTTCCTCTAGCAGTACTAATTAGTTACTGAATAAATAGCAAGACAGCCTCAGGATAGGCCCACATGCAGGACCTTCAGACTGGGTGGAAAATGTCAAGATGTATTGGAACTTCTGCTCTGAATCATGTCTGGAGAATGAAATGTTGGAGAGAGCCAAATCCTGAAACACATGAGAAAAATAGGAGAATGGAGCACAGTTCTCCTTGGAGTTTCTGCTTCTTAGCAGCATGGTTGGGAGGAGAGAAAACTCCATGTGGTTAGAGGAAGCCAGGAAGCTGCTGTGTTCAACCTCCATGTTCTCTGCCTTTTGCTCTGTGAGGGCTGCATGAACCCATGTTGTTGACTGTCTTTTCATGTCCATGGATGGCTCAGAAGAGGTGAAAGTGTCAAAGATTCCTCTAAAATGTGGGAAACCTAATATGGGACAGGAAGTTACAGCCATATAGGTTGCCTGAGGTCAGGGCTCATCTTAAAAAAAGAACACCAAAAACACTCAAGTCATAATCAGAGGAACAGCAGCCCAGAGGGCACAGAGATGAATGACACGGGAGTCCGGGCCTCACACTGGGATCCCTGACTCCCTAGTGAGTGCCCTGTCTGCTATAATACACAACAGCAGGAACATGGGTTCTGGAAATACGAGTTGACTTTATCCCTCTTAAAGTTTCCCCTAACATCTTTAAATGTCCTCAGCAGAGTGGGTTAGAACAGTGAAGTTTTATATCAACCCTGAGGCATCACATCTTCTTGGCAGGGCGATTGGAACAAGCTCAGAAGCTCAGGATAAATGACCTTGGGAAGAGTCCAGATTCACTTGTTTGCTCCTGGCTGTGGGCACATCATTTAACTTGTTGGGCCTCAGCCTCGCATCTGTCAAGTGGGGCTGGTAAATCTGACCTTGCTGGCAATCTGTGGAGACTAAATGAGATAATGGAGGTAAGGTACTTCATTCAATAGCTCCGTTTAGCATGTTGAGCAGCTTTCCTGGGCCTCCTCTGGGGATTCAGAGGTGCCAGCGGGATGCCCAGGTGGTGGTAGGCATCCATCATGGTTAGTGGGTAAGGGAAGGTTGCTGGCAGGGATGGAAGTGATGGCAGCCCATTGACTGCCAAGACTCTAACCCAAGGAGTTGTCTTTGTTCCACGTGGACCCTACTGTGCCCCACTGCATGTGGTGCTGAGCTCTGCTGGCTCTGTAGTACCCCGTCCCCATCTCCCCTAAGACATCTGGAGCAGCTGACTCAAGTACCAGTGAGATAATGTTTTTATTTGCTCCATTTGCTTTTTGTTTATAAATCTAGGCTCCCAGGAGAAGCCAGATCCAAAGGCAGGTCTGAGACATGAAGGTCAGCTCTGAAACTGGCCCCAGGACCCAGCTGGGGAAAACAACAGCCACCACACTTAACAGGCCTGTCCCAGAGGCCCTCTCTGCACTGTTACAGCACATCTATGCACCCAACCCTGGACGGGCAGCTGTGGAAACAGAGGCAGAGCTAGCAAGGACCCTCCTCTTGAGACCCCAAGGGCTCTTGCAAAAGGTGGGGACTATTACATAAAGCAATATGATCACCTATGACACCAACAAAAGCTCACAGGATTACTTGAGGATTATAAGTCCTCAAGTAAGGTGGAACAAGTCCTCAAGAAAAGCTAACAATTATTCTTACCTAAAGGGGAACACAGGGACTTTGGAAGCAGCAAGGAGGCTCAAAGTCCAGTCCTGGGGTGGGATGTGCTGACATTCATGCTGAGCTTTGCTAAAGAAGGTCACAAAGATGTACGAGACTCTGTCTCCTCCCCCACCCCCACTCCCTCAGGTCTTTAGTCTGGTGAGAAAAGACACATGAATAGTTACACGATTGTGCAAATCCTACAGGACTCTCTAGCATCACAAGCTTCTGAACTTCAAGATTCTCACTTTCTGATCTGGGCCTATATCCTCAGTATCATAATTATCTTTTTCTTAAAAGGTTTTACATGAACCAGGCTATGTAAAGCAGTTAGCAGAGCACACGGCTCATTGTAAGAGCTCAGTATGTGATTTAGTAGGAAGGTAATGGCTGTGGAGGTATTGTCATGAGCCACTCACATGGAAACCACCACAGTGAAGGTGACATTGGGTTGAACATGATGGATTTATTGATTTTTACAGAGAGGAAGAGAGAGTGATAGAGAGTTAGAAACATCAATGAGAGAGAATAATCAATCAGCTGCCTCTTGCACACCCCTTACTGGGGATGTGCCCGCAACCAAGGTACATGCCCTTGACTGGAATTGAACCTGGGACCTTTCAGTCCTCAGGCTGATGATCTATATATACACTGAGCCAAACCTGTTTTGGCAGGATATTTTTTTCCATTGATTTTTAGGGCTAGTGGAAGGGAAGGAGGAGGGAGAGAGAGAGAGAAAGAAAGAGAGACAGAGTGAAAGAAACATTGATGTGAGAAAGTCACATTGAGTGCCTTCCACATGCACTCAAACTGGGACTGGGGATCAAACCTGCAACCCAGGTACATGCCCTTGAATGGAATCAAATGCTCCACCCTTTTGTGAACAGGTCAACACTCTTACCGCTGAGAAACATAGCCAGGACTGGCATGGCACTCTTGAAAAATAATGACAGCTAGATATAAAGGCCAAGTTCACATCTAGATGTGGATGGAAAGGTAGGGACTCACTTCATAGACTACAAAGAGCTTGAATGCCAATGTAAGGAGTATAGATTTGTCTTGTAGGCCAGGTTTTCAATTATCTGTCTCTCCTCCCTGTCGCCTTCATGCCTTCCTTCTTATCTGCCTTCTTTCCTTCCTAACTTGCTTCTTTTCTGATCAGTGCTATGGGTAATGGGGGTTGAATTCTGCAGGGACCCCCTGAGGAGTATATAGAAAGTGCTTCAAAATTATCTGTCTAAAGATGGGAAATGGGGCTCATTAATCCACCTGTTTCTCATCCCCACCTGCTCCATGGGATGTTAACTCCTTTGAATTTTCAGATTTGCCCAAGTATCAATGGAGATTCCCATGGGTGCCCTACCACATGATGTGAGAAAAACCCTGGGCAGAGAGTGAGCCCGGTGCCTCGGATCCCTCCCAGCAGTGGCTGAAAGATGGGCTGAAAGGCTGTGAGGTGGGCACAAGCAGTGCAAATACAAGGTCTCTCCCATGGTGTGGGGTCTGTGGAGAGGTGAGTATGGAGATGAAGTCCATTCAGGCAACAGCTGTGATAGACCAGGTGTAAAACAGGGAGAGGTGGAGAGTAAAGCACTTGGAGTGGGAGGAAGGAGCGGCACCACTTTTGAGAGTGGTTGGGGAGGGAGAATCCACAGGGCTCGGGGACTGGATGTGGGAGACCAGTGGGGTAGAGCAACTGGGATGATGGCTTGGTGTCCATCTGAGGCAGCTAGACAGAGGGGGATGCTGATCACCCAAACAGGGAATTTACAAGGTGAAGGAGGTTCATAGCTTTTCTTTCTTTATTTATTTTTTTCTAAGTGGAACAGGGGTCTTTCTTTTTCCAGGAAGAGAGAAAATGAGTCCTAGCTCTTCTATAAGTCTCTACTAAGTAACTCATTGTCTACATAAAATAGGAAGGAATTCCAATATTGTGCAAATGGGGCAGATGCACAGAACTTGCTATTTCCCCCATCCACTTACTCTTATATCCTCATAGCTCTCAGTCTCTTCCCTTTCTTTAAAAAATTTTTTAAAAAAAGTTGAAATCCTAAGACCTCAGAGAGGATGGAAGAGGGGAGAAGGAGAGAGAAATGAAACATCAATGATGAGAGAGAATCATTGATTGGCTGTCTCCTGTATGCCCCAACTGGGGATCGGGCACACAACCCGGAATTGAACTGTGACTCCTGGGTCATGGGTTGACACTCACCCACTAGCCAGGCTTCCCTGTCTTATAGACTCTTAGACATATGATGTTGGAAAGACTCTCTTTTCTTTTCAGATGGAAAGTGGCCACAAGAAAGACACATAGATGCAGTGACATGCTGATTAGGGATCAGAACCCAACTGTAACCCAGGCCCGTTTCTCATTCCTCTGTCCCCTCCCCTGTGTCTCCACAAACCTCAGCTTTGTGCACCACCCGCTTCCTCACCTTAGAATAGGCCTGGGGGGTGCTCTGTCAGCATCCTCTATCTAAGCAAACTAACAGCCTTGCCCGTGTGCTGCCTTCACAATATTTGATGCCATTATTCCCTCTCCTAAAACCTGAATCCCATCCTTCATCCAGGATGAGAGTAGCCCACAGAGCAGTAAAGCAATTTGCCCAAGGTCTCATGACCAGAGGTGAGACCCAGGCCTGAAACCAGGCTTCCTGGGTCCTTCCTCATTGCTAACATTCGATTAAAATCCATGTCCATGTGTGTAGCATATAGCAGGTACTCAGTCAATGCTATTTTCTTCTGCGCATCTGGTGTCTTCCACCAAGACCTGTGGGGCTCCCATAATTCCCCAGCCAGTGTGTTCTGGAGACATTCCTGGGAGGCTTTGCCCCTTTAGGAAAGGACAAGACTGGCACATAGCCTCCCTGCAGCTCAGTCAACTTCTCCAATTGCCTCAAGATTATGTCTCATGGCCCTCAGCTTGCAGCCCAGATGCCTGCCTCTGACAGCCAGGTAGCCCATGTGTACCTGCCCCTCTCATCCTGCCTTCTCTCTGAAACCATCCTGCCTGCCCTGGCCTCAGTCACAACAGCACACTCGGTACCTGGAAGTTGTTGTCTGTGTGGGAAACTGTACCTACCACGAGACTGCGCTTCCTGAGAGTTATACAAGTTTCATTGGCATCATGTTCCTCTGCTGATCATCTCAGAACAGGCTCAAGGTAGGTACTCAGTAAATACTGATCAGAGGAATGCAGCTATAAATGAGTACATAAATGGGCAAAGCAATCCAGATAATGATGCCCACCCTTAATGAATTTGCAGTTACTTTGGTAAAGGTACCAAATGATGGGTTTATACAACGAACCCTGAAGAGCTAGTGTGTGTGGTCACAGGGCCTGTGTTGGTTCTGCATATGCAGCTGCTTGGGTGACAGGAGTGGACAAGAACCTTGCTGAGCAACCTCGTTTACCATTATGAAAGGAACCTTGTTGTTTTTGTTGAGGCCGGCCTAAGAAAAAAATTCAGATTATATTCAGATTCCAGCTATGGGAAAGTCCGCCCTTCCCACTGGATGGGTCACCTGTAAACTCCAAAGTCCTCACGTTGATCTTAACTTCCCATGTCCTCCCAGATTCTCCAAGACTCCATTTTCATTGGACGGCCCATGGCTGGGGGGGGGGGGCGGCTGCCCTCGTGTCTGTCCCTGGCAGTGATGCTGGTGGGAATGATATGGACCAGGCTGGCGACCGATCGCCCCCAAATCCCAGTGCAGCACCTGGCCCGCCAGAGGTCAGGCTAAGCAATGTTTGTTAAAGAACAAATAATGGCAGAGCCTCCAGGAGAACTCAATCCAGCAGGGGGGTGAACACGTGGAGTGAGTTACTCGGGTAAAGGGTTGAAGCCAGGACTCAAATGAGTTCATGAGACATCAGGTTTGTTTCTTTATGAGAAGGATGAAAAATATGGTGGGAAAAAAAAGAAAAACACACCAGGAAAGTGGGATCCTGATGAACCTGAAAGAAGGGCAGTCATTGAAAAAAGCCAGATGGTTCCTTATTTTTCTGAGCCTTAGGTCCATCCCACAACAAACAGGGAACTCATTTATATGAATTATAGTGTGGTCATCTAACTGGGCTGGACTGCAAGGCATGGCGGGATCTCATTGATACTTTGGGCTTCTTCTGGATCTCTTGGCTGGGTAACTGACAGGGAGAGGAGATGAGGCCAGTTCTTGGTAAGGTATTGTGAGCATGAGTGCCAAGATTTCCAATGCTTACCGGGCTGCAGTGCCTTGGGGTTAACTTGTCATGCTCTGTGTGCTGGGACTCCCTCACCCCAGGGGCAACTGATTAGACCAAAGATTCACTCTCTGGCTAGAATCCAGACCTCAGGTCATGGGCAGCAGCCTTGAGCATCTGCCTCACAGCAGCATTCCATATTACATACTGATAAAGAACACCATTGGAATCTCTCTTAAAAAAGCTATAACACCTAGAGAAACTTCAGTGAGAAAGAGTAGAAATGGTGGAGAAACCTGTGAGCGGAGGGGGCTAAGGAGACATAGAAGGGAATAAAGAGCATCAGAAGAGGGAACTCCGTGGTGGCCTCTAAGGAGGGTAAACAGCTCAGGCTGCTGTTGTTTCTCAGCCACAAGGCATCACTGTGCTGTTCTCCCCCAGGCTTGGCAGAGCCGAGGCCAGTCTCTGGAACTTCCCTACTTCCCTGACAATCTTCCTACAAAATCTTGTTATTTGCAGCCTGAAAGGGACACCTGTCCACACGTGTGGTTTCAGCTTGGGCTGCTCCTACACTGAGATCTACCAGGAAGGCCTGCAGAGGAGAGCCCTGGGCCAGTGTCTTCGTCCTTCCCATCTGCACGGGGGACCCGGAGCCTGCCTGGGTTAGCAAACATCCTCATCCATTGCCTGGGATGGAGGAGAGGTAGCTGGGACATGGAAAAAAAAAACACACACTAATTTGGAAACAGTCCAAATCCTGCCTTCAGCAGGTCCTAAGTGGGGGCCTAACAGAGGGGCACCTAACATCTCTGTGTCTGCTTTCCATACGCTAAGTGAGGAGAAATGCCTGTTCACGGGATAACTGAGCCCTGGGTGAGGGGACACGTGAGAAAACAGCAGCCCACAGCACAGCCCGATAAATGTTTGTTGAATGGCAAATGCCATTCTGGTGACTAAAGTTCACCATGGCTCAATTCTGCTTTTTGCCTTGACTCATCCCCCCGTTGTCTGCCAAAAACTGTTCTGTGCTCAGCCAGGTTCTTTCTCAAACCAAGAGAAACATTCATAGGGCTGCTGGCATGTGAGAGGAAGGCACTTGTTGCCATCTACTGCCCACCCATCAGAGATAGGAAGTGATAGACAAACTGTAAAGGGTCCTGGGCGCTGGGCATGGGAGCCCATCATTAAGCTGATTCTTGGGGAGAGCATGGGCACCTTCAGAGGGTGGGATCTAGCAGTGCCAGCTGGCTGGCACCAACTGGAAGCCAAGGATTTTGTTTATCAATGCCTCTGAGTTTCTGCAAGTATTATTTACGTTAGAAAAGCCATGGGTTTAGATTCGCTAAAGACATGCTTAAATAAGGCAGGATGTCAGAAGAGAGGCAGAGACAAAGGTTATGGATTTATGAGAAAAGGCCATGATAATTTCTTTACATCTTTCCTGAGGAACAAAAATGCACAAAGCAACAGATTTCGGCTGCAGAGAGCATGAGGACTCGTATGGAGGCCTGTCAGGGTCTGCAGGCTGGGAGGCATCACTAAGGCGTGGGGTGTGGCTCTGCGTCCACTGACCGGGCAGTCTGAGCCAGGCCCTTTCCACATGTTATCTCTCACCCACACTTCAGTCCTACAGAGTGTAGATTTTTATCTCCATTTTTATTATTTCAACTATGTTATGCAGGAATGTACTTTTAAAAAAATCAAATACTACTAAAGGTTTTATAATAAAGTATAGTAATTTTTTCTCTCTCTGTCCCTATTTACCAGTTTGACTCCATATCAGATATTTCAACTATTTTAACTTGTGTTTATATTTCTAAATTTGTATGCTGCTTCTTGATATATCAATTGTCAGCATCTATTGAGCCCAGGAGCATTTGTTGTCATGATTTTTTTTTAAAGGTTTTGCCACATGCTTTACATTTGTAAGGCTTCTCTCCAATATGAATTTTCTGATTTGAAGTACAACCTGAAGGCCAATTACATGTTTTATCAAAAACTTTATATTGATAAGGTTTTTCTCCATTATGGATTTTTGTCATTTTGTTTAGACTGAATATTTGACTACCACAAAGAATCCATTTGTCAGCCTCCTCCCCAGAATGAGTATTCTCTTGTTTTGTGTAATTTGAAGACTGATGAAAAGACTGGACACATTTACTTCCTTTGTGTGCCTTCTCCACAATAAGAATAATCTGACGTGTACTGTGATTGAATATTTGGTCAATGACTTCTCCACTTTTATAATGGTCCTCTGCAAGCTCCCTTCTCCACTGATGATTAAGAAATGACTCTTGCTTAAAGTTTTTCCAATGTTTAATCCATTGATAACTGCTCTCTCCGTTATATGTACTCAGTATTATTTCAGAGAATAAATCTTGTATTCCGGGCGTTGGAATAAAGGCCCGGTCACTTTCACATGACATACCCAGGGAAGCCAGGTTGCTGCAGTTCTCCGATATCATATCCAGGTACAATTTCCGCTGAGCTGGGTCCAGGCACTCCCACTCCTCCTGAGACAAATCTATGGCCACATCCCCAAAGGACAACGGTCCCTGAGAAGCAGCCATTTGTTCCTGGTCCTGAGTGGGGTTTGGGTTGTTTTCTCAGGTGACAATATGTTGAGGAGTCAAGAATATATCTTCAAAGGTGTCAGCATAGCCCCTTTATCAGCTCACCTCACATTCACAGTTAGTAGGACCTCACACTCACATTCAGAAGGACCTGGAAAGGAGAAAAAGGCCACCCCTCCTGTCCTGGGTCACAGCAGAGAGTCAGGAACATTGAGCTCCAGGGTGAGGGGCTTCGGGGGCAGGGATTCCACATGGACTTCAGAGCCTGCAGAGCCCTCAGCCCTCCCTGCTGGGAGGGGGACTGAGAGCTACTGCTTTAAAGCAGACACCCTCTTCAAACACATACACACACACACACACACACACACACACACACACACACACTGTCATCTTCCCCTCCACAAGGGCTTCTCTGTTGACTTGATTTTGAGACAGTAATTGAGTAACCAGTTCTCATAAGCCACCACCATCCAGGTGGACTTGAAGTGCTATTTCTTGAAGTGGCTTTGAATTGCATGTAATGACTTTGAGCATCTTTTCATGTGCATATTGGCTATTTGTACAGCTTCTTTAGAGAAGTGTCTATTCAGATCCTTTGCCCATTTTTTAACTGGGTTGTCATTTGATTATTGAGTTGTAGGAGTTCTTCATATATTCTGAATACAAGTCTCTAGTCAATATTTACAAGTGAATTGGAAATATTTTCTCTTTATGTGTGGGCTATCTTTTCACTTTCTTAAAAATGCTCTTTGAAGCACAAAAGTTTTAAATGTTTATCAAGTCCAATTTATATCCTTCTGTTGTTTGTGCTTTCAGTGTCATATATATGGAGACTTTGCCTAACCCAGAGAAATGACAATTTATCCCTAGATTTTCTTCTAAAAGTTATATAGTTATTGCTCTTATATTTGCATATATATAAATTTTGAGGATTTTTTAGATATGGTGTTATTAAATTTATTTTAGATGGATTTTTAAATTAAATCTGCCAATTTCCAATTTCCTACTAATATTTCATTTACCTACTATAGTTATGTAAAAAAGTTATTGATTATTATATATTTAGTTGTGGCCAGTAACCTTTCTAAACTAAGTTTTTCATTTTTGTGTCTTTTAGGGTTAAGAAACTAAATAATAATTGACTTTTAAACTCCTTTTTAATACATTATCTCTTTATACTTTATTTCACTAACTTAAATTTCCAGGACAATGTTAAATAATGTACCTACTGTTTACTTTTTGAAATTGACTTCTCATTATTCTGTACCATGTGAGAACTATCCTTCAATTCCTTCTGTACTATTTCTAGTTTAATCAGGACAGTATGGTATATTTCATCAAGATGATCATGATTTTTCTCCATTACCATCTGATATATTGATGTAATGCAGTTATCAACATTTTCAGCATTGAACCATCCTTGTACTTCTGAAATGAACCCTGCTTGATCAGAGTTCATTATTATTTTAATATATGGCTGGTTTGGATCTCCTCATGTCAAATTTATGTACATGCACAAATGATATTGCTTCACCTTAATTTTTGCCAAATTCCCTTTCTTGAATCAAGCCAAACTACATTAAAGAAGTAGGGGAGGTTAGCAAATAAAATCCCAGATGAGATTTCAAGATCTCATTGCTACTCCTTTTGTAGAACCTGATCATTAATCATCTGACAAAGTTCTTGTTCTATATCACAGTTTCTCACTTCAAGGTCCTGTCCCTATTTTAGCAAAGCATAGTAAGGAAGTATTGAAGCATCAGGAGGCAGTACCAGTAGCATAAAATTGCAATAGCACAGTAATTATACTACCAATTATTAAGTGTTTTCAATATACCATACAATACTTGATACTACATGTTATTTCTTCTCCTTTTTAAATATTTTTTAGAGAGAGAGAAAGAAACATTGATTTATTTATGCATTCACTGGTTGATTCTTGTTATGAGCCCTTACCAGGGATTGAACCCGCAACCTTGGTGTATTGTGACAGCTAAGCTACCTGTCTACTGTCTTCTTCTTCTTCTTCTTCTTCTTCTTATTATTATTATTATTATTATTATTATTATTATTATTACTACTATCATAAAATTATTATTGTTGGCAAAACATTTTTGGATATTAATTTGTATTTTCCTTATGATAAGAGGGTAAAAAAAAAATGTGTCCCGAGCACATGCCCCATCCCCTTGACAAAGTTATTAAACCTTTTGTGTTGTGATCTGCAAAGATAAAGCATCTAAAAGACATAGGTACTCATATCTACTCCCATCCTCAGATCTCTGAGGAACTTACTGAGAGAAGTTGGTATCTAGTGTGGCGATGGAGGCAGAACTGGCTCTACAAGGTAGGCATAGGTTACCATCCTAAAACCTTGGGTTGGAGAGCATGCTGGGGCAGATCCCACAAGTGACAGAAACTTGGGCAGCATCCGGAGATGCAGCATCCGGAGATGCTGTCAGGATTTCTGAAGGAGAGGTACATGGACACCACAGAATTGGCCACTGAGGATCAGTTTGGGGACCTTTGCAAAATAGTCCAATGCTCACACTTATCCTGGGGGTGAAGAGTTATCTGTTGTGAATGGAAACACTTTCATTTCAACGTCTCAGTGAACAGCTATAGATTCTTTCTTCCATTACAGCATCATGGGAGACTCTTGAATCTTTGCATAGAGCTAAGGAAGGAGACTCCAGCTCCACCTAATCAAAACAGTGGTTTGTCTCTTGCATTTCAGTGTTGGGAAGCAAATTCCTATCTTCTATCTATACAACTCTCATTCAAACCTTTGTGTTGTTGTTTTTTTTAAATCATTATCCCCCTTTTCAGATAAACAAAAGAATCCCTGAGAGGTTAGGTAACATGTCCAAGGTCATGATATCACCCTAAATTGACCTGAATTCAGAAACCATGCTTCAACAATTATACTACGCTGCCTTACTTCAAGAAAACAAGCAAAACAACAAAGTATTTCTTATGGAGGGACTGCTTTATGCCAGGTGAAAGGCTAAATGCCATACACATGTATGCGTATGTGTTTATACATGCAGAGATAGGTATATCAATATTTGCACTTATTAAAGAAACTTTCAAAGTATTCTTATTATAATACTCATCTTTTGAAAAAAGCAGATGGAAAATTATTCCACTAGTTGGTAAACCTAGTGTTTAGCCCCTGTTCTGTCACTAACTCTTAGTTTCTTCTTCTTCTTCTTCTTTTTTTTTTTTTTGTGGCATGAGAATAGCAAAACTTGCTGTTCCACATTACTGTGGGTATGGAGTGAGGTTCTGGAAATAACAGCATCTTGTTAACTATAAAAAGATGTGCACGCGTGGACCTTGCCTTCTATTGAGATTGCAATCAGTACTGGTCCTCTCGCTTGAAAGCCTCCTCAGCAGTTGCCCGGATACTGAGACATACATTACAATGCAGAGGGGACCAAGACACCAGGAGTTGGACGCCGGCCTTGGAAACTGATTGTTTACATTTGTTTGTAGTCTCCCTGAAGCAGAGGTTAGGTCATAGTTCTCTGGGCCTGGCAGAGTCAGCTGGAAACTGCTAACAGCCAGTCATCCCATCTGATTGCTTCTTTCCAGTCCTTCCCTGCGTTCAGGGAAGACAAACAAGATACACTCTCATCACCACTCCAAGGAATCTCCTCTTGGCAGCTGTTCCCAAAGCAGCAACGCCGGAGATCCGTGGAACAGTTCCTCCGCAGAGCCCACAAGTGCTCTCCCGGTGGAAATCAAGGCTTTCCAAGGAAGGTCCAAAGAGACTTGCTGTGCAGGTGTCTGTACTCAGAATGTCATCAAGGCACGTGTCTGGGCTCTGAGGTTGCTGTTTGGTGTTGGCTGCAGCCAGAGTTGCTTAGGACACACTGCTAATCCAGCCCAGTGATGGTGAGGTCTAAGGAATTTGTCAGAGATTTACTATAGTCATCCTCATTGGGGTCACAGCTCTGTAGAACCACCCCCCCACCCCTTTAAAACAACCAGATTATTTGAAAGGCAGTGGGAGTTTCAGGGGAAATTCAGTAGGAAACAACCAAGATTCAGAGCTGGATTTCTTTCCCCATCAATATTGGGAAAGTGTGTCTGGGAAAGGAGGCATTTGGGACCCAAAAAGCACCGTGAGGGTAGAGACCCATCTTTTATTCTGTGCTCATTCTGTCCTCCAAGGCACGTGGCCATGCCTGCTGCGCATTAGATACTCTATAAATATTGGTTGACAACTGAGTGAATGAGTATTTTGGCAGCGAGTGTGGCAGTTCGCTTGCTGTAAGACTGTACAATTTAACAAGTTCTTCTTGTGGAGGAATAAATCCTGCACTAACCCAGTTCCTTCTCATGAAGAATTACAGTGCCAGATACGAAGGGAGAAACAGCCCTAGGCCCCGAGTCAAAAGTTCTGGGTCTGAATCTTGACTTGTCCTCGGACTAATTGTGTGGCCACGGAGAAGTCACATAAGGGATTCTGAACTTTAATTTCCTTATATGAGAATTTAAAGTAATGATTCATACCTCATGCAGCTGTTTTTGTTTGTTTGTTTGTTTGTTTGTTTGTTTTGCTTTGGTTGTTGTTTTTTTCATAATTCGGTGAAAAAATGCATGCAATCTGCCAGTTTCTGGGAGGTGGCAGTTAAGAGTAAGAGCACATGTCTGGCACCTGAATGTGTTCAGATCCTGGTTCTGCCACATACCAGCTGAGTGTCCTTGGGCTAATTCCTTCACTCTAAACCCTTTCTTCATCTCGGAAAAAAAATAGCATAGTCAGGTCTGTTCCATCGGATTGAGGGGATAATGAATGTAAAGCACCTAACAATACAGTCTTGAAAGCTAATCAGCACTTATTATTGTTATTAGAAAGAGGAAGCAATTGCTCATTTGCATATCAGCCATGATAAGATAAAGATGCTTATTGTTTCTTACAGATTTTTCTTGCTTTTTATTTTTTAAATAAACTTTTAAGAACATAGCTATGCCCACATCATTGAGTTTCCCTACAGAAATTTTTATGCAGATTATTATTATTGTTATTATTTGCAATTCCCCTCTCATTTCTTTTGAAAGAAAACCACTAGTCTTTTGAAAGGACTTTATAAACCGTATAACACCCTCCAAATGTCTCTAGATCTTCAGGATAAATCCAAGTTCATAATGCAATTAAGAAAAAAGTGCGGTCAATGGGAAAAAAGGGGCATCTGTAATGTTTCAACAACAAAGATAAATTAAAAAAAATAGAAAACAGTGTGAACCGAGGGATACCTATCATGCTGAGGGGACAGGTCCTATTAAGGTTTCTGGGCCTCGAGTTTCTCATCTCTCAAGAGAGGATTCCTAACTCATAGTGTTGGGGTGAAGCTCAAAATACATGGCTCATAAGGAAAAGTTTTGAGCTGAAGAAGACTGAGGGTACAAGTTCTATGATGTGATCCTCAGAGCAATTCCTTCATGCCCCCTTCTTCTGGCGGTGGGGGTCTCTATAAGGATCCCCCTCTTTCCTGCTCAATGAATCCTCAACAGCTCCCAGCACTGCCCCGACCTCTGTCCACACAAAATTGCAGCATTTCCATGATCTTCCTCAGCCAGCTGCCATCCCCTTCTCTTTTTTTTCCTTTTAATGCAAAGAGCTGCTCACAGAAATTCTGAAGGTCAGAATTCTCCATCACATACTCCTGTTTGCAATCTCAAAAGACTAATAAATGGCATTCCTGTAGGAAAGACTGTTCATGCAAGAAGAGCTGGCTCAACACTGCCATCTCCCTTCTCTACCTTCATCTTCCTTTCCTCTTGCTTCCTGTGAAGCCCTGGGGAAAGTTTGAATGAATCCACTGGTTGGGGAGCTGGGAGGGGAGCAGGGGCTGGAGGGCCCAGAACTAGAGCAGGTTCCTGAAGATTAGTCAAGCCAGGCTTCCGATGGGCAAGCCCAGGTCCTAACACCTCCTTGTCCGCATGGTGCCCTGTTATTTTACCAGATGCTTTTCTATGTCTAACTTCATAATGCTGTGGGATTGGAATAACTGCCCAGTTTTCCAGATTAGAGACTCAAGGTTCAGACAGGTTAAGTAACCTATCTGAAATCACACAACTGGAGTTCAAATATGAATCTGCCTGCCTCTCAACATCAGATTCTCTTTTCCTCATAACAATCTATCTCCACATGATGAATCAAGATAAGTTTGTGGGCTGAATCCCAGAAATATTCTGCCTTGCTTGTAAAAATATTTTCCAAGTGAAAACAGTATTGATGAATAATTTCCCAAGGAGATTCGAATGCCAGGCATGCCGGAATGCCGGTGATAGCACTGATGAAAATCATCAATTGCATCAGCTGGGCAGTTTTCCCCTTGAATCTTCTAGTTGCCAAGATCCAGAGGTGATTTCTTATTACATCAAGAGCTGTACAGATCTAGTGTAGGAATCTCAAAACCACATATGTGACTCACATGTCATTGTTATAACAGTAGGAAACACATTAGCTTTAAAGAGTGTTCAATGAAAAGTCAGGCTTCCAAAAACCAGTTTCTCAGTTTGTGAAGCACACAGCCTAAGCCTTTTTTTTTTTCCCCCCAATGACAGTGTCACAGTGTGAGGCTGTATGTTATGTGACCTGACAGCTTAACAAGACTCTATTTGCTTTTACAGACTCAGTGTCCCAGCGCATTCCTCTGATTTCTTGCAGGTGACTAATGAATATCTCACCACCATGACAGCTTGAGTTGCAAGCCATAGGGATTATCATTTGATGGAACAATATATTAAATGATTTAAAAAACAAAACAAAAACATCTTACAAAATCATTCTGTGGAAATCATAGAATTCTTCCAGTCTTGCTCAGAATAGATGTAGATGCTGGTATATTACAGATGTCTCTGAAGGAAGGAAGATGTCACTTCCCATTTCTCTTTTTATAGATTTTATGTGCAAAAAATCAGTGTTTCCACAGTAGGACCACCAGTTTTGGGGGGGGGAGATTTTCTCAGAAATATTTAACATTCTGTGGTGTTCACCTGGATGTTGAAGACCCAAAGCATATTCTAGGGAACAGGAACTGGGGTAGGACAGAAATTATTAGACTTAAACACAGCTGAGTCTGATCTCATTGTCAAGTACTGCTCCCTTCCTGGTTGCATATTCTGAGAGGAGTCACTGAGATGCTCTGTACGTCCATTTTCTTGAATGTGAAATGGGGAAATAATTTCACGGGGTGAGGAGGTGGCATCTGTGAGGATAAAAATAAGATGATGGATGGAAGCCACCAAGTCCATAGGAAGTGCTTAGAAATGTGGTTTCATTCATTTCTTTGTCTCCATGGGAATAGTGGACAACAAAAGAATGAAACCAGTTCTCAAGACAAGATACAGAGGCTGATAAACAGCACAGGGGAAGGAGGGAGTACCGAGGACTCTACCACCATGCAGGGTCAGAGGAAACAGGATACATTCTGTTCGGAGACATGAGAGTCTAACTCCTGTGGACTGGTTTTGCCTCAAGAGCTTGCAACCTGGGATTGCCTAGCCCTGTGGTCGGCAAACTGTGGCTTGAGAGCCACATTGCGGCTTTTTGGCCCCTTGAGTGTGGCTCTTCCACAAAATACCATGGCCTGGGAGAGTCTATTTTGAAGAAGTGACATTAGAAGAAATTTAAGTTTTAAAATTTTGGCTCTCAAAAGAAATTTCAAATCGTACTGTTGATATTTGGCTCTGTTGATTAATGAGTTTGCCGACCACTGGCCTAGACCAAGAAAAGGACGCCTACTGATGGAAGTTACCAAGTGGTGTGGAAGAGAACAAGCAGGTAATTACATGAAAAATGGCCTTTTATAATTTTTCACGAATCAGGGTGGTTATGAGAAGGAAAGGGAGTGGGGTCCATGGCATTGACCTCCCCTTAGAGATGACCCAGCCTAGAGAAGAACGGGTTACATCTCATGTGGAGGGGACCTGCTGCTCTCCCTTTACATGCACTCAAATCCCACTGGGTAGTCTAATCTCCTCGGAACACACTGAATTAACTTTACTTTTAGCACAGCTCACGTTTCCAATGGCAGGCTGTGGAGCAATCTGATTGATTTATAGGCTCCGCCAAGAGGGGAGCTCCGATTCCTTTCTCTTGGCCAGGTGCCCTCTTTGAGGGAGAAGAGCCTGTGGTGGATAGGGACCAGCCAAGTGATTAAAGATTCAGAAACTTCAAAGACATGGGGGGAGCCAGAAACAATAAAACAGAAAATGATAAACATCCAGCTTAAAGTCCGGCAAGTAAAACCTCCAAGAAGTCACTCTGAACTGAGTTAGGGGCTGATTCTCAGAGGCCCGTGGCAACATTCCACGGTTGCACAATGTTCCAAGAAGCAATGATTAGCTTTGTTTCAGTTGTGATTAGCACAGTTATTGACTCACAGAGGTGGAGAGTCAATGAAAGGGGAAAAGATGAGCTCACAGAAAGGGGTTTCTGCTCCAGCCCCGGACCCTCCACATAAAGGGGCCTATAATGCCTCCAGCCATTCTGAAATTTCAGCTTTGGAACTATTATATAAGAAGAAACAAAATTTATTTTTTAAGGAATTTCTTTTTAAAAAATATATCTTACTGATTTTTTACAGAGAGAAAGAGAAAGGGATAGTGAGTTAGAAACATCGATGAGAGAGCATCATTGACCAACTGCCTCTTGCACACCCCCCACTGGAGATGTGCCCGAAACCAAGGTACATGCCCTTGACCGGAATCGAACCTGGGACCTTTTAGTCCGCAGGCTGACACTCTATCCACTGAGCCAAACTGGTTTCAGCCAAAATTTATTTTTTAAAAGAGGCTAAAGCAATTCTATATAGTAGCTAGACGAGATATGTGTCAGTATAGGACTCATCACTTCCTGTGTGCAAAGCTATGCCATGATTAGGGTCATGCCTATATAAAGACCAGGGCAGAATCAAAGTAAGAAGCTGGAATGTTTAGGACCAAAATATTTGAAGAGTTAGCCTGACTGATTTAGGAGACTTAAAAACCTTAATGGGGGACAGAGGGAAGATCGATTCAATCAATTCAACTGTATGTGAGCATGTACTATGTGTATGATATTAGGCCGTGGGATATACCAGAGAACAGAACAGCCATTCTCTCCAGGAGTTACATTGGAGAGGAAGAGACAGATGGTAAATAAAAGTCACAGTAACAAATAGTATACTCAAAGCTGATAACTGTTATGGAAGCGAAGAAATGTTGAGCAAGGAAAGGGCCTTGGGAGTGTTGGGAAGTAGGTTGCAGAATTAAATAGTTGGTTTAAGTGTTGGCATCATTGAGATGATCAGATTGGAGCAAAGACATGAAGCCTACTACAGGATTCTGGGGGAGGAGCATTCCAGAAAGAAAGAATTGTTCCCTAAAAGGCCAAGCCAGGAGTGTGCCACCTGTGTGTTAGCAAAGAAACAAAAACAAAACAAAACAAAACAAAAAAAAGGGATACATGGAGGCTGCAATGTAATGAATGATATGGAGAGAAAGGAGGAAACTCAGGGAGATAAGGGGTCGGGGGTTGGGGGTCCTTTAAGGTCTTTGAGGCCATTGTGGAGATAGGCAACATGAAGTGTGAATACCTAAGAAACTTGAATATCCCAGACAGAAAAAGAATTATCTTACCTAATAATAGACAAAGATGTAAATTAACCGTACTTCCGCTATGCTCACAGCAATCAGAGTGAGTATGCAAATTAGAAGGCCAAAGATGGCGACTGCCCAGCTGCTCCAGGTTTGGAGTGGCCAGGTGGGGCAGGGCAGCTACTATGAGAGGGATGGGGAAGACAGTGAAGGGAGCTATAGTAGTGGAGTGCCACAGTGAAGACAAGAGTGCAAAGTCTGGAGTCTGCAGTGAAGACAAAGATGGCAGACTCTGGTCAGAGCAAAGGCCTGGGTCCCAGGTATGGGAGGAAATCCAGTGCTGGAAGCCAAGGGAAAGAAGGCCTATTACATGAATCTCTTGATGCAATGGACCTCTAATATCTATATCTATATCTCTCTATCTATCTATCTATCTATCTATCTATCTATCTATCTATCTATATCCTCTGCCTTCAAGAAGCTCAGAGTCTAATAGTGGAACAGATAGGTAAGTAAATATATAACTAGAGATCTGATGCACAAAATTCATCCCTGCCACCTCTGCCTCAGCCCCCGCCACCACAGCTTCTTCTGGAAGGATTTCTGGTCTAATTAGCATATTATGCTTTTATTATTATAGATAATAATAAAAAATAATAATAATACATGTGAAAAGTAGATAATGCATTAGACAAAGGCTAAGATGCAGAATAGCACAGGAGATCTGTGATTATTGTTGGATGAACTGGGAAAAAATTTCTTAGAGCAGAAACTATCTGAGCCTTGAGTTGGTTCAAGTCAAAGAGAAGTTTGTTGGGTATTTTACTTTATAGATGTGCCCATGAGGACACTGAGACTCCGAGGACTGAGTGGCTTGCCCCAGGTTGCCTATCACTTAACTTCCAGTGCAGGCTACTTTCAACGGGAACAGTTGCCCCTCCTGTATGGACCCAGTAGGAGTTGTGTTGGGAAAACTCTCCTCCAGCCTCCCCCTGAGGCCATGGGACACAAAGTCTTTGCCCAGCTTGCTCTCTCACTTCTTGAAGTTAATGGCTACACTCAACAGGAGTTTCTCTCCATTAGATACTCTCCTTAATAAGATCTACTAGACTGTGGACTTTGTAAAGATGACCCTGTGCAAATGAATTTTGCATGCTGACAATTTTTGGAGCAGAAAGAGAAAGACCGATAATCAAATGAAACATATGTGGGTAATTTAATTATGAATTCACTGGAAACAAGATCTTTAGGGTCAACAACCAGAGCATTCTTGGTAGAGCAGAACGTTTGCAAAAGGTGGGTATGGGGCAGACTTGGGTTCATACCTCAGTCCATTTCCTTGCTAGCTATGTGACCATGGTTCTGTTTTCCTTCTCTGTTGCATGGATTATAATATTTCCGTTTCCCAGCTCCCACTACTGTTCCATGGATCGTGGTAAGCTGCAAAGTGTTTCATGTTCTCTTCAGAGGTAATATTAAAAAAACACACACAACTTGTTGGCTTATTTGGTCAACATGACATGCTTTTACAATATTTCATCTACAGTATCTCTGTATTATAAATTAAAAACTTGGATACTGGTCTAAAGCCTTCAAGTTATAGATGAGCAACCACTTAAGACTGCACAGCAAATTAGAGGCCAAAGCCGGGCCTGGGTCCCCTGACTCATCTTTCAGTGCTCTTTCAAATAGGTTACAGAGTGTGATTAGCAGAGCATGTGAATGAGGATTCTTCCTGCTTTCGGCTGAGTCAGAGACAGGAAGGACCATTTCCTCCTGGGGCTCTCCCACTGGAAGCACCTTGCATTTCCTTTCCTAACAAGCACTTTCACTGGTTTTAAAACAAGTCCTTCTTTTTTTCTCACAAAACACTATTTATCAAACACCAATTGGGTTAATAGACTGACATAGGTGCTTATGTGAAAATTGCTCCCTTTAATCTTCCGTATAGCACAGTAAATTATTAGGAATCCCATTAGGTAGATGAAGAAACTGAGACTCTGAGAGCTGAAGGGACTTTTCCCAAGGCCACAGGAGATGGCCAAGCTGGAGCTGAAGCCCACCTTTTTTTAATTTAAATTTACTAAGGTTTTATATGTGTACATAGCTTACCATCGCCCCTCCCTCCCATACATGCCCTTCCTCCCCAGAGTTCTGTGTTCGTTGGTTGTACTTATATGCATGCATACCAGTCCTTTGGTTGATTTCTTATCTCCCCCAGGTCTCCTTCCCCTCCCCGCTGTCATTTGACAGTCTGCTTGTTTTATGGTGACTATCTCAGGACCACACGAATAGAATCCGCTCCTCCTCTGGTTCACCCTCACCCCATCCCCCCCCCCCCCCCGGGTTCCACCGCTTCCCCTGGGCACAGGGCTCACCTGGGGCACATGGCCCCCTGGGGCACATGGCTCACCAGGGGCAAACGGCTCTCCCAGGACACCCAGCCCCCCTGGGGCACACTGGAGCCCACCTTTGACGGTGCCACTCCACAATGTCTTTTCACTTCACCAAAACTCTACACAGGACTTGCTCTTTTAGCCTCTGGCAAATGGGAAAAGTCTGGACGACACAGGACTTAATCAAAGAAAGCAACTGAAGAAGTGGAATCTGTCTTCTTGAATAGACCCGAGAAGTAGAATTAACATCACCAATTAGACTTCGGGGACAACCTGATTTTTTTTTTTTTACAAGATTATAAAAAACAAAGCTAGCAATATTTTCCACACGCAGGGTGACTTTTCACCTAAAGCAGTTTCACAAATACGATGCGGATGAATCATAGGTAGAATTTATGAGTGAGTCTAATGTGCAGCAATGTGGGAGAGCCTGTTAGAGACAGTGTCTGTGTAATAACAGAAGCACCGAATTCACAACTGCTTAAATCAGAGATACTTGGCACATAGGATAGGCTCGTTACTATTGTAAATAGAGTACCAGAGTACAAAGAAAAGAGTGAAAACCATTCAAGCTTAGCTCTCTGGAAGCAACCACACCTGATAACATAGTGTGCTTTTCCTGTTTGTCTCTGAACACTGAGTTTTGAAAACATTGGCTGGAATCAGACTATATGTAAATTTGTATATTTTCCTTTATTTTCTTTTTCATTTGGTGTCATTTACTATCAAACATATTTCAATGTATTTCAATGAATCAAAGAACTTGAATACGCATGTCCATAAGCCATAGACACAGACAATAGTATGGTGAAGGTCTGGGGCGGGGTGGGCAGAGTGGGCTAGAGGGGGTTGATGGGGAAAGAGGGGGGCATTTGTAATACTTTCAACAATAAAATTAGTGAGAAAATAGGTGCCATAGTGAAGGGATGGCAAACTTTTTCTGTAAAGGGCCAGACAGTGAGGAGTTTAGGTCTTGAGGGTCACACGTTCTCTGTTGCACCTGCTGGACTCTGGGTTTGTAGCAGGAAAGCAGCCACAGATAATACTAAACCAATGAGCAGGGTTTTGTAAACAGGTGGTGGATGGGATTTGGCCCTCCATATGAGATTGTTTTTCGATCAGTCTTTGTCCAGACTTGGCTTTGTGCTAGATTCTGTATAGATATGGAGGAGAACACAATTTTTGTCCTTGCCCTCAAGAAACTAGAGGAGATAAGAAAAGAGATCATCACAAGGCAGCACATTTAGAGCAATAAACAAGGTGCAGCCAAAATGCTGTGCAATCAAAAGGAAGGGAGCAAGTGGGCTTCCTCTGGGAAACAAGGAAGGGGAAGAAAAGGGACATATATAATACCGGGGGGACATCTTGCCTGGGTTCCAAAAATGGAGTTCATCTGTGTGTGTCCATGCTGTTGGTATATACTGGTCCTTCTCCTATGAGGATTGGGGGTCTCTGCACAGAAATGCCCAAGTCCCGGGCCTGGCCCAGACCAGTAAAATTTCCCAAGAAACTAGTGGGCACTTTCCAGAGCAAACTTTACTCTTGCCCTGGCTTATTCTTCACCCTTCTTTGATCAACCTATGAAAACAGCAAAGGCCGGTGCCTCTTTGAAATCCTCCTCTGTTGTGTTTATTTGGTGTGTATACATGTTATACAAGGTACTAAAGATTAAATCACAGGGAGTTGTTTCAAGATACAAATTCCACCCACAGATGTGGGGCAACTGCATGGCTTCCATTCAATCCCATAACAAGTGCCTACTATGGGCAAAAGGTGACCATCCTGGGCTCCGATCCAAAGTAATAAGTTTCTAGTACCACATCCACCATCCACCATCCACCATCCACCAGCAGTTGCAGGACAATCATCAGAGACAAAGGGTCTTGGGAAGTTTGGCTCAGAGAAAGCAAAGGGAATGAGGAAGTAGAAGGAAAGGGTGGTTGTGTTGGAGAGAGGGAGTGTTAATTGTTTCTCGTTTAGCAGAAATCCAGCTGAGATGAGTGTTAATGATTCCATTTTTATTCTCTTGAACAGTAACCAAGTTCTCCAGAGATTCTTGAAACAACAGTGCCGTTTAATACCCGGTGTTTTACACATAAGTGCTTGTGCTCTAATCCCCACCCCTGACTAAACCGGCTGCTAGGCTGCTACCAACAATCTTGGTAGATTCCAGTGAGAGCAGAATTAGAGAATCTTTCTCCCTAGGGGGTCCAGAAGACTTAAAATTTACATATAATTAAAATGTAAAAGGAAATTTAATTTAATGTTCAAGTCTTCTGCTTTTAAAATTCTGAATAGGAAGAATAATTAAAAAAAAAAAAAGTAAATACTGCCCTAGCTGGTTTGGCTCAGTGAATAGAACATTGTCCTACAGACTAAAGGGTTATGGGCTGGATTCTAATCAAGGGTGTGTATCTCAGTTATAGGCTCGATCCCCCGCTCTGGTCCAGGGTGCTTGCGGGAGGCAACCAATTAATGTGTTTCTCTTACATCAATGTTTCTCTCTCTCTCTCAGTCTCTCCCCTCCCTTCCACTCTCTCTAAAAATCAATGGAAAAATATCTTGCCAAAACCGGTTTGGCTCAGTGTTGGTCTGCGGACTGAAAGGTCCCAGGTTCGATTCCAGTCAAGGGCATGTACATTGGTTGTGGGCACATCCCCAGTAAGGGGTGTGCAGGAGGCAGCTGGTCAATGTTTATCTTTCATCGGTGTTTCTAGCTCTCTATCCCTCTCCCTTTCTCTCTGTGGAAAATCAATAAAATATATTTTAAAAATATTTAAAAAAAGAAAAGAAAAATACCTTCAGGTGAAGATTATAAAGAAGTAATTACTATATGTGAAGTGAAGAGAAAGATGTCGAGAGGTAGAGAAGGAGACAGTGGTATGGAGAAAAGACAAAGAAGAAAGAGAGAAAGGAGAGAAGTGAATGGAATCCATAATAATAATAAAAAAATTTCCTATAGATGGTGAGAGGAAGAGGACAAAGGTTCAAGAGAAAGAATCCACTCTTGGTCAAGAGAGAAGACTTAGGAGGACCAGAAAACTGGAAAAAGAATCACATGTATGTACAACTTCAGAAGAAAATACCATCTGGAATCTTCCTGGGCAGAATGAAGGTCCATTGTTTTCAGCTCTTTACATTCTCATCCTTAAAACTCCGGAGGCTCTGATCTTAATGGAATGGCCTCAACAGCCCACCAGGGGAAGGGCTTATTGTGGTTGCTATAGCATTATTCAAATACTGACATGGAAGCAGCTCTCCCAGGATTACTGGTGATGGATTTGTACCTGGGTTCTTCCTCATCAACTCAACATTCTTCATGTGCCTCACAAAAAGGGAGCAAGACCCTGAAGCCTAGGACTTAGCTGATACTGGAGAGTGGGCACATTTTTCAGCAAAGCATTTTTCAGCAAAGATAAGAGTCTCCCTTTGTGTTAAAGAAAACAACAACAAACTTCATTGACGTGATGAGGATAATGGCATATGAGTCAGCACCCATTATTGAACAAAGACAGCGAGCTAAGCACTGGCATTTGTCTCTACACTACACGTCATCTCATCTGATCTTCAGAATAATCCTGTGAAGTAGCTATTATTATCTTCATTTTCTTGGTGAGAAGAGTGAAGCTTGGTGAGCTTATATGTGATTTGTCCAGGGATCTATATATGCAGCAACTAAGTAGTGGGTGGGGTTGGTATCGATGCCAAAGTACAAGCGCTGTCCCCTATCTCAGCTTCTCTAACTCCTTAGACCTGGAACAAATTCACCAGGAAAGAGAACTTGGCTCCTGGGCTTACTAGGCAACGGGGTGTTTGGAAATGTCTGGAGTGATGCTATTGGCTGGGTGATGCTACTGGCATCTAGTGGAGGGAGACCAGGGATGCTACGGAGCAATGATGCTCAGTTCAGCTCCCACAGGTAATTCTCTGGTCCAAAATGTCAACAGGGCCAAGGCTGAGAAACCCTGAGCAAGACAGAGGCTCTCGCCAGAGCTGTGCTTCTAGAAAAACTGATACAAGGACACCCAGATATAGTCAGACTGCACCAATTTTAAGACTTTAAATACCTTGGAGGCCTCTCAGGGGCTAAGAAAGTAGGAAAGTTGCCTTTGCTCCTTTGTTGCATAAATATAAGACTCTGGGTCCTGCAATTTCCAATCAATTCCTTTTAACACTGTGTATTAGGAACAAAATAGAAAATGCTGACAGAAATAACACTGGAACTTTTCTTGCCACTTCTTGCGGCTTGTTCATCTTCTGCCTAAAAATGACTGTTCTCCCCATTTTCATTCTGGCCTCCATTGAGTCTACTCCCCACCCACCATCTTTTTTATTTAAATATATATTTTTTCTTTGAGTATGAATATAATTGATAACATTTATTTTCAACATCATTTAAGTTTCATTGAAATATAAAATGTGTAAATTCTTTGATGTAGCAATACCATTCTTGGAGTCAATCTGAATCATGCACACATGTGCAAAACAGTGGAAACTTAAATGGCATCAGAGGGGAAATGGTTAAATAAAGGATAGCCTGCACACGCTATGAAATACTAGGCAACTATCAAAAGGGATAATATGCAATATAAATGTTGACATGAAAAATTTTCTCAATCATATTCTAAACTGAAAAAGTAAGAATGGTTATCAACAAGGAGTTAGACATGGGCTATATGCTTTCTGAAGGAGTGAATACTGTGCTGAATCTGGGGAAGGGGAGTGAGATTAGGAAGAGAAAGATTCTGTACTTTTTATCTTGACCTTTTACCTTCATTCGTATTGTTTTATGGCTTGATTTAAACACACACACACACACACACAACTAGATACAAGTATAACTTTGGTAATTTTGCAAATGATAAAATCAATATTTAAAAGGATAACTGTAACAGCTACCATCTGTTAAGCGCCTAGCTTCAAGGCATCATGAAAATTGTCTTAAGTGCATCATCCCATAGAAGCCATGACCAGCCTGCGGAAGGTATGCATTATGTCATATTATGAATCAAGAAACTGAGTTTCAGAGAGTTTAAGCATTTGCTCTCTGGAAATAGGAAGAGTAAGCTGTAGAGCCAGATCTGACTAATGGCCCAGCCAACACCTTTGACTGCAAGAGAGGATGACCATATTGGGTAAGGAGGGTGTCCTGGCAGCAGAAGCTGGGAGAGGTGGGCTGGAGAACATGGGCCAGTCCTGGGTGGGCAGAGCCAGGGAGGCTGCAGGCACACACCTCAGAAAGCGCCAAATGGTTAAATGTGGAGGGATAAGGACTGATTGCGTGAGGAAGGCAATCCTTGTTCCCTGTTACTGGAGAAGTACTGTCTCGGTCAGGAATGCTATAGGACAGTGGTCGGCAAACTCATTAGTCAACAGAGCCAAATATCAACAGTATAATGATTGAAATTTCTTTTGAGAGCCAAATTTTTAAACTTTAACTTCTTCTAACACCACTTCTTCAAAATAGACTTGCCCAGGCCATGTTATTTTGTGGAAGAGCCACACTCAAGGGGCCGAAGAACTGCATGTGGCTCGCGAGCCGCAGTTTGCTGACCATGGCTATAGGAAAAATTGAAGGGTGACCTTACAGGTGACCCTCAGGGTTCAGTGTCTTAATTGTTCCTGCCCAGAATGCCCCCATCTCCCTTTTATTTATTTATTTTTTTGGGGGGTGCTGTGTTTCCTCCATTGGATACAGTTCTGGTAAATTCATCAAGATGCCCCCACCTCACCTAAACTCCAGGAAACCAATACTTCATTCTCCCTGGAATTTGAATCTTAATCAGAGTCATATAAGGACTGAATAAAATGATTAGGACTTTGTTTTTTAACCTCTAAGATAGTGACTTGAAGAGGCTGTTTAGTCATCTGGCCTGTTCTCTACAATCTCTCAAGAGCCTCTCCCAATTGCAGGCCTGAGCAGTTAGCTACAGTCTCTCATTTCAGTAAACTTTTTTGACCTACGTTGACTGTAAGTAGTTTCTACAGCATCTTACCCAAGAATCATAAGTGATGTAAGAAGATTTACAAGTTAGTAGTACCCAGTATTGGTCGTTCATTTTTTCCCCCGTTCATTCACTCACTCATTCACTCATCCACAGCCTTAGATATGCTGGGCTTTGTAGTTGGTACTGGGGATACAAAGCCCAAGGATTCTAGGCTTATGAGAAAAACAAGCCCACGAAGCTGAAGGAGTCACCAATGAGGTCCATACTCCATCCTAGGGGTGAGGAGGGAAGAGAATGTTTCTATATCCTGCCACTGTTTCCACATTAGCAAGCACATTTCTATGTGCTACTCAGTTCCATTGAGCCTGTGTCCTTAAAAGCACTGGTAGGAATAAAGGAGTTAAATAGATTTCCATTGGAAAGTTTGGGAAGCTACACATTTGGAAAGTTCCTTTGGGAGGATGGTATGAGTTTCCAAAAAGTAACCAAAAAATGAACCCATGGAGTCCAGCCCAGTTCTGATTTAGCGAGGCACGCGTCACTGTGTAATTGCATACTTTTTTATGAACAAAGATAATTGAATCATAAAAATATAAAGCACACTGGTAAAAATTACAGATATGACCCAAATGTGGTCACGTGGAGTAAGTCTGTCTCAATGAAGTGGGAAGGGAGTACTCTTTTCTGGACTCCCAGATTGTCCGTCCTGCATAGTCAACGCTTTGCCTATCTCCGTCTCATTAATTATGACTTTTCAGCTTCTGAATTCCATGACACAGTGGGGGATGTCTGTGAGGACTTGCATTTATGAACACAGTCATTAAAGGAAAGCAGGGTTCTGGGAAGACCTGTGGGATATGATGCTAAACTGTAATATACTAATCAATTTGAGCAAACATTGATTAACCACCCTCTTTATGTCATGCCCTATGCCTAGAATCAGGGGATACTCTTTTATCAGGAGATAAAAAGACCACCCAAAGTTCCTAGAACTTTACATTATTATAGAATTAAATTACATAATACTTTGAAATGAATATTTTTTTATACACAGGAGTCTGATATAGACTCGTTATTTTGGTCATGATTCCAATTACTTATTTTTACTGCCCCACCATCACTCAGTTGCTCCAAACATGACTTTTAGCCGTAGGAAGTTCCAATTTGAAAGCATCTCCCAGGTTAAATATCTCGTCATCACGATGCTGCTCTTCTAGATAAACAGAATGGACCTATTTTATATTTGAGATCTGAAGATTGGGCCTCGGTTCTCCTCCACTTTGCCAATAAATACCTGTGTGAATGACTGGACGAGGCACTTCTCTGAGTCTAGTTTCCTCCAGCACTCAACGGGAACGTGCATCTCCACTGTGAGATGTGATCGAGAAGAAGACAACGGGTGCGAATGTCAAGTGCGGCACAGAAAAGTTACTAGCTATTGCTGTGATATATTAAACTGGACTTTATGCCTCCTGTTTGGGATAGTATTTCCATGGGCAGAGAAGCACTAAGTCATATGATTGAAGTTCCACTTATTTCACATGCACTACTGAGGCTCATATCAGGTATTGGGAATAAACACATGAATGAAACCTAGTCTCAGCTCTCAAACCTCTGTGGGATCAGCAATTTGTAAACCAATTATTGCGAAGTATTGAGATAAAGCCGAAAGCACAGTGTATTTTCAAAGTACAGGGAGCACAAACAAACCCCTTGGTCTGCCTGAGGAATCAGAAAATGCCCAAGAGAAGTAATGTTCAAGATGAATCTTAAAAGACAGCAAGGATTTAATAGGTATAGAAGGCAGAATAATTACCCCTCCCCCAAATATCCGTGTCCATATCCCTGGAACTTGCGAATATATAACATTGCATGGAAAAGGGGGTTTCATAATGTGATTATGATTATGAACCTCAATAGGAAAGCTGCCTTGATTATCCAGGTGGGCCCGGATTATCCCAGATTATCCCTTAACAATGCAGGACTTTCCTCGCCTAGCCATGGTCAAAGGGAGCTGTGGTCAGAGGGTTGTGCTGGGAGGACTCAACCCGCTGGTGCAGCCTCTGAAGATGGAGGAGGGGCCAAGGAACGCAGCCCCGCCCACACCCCCACGTCAGCCAGGGAGACCCGTGTTGCACTTATGAGGTCCAGAACTGTAAGAAAAATAAATGTGTGTGCCTCCCAGCCACTAAGCTTGTGATAATAACAATAGGAAATGGACCTAATGCAAAGGCTTACCAACGTGGCAGCAGGAACCGATGCCCAGAGGCATAAAACAGAATGGTAATTTCTACCAGTAGTAACTGCAAGTAGTTCCGTGTGGCTGAAATGTACCCTGCATGGAGGGGAAAAGCTAAGACAAGGACTAAAGAGAATCAGACCCTTGGCGATCGCAGCAGCAATAGCAGCAACAATATAATCTAATCGTGTCAACATTTATTGGGTGCTGAATGTGTACCAGATACACACTTGAGTGTTTTACTCTAAACTCAAGACCATCCTGAGAGATAGTAAATATTATTATCTACCTGAAACCAAGTCACGAGAAGGCTAAGTGGCGTACTTGAGCTTAACACGCTACATACAGTATAGCCAAGCCAGGATTCAAATCCGAAGCCCGGCTACAGCCTCCTCCTTCTAATCACAATACATGGATGTGCAATGGCTGGGCCTTGGGAAGTTTAAACAGGAGAGAGAGAGAGATTATCAGATAAGCTTGGGGAGGGGAGCAGAGAGAAAAATAACTTCATTCCTTCTGAGTGTGTGCTGGTCTTATTTATCAGCAAGAGACAGTAGCACATGAGCTGATAAGAAACTAGAAATAGCTAAGAGGAAATAAGGGAATAAAGGAAAATGAAATGAAGAGGCTAGAGAGACATTTCTTAAGAAAGGATAACCCGGCTTGCAAATATTTCCAGTGAAGTTTGCTGCTATCATTTCACAACTTCCAGCACCCCTGTGCTTCCTGCCTTTAGACAAGACTCAGGAACCACGTCCTTGGTCCACACTTCCTGTCACTAGTGGTGATTCAGGGTGTGTGTGTGCATGTACTTAATTCTTAAGGACTACAATCTTTTCAGATACATATTGCAACACTGGTAGATCATTTCTAAAGCAGAAATATGAATTTGTCTTCCAGTGGACCCCACTGGATATCCTACATGAATGCCCCATCATGCCCTAAGTGCAGACACATTCCCACAGGTCAGGTGTCTTAAGTAAGTGAGTGAATGAATGAATGAATCCTCTCATGGAAGGAGACTGTATGCTGACTCCAGATGGACGAGAAGCTTTTCAGAACAAGATTTTTTAACAAAACAAAACAAACTACACAGATTGCATCTTAGAATCATCTGGAGATTTTAAGGAATACCAGGGCCCAGGCCCCATGCAAGATCTGTGAAAACAGACCATTAGGAATGGGATTGGTTATTTTTTAAATGCCCAATGTTCTCTATGACTGGAACCCATGTCTACTTGCTTGTGAAAGCTCTTCACCTTCATGGAAAAGGAAAACCACGCCTTTGGAGTCAGAACACAGGCTGGGTTCCTATCTTTCTCCCTCAGTAATTTCAGAAAGTTGTTCCCTCTTTCTGAGCTTCAGACCTCATCCTTAAACTGTAATTAAATACTTAAAATATATATATTTCAGATGGGAACAGAGAGGGAGAGAGAAAGAAAAATCAATGAGAGTCATTGATCAGCTGCCCCTTGCACACTCCACACTGGTAATCGAGCCTGCAACCCAGGCATGTGCCCTGACCAGGAATCAAACTATGACCTCCTGGTTCATAGCTTGGCACTCAACCACTGAGCCATGCTGACTGGGCTAAATGTTTTTGGAAAGAGTTTTTGGAAGAATGAAATGAAATCAAATATGGGAAGCAACTGGGATAGCCTGATGCATAGCAGGTGCTCAGTAAGCTGGAATTCTTTTCTCCTTTTCCCACTTTCCACCCACAGAAACCCAGATAGGACATCTGTGGGGGAACAAGGAGGCTTGTCCCCTGATAATCTCAGTGCCTCCCTCCAGCACGGATTCGATTTTTCACTGGGTCTCCCAGTGCTGTCCGCTAGCTGGCCCACACCTTTCCTGGGCAGCTGTCCAAACTCAGACACACTGTCCCCATGCTTACAGGAGTGCTTCCCTCTTGCCTTGCACCAAACAGGCTCAGTGGGGTGGTCCCTGTTATGGGATATAATTCTACAGTTTGTTTAGTGGTGCCCTGGATTGGGTGTTCGTGGCGCCTGCTGACCTTTTTGCCTCGAGTTCGAGCCTGCACCAAGCAATGCTAGCTGGCAATGGCCAGAACCCAATACTCAATGCCCCCTTTCCAACAGCTTGCCAGCGACCATTATTTAAATGTCTGTGCTCTGAGCAAGGATGAGTTCTGAAGAACAGTTGCCCAATAGTTCTCACTACCCCAATCTCCCGTGAGCATCAAGCCTCTGGTCTTCCACATGACTTGGATGTAAAACCTGCATGAGGTGCTATATTTCTGCTTCCAGTGCCAATGGGTGGGGTTTTAGCCACACCAAGTCATTCTCTGTCACTGAATGAATGTCCTATAATTCAACTCACTTCTGATACTTATATACCTGGAGTTAGCATCCGATCCCATAAGCTAAGGGCTCAGTCCTGCCAGACTATTCTACCTCTACTTCAGATGCCACTTGCAAGACAAGGTCAACACACCTGGGCTTCTGACCAAACCACCTATAGGTCCGAGGTTTCAATGACTCCCCCTACCAAGGGGTCAACTAATGTGCTGAAGCAGCTCACAGAACTCAAAGAAACATTTCTCATTAGATGATCAGTTTTTCTACAAGGATCTAGCTCAGGAGCGGCCAGGTGGAAGGGATGCAGAGGGAAGGCGTGGGGAGAGGGCACAGAGCCTCTTTGCCCTCCCCGAGCTCACCACTCTCCCAGAACCTCCAGTATTAACATACCAGGAAGCCCTCTGGACCCATCCTTTGGGGTTTTTATAGAGGCTTCATTATACAGGCACCGCTGATGACCTCCTTGGCCACTGGTGATAGAACTTAATCTCCTGCCCCTCTCCCCTCCCTGGAGGTCAGGGGGGTGGGACTGAAAATTAAACTCTCTAATCACATGGTTGGGTCCTTGGGTGATCAATTCATCTCCTTAGGTGGCCTAGGGGCATTTCAAAAGTTACCTCATTGACATAATCAAAGACTCCTTTTTACTGGGTTTTAGGAGCTCTGTGCCCTAAACTGGGAGAGAGACCAAATATAGAATATTTCTTACTATAAATCCCAACATTACAGAAGCACTTAGGTGTTTGTCCTTCACCATGTGGCTGTCATCTGGGCAGAATTCATAGTCTATCACAGTAGGAAAAGCAAAAGCCCTCCCCCTCCCACTACTGGGGAATGCCTCTGGGTGCTGGGAGGCTCCCGGGCTAATCTGCCCATTCCATGTGCAGTTCTTTAAAGTTTACAGACCCCTTTGGAGTGCTAATTTCCTACGACCCTCCCCAGAATGCCACAGGGATCACCGGGAAGAGACTGTTTCACATCCCCACTGCACCAGGGAAAACTGAGGCTCAGAGTCAGACTTCAAAACTCTGTTTCTTCTCACCAAATCGAACAGAAAATCACACAGACATGCTTTACACATTTCAGACCCTGGTTTCATTAACACAGAGGGGGGCCAATGAGCTGTAACTCCGAAATGACTCAGTTGAAAAGTGCCACAACCTGGACTGAGAAAGCTGGAGGCAACCGAAGCAGAGGCTGTCCATTTCTGTTGTCCCCAAGTCCACGGTCATTGTCCGAGCTTCCAGACAGATGTATTGAAATCATTTCCAGAAAATTGATGGACACGGTCGTCACTGAATTTGCATGACAGAAATATTTCTCCCCTGCAGTCACTCCTGCCCTGGCCGGGCTTGGGGGCTAATATCTTCTCCCATTTGGAGGGTCCCAGGGACGTTCCTGGGAAGTGTTTCCACTTGGTGTGGAATGGATCGAGGCTCCTTCCCTGAGCCCAGTTTCTCATGCCTGAAACCAGACACTTCTTTTCAATAAGATCAATGAGCAGGGCTTTCTGGGAGCCTGAGGGATTCAGGTTGGATCCCTGTATCTTGCACCTTGCAGAAAAGGAGAGAGAGAGAAAGAGAGAGAGAGAGGGAGGGAGATAATGGGAATGGATATGAGGATTGTTCAATTCCTAGGAGTTCTGCTGGCCTGTGGATGCCATGTTGATGTCCTGATGTCTGCCTAGCAGTATTCGCTCCCTGGAAATTGGTCAATGCAACAGCTGAGGCTCCTTTTCCCCTCCAAGGAGGAGCCGGTTGCAAAATATTTATCAACACACCTCTCCCCCAACCCCCCACCTCCAGGTCCTAAGGGTTGCATTCAAGTGGGGAGCCCACAATTGTGCTGGCGCTTTCCAAATAACGTTCCTTCCCCCTCCCGAGGTGCCTTTGGGTTCTACCTCCGCCTGCTCTTTGTGTGCACTTCTGGAGAAATCCTGGCATTTGTTGGCAGAAGCCAAAGCAATTGATTGTTTACTTGGACAGAGACTTTGTATGGTTGGAAGCAATTTCACACACATTTCTTCATTGTGATCTGCACGACAACTCTGAGAAAGGCATCGTGGGTATTCTTATTTCCAGTTTGCAGATGGGAAACTTCGGCTCGGAATGGCTCCATGGAAATGACGGGGCTGGGGAAGGCACAGGACCTGGGGATTTTCCCCTCCACGTTGCTACCTTCGAAAGTCACCAAACAAAGCAGTCACTATTCCCAGGACAGACTGTGGCCAGCCGGGGAGCACCAAACTGCAGCGAGAGCAGAAACGGCTTTTATGTGGTTTGGGGCTGCATTCTGTGATTCTTATTGTAGAAGCAAATTGTCCTTTTAATTATTGTGTGGGCTGTACTGAAATAGATGCACATTCCTTGAGCCACTGGCAGCCGCTGGAATGGCCCAGGTGTTCAGAATGAAGATCCGCCAAGTTTCAAACTCGATGCTTATAATTGGGAGTGGTATCTGAGTTTCTATGCAGAACATTTTTTTTTAACCAAGCCTGTGAGGTATTATAAATGGAAAGAAAGCACAATGCAATCACCAAGGCATTGCATCATATTCCTTCATGAGAAAGATCTGGGGACGAGGGCTGTGCAGCCATGAGCAGCGGGTGTTCTCTGGGACATTCAAGGACCCTGTCCCGCCCACCCTGATCCGTCCCAGCTATGGGAATCTTATAGCTGTTGCCAAAGGGTAGGCTCATTTAGGTGAAGGGCTAGGAATGTTATCTTCTGAAAATATCCTCCTATGTTCTCACAGGAGAAAGCATGTTGGCCTGTACAGAATTGGGGTTTCCAGACAAATCTGCATTCCTTTCTGTCCTTTGGCCTTTCCTACCTGCTGCCCAGGCTCAGGTGATCCTGAACACGCAGCCCTTTTCATCCCTACCTGCTCCTCCACACTGAGCCTCCAGCCCATGGCCATCTCTCCCTTTTCTCCCCTAGAGACTAGGGCCTCTGACGTCCCACCTCCCCCATAGAAAGGCTTTCTTTCACCCTCTCGGAGGACACAAGGCTCCCAGGGTAGGAGGGTGGCAGTAATTGGCTCTGCAGTGCCCCTTTCTCCGATTTTCCTAACATCACTCAAAACGCTCAGCAGCAACTGTTGCTCCTCCTCGGGGTATGTGCTGTCTGTGCGAAGCTGAGCGTAGGTCTCAGTGGGATTTTTAATCAGAGCTCCTCCCCTCTCCTGGCCGACAGGAGACCCCTGGCCGAGTCTAAATCACTCAAACACTCCCAGGAGCTCTGAGCACAGTTCCTCAAGGAGAAGGGCCCTAGATCATCCGAGGCTGCGATTGGAGAAGCCCAGGCACAGCTTCCTGCAAGCCGGATCCTCTGGGCTGCCCTGGACCTTGCCTCCCCCGGGCCTGACTATTCCCATGGAGTCTCTCATACTCTTCTAATGCATTCCTTTCTTGGTTTGGTTTTCTCAAGTTAGATTGCAGATCTATTGCTCACAAGCAAGACAATCATACCTGGCAGTGCCAGACAAGGGAAAATATTACTTTCTGAGGCCAGGAGCTCTTGTCACAGCCGCTGGCATCTCTGGGCAGGTCTGAATGCAGACTAGTAATGGCACCTCCCACTGAGCTACAGGATAAAGATGGAGGAGGCAAGCGGGCGATGAACCTGAAAACGATGTGAAATTTCAGGTTATAAACAACCAAGACCTTTACTGTCCTTGAAGAATCACAAACTGGGAACGTGTGCATCTTCCCCAACTTGTGTCTGAGTTCACGCCTCTGTAAGGAGACGGAGCCGGGCATCTGACGCTGGAAATCTAATCGGTTACTTTGCTGGAGGTTTCGGTCATTCAGCGGCCACAAACTGAGCACCTTCTCTGGCTCGGCACTGGCCCGGGGAGATGGGCAGGATGCAGCCTCTGCCCTGGGGTGGCACAGTCAGATCTGGGGCAGAGGTATGGCCCAGGCTGGAGGCACGGAGACAATTGGGTGGCAATATTCTGGCATGGAATATTGGGGTCCACGCGTGGCCATGGAGGCAGGAGCGGCTCCAGGAACCTCCTGTATCACATGGAGGCAAAGGCCCATGTGACTCAGTTTCCCTGATATATATATATATATATATATATATATATATATGTTTTATTGATTTTTTTACAGAGAGAAAGGGAGAGGGATAGAGAGTTAGAAACATCGATGAGAAAGAAACACCGATCAGCTGCCTCCTGCACACCCCCCCACTGGGGATGTGCCCGCAACCAAGGTACATGTCTTTGATCGGAACCAAACCTGGGACCCCTCAGTCCGCAGGCCAACACTTCATCCACTGAGCCAAATCAGAGTCGGCCAGTTTCCCGACTTTGATGATGGTACATCCCTGAGATATTTCGGGGCCACCATTTTTTCCTTGTGGTGTGGTGGGTGGTGGGGAAGGAATTGGGCTACTAAGGCTCAGAAGTCAGTCCCTTTTAATTTTTTTTCTCAGGGTTATTGTACTTCTGCTGGCCCCCCAAGAAGAACACCCCCTCTGTCCCAGAGACCTCGGGGGGCCTCACAGCAGACCTCCCAGACACCAGCTTTCCTCAGTCCTTGCACTCCTCAACACACGAGGAACTCACGCAGTGGGAAGCTGCTTAGCAACTGCACGTAGGACATCAGGATTCCAAAATACGACTGTGGGTTTTTCCTCCCGCTTTGTTCTCCTGTTTGGTTCCAGAAGTTCACAATGCATTGTCCCACCCCACAGACACTAACCGGTTCTGCAGCCCTGGGCCCAGAGTTCATGGAGGCCCAGCTCTGCTTTTGGGGGCTCCCAGAGATGGCTCCTGGGGAGTAGCAGGGCTCTGGGGTGGGCAGCCCCAGACGAGGCTGTTCCCAGGCCCCCCCGGGTTTCTCTGAGGCTGACACAGCTGGGGTGTTCTTTACTTCATCCTCTCTTTCTCAATTTGCCGGCCCCTTGCTGTAATTCTCTCTCCCCTTATCCCTGCATCCTGGCCCCTTCCCAACGGGTCTACCTCTACTCACTGCAGGATGAGTCTCTTCCCATCCACCCCTGTTCCTCTGAACATACACCCCCATCCCTGTGTCTGTCCACTGTTCCTCTCTCTCTGCCTCGCTCAGAGGCTGTCTTCCTGTGTTCTCCGTGTCTCTACCTCAGTTTCACTTTTCTCTGTCTTTTCTGGGCCTCTGTCTCTTTCAGTGTTCTCACTGTCATCTCTGCTTCTCTTTCTTGATTCTCTCTGTGTGTCTCTGTCTCTGGAAGTTTCTCTCTGTCACCCAGTGTCTCTGTATCTCTCGGTTTCTCATTTCTCATTCTCTCTACTTCTCTGCTCTTTCCCTGACTGTCTCTCTCTCGGCCCCTGTTTTCTTTCTCTCCCTCCCTCCCTGCCCACCACTGGCCCCCGCTCTTCTGATGTTTTTCTTCGGAGGCTCAGCAGCTTGGCCCTGTTCCCGATGAAAAGGGCTGGGTCCCCAGGACAGAGAGCACTGCACATGCAGGGTTAATTTTTCTCCCTCATCATCAACTTTCCTTCCATTTCAGAATCCCCGAGTCTGGCCAAAATCGCTTCCTAGAAAAGGGCCCACGTGCCACGGCAGAAGCCACCCAGCCACGCTGGGCCCTGGAGAAGGCGGGATTGACAACCGCAGCTCACGGCGTGCTGGGATTTCTCTGGCGGAGCGCCAGCTAGTCAGAGCCAATTAACGTGAAACCAATAGGCCAAATCGACGTTTTCAGAAGTTAGCTCAAAAAAATCCCTGAAGATTAAGCAGCCTGTGGCCTTTGCTATGAAATTGTTACCACACCACTTTCTTTCCTTTTGAAAGTCCAGATGGGCAGATAAATCCAAAGTGGATCAACCACATCTGTCATTCCTCCACACAAATTACGCCCCCCTCCCACCGCTTCCCTCCTTCCTCCCAACATGCACCAGCGCTCGGAGCCCGGCTGAATGGCTATTTTATGCTGCACTGTACGGTTCGAGTTCCCCATGGTATTAAGAGGAACCGCATCATGACCCCGCTGAGGCAGAGACCTGGCAGGTTCTGAAGTCTTCCTTTTCCAAAGGCGAGAACTGCGGTGTGTGTGTGTGTGTGTGTGTGTGTGTGTGTGTGTGTATGTGTGTGTATGGGGGGATGCTTTCCTCCAGACTCAAATGGGCCGATGGCAGAACCCAGCCCTGTCGGCTGCCTTCTCCGCTGTTCTGAACTGCTATTCAAGTCACACATTTTACATGGCTGTTTTCCATGTTCAAAGCCCCTATTCCTATGTCTGCCATGTAATGTACCTTGGCCAGCTTAATCCTCCAGTCCTTTCCCGAGGGGGGAGAAAAGGAGAGAGTGGAGGGTCCCTGGGTGAGTCTCTCATGCAGAGTGGCCACTGCTATCGGAATCTGAGGAAAGGTAGGAGAAGTCTGAAAGTTAGGGTGCGCACCTTTGGGTGTCTGTCCAAGTGGGTCCCTGAAACAAGGGGGGCTTGAAGCAGATGTCAGAAATCAAAAGCTTGGGAAGCCCCAAATTAAGAGTGTTGGGGGCATAGAGCACGGGGGGATGGTTAAGATGCTGATGTCCCTGTGGCTTTGAGTCCTGCATCGGGGAGCACACGGGATAATGAGAAGGCTGGGGATAGACAGACAGCGTCTCCAGTGAATGCAGGAGACTTTTCTAGCAAAGTCCTCTTCCATTTCAGAAACGGGTCTTCCCTAGGTCACACGGAAGGACCAGGGAAGGAAATCGGTGCGGTGGGCAGGGAACGGCACTCCTGGGTCTTGAAGCTGTAGAATGCGGTTGTTCGGAAGGTTGAGAAAGGCTTAGGGAAAAGTGACTTGGGTTTGGCACGGCTGTGTCGCTGTGACAAGCAGCAGCCGTGGCCTGTCCTGAGGTGTTGACACTGATGACCTCTGTGGTTTGGCCCACAGTGCTGCTCTGCTCCTGACCGGGTGTGGCTTGAGTTAGCATCTCCCTCTCCATTTCCTGGCTGGTCACCAGCATGCCTGGCCCTGCAGATCTCAGCTGACCTGTTCCTGATTTGCTGGCCTGACTCCAAAGCCCACGGCCTGGTCATTGTCCTGATGTTGGCTTGACCTGGACAGTCTCTGTGGTTATCCTGCCACGCGTTTAGGCTACGTGATGGAGGTGGCCTGTCGCACTGAGAATCAATGGTGTCTGCTACACGGCAGACGGTGAGTGCGGAGGGTGAGACCACCGTCTGCTCCAGCCACAGGTCTCGCCACCCTCCTGCCACTGTCAGCACCTGCATGCACACATGTGCACCTGCGCGTGCATCTTACAGGTCAGTACACTGACTCTCCCTAAAGGGAGGACTTGCCGAGAAGCACAGGGCCCTGTGCAGCAGTTTTGGGGAGGTGGGAGTGGACAGGTGGAGAGGTCACTATGAGCCACTTTGCCAGCATTTCAGTTCTAATGAGGAGAATCCCTTTGGGTGACTGTTTCCAGCCTGCACTTTCCAGGAGCACCTTCTTACTACCAGTTTAAATGTAAGCTGATGTTGCCGAAACAGGTTTGGCTCAGTGGATAGAGCGTTGGCCTGCGGACTAAAAGGTCCTGGGTTCGATTCCGGTCAAGGGCATGTACCTTGCTTGCTGGCACATCCCCAGTAGGGGGTGTGCAAGAGGCAGCTGATCAATGATTCTCTCATCGATGTTTCTAACTTTCTATCCCTTTCTCTTCCTCTCTGTAAAAAAAAAAAAAAATCAATAAAATAAATTAAAATTTTTAAAAAAATGTTAGCTGATGTCAATGGAAGAACAACTAGGCCGGGTCAGGATCATTTCCTATCTCTGCAAAGCAATTGGAATATAAAAATGCATTGTTGAAAAATGTGAAATGTTAAGAACCCAATACTCATTAACCACCCCCTCGTATCAGCTTACTTTAAGCACTTCATGTGTACTAACTAATTTAATCCTTTCGACAGTCCCACGAGGGAGGATCTAGCATTTCCCAGCTTTGCAGATGAGGAAACTGAGGCACATGGAGATTAGTTACCTGCCCGAGACCCCACTGCAGGTAAACAACAGAGCTGGGAGTTAGCCCAGAAGGTTGGGCTCCAGAGCACTACTTTTAAGTGCTTATGCTACGCTGTCAAAAATACGGTGGCAGCCAAAGAAATGGCCCAAGTCAAACACAATCAGGTTTGTTGAAAAAGAACCGCTAACTTCTGCACGTGGCTTTGTGCCTGCTCTTTCAGTGTAGAGTAGTGGCTGGCACCATAGTCTCCCTCTGGCTGTTCAGACCCCATGCGGGACCTGGGAGACTTGGAGAGGAAAGCGAATTCAGTGGTAAGTGGCAGCAGAGTCAGGACGCAAGCCCAAGTTAAGGACTATTGTTCCATCCCCATTTTACATAACAGTAAACTGAGGCCCGTTTGCTTGGTGCCACTGGTATACATCTATGAAGTCCCTAGTCAGACCCTATCTCTAGACTGAAGGACCTGAGGCTACTGGACTCCTTAGACTCCTTGGGAGAGCCTGGGGTCCCCAGTGCACTCATGCTGAGGAGAGGAGATTTGCCTGCGACCCAGACAAACCCCATAGAACGAGAAGAGAATGTGAGAGAAGAGTGAGGTATGGGGTGAGCCGGGATTAGGTCTCTGAGAATTCAGGGCCCAGGCTCCTGGGTATGGGGCAGCTATGAACAGCCCTAGGGCAGCGTTTCCCAAAGTGTGGTACGCATACCCCCAGGGGTACGGAAGAGTTTGGTGGGGGTATGTGTTGCACCGGAGTTTGGTGGGGATATGCACTGCACCGTGCTCAGCTGTGCCTAATTCTACGTTCTCATGAGTCAAGTCATGACAGTCTTGTGAGGCATGAGATGGTCCGGTATGCAAATAAATGTTATTTATAATACAAGTTTTATTTATATTTTGTTATGAATAATTTTATTTTTTGTTTATTATTATTTTGTGTATGTACCCCCCAAAAAGAAAAAATAAATATATTTTGATTGTTATTAAAATACATCCTTTTTTTTGACAAGGGGTACTCAGCGTTACGAAAATTATAGAAGGGGTACACATATGTCAAAAGTTTGGGAAACACTGCCCTAGGGAACAGTCCAAAGAGCAACTCAGTCCTGCGGGATGTGGGGTTGGTCCACACAGTTCCAGCCCCATGGGCTACTTTGTAGTCTTGCTTGCTTCATTGAGAAAACAGGGCTCCAATGCTACTGATCACACTGAGTTGTTTAGTGATGAAGTATGATGATTGAGTGTTTTCTGACTGGTGACACATGATGGAACTACTACACTCTTGTCCCCTCCCCATCTTCCCTGCCAAATTCTATCCTCTTCAGGAACAATGTAGAGGAGGCTTTGGGGCAATTTTATTTCCTTGCAAGAATGAAATGAAAAGTAATTTTTAATGGTTTGCTGGTGGTAGCGGTTTACAATGGTCTATACAACTAACAGGAAAGGCTAACTTAGGCGGTGGGTTAGTTTCCTGGGAGTGCTGTGACAAATCACTCCAGCGTGGGTGTCTTAGGGCACTAGGAGCGTATTCCCTCCCAGTTCTAGAGGCCAGAAGTCCAAGATCAAGGTGTTGTCAGGGTTTCTTGTCTTTCCCAAGGTTCGAGGGAGAATCATTTCTAGGCTTCTCCCGATTTCTGTGCCTACTGGCAGTTCCGGGTGGGCCATGGCTTGTAGAGGAATTACTCTACTCTCGGCCTCCCTCCTCATAAGGCCATCTTCTCCTTTCCCGTTTCTTATAAAAGGACACCTGCCATTAGATTTCAGGCCTGCCCTCATCCAGGATAATCTTACTTTGAAATCCTTGCCTTAACTGCATCTGCAAAGATCCCTGTGCCAGAAAAAAGACCCTGAAATTCTGGGTCCATGTGAACGTCTGGGAGATGGTTACTGCTCAAGCCATGACAAGCAGATTCAAAAAGAGAAATGGATCTGGAAACAGATAGGACTGGCTGTGGATTCCATCTTTGCCACTCACTTTCTGGGTAACACTGACCACATTGCTTGCCCTCTATGATCCTCAAATCACTCCCCACCCCACATCCCCTCTAAGGGGCCTGCCCATGAGAGAGAACTCTGCAAAGTGCTGCTGGAGACCCCATGTGCTTTATGACAGGAGCGTAGAGAAACAGGGACTCGGTGAGAAACGAGACTGATGAGGTGGGGCTTTGCTGGCATCCTGTGAGCAGCAGCTGAAATTCTGCTTCCCCAGGATGTCCCTCCGAGGTGGAACAGCCCTTGTCGTCTTGGCCTCCTCTCGAGTCCATGGCTGTACCTTGCTGGAACTGGCATCTCTGAGGTTTAAGTGAGGACAGGGTGTCACGTGAGCACCCTGCCCACTCATCCACACTCCCTCAGATAAGCATGCAGATGTGATATAACCGTGCTGACAGACAGCCATGTGACCTGAAACCCATTCTCTGTGACTTATCGGCGGGCACTCTGTACAGACTGTGACTGCTGAAATGCACGCGTTCCAGATGTTTATCTCCTAATTATGAGTCTCTGATGTGTCACTTACAGTAATGTACTTACCCATGCTAATGCTTTCTCAGCCCCTGGAGGATCTGCTAGGGCGGGTTTGATGCGAGGACAGACAGAGTGTCTCTCACGCGTTTTAATTAGGCGACTGCACCCCAGTCATGGCTGGCACCAGGTGCCTGACCTACTACAAAGCAGTTCAGATCTGCAGCCATTCCTGATGTCTGTTCTGAGATGAATGAGCAGTCCTCACTCTTTAGGGGCCCTCAGGCTCCAGGGAGGGGACTTGACAGGTATGGACCACTAATCAGCATGCAAGATGATCAGAGCTCTGAACCAGCCCTGGGAGCAGGCTTTGAGCTAAGGAACTCCACCAGAAGTGTGGGGAGGATGGGACCATTTGGCTGAGCTTTCCCATTGGACAAGAAGAAAATGAGCAGGCAGACATGGAGGTAGAGTTGGACTGCACGCCTGGCAGAGCACACGGCCTGAATAAAGGCATGGATGTGCAACAGGCCAGGGATGCCTGGCATGTGACTGATGCTTGGGCTAGGTGGACAGAGTGGGAAGGAGAAGGCCAGAGACATAGGCTGGCCACAGAGCATACAGTACATTAAAAGTCAGGCCAGGTACTTGTTTCTGTAAACACTGAAGGAGGTATGGCTGTGTTTAGTTGGGAAGAAACATGACCAGGGATGTATTGTAGATAAGTCATTTGGAGTAGCCCAGAAAACAGAGGAGAGGAGGCCAAGTGAAGAAAGAAGAGAAGGAAGTTGTAATACTCCAAGTTCAAGATGATGGTGGCCTGAATGGGGCAGTGCCTGGGAAATGGGCAAGTAGAACTGAGCGGAGAGAATTGTCCAAGGGAGAGTGAGGCAGGTAGGAGAGAAAGAAAATTCTGCTGTTTCTGGCTGGGATGACATAGACTTGGACTAATTAACTGAAAGGAGGATTTGAGGGGACACAAGTCTAGGGAAGCCAGGGAAAAGATGCAGTGGAGTTGAGGAGAGTAGATTTTAGAATCACCAGGTCATAAATGGGCAAGCCCCCTCCATGGAGAGTGGGACATTTTAGTTGCCCAAGAATCTCAGTGGGCATGGTCTGAAAAGTCTGGTGGGACCATCCACTCCCAGGATGGCAGCCGGGCTTCTAATCCGCCTTGCCCTCAGCAGCCCTCTCCACATCTTCCTCAGAGTCAAGAGAAGTTGTTATCCACCTCGGGATCCTCAGCCTGCATTCCTCCCGCTCAAAGACAGGTCAGCAATTTCCCAGCCCCTTGAGGCCCCACCTCTGTCCCTTCAGCACTCTCTCCCTACTCTGCCTCATCTCCTCCCCTCTTTTCCCAGTCCCCTGCCTGGACTTGCACAAGACAGGGGTCCCCTGAGCCTCCTACTCTGCCTGGGCCCAAGGTTGTGGTTTGGTGGATGCGAGGGAGGTGAGGGGAAGAAGTGGGTAGCATATCCTGGTCCTGCCCCTTCATTTTCTCTCCCAATCTTTCTCACCCCTCCCACCACATTCCTCCTTTTGCATCTTTCTGAGAAAGACCTTTGGGTCAGTTGAGGCTACAAGTTGAGGCTTGTGAAGACATAGTGAGGATGCCTGGTGGGCCTGGGTGAGTCACAGGTGTTGAAAAACTGGTCCTACTGTATGAGGCAACTCCACGGTGATCCGACTGCCCAGTAGGCTCAGCATCTTGCAGGTCTTCCCTATCAGCAATCACTCAATCTCTTTTCTCTCTCTCTCCCATCTTCTTCCTTCTCTCATTAGGTGTGAGCAGTGCACTTCCTCTGGGCAAGCACAGGGCCAGTCCCTGGAGACATGAAGGTGGGTAGGGCAGGGGGGTGCCCATCAAGAGCACAGGGTCCAGTGGCAGAAAAGAAAGCAGATGCTCACAGTTCCCATACAAGTCAGAGGAGAGCCCAGAGGCAGGGAACAAGCAGATTCAGAAGGACATTCAAGGCAGAAGCATAGACTATCACAGGCTGCGTCCCATTCCTTCCCTGATCCTGCTCTACCTCCCCTCCTTTCTTTATCTTCCTCTTCCACATTTTTATCCCAACAAAATACCAATGGAATGCTTGGACCATGTCTTATTTTTATCTGATGCTGTCTAAGATAGCCTAAGATATAAGGACAACCCACACTCTATCTAGAGATAAGGGCAATCTGCTCAGAGACTTTACATGGTGTCCTAGGCAAGTGGGTGGTGGTGGACCTTGGAATTGAATGCACCTGCTGCCCTCCCCTGCTATGTTCACCACCTCCTGTTAGACAGGGTGGAAAGTGACAAGTGCGTTTCTCCTCATCTGTGTAGGGAAATGTCTTCTTGCCTTTAGGTGAGAAAATCATGCCAATGGAATAAGCAAAGCATGAAAAGGATGTCCAAAGACTTGGTCCATCATCTTTCCACAGAGGACCCGGGGGAGAGCTTGCGGAGAGGGCCTTCTCTGAACCCTATGCAATGTGGGGTTCTCCAAGCAGAGCAAACAGGACCTACCATCCAGGACAGAGACTCTGTGTGGCTCTCACAAAACTGCCCAGGGCCTGCGTTTGGTTTACTGCTCCGCTGTCCCCATCTTGAAATTCTTAATCATTTTCACAGGAGGCTTCACATTTCCCTTTCGCACTGGGCCCCACAAATTATGTAGCCAGTTCTTCTGGGGAAACCGGCTTTCCTGCCCATTCCCTGTCACTCTGCCTGCTGCCCTTCAAGTGATTCCCCACCAGCTCCCCTGCGGCCTGACTGCTCCTTTGATCTGAGACACGGGCTGGTTCCTGGGTCCACACAGAATAGCAGAATGATGGTGTCCAGCACCAGACGTGATTATCCAAATCATTTCCTCCTGTGACCAGGACCTGGCTTAATACTTCCCAGGTACCAGGTGTTCCCCAAATATCTGCATGTGGAAGGGTTTGGGTGGCTCCATTCTTTTCTCTTTCGATAAAACAATTAGGTCATTTAGAGTATGAAAAGCTTTGAAATCATGAAAGTACTTTATTTGAAGTTTGGGGAAGAAAGAACTTTGATGGTGAAAGAAAAGACAGCTATTTCCATTTTAAACAAGAAAAAGCAGGCGAGATTCCTGTAATAAGGTAAGAGTGGGCTCCACTGTCCAGATACTAGTTAGGAACCCTATGGAGCCACTCTTGGTAACTTGGGACCAGGCCCAATAGGTAGAAGTTACAGAAAGGAATCTTTGGGCTCAGGGTGATGAAGAGCATCGAGCATTGAGAAATGTCTGGATGGGGATTTGACATTTAAGGGAGTAAAGTACTTAGATCTGGAGGCACTGAGCATGCTGCATGTCACGTCTACTCCACAGAGGGTAGAGAAAGAAGCTCCAAGTATCAAATGGGTTTATGGTTCTGAACAACCCTGCTTAGTTGACTATGATAACTCTGGGATACTGAGTTTTCCTACTCAGTGATTCTATCCTTCTTCCTGTTTATACCTGAAAAGCTGAAGTAACTATTTATTTCTACAGGAGACAAAAGTAGAGTCCACATTCTTCTAGCTACTATCTACTATAGAAGCAGGAGAATGATTGCTTCAAATTCTGTCAAGATTCCCTGAAACTGGGGACCTTTGAAGGAAAGAAGGAAGGAAGAAAGAAAGAAAGGAAAGAAGTAAGGAAGTAATGAAGGAAGGAAGGAAGGAAGGAAGGAAGGAAGGAAGGAAGGAAGGAAGGAAGGAAAAAAGGGAAGGAGGCAGGGAGGGAGGGGGGCAGGGAGGGAGAGAAAGAGGGAGGGAGGGAAAGAGGGAGGGAAGAAGGGAGGGAGGGAGGGAGGAAGGAAGGAGATGAGAAATAAGGCAGAAACAAGCAATCTGGGTCCTATTAAGATTAAGAAGATCAGAAAGGGTAGGCCTAGGGTAGTCATTCTCCTAGGACCGTGGTCAGCAAACTGCGGCTCGTGAGCCACATGCGGCTCTTTGGCCCCTTGAATGTGGCTCTTCCACAAAGTACCACAGTCTGGGCGAGTCTATTTTGAAGAAGTGGCGTTAGAAGAAGTTTAAAAAACTTGGCTCTCAAAAGAAATTTCAATCATTATACTGTTGATATTTGGCTCTGTTGACTAATGAGTTTGCTGAGCACTGTCCTAGAACATGGGGTCCCACAGTCCTAGCCAGTCCCCTCCACCCAGCTGCTGCAGAGCCGGCTGTCCATCTCCCACAGAGCAGAGCAGAGCTAACAGCATTAGCAAGGCCTTGGGCTGGGGGAGAGAATGTTTGTGAAACGCTAATAGACACTTCTGTGACACTGTAACATCACAGTGTTCCCAGCATTTCCACAGGCCTAAGCCACATCCTAGAAGCAAGCTATACACAGGTACATGAAAATCAGCTAGGACATGCCTGTGTCTATCCAGCTTAAAGCATGGGAAACACAGTTCCATGGGTCAGGAGGGCTGGGTGCTCACCCTGGCTCTGCCTTCAAAACATTTGGGGGCGTTTGCCAAGCCCCTTCTCCTCTCTGGGCCTCACATTTATCATTTTAAAAAATACAGATAGTCCTACCTCACTCAGCAGTTACAAAAGTTTAATTAACATTTATGAAATGCTTAGAAAAATGCCTATGGCATTGTAAAACTATATAACTAATGAGAAAACCAAAAACGCCACTGGTCTTTACAGCAACATTTTTTAAAAAAATAAATCTTTATTGCTCAGATTTTTACAATTGTTTCTCCTTTTTCTCCCCCATAGCTCCCTTCCACCTGATTCCCACCCCACCCTCTGCCCTTACCCCCTCCCCCCACTATTGTCCTCATCCATAGGTTATACAATTTTAATCCAGTCTCTTTCTGCACCCCACACCCCTTTCACCCTGATAATTATCTATCCACTCCCTTTCTTTGCCCCTAATTCTATTATATTCACCAGTTTATTCTATTCCTGAGATTTTTAATTCACTTGACCTTCTTCCTCTTCTTAAGTAATACCTTTCAGCATTTCATATAATACTGGTTTGGTGGTGATGAACTCCTTTAGCTTTTTCTTATCTGTGAAGCTCTTTATCTGCCCATCAATTCTGAATGATAACTTTGCTGGATACAGTAATCTTGGTTGTAGATTCTCGCTATTCATCACTTTGAATATTTCTTTCCACTCCCTTCTGGCCTGCATTGTTTCTGTTGAGAAATCAGCTGATAGTCGTATGGATGCTCCCTTATAGGTAACCAACTGCTTTTCTCTTGCTGCTTGTAAGATCCTCTTTTTGTCTTTTACCCTTGGCATATTGATGATGATGTGTCTCCAAGAATTTTTCTTTGGATTCCTCTTGTTTGGGGTTCTGTAGGCTTCCTGTACTTGTAAGTCTATTTCTTTCACCAGGTGAGGGAAGTTTTCTGATATTATTTCTTCAAATATGTTTTCAGTATTTTGCACTCCCTCTTCTTCTGATGTTGGTGCGCTTGCAGTTGTCCCAGAGGCTCCTTACACTATCTTCAACTTTCTGGATCCTCTTTTCTTCTTCCTTCTCCAACGGAGTGTCTTTTGGCTCTTTGAGCTGATTCTTGTGTTCTTCCATTCTGCTGTTGGATCTCTGCATAATATTTTCCAATTTAGTCAGTTTATGTATACTTTTTAGTTGGGTCTCATGAAATTTATCGAGCTTTTCTAGGATATTGTTGCATAACCTTAGAAACGTAGTTCTGAACTCTATATCCTCCATCTCTTTTGTTTGAGATCTATTTCCTTGTCTCGGCATTATCACTATTTTTCAGAGTTGGTAGGATGGCTTTGTGTGTTTGGTGTCCTATATAGCACAGTGGGTCAGCCTCCTCAGTTACCTGAGGTAGACACTCTTGGTGATCCCCTTTGTGGACTGCGTGCACAGCCTTGTTGTAGCTAAGTCTCTATTGTTGTGAATTGACCTTCAGGCCAATTGGATGTGGGTATCAGCTGTGTCTACTCTGGGATAACTTCTGTATTGGAGACAGTCTTATAGGATCAGACTTGAAAAACTGCAGAAGGCTCTGCTCAGCTTGGATGGGGTGGAGTCTCAGGGCTGAACTGACAGTCTTGGCTTCTGCCCTGCCCTTGTGCACTCGCCTGAGTTTCCGCCTGACCGGCCCAGTTTCCCCAAGCAAGAGCGTGGGTGCCCCAGGGGCTCACCCGGACTTGGGCTGGTCTCTGTAGTCTGGAGCTTCTGACTCCTTCCGCTACAGAGAGGCCACCACCTTGTACAGAGAGGCGGCGGCAGCCTCCGCAGTCAGACCTGGAGCTTCTGACTCCTTCCGCTATGGAGGGGAGGCGGTCAGACCTCAGCACGTACTTGCTCGCGCGCGCGAGTCTGTAGACCCTGCAGACTGCGACTGCGGCTCCAGTCCCTGGTCTCCCAGTCTCTGAGTCTCTGAGTCTCTGGGTGCCTTTCTCTACAGTCCAGAGTCCACCCGTAGGAGCCTGGGACCACAGAATTTCAGCCGGGGTTGGGTTCAGTACAGTCCGAAAGGGTTCCGTGCAATCGGGGATTCCTCCCCTCCCACTGCCAGTTAGGTATTCGGCGGCCACGTGCGCGAGTGTCTCCCTACCTCAGTGCTTTTCGGCTCCCAATCCGATCTGTGAACCTCTCTCTTTCTTTCTAGTTGTAGCTATTCCACTCCGCCAGCTTTCCTGACGTTTTGGTGAAGTCCTTTTTGATTTTAGTTGTTTTTTTAATTAAATTGTTGATGAGGCGGCAGCTTAGGAGACTGCCTAGGCCGCCATCTTGGATGTTCTCCACAGCAACATTTTAAGATGGACTTTCTCATCCTATTTTTACCTGAGGAATCTGAGGTTCAGGTAGCAAGTGATGCACCCAAGGTCATATACCAGGACCCAGCATGGCAAGGTCAGCTATAAGATGACTTCCTATTCTGATATTCAGTGATTCTATCTTTATAAACTGATATACTGATCATTTTGCCTGTATTTCATTGGCCCCTTGGTTCTGGTGCACACCAGCTCAATGCAGGAAAAGTTCAAGCTCATCTCCAGTCCGTTGATAGAGTGAAAAGCCACATGGTACTCAGTGCTTAATGTGGCCATGGAGGCTCTGACAAGCCCCCCTGCTATGAAGCCCAGAACTGCTGGCTCTACTATACATCAGTGAAATGGAACCCAGTTTTCCCAGCTCAGCAGCAATTCTGAATATGTTCCAGGGTTTCCAAAATGAATGTCTGATCCAGTTTCTGCCGCTGTGGTCCCTAGGTAGGTCAACAGCATCAACATCCAATGGCCTTCCAACATACTAGAATGTCAGTGTCTTCCTTCTCCCCCACCCTCAGAGGTAATCCATCACCAGTGTCTGCCAGGAAAGCCCATCATGCTGCTTAAAATCCCTAAATGAGATTTTACAGCCTAAACTTACCTAAATACACAGCCTAAACTTACCTTCCAGGCTCTTCCAGTGTGAGCTCCTCACCTCCAACATTCTCCTCCCATAGCTTCCTCTCTTAGCCTCCAGGATAGTCAACCCTTCAACCACAGTAGGATATTAAGTTTTTATATACTAGTGATTCCATCATTCTTCCTGTTTATATCTAAAAGCTGGGGTAACTATCTACTTCTATAGGAGACAAAAGTAGAGTCCACATTCTTCTAACTACTATCTCATACAAAAATAGGAGAATATTGATTGCTTCAAATTCTGTCAAGATTCCATGAAGCTGAGGACCTTCTCAGAAATGAAGGAAGGAAGGAAGGAAGGAAGGAAGGAAGGAAGGAAGGAAGGAAGGAAGGAAAGAGGGAGTGAGGAAAGAAAAGAGGGAGGGAGGGAAGGAAGGAGGGAAGGAGGAAGTGAAGGAAATGAGAAATAAGGCAGAAATAAGCAACCTGGGTCCTTTTAAGATTAAGAAGATCAGAAAGGGTAGACCTTGGGTGATGATTCTCTCAGGATGTGGGGTCCCACAGTCCTAGCCAATCCTCCAGGCCCATTCAAGCCTTCAGATGATTGCAGTCATTATCAACTTTCTGACTGCAACCTCATGAAAAACCTTGAGTCAAAACCTCCAGATAAGCTGAATTCCTGGCCCACAAAAGCTATGTGAGATATGGATGTTCACTATTCAGCTTTCATTATTGCTATTTTTTCCCAGTCCATAATACCTCTTTGTCTAAGCTACTGCAGATGCTTCTCTAATATGCCTCTTTGCTTCCAAATTTCTTCCTTTTCACAAATTACAATTTCCTTACAGGAACTTGAATACAATGTCAAAAAGACGAATCTGTTGAATATCCTCTAAGGACTTCCCATTGCTCTCAGGATAAAGCCCAAATTCCTCAATATGGCTGACAAGACCTTCATGATCTGACTTAGGTAATCCAGCCTTTCCAGACTTAATTCTCAAGGCTCTTTTCTTTCAACTCAAAATTCAGGCAACCGCATTTCATTTTCAAAATAAGCTATCCTTTTTTCTTCACCATTGATTAGACTTCTCACATGAGCTTCTCTCTGTCTGAAATTCTTTTCTGTTCTCTTTTCTCCCCAAAACCTTTATTCATGTACCTTTACCCCCACCTCTCATAAGCTTCTCCTAACTTTATTACGGACGGTAACCTAAGACAAAATATGCCATAATTGTATTATAATATTATTGTATTCTAAGACAAAATATTCCATAATTCTATTATAATATTAATCTTCTGTAATATTATTAACTTACTAGAGGCCCAGTACATGAATTCATGCGCAGCTGGCGACCCTTAGCCAGGGTGAGGGACCATGGGTTGGCCAACAGCGGGAGGTTGGCTGTGGGAGTGCACTGACCACCAGGGGGCAGCTCCTACATTGAATGTTTGCCCCCTGGTGGTGAGTGTGCATCATAGCAACTAGTTGACTGGTTATTCGGTCACTTAGGCATATATATATGGAAGGAAGGGGCCCTGCTGCATGAAATTTGTGCAAGGGTGCAAGGGCTCGGTCCTCACAGCTGTGGCTTGCCTTGGCCCTCATAGCTGTGGTTTGCCTTGGCCCTCATAGCCCTAGCTTAGTCCAGAAGTTCATCCAGATGGTCATCTGGCAGGTCATTTGGACAGTCATTCTGCTGTTTGGTCTAATTAGCATATTAGCTCTTTATTATATAGGATAAATAATGAACAGTAATGTTAATAAAGCTACTTATAACACATGTTGTCTGTGTCTACCTCTGAGTCATTTGCAGACATTTTCCCTAGGACTTTCTCATGTCTCTGCTGGAAGATATTCTTTAACCACAGAACATGTTTGACTCATACCCAGGGCAGCTAGAAGCTCTGCAAGGTTAACCTCAATCAATAAGGCACAGAGTTGGTAGATAAATAACCCATCTTCATAGCTGTATTGGGACAACCTCAGGGATTCCCTGGTGGGATTGAGTCCTAGTTGTCCACAGAAATAACCTAGTTATTAACACACTATTATCTTCTTCCCTTCCCTATGTCACTTCACTTAGTTACTCTCTCACAGCTTCTTGCATCCTTTCTCAGATAAACTACTTGCACACTTGTCCTAGGGTCTGGTTGTGGAGTAACCCACACTAAGTCACAATCATTCAGTCAGCATTTTCCATGAGCTGGATGCTGGATCAAGCTTATTATGTGGATTATATATTTTAATTCTCTGAGCAGCCCATTAGATAGGTACTAATCCACAAAATTGGGGTCACAGTGTTTATTCACAGGATTGTTGTGAGGATTAAATGGGATAATTCATGTAAATTGTTTAGAACTTGGGATGCATGATAATGCCTGTGAAGAGCTTAGGGCTGGAAGAGAAGATGAATTTGAAGAATTTAGGACAGTCCTTTGCATACTAAGGAATTGGCCACTTGCCCAAGATCACAGAGATACCACGTGGCAGATTTTTACCAAATTCTGCCAGATTTCAGAGCTCTCAATTACTATTCTGCATTTTATTTTCAGTTGTAATTATTGCACTATCTCCAACAGCAGACAGGATTCACAATGGGAACAGGGAACATGTTGATTATATTCAGTTTTACCTTCATAAAGTGGCATTCAATGGGTAGCGAGACATTTGAGTAAAAAATAATTAATTCTTCCCTTCCTCCCAAACAAGTCTGTTTATATTTGGTTTGGGTACTCATCACTCAAAATAATTCTTTGAGGCATCAGTTAGAGTAATCATAAAAATTATATATGAAAAGAATTTGTCTTTCTTAAAAAGCCTAAATTTTATGGTTCCTTTTTCCCCTCTTCAGGATACCAGTGTATTTCCATTGTGGGAAGACAGCATATTTAGTGGTATTAAAATAAAAAAGACCTGGTTCAAATTCAGTTTTTTAATCGAATGACCTTGGAAAAAAATACCTAGCCTCTCTAATTTAAAGTTTTCTCACCTATAAATGAGGAATGATCATACCTCCCATGTTAGTTATCTATTGTTGCATAACAAATTAACTAAAAACTTAATAGCTAAAGACAACAAACATTTATTATCTCACAGTTTATGAGGGTCAGGAATCTCAGAGTAGTTTAGCTGAGTGTTTCTAGCGCAAGGTCTCTTGTGTGGTTGCAATCAAGTTGTTCACTAAGGCTGTCGTTATCTGAAGGCTTGACTGGGGCTGGAGACACAGTTCCATGTTTACTCACATGGTTGTTGGACAAATCTACTCAGTCTTGCCCTGCTGGTGTGGCTCAATGGTTGATTGTCAAACTATGAAACAGGAAGATGACAGTTTGATTCTGGTCAGGGCACATGCCTGGGTTGTGGGCTCAGTCCCCAGTAGGGGCCATTCAAGAGGTAACCTATTGATGATTCTCTCTCATCATTGATGTTTATATATCTTTCTCCATTTCCCTTCCTCTCAGAAATCAATAAATATATACATTTTAAAAAATCTACACAGTCTCATTCAGAAGTGGTTGAGGGGATGGGATTGAGACAAATTAACAACTTGGGCTCTTAGTGTCAACCTCAAATGCATGTTGTATATGATTTTGGGTGAGTTATGTTTTTTTCTCTATGCCTCAGTTTTATTACCTGTACAATATGGTTAATAGATTTTTATGGGGATTAAATAAGATTATGCCTATGGAACACCAAAAGTGGCAGCTGTTATTCTTATCTAGGTCTCTTGTATAAATAGTGGATGTTATCTTTATATCAGAATGACCCAATAGGTTCCTCATTATGATTTTGAAATCAGAGTGTATAAACTTCCCTGAATCTGTGATTGTAAGTATGCATGAGTATGAATCAGCTTGAAGAAAAATCTGAGATAACTTTTATCATTGTTTCCGTATAATTTTCTGACAAATTGCAAATGATTATCAATATTGCAAAATACAGTGATAACCCTTCTACAGGAAATGAGTAGGAAATGCTACTCCCAGACTCTCTGGTGTGAATTAACTTATCTCCCTGGCTGCTGGGAAGACTGGTGACAAGGGCGTGGGCGACCTTTTCTTCCTTTTGAGACCAACAGGCACAAATTCATCAAAACTCAGTTCAAATGTCTTCTTCTCAGTGAAAGCTGACCTTGACCAACCCCCACAAATAGAACTGTTTCCTTCTAGCCTCCACTCTCCCATAGCGTTTTGTATAGTTCCCTCTTCTTGTCCAGCTTCAGAGTGTCTGTTTCTGCCTGTCTATGTGGCCTCCTTTGCCCTTACTCTGAAGCAGGACTTTGAATCTGGGGACTATCCTTCATACCTCCAGTTCGTCCATACTCAATGGCTGGTGTGATCACACACTCTGGTTTTCCCCTCCACATCCTGATAACTTAATGTTGGCTTTCAGACTCCCTACTTGTATGTGACACCTCAGGATCTTTTTGTCCATATTAGAAATTTAGAAACTAAACAGAGGTGGAATTAGAAGCTAAAAGAGAATAGAAAAAGTAATCCTGTATCTGGAAGTGAAAAGGGTGGGGAAGAGAGGAAGGCAAAGGGTCTGAGATCTGTGTCTTAAGGCAGAAGTATTTTCTGGGTGGAGACATATGGGGTGGGAAAAAGTAGGTCTACAAGTGTTAGCATGGAAAATAATACAATAATTAATAAACAGTAATACAAGAATAAACTCTGTGTTTTAGGTACTCATAACTGCAAATCTAATTTTGCCCCACCCTGTGCAAGTGTAAGTTTATTTATGGCAGATAGAACAGCACTGGCAAAGCACAGAGAGGCATTGAAAAGGTTGCCGTGATGGGAACCACAAAGACTATTGATGTGTGTGAGTGTAGGTCGGCAAGAATGATAGAGAGTAACACTGGGAAGAAAGAATAAAGGTCAATAAATACTAGCTTAAGGAGTTTGGGTTTTGTTACTTATACATTGTGGAAACATCTAAAGGTGCCAAAAAGGGGAGAATAGGAGGACAAGGTAGCAGCAGGCATAAGGTTGTTTTGAAGGGAAGACCTAATGTCATCAGCCTGGAAGGGTCAGCCCTTCCATCTGTATCAGCACGGTGGATGTCTCCCACCCTTTAACACCCAGCCAATAGAGCTGAGCAACGCTGCTAGAAATCAGAGAAAATGAGGACGACTGTGTGCATGGAGTGTGCATGTGAGAGGGAAAGGCAGGTAATGGGGGTGCAGGGAAGAACGCATAGGATGCTTGATCCTCATGAATAGGGCAGAATGAATATAGCCAGGTCTGTGGGCTATCGTCAGAAAGAAGAGAAGATGCCCAGGAGGATACTGTTGCAAGGCAAACAACAGAGGGGCCCAGGTGGAGAAGATGGGCAGGAGAGTTGGAAGCCAGAGAGATGCAGAAGATGCTACCCTGGACCTGTGACATGAATAGCACCTGTGCTTTGTAAGTCTGCTTATTTGTTCTGATGTTAGCATTTCCCTGAGCCCTGTTCCTGCTGTTTTGCAGACAGGTGGGTAGACATTGGCTAATGCTCCTCTCATTCTGGCCAGAATCCTTTGTTATTGACTCAAGACCAAAGCTCAAGTCAGCATCCCCTGCCCTTCGAACGGTTAGTGATAAGAGTTTGCTCAGCAGCCTTAATGGAGAACTGAGTCCTGGCTTCCTAAGTTTTCACTTCTTCCTCTGACCTTCAACTGACAGTACAGAGAGGGAGACCCTGAGTATGGAGTTCAAGGACTGCTATTTTTTTTTTTGGCTGATACTACATTTTCCTTCCAAGTTTGTAAATATGTACAAATGAGACTTGATGTTAATAATTATAAATTCATTCTTTGGTCTCCAGAGAAAAGTAGTTCCCAGAAAGTATTCATCAGTATGGAATCCTAATTGTGGCCCTAGGTCATCTGAGTTTAATAAATCATTGTGGCTGAATGATGGCTGAAGAGAATTTCTATTTCCAGGAGAACTGACAGGATTATGAGAAAAGCTCCTAATGACCGATATCTCATGGCGGAATCTTAATTACCACAAAATTCATAGGAAGCACCTGATAGCTCTACAGATGAGTTGATTAGAAACCACATTTTTAAATCTCTCCCGGATGAGTCAGTTATAGCATCTTTTTGGAGCCAAGTCTGTGTGTAAGGTCTCATGCATGCAGTAAATCTCAATGCTGAAAAAAACCAAAATTCTCTCAAAATCTCCATTTTTAATGTCTAGCCTGAAAACCAAAATTGCCACTTTTTTTTTCTTGATTAGGACTTTCCAGGCTAACAATAGGTTGGCATTGAAATACTATTTTAGTCAATATTTCTTATCATTGATCAATCACTTGTGGTAGAGATCCCATAAGTCCCATTGCATGATGATACATTAGGTTTTATACCCCCCAAAAAAGCCCATCTTTTCATTCCCATGTATATTTGCAACCAGCACCTACTGAGCCACTGGAACAGCTGCGGGCTGAATGCTGGGGCAGCAACAATGATGAGCAAAAATAAATACAGTATCTTGCCTACTTGAACTTGCTATTCATTGGAGCGGATACATCTAATCCAAAAGCTACCCAAATAAATGTCAAGGAGCAGATGTTGGTGCAGTGAAACAGTTGATACATGAAATTGATCTGTAGTACTCAGGGAAGTCTAGCTTTCTGAGAAAGTGATCACTGGGCTGAGATATGGAAGAATAATAGGGGGTGACATAGTAAAGGAAGGTCAGGGGAAGGGGTGGGTGGCAGGAATGAAGGTGGGAATTGCATTCTGGGAAAGGGAGAAGAAGGCACAAAGGCATTAGGCCTGATAGAACTGGACAATGGCCAGCATGGAGAGTGTAAGATGCCCATATATAAAACTGATTGTAACAACCATGTGTGTTATGCAGCCAGGTGAAAAATTTGGACAATAAATGTTAAGAATTAAAAGGGGGCTGAAATAGTTCCAAAGAGTATCAAGATGTGGGCTGGGATCTCGATGGAAGGAAACTGGGATGGGAGTAGGGAATGGTAGGTGGATGGCATCTAATTGATAGTGGAGGCTCAGGGAAGACCTCATAGAGGAGGTGTGTGTGTGAACTGAGAACTGAAACTCAGGCAGAGGGGAGTGACATCAAACAGCGCAGGTCAGGGTGGCCCCTGCAGAAGATGACGTGGCAAAAGTGACATATTGGTCACATAGGTGACATCAAATTTTTGTTGTTGTTGTTTTCTTTTCTTTTAACTAAGCAAATAGCCAGTCACAGAAAGCAAAGCATGAAATATAGGGAGGGGAATTTGAGGTAGTGGCAGGGATGAGGAAGGCAAGAAGTCTGAAAGGAGAAGCAATAAGCCTTCAAAACTTGTGAAGCCCCTCCTCCTTCACCCCTTCCACAGGGATGAAATTGAGCACTCCCTTATATTGTACAGATAGATAGGTAGTTTTATACAGATAGATAGGTAGATATAAATATATTTAAATAATAAATGTTAATATGATAATACTAACTCCCTGTTGGCTTAATGATGACAACAGTAATCCGAATCACCATCTGGGTATGTATGTGCTGTCCATGCAGAATATCAACGCACATATTGCAATAAAATTCTGTGGCCCCTTCAGAACCTGTGACTCAATTCATATGCTTGCATTGAAAGCCTATGAAAAATTACTCACCACTTCCAGCCCCAAATAGTTACAGCTTTCTGATTATTCCCATCTCAGGGGAAAGTAAAATACAGCCAGCCTCATACTGTTTAATCTCCGGAAGCCAAATCTAGGAGAAAGGTCTCTGGTCAAAGGCTGAATCATCTGAAACATGTTATCAGAGACATCTGAGCACCTGCTTTGGCTGCAAGTTCCTTTAGACATTTGGTCACGTACACCTCCAACAAAGGGAAGGTGGAACAACCCCAGTCGCTTAGGTTAACAATTATGGAGCTTGAAAAATAACATTGGTGAGCACTTCCTCTCTCCCAGACACGTTGTCAAGAATTTTGTAGCTATTATTGTATTTTCCCCCACAAAATATCTGTCCACTTTAAAGATGAGGTCATTGAGGCTCAGAGGGACAGACTGCCTAAGGCCACCCAGTACTCCCTGTGGAGCCAGAGTTCAAGCCCGGGTCTGCGCTCCTCACTGTACCAAGCAGGTACTTCTCTCTGATTTCCTTCTCCTCAGTCGGTCCATCCCTCTAGTGGAGTAGTTCCTACATGGACTGCCATTATTTCCTTAAAGCTTTGTCTACCCCACTAGTTTCTGAACTCTTTGTTTTGCTAATCTCTCTATGTACCAAACGTTGCTTGGTGATCAGTAGGGATTTGGTAAACATTTATATGGTAATGAATAAGTGAAAGAATAAATGCACAGAGGAATGATAAAACAAAAACACCTAAAGTAAATGAATACTTTCTTTCCTAGATGTTTTCTAATTTGCTTTTCCCCAGATATAATAGAGACGATGCATCATGTTTCATACTGAACCTTTACAGAATGGGACTCTGGGCAGGTCCTTTAGGTTAGCGGTTGCCAACCTTTCGGACCTCAAACCACCAGTGGCCCGTGGACCACCGGTTGGTGACGGCTGCTTTAGGTGCAAGTCTGACTTAGGCCAAACCCTGCTCGGAAATGCTTACTATGTAGGGAAGCAAGCAGGGACATAAGCATCCAACTACAAACCTCTGTGTGTGCCAAACAGAGGTTTGCATGAAGCTTTCCTCTGAGCAGAATTAGGTATTTGGAGATTTCACAGAGCAGTTGGTGCATGAGGTGGGCCTTAAAGTACGAGTAGGGTTTTAGAAAACTAGTGTTTCATCGTCAAAAAATGTCTTTCTTTCTCCAGGGCTTGCCCTTTCCCCATGTGCTCTTTAACATTTGTCCTTGGACAGGGAAAGGACTGAGAGATACCGTGACAGCAAGAACTGTCTGTGATGTAAGAAGCTGAGCCAGGATAACTTTGCTGGGAAGAGTCCACATCGAGGCCCCGTATTCTGGGGTATGAGTAAACTGCCCACGGCGCTGGGACAGTCCCTAAGAACATCTTTGCATTCTTAAGAAATAGTCTACATTCCTTACGACAGTGCACTCAGCAACTCCCCATGCAGAGTACAGCTCTTTCTCCTGTTAACTGTGAATGGAAGTAATTTGTTTATGGTTCACAGAGATCCTATCAGGCAGGGAGGAGACAAGGAACCACATCTTATCATCCAATCTGCCACTGCCTTTCTGCGGTATCCATTACTGTGTTATAACCATGGAAGCCAGACACTTGGAGCAAAACAGACGTGTGGGCTTGCTACATAATCCTCTGGTTCCAAACTTCGGTCGCCATGGGTGGAAAGGGGGCCAAATGAGATAGTATCTGATTAAGACCCAACAGCATGACAGAACAGAGGCAAGCAGGGGCAGGGAGACTCAGAGAGCTCACATGCACTTGGCAGTGTGTCCAGAGCCCCCGAGCCAGGGGAGAAACCTGAGGGTTGAGGCTTTGAGCCAAGGGTGCTCATGACAGAAGATGACGTTGACTTCTCATCAGATCCCAACTGGCAAACTGCATTGGGTACTACAGTCTTTGGCCCCTTGATACCTCATGAGTAAGGCGGTCTTGTTCCCCCCCCCCCCCACACACACACATAGTGCCAGTCCATGCTCCAATCCTGGTTCTCACATCTGGAGATGTACACCTTCCTCACTGTTCTCCTTGCCTCTCTGTTTACCCATCTCAAATCCATTCTGCACATTACAGACACATCTGCCTGTGACTGTTCCCTTGAAATCCATCACTCATTCTACAGCATATGCAACATTGAGTTTTCTGAGATAATAAAATCACCTATACCTCTACTGTCAAATCTGGGCAGGAAGGTGGTGAGGGGAGGGATGAGAAGTGATCAACCAAAGAACTTGTTGTATGCATATATGCATAACCCATAAACACAGACAATAGTGTGGTGAAGGCCTGGTGGTGGAGGGTAGAGCGGGCTAGAAGAGGTCAATAGGGGAAAAGGGCGATATAAGTAATACTTTCAAAAATAAAGATTTAAAATTAAAATAAATAAATCAATGCAATGAATTTTTCTTTTAAAAAAGCTCTATAACTCCACTAGCCAATATGGCAGCTACTAGTCACCTAAGCCTATTGAGTATTGAAATATAGTTAGTACAACTGAGGAACAGAATCTTTAATTTTAATTAGTTGACATGTAAAGAGCTAAATGTGTGTAGTGCTACCACATTAGGCACTGTAAGCCTGTTTGATGGTGTCTCAGCCCCTCACCTGTCCCAGTTTATACACCTGTCTCATTTCTGCCAAGCAGAATGTTATCAGAGACATCTGAGCACCTGCTTTTCAGACATCTGATTTTCCCACAAATAAACTAAACACTTTATTCTATTCTCTATGCCTCTAACCAAGCACCCTCTTCCTCATCATCTATTTAACACATTTCTATTCAAATTTTAAGATCTAAATGAAAAATCACATCCTCTGGGAAACCTCTCTCAACTCTTCCCACAAAATGAATCCCTCCCTCCCTGGTGCTCCCAAAGCTCACTGCCTCTGCGCCTCTATTATAGCACTGACCACATCCATCGTCTTGTCTTTATTTGTTTACCTGGGCCTCTCACCCACTAACCTAGGAACTCCAAAGGGCAGGAAGTAGCTCTTACTCATCTCTGTAACCCTATCACCCAAGGAAGTCCACACTGGTAAATGCGTGGCAAGGTTTGCAAAATGAATCCATCATTTAATCAATCAGTGTTTAGCTCCAAGAGTGCCCTGAACTGACAGAGACACTGGTAAACTGTTGCCACATCAAAGCCGCTGAGGCCAACTCGAGATGTCAAGGACAGATTTGTAATGGTGCCTCCGGGTATACAGAGGGTCAACATGGAGTTGTCAAATCCAATTTAAATCTGAAAACTCTTGGACGTGGGTGGATGGTGCTCGGGGCTGGGAGGTGAAGCCAGAAGATACTGGCAACTGCGGGTGCCTAGGATAAAAAGCCAGAATTCTGAGGCCTCTGGGTACTCAGGTATTTTGAATAATTAGAGGTGCCTTTAGTAAGCCAGACACAGAAAGACAAATATTGCATGATCTCACTTATCTGTAGAATATAACAAACAAAAGGAACTTTGTTATTTTTATTCAAGAGTGAGGATCTGCTGTAAAACACTATACCTATAGTTAACAGGATAGTATGGTGCACTTCAAATATGTTAAGAACATAGATCTTAAATGCTCTTACCACCTACATAAAAACAGGACACAAGGACATTTTTGGAGGTGGTGAATATGCGTAGGATCCTGACTGTGGTGAGGCATATGTCCCAGCTCAATAATACGTGTACATTAAATGTGTGCATTCTGTGTATCAATGATATCTTGATAATTCTAAATCTATATTCACCTCAAATAAAAGTGAAATTATACTAAGAAAAAGTGTGGGAGAAAGAGAAGTATTACACTTTCCTCTATAAAGAGAACTATTTGATGAGGTCCTACTATGTGCCATGTTTTATATATGTTATCTCATTGGACCTTTCTAAAAACACTGTGAGTTTATCTATCTTCTACAGATGATGAAATCAGAGCTCAGAAAAGAGGAATGATTTTGTAATATCTCCCATATAGTAAGTTAAGATAGATTAAAAACCCTAACCTCTCTCTCTAAAAGACCATTCCCCAGCAGCTTTTTAAAAAATATACAACTAGAAACCTCACATGGAAATTTGTCTCAATGGCATTCTAAGCCACCTAATACCCGAAGAGGTTCTGTATTCTCCCAAAGTGTCAAGGAAAATAAGAGTTGAAAAGGCCAACACAATCAAAATGTTCTGCTCCCCACATTTCATATTTGAGAAAACTGAGATCCAGGTAAGAGGCCACCACTAACCCAATGTCACCCACGGTCAATGGCTGAGCAGGGCTGGGTCTTCCCAGCTTGTCCTCAGGTTCATTAAAAGGCTGAGCGTTGGGTACCCTCCATGCTGCTCATCACTGTATGAGCCAGGCTAGGAAACACCAGCAAGTCCATGCCCTGCTGGCCTCAGGGTGCATTGGTAAGACCCTCCCAGAAAGCACTGTGGCAATCTGCATCAGAGGCCTTCAACTTGCTCAAAAGAATTGATGGAGTGACTGGTCTCGTTTTCTGAAAGCCTTTCTAAGGGAATGATATGCAATGTGCACTTCCAGCTGCCTGATGACCCTGGATCAGAGTCGGCAGAGTTGGCTAAATGGTCTCAATCGCTGTCGGCACCCTCGAGTTTGACAGCTGGTGTTTTCCTCTCCGATGCACTGAAAAATGTCTAACCGCAAAGCAGTGACTGGTGTTGGTGGGTCAAGATATCCTCTTGCTTGAAGCCTCATTTCCTTGGCCCAGGTTCTTAGATAAAGTGCATAGAAATCTATCCCAGGTCACACTGAACAAGCCCGGTGTGACTGCTGTGCAGACTGTCCATAGGAGTAAGGGAAACTTACCTGCCCTGACCTTCTGGAGACGGTGACAGCAATGCACTCGTGCTGCACCAAAATCCCAGCCACTCCTGCGTGCCTCCTTCTGAGTGCCCATCTAAGTAGCGTCAAGGAAAACAGAAGGAGTATACGTTCTGGCTGACGAGCACACTCTATTTCTCAAGAAAGGAGAAACCACAAAGTCTTTAAAAAGGCTTTTATGGACGAACTGTTTCTAAGCACAGCCACACTCCTGAAACACTCGATGCTCTTGAGATGCGGGATGCCGTTGGCGTTGATCCAAGCCTTCAGATGCTCTGAGGACTGGCCATTATCCTTGCCAGACTGGCTTGTCCATCTTCCCATCAGTTGCAAGACATTTAATGAAAACAGGCTGCGTTAATTCATGCTTGTTTTATGGACTGCTCCACGGGGCCTCAACTGGGTAAGCCGGCAAGACCCAGCCGTGCATGGCAAATGGCTAAGCAGATGGTTTCAGTTTAGATAGTGGCTGTCAATGGTTTGGTGCGAACAGCTCTTGCAAACCAGCATGAAGTGAACAGATTGCATGGTGGCTGAGAGAAGCATATGTAATTGGAAACAGTAGCCACTTACAATGGGGGCACATTTTCAATCTTGATGAGGGTGGCTCCAGTTTGGGGAAAAAAAGAGCGCTGATTAACCAAATGTGTTTGGGGCTGTGCTGAACTCAATATTAAGAAAGTTTGGGGAGTGTCTCAGGACAGTGCTGGGCGTGGCTGGTCCGCTGCACAAATCAAAGCTGTCTGGATCCCGGAACTAATCCTATTCCCAGAGACCGGAAGCCCTGGTTGAAATCCTATTCCCAGAGACCGGAAGCCTCATGCTCAGAGAAGCCCAGGGTAACCTGGATGTTGCAGTAGCTGGAATTTGGGGGGTGGAGGAGGTCAGATAGCTCAGGCACACTGTCGTCGCACAGGCATGAAACACCTTAACAGGTAGAGATCATGTGGGCTCTTTGGAGAAAGAGAGAGGCCGTGCAGGTGAATTTTGGAGACCCCACTGACAGAGGGCATGTGACAGTCTGCAGCAGACGGTATAGCTGTGGCTGCAGGTGAGGGCTCCATCAAAGACTATGCATCTGGGGAGAAAACAGAATGGGCAAGACAGGGATGCTTCCCAGGATGACAGTAAACTGAAAGTATTTGCTGAAACAGCTTCCGGAGCAAATGGACCCAGGCAGTAACCGGATCATAATCTCAGAGCCAACATGTTAGTGGAGAAAATACGGCCTCAATTTTCTGAAAAGCGTGAATGATACAAGGATCAGGGAGATGTGGGCCATCCTCCTAGACCTTCTTGCCTGTGACTCCAGGTCTTCCTGGTTCATCAGCACCTCTCCAGAAAAGAGGCCGCTGACCAAGCTGACTTGCAAAGTCTCCTGCTGTTTAGAGCCCTGTGCAGCTGCTGTTCCTCACGCCAGGTTGTAGTTTTTCATGTATTGGATAATGATTTGCTTAGCTTCCTTAATAGACTATATGTACCATGGCATTGAGGATCATTTTTTTCTCCAATATTTTGTGTCTCTCAAAGAGTAAGCACACAAGAATATTTGCTTTGTTAATGCATGGATGAGTGAGTGGGGGGGGGGGGATGATTTATTTTCTCTACGTTCTCAGAACCCAGGACATAAACAAAGTGATAACAGCAAGGCAGAGGGAAATACCAGGCTCGGTCCCCAAACCAGGCCCTGGGAAGTCAAGAAAGGCTTCCTGGAAGAGGTGGCCCTAAAGCCAAGATTTTTTTTAAATATATATTTTATTGATATTTTACAGAGAGGAAGGGAGAGAAATAGAGAGCTAGAAACGTCGATGAGAGAGAAACATCGACCAGCCGCCTCCTGCACACCCCCGACCAGGGATGTGCCCGCAACCAGTGTACATGCCCTTGACTGGAATCGAACCCGGGACCTTTCAATCTGCAGACCGATGCTCTACCACTGAGCCAAACCAGTTTTGGCTAGAGCCAAGATTTGATGCTTAAGGTGAATTTGGCCCAGCAAAGATGGCAGGAAGAAGAGCTGGGGAAACTTTCTATTGCTCCTGAGAGATGGGATGGAGCTGTGCAGTGCTCCCTGCTTCAGTACCGGGTGGCCCCTGGCCCCACTATGGAGTACATGGGGTAGAAGGGCCATTCCAGGTAAGGCCAGCACAGGACAGAGAAGCAGGCCTGTGGGAACAGCGGGGTTTTTCTTGGGCGAAGTATTGGCCCCCTCTGTAGCAGTGACTGTAGAACTGGCAGAGTCTGAGGTCTGGCTGCCTGGGTGTCATGGGGGCTGCAGAGAGGGACCGAGCCTGTTTGAATCCCAGAAATTCCCGCACTTTCCCACAGTGGCCTATCCTAGGCCTGGAACCCTCTTCACTGGGTGAGAGGAAGGCTGGCTGCCCAGCCCGAGGCACCCTTGGCAAGGAGGGCTGGGGCTGCAGGCGCTGCCCATAGGTAGCTGGCTCTCTCTGATACTAACATCTCGTTGAGTCAATTTCCTCCTGCGATAACACTGGCCCCACACAAACAGCCCCTGTGAAGGAGCCATTCTTTCCTCTGCCCCTTTCCACAGCCGGGCTCAGCTCTTTTGGCAGAGCGTGGGGTGTTGACATGACAAAGTCACCTAGTGTGTGCCACACGTACACACAGGACTGAATCAAAGGAGGCCCCATGCCATCTGGCCCAACACCCTCAGGGACAGAGGAGAAAACAGAGGCCTAGAGCAAGGGAGGGGCTAACTCAAGGTCCCACATAAAGTCACCAGCACTTTGGCCTTTGAGACTCTCCCCAAAGGTGCCAAGTCACCAAAGGACACAGTTGGTGGAAGGAACGAGCCAGCATTGGAAACACATTTCAGAAAAGCAAGCAGTCAGCCCGGGGCTTTTGGATAGTAGTCACGCTCTTGGACCTTTACCACACCTGGGCACCCAGCTGTGTGATGTGGGGCAAGTTGCTGTACCTCTCTGAACCACTCATAAAAGGATGAAAGTGATCATACTTCCACACTCCCTGCCCTGGAGAAGTTCACAGTTATTTGGGAAAACAGGTGCCCCAAATCAATGTCAGCATAAGATGAGTTCAACTTCATAAATGTGTACAAAGTTCACAATTAATCTAGGAAATGAGAGTTTCTGGGTGTAGCAGGGAGGGCTTCTTAGAGGAGGTAATGCTTTTTCAGGGTTTTTCTTTTGTTGTTGTTGTTTGTTTTTTAGCAGTTCATCATATAGGTAGGATGGATGAGCACTAAAGGCATAAGAAACAGTGTACACCCAAAGGCATATGGGAACTCCCAATTATGCGTCATTATTGGAGTATTAGAGTACAAAAAAAGTGGGCAGGGGGCATGGGGCCGAAGCAAGGGCCAGAGTCAACATTCTGAAAAGATAGGAGAATGGGGAACAGATCTGAGAAGAAAGCAATCACTCTGGTTCATCAAGTGAACTATACCTCTCTGCAATGTGCCCTGAAAACTAAACTGAATGATTCATTTTCTGTACATCTTCTGTCTCATAACATCCAAGTTGTCAGTTTAAATTGATTGCTTTCATAGTTCAAGTCTGGTAGCTTTAAAAGAGTGACAAGCATAAGGAGCTACAACTCCTTTTACGTTTGCATCTATATAAAGAGCACTATGTCACATTCTGTGACAGCTCACGTGGAGGTTGCCATGGAGGATGGAATATTTGGAGCTGAACTGGAGTCACGAAGGCCAGCCAGGTGGATGTGGCACTTGTACAGGTGAGAAATAGTCCCTCTCTGGGGACTATTTCAGTTTCTAACTCATATTATTTAACTTGGGTAAATAAAACCACTGCAGTTTCCTCTTGTATTAAATGGACCTCATACAACGGCGCTACCTCATCAGACGACTATAAAGCTTCATACTAACCCAAATGAAATACTTAGCTCAGAATCTGACTAAAATGTATGTCCAATGTCAATTTAGACATTTCACAGCCAACAACACCTACAGGAGACAAGGACTGGACCAAGGGCAATGCAAACTAGAGCATCTTACCACGCGAAGACACGTGCTTGGTGTAGAGGGTGAGAAGGGAACTGGGGGAGGACGATCTTTAGATGGAAGCCTCTGAGAGCTCCAGCGAGCAGCCACAGGGCCCTGCAGTCAGTTCCTTTCTGAACATTTCTCTGGTGCTCAGCCTGTCCTCAGGAGGGGAGGGACCCTGGCACAACCACAGGTAGGTGAGAAAGGATGCCTTCACATCTGCTCCTGGCCTCACTTCGTAGCATCATTCACTGACTTCTGGAGGGTTCAGTAGAATCCTGGGCATGAAGGTGCCTTTGTGCTCTACTGAAACGTAAGGTTCACTCAGCCATTTGTGCACCATAAACATCTATAGACGCAATCAGTGGACCTTTTTTAAATTAAATTCAAAATACCATAGCAGTTAACTGGTTAAAAGTGACCACTAGCTTTCTTGTGTTTTCCAAGGTATGTTCACTTTGGAAAAGTAACTATTTAAGTCCTTTGCCCATTATTTTTTTATTGGATTGTTTGTTTTCCTTTTGTTAAGTTGTATGAGTTCCTTGTATATTTTGGAAATTAACCCTTTATCAGATATATTACTGGCAAATGGTATGTTCTCCCATACAGTGGGCTCCCTTTTCATTTTGTTGATAGTGTCTTTAGCTGTGCAGAAGCTTTTTATTTTGATGTAGTCCCATTGATTTATTTTCTCCTTGGTTTCCTTGCCTTAGGAGATATATCAGTAAACATTGCCACAAGACATACAGAAAGCCAAGCATATGAAAAAATGCTCAAAGTCACTAATCATCCAAGAGATGCAAATTAAAAATGATAGTGAGGTATCACCTCACACCTGCCATAATGGCTACCATCAACAAATTAACAAATCATAAGTGCTATCAAGGATGTGGAGAAAAGGGAACCTGAGTATACTGCTAGTAGGAATGCAGAGTATACTGGTAGTAGGAGTATAGCCACTGTGGAAAACAATATGGAGTTTGCTCAAAAAATTAAAATGAAACTGCCATTTGACCAAGTGATCACACTTCTAGGAATATATCCTAAGAAACCTGAAATACCACTCAGAAAGAATGTATGCACCCTTATGTTCATAGCTCCACAATTTATAATATCTAAGATCTGGAACAGCCCAAGTGCCCATCAATAGATGAGTGGGAAAAAAAGCTATGATACATTTGTACCATGGAATACTATGCAGCTGTAAAAAAGAATCTCTTACATTTAAGACAGCATGGATGGATGTAGAGAACATTATGCTAAGCAAAATAAGACATCTAGAGAAAGAAAAGCATCACATGATCTCACTCATATGTAGAATCTAATGAAAAAATAAGCTGATGAACAAAATAGACCCAGAGACATAGAAGTATGGAACAGACTGGAGGAAATCTCAGAAGGAAGATGGAGAAGAGGGGACTGGGTGGGGAGTAATTAACCAGGAAACTTATATGCATACTTATATGCATAGAGGCCTGATACATGAAATTAGTGCAAGAGGCTTGGCCCTCACAGCCCCGGTTTCATCTGGAAGGTTGTCCGGAAGATGTTTGGACAGTCGTTCTGCTGTTCGGTCTAATAAGCATATTAGCTTTTTATTATATAGGATAGGATATGCATAGCCTATGGAAAAGATAACAGTATGGTCAAGGCCTGAGAGGGTGGGGTGAAAGGGGTCAATGGGGAGAAAAAGCAGATATCTGTAATACTTTTAACAATAAAGACAAATTAAATATAAATAAAATCTGCACATGGTAACAGTAAGTCATTCTAAATAACTAATCCTACAGTCTCCAGATCTCCTGTGCCAGGGCTTGATGTTTTCCATCCATATCCAGTTCCTCTCCCTCTGCTCTCTAACAGGAAATAAAGGCTATTACAACATAAATAATTAATTTTTATTTATCACTTAACAGTTAGAAAACAAATCAAGAGTTGCCTTCACTCTTACCCAGGTTTTATGGTTCTGAACCCTCCATTTTTGTCATAAATTCTATTTCCTATAACTGCAATAGATTTGGAGAAACATTCTAGTTTCTCACCTACATGAGGAGGAAAAGTAAATTGATTGAATTTTATATTCCTTTGTATTGGAGCAACATTGTGCCCCCAAGTCAGCTTATACCCAGTTTCCAACGAACTGAATTACAGGGTAGCCAGATTTCTGGAAATCAGAAAGACACCTGGCTTTCTCTCATTCATTCACATATCGAACAAGTATTTATTATCTTTGATATGTTGACACACACTGTGATCTGTGCTGCTGATTCAGCAATCAGCTCAATCAGAGTGTAGGATCTAGAGAATTGCTCTCCCATTAGGGCAGGCAAGGGTTAATGAAATTCAACTAACAACAGTACAACTGCCTAAACATTGCAGTGGGATAAGTAGAAGTACATGGAACTCTAAGAGTGTCTATCAGAGAAATCTGATCTTCTCTGAGGACTTGAATCACAGCCCTACTACTTTCTCATAACATGACCTATCCAGGAACCTAAACTTCACGTGCCTCAGTGTCTTCATCTGTTACCCCTATGCTTAGGGCAAGACATATGCAAATAACATAACAATAATGAACCTGATTGGCATGGATCAGTGGCTGAGTGTTGAACTCATGAACCAGGAGGTTGCCATTCCATTCCCTCTCAGGACACATGTCCAGATTGCAGGCTCAATCTCCAGTAGGGGCATGCAGGAGGCAACCAATCAATGATTCTCTCTCATCATTGATGTTTTCTATCTTTTTCTCCCTCTTCCTTCCTTTCTGAAATCAATAAAAATATATTTTAAAAATAAAACAATAATGATAATGATGTCAAAAGTAACAATAGAAGAAGGAGAAAGAGAGAAAAGGAACTAATATTTACAATCTATGGGCTAGGTCCTTCCACGGACCACCTCATTCTGCCTTTAGAACTAAGAGGTTGGGTGTGTGCTATTCATATTTCTAAGTTACAGAGGACACAATTGAGCTCAAACACACTGAGTAGCCTTCCTCCCAAGGTCTCTCAGCAAGAAGGTGTGAAGCTGGGCTGTAAACCCAGAGCCCACGGTGCTGTGCTATACAAGGCTGACCACGGACACAAGGTGGCATGAAGTATATTTTTGGAAACTGAACTGTCATTGGATATTCTGCAGATCATACAAATGTAGGAGGCTAATAATCTACTAATAAGGGCTAGAAAAGTTTGATGTTTTGGGCCACTGGGTGGGAAAGTGGGAGGAGCGGGGTGAAGTCCAGGCTGGGTTTCTCATCTGCAGGGGGCACCAGTGAGCCCATATTCACTTTTATTAACTCTTTAAAAGAGGATTATCAGGGTCTGATGGTATAAGACAGAGGGATCCCGACTAATGCTGAGTAGAGCTATTTTTCTTAGCACCCTTGATAGAGTACTCCAAAAATTCCTAGGAGGAATTGAAAGTTGGCATCAGAACCCCATGTATCGAGATACTTGTGTTTAAATTAATAATATAGCAGCACACTTTTCTGCATTGCAATTGTGAATTAAAAAATCCTCAATAATTTATTCTGTTGTCTGCCTAAAATCCAGGATAAATATGGATGTGAGTTCATTCCAGATCAACAATTTCCTTTATAAACCAGTAACCTCGGCAGGCTTTTTTCTGCCTGTACATCTCCCAGTCACCCAGAAACCAGGCTTTCCCACTCAAGTTCTCCCTGAGTAACCTAGAACCAACCCACAGAACCAGGATCTCCTCATGTTATTTGTCAGCCTTCCCACTGAGGTCAGCTCTGAGTTGTAGGTTAGAGCACTCAATTTCTCTGTGTGCTTGTACACTTCAAAGAATTAAATTATTTTGGAAGAGAAGAAATAGTTGAGTGTCTTATAAGGTCTTATCAAGTTCAGTATCTTCCAATTAAATTAGTGGAAAACATGCCAGGAAATTTTGGAAAGTAAATATGATGTTTTTAAAAAACATACGTTGAGTTTTTTTGTTTTTTTAAGTAAAGAATAAAATTGTAATGTGAGCAAATCAAAATCATTGTAGGAGAGTTGAGTTCTACCATAGGTTTGACTTACTTATTTATCTATTGAATTCAGGGTAAGTTTGGCAAGCAATATAGTCTTAACCCAAATTGCTGCTTCTCCTATTATCTTTGCATCATTCGGTATTCATCAAGTTTCTACTGTGTGCCAGGCACTGCTCTTGGCATATAGTATTCAAGCAGTGTCCAAACACTGGCCCTGCATTATTATGCTCACAACATTGTGACGGAATAACTGACACCCAGATTATATCATAGAAAGCACCAGAATATAACCATCCTTCAAAACAGCTCAGCTGCCACCATCTGCAGTAAGTTTTCTATAGACAAAGTCATTTCAAATTGTATTTATTAGTGCACATGCCATAATACCTTGAAATTATTGGTTATATATCCATCTCTCTACTAAAGCAAATTCTTTCATCAAGCAAGATTATGTCTTTTTATCTTTGTTCAGAACAAAGGGACTGCAGATGATGGAAAGAAGAGACTTTCCTTAAATGTTGTCTGCATGGTGAGTGTGTGTTAAGTGCAAAAAGAAGCAAGAAGATCCACTGAGTGTAGTGCATGAGAGGCATACAGTGGATAAATATAGGAGGAGAAATATAAGCATACATTGAATATCAAAGCAAAGGGGCAATTGTCATGCTGTTGGCATTGGAAGATGAGGAAAAACTGTAAACACTGGCAATTTTAAATCAACGAAAAGGGAGATGGGAAAATTGAGAACAGGAAGATACGTTTAAGTTCAGCCGAGTATTTCAAAATAACTGCTTATTATTCTCACCAAAATTCCTCAAGGGGGAGGATTCCGCGCCGACCCCCCCCCCCCCCCCGTATTTGTGTATCCACAACACTCAGGATAGTGCCAGACTCTTAGTAGCTTTTTCATACATTGTGTTGAATCAGACTTGGAGGTGATGATATAGTGGACAGAGATGATTAAAGTAAGATGGTAAGAAATGCAGTGAGGACAAATGAGTAATTTTACTTTGAAAAGTAAATGCAGCGGTCTAAAGATTATTTATTGTACACATGCATTTTCCTCTACTGCTGTCTCAAAAGTCCATTTTGACAAATAGGTTAGGGACTAAAAAAATAAAGACAGACTAAATGAAGACAAGGCTAAAAAATATGGGAGAAAACAAAAACGATGTTTTGGAAGATATAAAAGCAAATGGGATCTGAATTAGCAGACTCAGAAAAGCTGAAGTATAATAAGCTAACAGCAGAGGAAGCTGCAGAGTCCCCAGGCTTGGTGGCATTAGGGACCTCAGTGAAGGGGGTTCCAAGCAGGAGGACTGGTGGAAATATATTTAAAAATTAGGGAGACCTGTCCCATCTTCCCCACTATCATATCCTGGCAGGTTATTGGAGGCTATTTTCTCTCTTAAAAGGATAAAACAGCAGAAGTCAAGATTGGAAAAATGAACAGAATTGAAAAATGGATGCCATACTGAAAAGGGGTTATTGAATAAAAGTATATTTCCCCTCATGCAGCTTCCAGGATGCAGAGAGATGGATTTATACCCTCTAGGTAGGAGGCTAAAAAAGGACTTTCCGGGCAATCTGATTATTCTGAGAAAAAGAACCTATAAATACTAACATTGGAGTATGAAATGGCCCAACCAGATGATCTTATACTGAAGTTTATGAAACATCCCTCCAGATCCATAAAGCTTTTTACTATACCAACTTAAATATGACATTTGGGAAAAGCATTTACCATGAAACACAGAGACCAAAATGAATCAGAAAACAAGATATATAGCCTCTGCAGAGACATGAAAATTTCAAAAAACTATCATTAATATTCTACTAGAGATGAAAGAAGAATTTGTATCAATGGAACATGAACCATGCATAAGAAATTAGAACACAAACCACACAGAAAAGAAAATTAAATGAAACATTAAATGAGAGGGTTTTAAGAAAAATCCGAGGAAATCATTCAGAAGGAAAATATTAAAAAAGAGAGATGGGAATAGAAGAGGAAAGTATATGATTTATTCCAGAAGGTATAACATCTGAAAAAATGGAACTCAGGAAAAATACAAGACATAAAACAGAAGGTTAGTCATCATTCAAGAAATAACCCCCACAATTTCAGAATTAAAGAATGGAATTTTCATGTTGAATGGATGAAAATACACTCACGTCAAAATGTGTCATCGCACAATCTTAGACCACTGGGCACAAAGTAAATCTTTAAAATCCTTTAAAAAGAGGAAAAAAAATTTTTCATACGAAGAATCAGGAATAAGAAAGTAACTTTTCCAAGTATTGCCATAGGTAGGTCAATATTAGGAAGAAAGCAAAGGGAATTGGACACTGAGCCTGTTTGTTTGACCAGGAAGCTCCAGCATTGTCCCTCCGAGGGGATGAACACCCCTTTTTCACCCATTTAGGGAGCAGCCTGTCCTCTGGTACAGAATTGTGGGGTTAGCAGGGGGAAATAAGGATATGCGCAATAGTAGTCAAAATAGCACAGGGGGAGGTGCTTGACCATAGATTCCCGTCCGTCTAATTTGGGAAAGATCATTCATTAGTCAGGAGGTGGACCCATAAAAAGCCCTCGAAAGCTTAAGAAGTTGCTTGGTTACTACAAAAAGCTCCTGATTATGGTCCCAGGTGAACAAAGAAGCTCTGTCTCTTGATGACCTGCACTCACCCCGTTTGCACATTCTCTCTCTTGCCTAGGAGCACATCTAGCAGGTCTAGCAGTTATGAGGGCCCACAGACCACATGGGTTCCAAAGGACTAAGCTTTAATATGAAGCAGAAACTCTGGACACTAGCCTTTGTTTTGACCTTGATGAAGACAAGATTGGACTTTTCCGTGGCTGGGCGAAGGGAGATGGGACATCGGAAAGAAACTTGACAGGGGCAGCCTTGTCATACCACAATTTCTCAAGCATGGGTCTATAAAATGCTTTTCTTGCAATCCTATGAAAAAGTCTGATTTCCACCAGCAACACAAGCATACCAAAAAGCTAGAAGAAATTGAGCAATGTTATACCTAGACAAACTATCCATTAATTGGAATAGTAAAATGAAGATATTTTTAAACTTAAAAGGTCTCAAAAATAATTGACCATATTTGAGAATGTATGTCACTGAGAGAGAAAACCAAGAAAGAAATGGAATCCAGGGAACAGTGGGTCCAACACAGGAGTAGGCAATGGGGAGACCCCAAGATAATGGCAAAAAATGGTCCTGAAATGTCAGCCATGCAAGAGGTTTAGAGAAAAAAGAAGTTCAGAGTGCTTTGGAGTATTTGTTCAAGATAAAATCAATGGAAGCTAATGTGTTTGAATGTATTTAAGAGATCTGACATAACTTGGGAAGAATTTGGGCATAAAATCAGTAGAATGCACATGGAAAACTAATTTTTAAAAAATTTGGAGAGCCAAAATATTGTTCAGGAAAGGAAATCTACAACGTGGATCAACTTTGAATAGCATTTATATCACCATTTTAATGAAAAATGCTAAAATTTGATTGAACAACAACTGAAGTATAGTTATCTTGGGCTAAAAAGGGAGGAACCAAAATGTGCCAGGATTAAGTGGGGCAGAGGGTAAAATAGAGCTAAATTTCCAGGTCCCATGTCGGGAAGTTGTTGTAATCCCTAAACTAAAACTGAAGAAGTAGCGTGATAAGCATGACACTCACTAGTGGATATGGAGGCTACCATGAAGAACAATGAGCTGAAGACTAAGTGCACATACTTGCGACTTGAATTATTTGATCCTTGAAGCTACTCAAGTGAATCACACTGACAAAATGCAAACAGTAGTTATTTAAACACACACACACACACACACACACACACACACACACCAATGTATGACGGTATGGAAAAAGGTAAGATATTAACCTCCACCCTGGGCTCTCACAGACTATTTCAATTTCTAAATATTCATAGTCACCAATATTCTTGCTCTTCCTTCAAGGATTAAAGGGAGCCCCCTGGACAATGTAACCATCTTTTATTTGTGTCTTAGAGGTTTATAAATCATTGCTTTGTGATTAAAATTGCTTTGGAAGCCTAAGCCGGGTGGCCATGTTGTCTGTTTGCCTTGGAGAATTAGGTTACACATGCTGTGCCTCTCCATGCTGCATGTGTGTTTGCTCGGGCAGGTACCATTTTGTGGCAAAGCCGATAAGATCTGTTCCCAGGCCTGAAAGGGGTGACAAGTATATTATTTGAACATGTGGGGAAATTATTTAAATAAAAAAATGTACAAGATTATCAACATCCCTATCGCCCAGTTCAAACAGGAACCAAATAAATGTCACTGGGCCTTCGTGGACTTTGCAGCCTATTCCTGACGTGTCCACGGAGGACAGGCTGGGAGGATGGTGAGGGCAGCTGAGAATTAATCGAGGTGGGCATGGGGACTATAAATACAGCACATGCCACTTATTAGATGCTACGTTTTAAACCAATATTATCTTATCTAATATCCAGGCCACCCTTATCAGGGACTTACTAATACCTGAATTTACAGATAAGAAAAGGGACATTAGAGTTTAAGCACCTTGTCTAACTGAAAGAGCTGTGAATCGAATTTATGTCTATTTCATGATAAAGCTCCATCTCCTAATATTTGCACAACTTAGGTGTGAACTTATATATTTTGTTAATACAGTAGAGAGTTTTTATGTTTGTAGACATACTACTCCTTCTAGCCTCTGGCTAGATGTTAATGTCTGGGATGACCTTAATAACTATTGAAGGTGAATATCCTGGATCTTTGAATAACATGTGATCAGAGTTATCTGCCAACCTAGAATAGCCTTGGACTATTTCTGATTGCACGTGAGCGTGCACGCACGCGCGCGCGCGCACACACACACACACACACACACACACACAGTTTTTTGAGAGATTAATGTAAGAATACTGGAGAATTCAGGAATCCTATTTTGACCTGTCACCCGTAGGCCTCCTTGCAGTTTTTAAGAGAAATGAATGTACCACAGATAGAGCCTAGTGCATGTGCTGTATTTGTACACACCATGCAGCTTGGTTCTAGCCATGCGGTCTCAGTGAGTCAGGCGGAGTGGTGTGGCAAAGGCCTATGCCTGGCTAGAGATAAGGTGGCTGCCTATTCTTGCTGGACATTCTCCTAGATGGACAGAATGTCAGCCTGTGGACTGAAGGGTCCCAGGTTCGATTTGTGGCAGAAGCTGGTACCAGATGGTGAGAGCCAATAGCTACATTTTTAGGAATTTTACTTGACTTGGAAGATGGTGGAAGAATTTATGCCACAGAATTTGGCAAATGTTACAAATTTGCACTTCCTTTTCTCTTCTGTCTCTCTCCCCCCTTTTGTTGTTATTAAGCTTCTACCAGGGTAATCCATACCAGGGTAATCCAGTACCTCTGCTCCCCGAATCTAACCATTCTGATTCAGTAAAAGGCCAGGCCAGGGAGAAAAAGCTACTCAGTCCAAGTACAAAGAGTTTTCCCTAAACCCTTGGTCTACTGTCCCGGACCTTAAGGCAGGACAGCAAGAGCGTCTAATTCTGTTAACGAAGGTTGAGGAGAAGCAGGCAGGAACAGAGACAAGGAGAAAGTTGAGAGTGAGCCAAGACAGATGGCTGGACTGCTTCCCAGAGCGACAGGCTCTCTGGGTCTCTTCTTGCCTTCCCTCCCCTTTCTGGCCTTGACTTGAATCCCTTTGCTCCTTCACAGAGAAAGTCCTACTCTCAAGCACTGGGACCTAATACTACCTTTGAATTTAGCCCACTTTAAAGCAACCCCTTTCAAGTGGGGGAGTGACAGCTCTCCCAGGGCTATAGCAACTCACTAGCTGTACAATGGAAAGCAAACATGTCACCTACTTGAACCACAGTTTTGTTTGCTGTCAAATAGGCCTTTAACACAGGCCTTTCAGGGATGCCGTGAGAAACAAATGTCAAGGTTCCTTGTATACTTGCCAAGCAAGACAAATGTAAAAGACGGTGATTGTCAATATTATGATTATGGATTTCAGCATGTCTATGGGGGAAGATATTTGAAGATGAGAAAGAGTCTCACTGGAATTATGCCTCCCAGCTCAGTGACTCAAAACAGCTTATTTAGTGACAATTGCAATGGGCAGCAGGCTCAGGAAGACGATACTCCGTCGCCCAAATGCCAGAGATCGGACTAGCTCCTCCTCTCCATCCCCAAGGATACATTGGTCACACTGTACTCAGCCTGGACTTGACATGCAGATGCCTCCGAGAGGCACATGGGAGTTGTGGGGACCTTACTTGCCAGCTCATCCATCCATTCTGCTTCCCTGATCAATCAATCAATGGTTTTTCAACCTGGGTCCCTTGAATCCTTGAGCCATTTCTTTCCTGAGGACATGGTTTTACAGAACATTGTCCCCACAGTGGCTTCAGGAAGAGGCTCCTTTCTAGGCCTTCTCTTCAGCTGAGTGGCAAGGAGTTGGGAGTAGAGTTATCTGAACCTGTTTACTCATATACCAGTGGGTGCATAAACCCATGGGCCCTGCCTGAGTATTTCCAAACCCTCTCCATACACAGTGATAGCATCACAGGAATGTGATATGGTTGAACATGCACTTCACATGTATCAGTCACATAAAAATATGTTTGGAAACTTTCCCCACACTGAGCCAACCTTCCTGGAAGAGAAATTAAGTTAGGGAGTGTGATTTCTTTTAATCAGAATAATTCCCTGTTTATGAAGCCTGGGAATGAACTTCAAATGACCCCCACTTTATTGTTCTTTCCATTTGCATCACAGTTTGTTTGATGGTTTTGCGGATGACAATGACTGTTATATAAGTGCAGTGCACGTGCATGTGAGTTTCTGTTTTGCCTTAATGCTTGGGAAAATGTTATTACAACTTATGGAAAGATACACTTCCTCTTATTCTGATAGTGACAGTGAAGTTACATTCTGCTTTCTCTTTCTTTCTTTCTTTCTCTCTTTCTTTCTTTCTTTCTTTCTTTCTTTCTTTCTTTCTTTCGGGGGGGAGCACTTAACTGACAAAAGAATCAGCTCAGTTTGCTCCTCATCTGTAGAAACTGTTTGTGAATAATTTTTTTGTTAAGATTATTCATTTTTTTTGTCTTTTCCAAAGGTAGCAAAATTTCTATTGAAAATCTTGCAGAAATTGAATGAATAAACTAAATAAGTAATGAAAGAATAAATCACCTATGAAATGTTCTACCGAACTGGTCTCTCAGAACTCCAGGTTTTAGGTTGGATGGCTTTACTGGACTGTTTCCTGCTACAATTGCCTCAAGTCATAGAAAAGGTTCATGTGTAATTCACATTCATTATATCCCAGTTTAACAAACTATAAAGGGGAGAAGAATATCTGTACTCTTCTCAGTGTATAAAATATTGTCATACTCAATAAGTATATGTGTAAACTCCAGATTATACATATAACTTTATTATACATTTTCTTCTGTGGGGTACAAATAAACATCCTGTTTTCTGAAAAAAGAACCACTTTTTAAAAAATGATGAGTAACAAACATGTCAAATGTTCAATAAATTTGTGCCTCCAGGCTTTGTTGTTAACATAACATTTTGTAAGGCCGGATACAAACTTTGCAGCAGCTTTGTGAGAGAAATGGGTGTCCCTTTGGTCAAACAAACCAATTGGTGTAATAAAACATTCTGTGTTTGATAAGCCTTTTGTCACCAATACATCTTGATCAAATTATCATCATGCAAAACATGGACTTGGCAGTGCCAATGCCAATATTGATACTGACCTCACCTTGGCCACCTAGCACAGAAGAAATTTTTCCTTCTATTTGACTTGCTACTTTTGTTCGTAAACATGGTCCTGTACATATTTACTCTCTCACTCTTCAACACCTCATACCCACAGATACTGAAAATAATCAGGCTATCCCATTTCCTCCATATCCATCAGCTCTGACTAACGCTCATTTATAAGATATGGCATTCGTGTGAACAAATCCACTACTGACAAATAATGATGATGCAAAAAATTAATTTTCAAAATCACTTCCTGTGGCATTCAGGGTGGCTTCCAAAACTAAGAGTTCAATTTGATGAATAATATTGATCAGAAAACTCACACAACGTGCACACATGCACATATGCTATAAATTTGTAGGTCACTTTCTCATTTGGTTGATCAGTGAAGAAACATGATTGGTAAAAATTTTATCTATTATAAATATGAACAGCATAATTTTTGCAGACAGGTTATTTGATTCAATTTCAAGTAATTAAGATTCCTATTCATGAATATTGTACTTGCAATTTAAATCCAGAGGAATTAGATCTATCAAGATGAATAGCTACCCCAAAAGAGATTTAATTGTATTTGCCCCAATATAATTTCACGCTTCTATTAGTCAGAAGATTAAATGCCAATTGCTCTGCTTAACACCATGCATAGCTCACGAACCATGGACAACAAATGGCACAATTCTACCTACTACATTACCGTGATGATCAATTAGAATGTGTGTAAAATGTTTGGTACCATAGTTGGCATAGAGTAGGAATTTAATAAGTGTTATCTTCTTTTCCTAATTAAAGATTGAATTAGATTCAGCATGTCTTCTTGGCCTTCAATTAGGCATGGTATTGGTACAAAAGGCACTGAGCAAGGAGTCTGAGAACCTGGGTCCTGGCTCCAGATACGGACCTCTCAAAGTTTGGTCACCTCACTTCCTCTCTTTGAGTTTGTTTTCCCATTCATAGAATGTGACCTCGACTATTTCACTTTTTTACATCTGGTTTGGTCTTTCTGGCCATTCTGTGTACCTGAGAGTCTTCCTAGTAAAGGGCACTACTGAAATAGATATTGTGGTATTGTTCTGGCCCCAGCAGAGCCACTTAAGAGAGTGATTTACTACAAGGAAAATTAATATCCAAACATCTTTATGCCCCCAGAATATTTTTCAGGAAACCTATGATGAAATTATGTAAGTTCTGGAAGCCCGACAGCAGAAGACCAATCAATTATCTGCTTAGGTTTGTTGTCCATCATTCATCTCTAGTCCTCTTCCTGGCACATTCCTCCATACTTTGGTTGTCTGATAAATTCCTTTGGAATTAAACTCCAAATTCTATTATAAGAAAAGGAGATAGTCCTTCTTACCTCTCTTATGCTGTGCTTAATATGCCTTCATCATCCCCACACCCAGTGCCTGACCCTTAATATGATTTCACTGAAGAATATTAAGTTCTGACTAGTGTAGCTCAGTTGGTTAGGCATCACCTCATGTACCAGGATGTTGCTGGTTCAATTCCTAGTTAAGGTCATATGCCCAGATTGTAGGCTCATTCTCTGTTGCAGAAGGCAATCAATCGCTGTTGCACACTCATATGGATGTTTCTCTCTCTCCCTCTCCCCTCTTCTCTCTCTAAAACTAAAGCTATTCTTAAAAAAAGAATTTTAGGTAGCACTGGACAAGTAGTACATTAAAATGATTGTTTGGGTGGCAGTGTTGGGTAGTACATGAGTGACAACTGTCTGCCCAGTATTCCACTAAGCCCTCGAGGTAAAACAATGACTAGCCAAAGTCCCTGCTCGTAAGGAGCTCCTGTTCTCCTGAGAGAACAGATATCCTCAGGTGATGTAGGGGAAAGCACAGAAGAAGAAGAGGACATTCTGTAGATCACAGTGCACCTGTCATCAGCAATGACACTCATTTTCCAAGAAATGCTTTGCTAGATGATATGGTGTGCTGCCGTGGTTTCGCAAAGTCTTTCCTAGCCCAGAACCCTATGCTCACCAAAAGGTTAGGTAAAAACAATAACAAAATAGTTAAGAAGTAGCAGAAGTACTAGCAGTTCTGACAGAGGTAGGATAAGAAGACAAAACGGGTCCTTCCATCATCCAATCCCAATCCTGGCTTCAGGGTGAGCCTGTCCTTGCTCCCGCTGACAACGGCAGTCCTGTTGAGGAAGACCTGGCTGAACTCTGTAACGGACTCTTACACGCCACATTCTTTGGCAGATGACATTATCACTCTTCCCATAGCAGCCCATGGATTGTCTGTCACCATGGGAAAGTCACTCTCATCCCATTCCAAAAGGTCCTATTCTCTAAATTCCGGGAATTTATGCTCTGTGTACTGACATCCCCTTGTTGAAGGTTCCTTCTTCTGGAAGACCTGCTGTCAGTCCATTAGCTGGTATAAATAACCTGGGTACATCCCTTACTTCCTGAACCTTCTGTACCATAACATCCTTTTATTTTATCATTTCATTTTTAATAGACAAAAAATGAAGCCATGTCTTGAACATTTCTTTCTCTCTTTTTATTTGAACATATATTTCTTTATTCCTAATATCTAGTACCTAAGATACTGAAATGTTCTCTTTTTTTAATTGAATGCTTACTGAGTGAATAATGAATAAATGAAGATGATGATGGCAGAGTATTCACTAGTCCTCATGCAGACAGCTTTAACATTTCTAGACTAACTTTGAAATTTGGAGGAAAGGAGCTGAATACTGTACACATCTTATGTTATTGATTCTTGGCTAACGGTTTGAGGGTATATCTTTTCATTGAAATGGGAAAACTGAGGTCAAGATCACCCTCTGAGTCAGTGGAAGAGCTGACATTTCAACTTGTGTCTCCCTGGCTTGAGGCTGTGTTCTCTACACTCATGACATCACATTGACCCCCTACTGGTGAGTGAAGGAATAACAACACCCTGTCCACTTGAGTCCTTTAGTGTCAAGGCACTTTCACAGCCAGAACCTCCTTTGTGCCGGCATGGCAGCTGTCACTTAGGCGACGTGCTGAGCCCTCTGCTCTGTGACAGAGCCAGCTGCAGAAGGCACAGCCAACACCTTCCAATCAGAGGAAATCCTGAAAACACAACTTCAGGGATCTGCCGTGGATTCTCCTGGCACAGTCCTTGGCGATAAATAATACATGAAAAGAAGATCAGCTCCTGCCAAGGTGGACTTCAAAGAGGGCCGGGTAGCAGCGTTGGAACCCTGCGTTTGGCGTCTGTGTTGCCCGCCCATTCCAGAAGTTAATTCACAGAGAGTGGGATGAAAGGAAGGCATCCCTCCCCCAACAGCTGATTTGTGGGAACTCTGTGCCTGCATTGGGAGGAGGGAAGAGTAGCTTGCTCGTCTTTAAAGAGTGTTTTCCCAGCTCTAAGGCTTAGAGCTGGGCCTTGAACCGCTGCTGTGACATGTGTTCTTCGCTGGTCCCAACAAGCGCAAACACAACAGCCTCTACTGATCCATGGAGCAGGACCGAAGGATGGAATCCAAAGCATGAGCCTGAGAACAGAAAGTCCCAGTGCTCGCTCTGTGCGAGTTGCTGTGAGCTCCAGCCATGCGTCCTGCAGCCAAGGATGGGTGGCCCCCGCGCAGGAAACTCTTTGGCAGCCTGGGCTGCGTGCTTTGCTCGCTGACAAGAGCACACCCTGGCCTCAGTTATTGCCCTTATAAAACAGCTCAAGAAGGACACGAGCCAAACGTTTTAAATGTGCCTGGAAGAAAAATGTTAACTATGAATCCATGTGGTGGAACAGTACAGTGCAACTGCAAAAGCACGCAGCACTCTCCCTGGGGGGCCACAGAGGAAAATGCAGCTGCTACCCAGGCAGCCAGTGGCTTCCCCCTTTCCTTCTGCAGCAGTCCGACTAGGGCAGGGCCACTTCCACCTCCTCTCTGCCACACAATCTGGGAAATGGGCTCTCTCGTGGTTGTGATTAGAGAATCATTACATTTTCAGAATTTTCCCAACCAGGAAAATTTGCACATAAATACAGTATATTCCTAGATATACTAGAGGCCCAGTGCATAGAAGTCCTGCACAGGGGGGTGGGGGGAGCTCCCTCAGCCCAGCCTGCACCCTCTCACAGTCCAGGATCCCTTGGGGGGATATCTGCCTGCCAGCTTAAGCTGGCAGTTGCACATCCCTCTTGCAGTCTGGAATTCCTTGCTCCTTACCGCCTGCCTGCTCGCTCTTTAGCAGCAAGCTCCTTACTGCTGGGCTCACTGCTCCTTAGCGCTGCCACAGAGGCAAGAGAGGCTCCCACCACCACCGTTGCACTCCCTGGTGGAGAGCCTGGCTTCTGGTTGAGTGCCGCTCTCCCTGTGGGAGCACAATGACTACCAGGGGGCAGCTCCTGATGTTGAGCATCTGCCCCCTGGTGGTCAGTCTGCATCATAGCGACTGGTCATTCTGGTTGTTCCACTGTAAGGATCACTTAGGCTTTTATTATATAGACTAGTGGCCCGATGCACAAAGATTCATGCAAGAATGGACCTTCCTTCCCCTGGCTGCCAACACCACCTTTGCTCTGGCCCAGAGCAGCCTTTCTGCCTTCCCACACTGCCCAGAGGCCCAAAGCCGCTGGAACGGTATGGAACACCTGCATTGTCACCGTGGCTATGATGCAAGTGTCCTGCCCCACCCCTGGCCACTCAGTGCCTGCATATGCACTATAATTAACCCAAAGATGGTGGGTTAATTTGCATATTCACTCCTGATTGGCTGGTGGGCATTTCAATTGTATGGTTGATTTGCATCTTTTTCTTTTATTAGTGTAGATGGAAAAACAATTATTAAAAGGTAAAAATAACATTAAATATTTAAATTATTTTGAGAATAGGGCATAATTTCTAAGTATAAAGTAAATGTAAGAAATAGATAACACATCCATTGCAAAATATTACACATTTTTCAAAAATTGTATAAAAAGTAAGAGAAATAAAAAAAATTGGAAAAGCATTTTCAATAAATATAAAGAATAAAGAACTTTACATATATATATATATATATATATATATATATATATATATAATACATCTATACATCTTACAAATCCTTTTATCCTTTTTCTCTAACATCGTTAGGATAATCGCAACACAGACCATTCTCACCAGGCACAAACATTCATCTAGTTTCTCTGCATCTATTATCTCATTTAAGCCTCACACTGTGAAGTTGGGGATACCCATATGTACAAACTGAGAATATTGAGGCAAAAGGTGATTATGTTATTTTCACAAAGTCACACAGCTAACCAAACAAACAGCACAACAACAACAACAAAAAACAGACACATCTCTACAAGATCCGGATAAAACTGGCCAAAAGCAATGAACATTTATTTCACAAAGGAAGAAATGCATTCGTTCAGTGCATATAATAAGTATTAAGTCTGCTAGTAATAAAAAACCTATAGGAGATAGAATTTTTACCTATAGAATTGATCCAAAAATCAGAAATAAGACCACTCAGTGCTGGTGAGAGAATTCTTCTTAGAGCTTGTGGAGTCAAAATTTCACAGAATCTTTCTGTAGGGGAATTTGGCAAGATGCATCAATGCTCTTATCCAATAACTCCACTTCTAGGAATTTATAGTGCAGAAACCATCTGAGAAACTCATAAAAATGTTTTCGGTTATCAGGAAACTCAGTGCAGGACTGTTTATAATATTTAAAGTGAAGAGTTGAAAGTAAAATTAAATTGTGTAATATCCAAAACATGAGTATAGTAGGCTAACTAATGCTCCCTCTGCTTGCCCCGCTCCCACCCAGACAATCAGATGTTAATCTTCAGAACTTGCGAATATGTTACCTTACATGACAAACAGGGGTTTGCAGATGTGATTTAGTTAAGGATCTTGAGACAGAGAAACTATCCTGGATTATCTGGGTGGGTACAACATAGTCACAAGGGTCCTTATATGAGGGAGGCACATGGGTCTGAGTCTGAGCAGACAATGTGACAAAGGAAGCAGAGGGATAGGGAGCAATATGATGATGGAAACAAAGGTCGGAGTGATGTAGGGCCACAAGCCAAGGAATGCAGGCAGTTGGAAAAGGAAAAGAAACAGCTTGTCCCGTAAAGCTTTCCGAAGAAGCGCAGCTTTGCCAATACTTTGATTTTAGCCCACTGAGAATTATTTAAGCCTTCTGACCTTCAAACTACAAAACAATAAATTTGTGTGTGTGTGTGTGGGGGGGGTGTTTAGCTACAAAGTGTGTGGTAATTTGTAACAGCATCAACAAGAAACTAATGTGAGCACTAAAACACTATCAAAAATCATATTTTCTTTTTTTAAAAAATATATATTTTATTGATTTTTTACAAAGAAGAAGGGAGAGTGACAGAGACTTAGAAACACCCATCGCCTTCCTCCTGTACACCCCTCACTGGGGATGTGCCCGCAACCAATGTACATGCCCTTGACGGGAATCGAACCTGGGACCTTTCAGTCTGCAGACCGATGCTCTATTCACTGAGCCACACCGGCTTCGGCTAAAAATCATATTTTCAAAAACAATTATACAGGATCATTAGCAAGATAAATGCCACTGGAAAAAATATTATAAAAGCTGGTACAAATGTTAAATCATAAGTTTTAGCTGTCACCAGATTCAACAGATAAAACATTTAAGTGAGGTACCAAATCAGGATGCAAATTTCTAAAGGAAATAGCTATAAATAGGTTACTCTTTAATCCTCCATCCACCTCTCCAGTGTGAAAAGCTCCAGTTTGAGAAGTTAAGAAAAAGGAATCGGGGTGACTTTCTTTGGAGAAAACTGTGGCTGTGGTGTACCCCCCACATGTGTCCACAAAGAGTTTAAATGTGTGTGTATATTGATGCAGGGAGGGTGGTGCTGAAACTCTCTCAAACCTACTGAGATGTTTCCTGAACTTGGGCATCATGGAGTAGAAGGAACCAGCTTGCCTCATTCTTCTGGGGGCGGGAGTAAACAAGGGATGGTTGTGTTGGAGGGTAAAGAGTCCTCCAGAAGCAAAGGATATGCGTTTCCCATGGAACGAATATCAAGGGAGAGTGAGAAAGAACCAGAGGGGGGTTAGAGTCCTATCCAACAGGATTGCTGAGGGTAGACCGTCCCCACTAGAGAGAAGCTGAAGGTAGAGCTGGGATTACTGGGGACTGAAAGGAGAACATGAGCTGAGAGGAGAGCACCTCATCAACATGTAGAGAACGGCAGAGGAAAGTCCTGGGAAGCCCTGGTGTGGGGCCAAGAGTGCCGTGAAGAACATGCTAAAGGTCAATGAGAGCGCTGGCGTTGGACAGCTGCCTGGTTCTGGGAGTGGGAAGCTCGCCTCGGGAACATGGACAGTCACTGAGAAACTTCTAGCTCCACGCCTGACTCCAACCCTGGAAGGGTCAGACATGGGCAGAGAAACTATCCTGGCAGTTGGGAGCAGATGGGTAGACAGCCAAAGCTGAGAACATAAGACAACCACACACCCTTGGCCTTCTTTAGGTTTTCCTGTGGCAGCCAGCTTAGGTGGGGAAGTGAAGAAGACAATTTCAAAAAGAAGTTGTGATTACTGTAAGGGACAGGGCACTGTGACTTCTGAATTGCAATTGTATTTGTTGAAAAGGGACCATTGGACCTCTTATTACTTAGGCGAGATCATAAGAGTCATGAGACTCTTAGGGCAGGGGAAGAAATATTTCTTCTCATTAGTTTTAAAAACACAGTGGAAGAGCCCAGCTGGGTGTGGCTCAGTGGTTGAGTGTTGAGGCAGGAACCAAGAGGTCACAGGTTTGATTCCAGCACAAGCCAGAGTTGCAGTCTCCACCCCCAGTAGGGAGCGTGCAGGAGGCAGCCAATCAATAATTCTTTCTCATTATTGAGGTTTCTGTCTCTCTCTTTCTCCCTTCCTCTCTGAAATCAATTTAAAATATATTTTAAAAAAGACAGTGGAAGACATGAAATAATTTGGCTTTGTGAATGTATCTCAAGACTTCTTCTGCCCAAGACACTAGTTACATAAAATTTTTAAAAACATGCAGAAAGAAAAAGAGAAACAAAGAAGGAAGGAAAAGAGGGAAGGAAATACATCAAATTATTAGCAGAGTTCTTTGGGGTGGGGAGGTGATGCATGAGTTTTAGTTTGTGCTGTCTCCTCTTTCTAATATTTTCACATGTTTATAATCAGACAAATAATTTTTGCATGCATCTACCCTCTTAGGCCAAGGATCCCATGCTTGGTGCCTACATAGCATAGGACTTTATTGAAGGAGAGTTTGAAAAAATGAAAAAGCTTTGGTTGACCGTTAAGCAACTGAATGACCTTCATTCCTAATTATCACAGTATCAGGTCAATGTGTTACAGGACCTTTCTGTACCTGATGTCTTAGAATCTATACTAATAAAAGGGTGATATGCTAATTAGACCAGGAGACCTTTTAGACATTCTTCCGAACAAAGCCATTGTGGTGGGGCCAAGGCTGAGGCAGTTAGGGGCAACCAGGCCAGGAGGGGAGGGCAGTTGGGGAATGATCAGGCCAGCGGGGGTGCAATTGGGGGTGAGCAGGCTGGCAGGGGGGGCAGTTGGGGTGAGCAAGCCAGCAGTGGGGGGGGGCAGTTGGGGACAATCAAGCTGGCATGGGGGGGTAGTAGGGCTGAGCAGGCTGGCAGGGGGTGTCAGTTGGGGGCAAGAAGGCCAGCGGGGGGTGTGTGGTGGTGGCAGTTTGGGGCCAGCAGTCTGGCAGGCAGAGGGTTTAGGGGCAATCAGGCAGAGGCAGTTAGGAGTGATAAGGCAGGCAGCCAGGCGAGCAGTTAGGAGCCAGCAGTCCCAGATTGTGAGAGGGTGCAGGCTGGGCTGAGCGACACCCCCCTACCTTGCATGAATTTCATGCCCAGGGCCACTAGTCTTAAATAATATTCCGACGCTCATTATGGAAAGAATCCACACACAGTGGGCAGGAAATAGCTGAACAATAAAAAAAGTGGCCAAACAACAAACAAACAAACAAACAAACAGAAAAAATGAGCTGGCAGTTTTTAGCTTCAGTTCATAAAACCAGGGTGGTTTTAATTAACGGGGTACAGAAAACACCCAGAGAGATAAGAACTTCTGGATAACAAAGAGAGTATGTCTTCTAAGTAACCCACAGTGTTAGAATAACATTAGATGCTACAACGACAGCATCCACTCTGGAGCACAAATGTGTGGAAATGCAAGCAGGAACTGCAAAATACTCTGGGAAACCCCTCTCTCCAAAAGGATTCTTGGAATGGTGAAGTACAGAATGTAATTCACATCCAGTGCTTATCTCACTGTAGGTGCTTCATGAAAATCTGTTCTCCTCTCTTCCCAAGACCCCTCCTCCCCCCAGCCGCATTCATAAACATATGGGCACCTCACTGGGGGTGGTTTGGCACCAGATGTCTCCTCATCTCTGCTCTCTTTATTCCATTTCAGACTCTTGGGTGAATTGTCATGCCTGATATGGTTGATTTCAAAGCCAAGTTTAGACGATGTGAATAATTAAAATCATGAAACCTAAACTCTCCAATGAAACATTTCGGAGTCCTGCACACAGAGGAAACTTGAACGTTGAATTGGAATGGAGAAGCCAAACCGCAGCCAAACGAAAAAAGGCTACAAATCCAGCATTTTAGGTACCACAGAAAATTAAGCACAGCAGGCAGAAAGGCAGCAAAGTTTATCTTGAGTCTGGGCCAAGAGTGAGCCAGGAGGAAAACAAGCAAACAAAAAACTCTCTAGTGAAATGTATTATCCGACTAAGACCAGTGGAGGCAAGGTCAACCTATGAGTTGATCCCCAACGAGGCGGCGATGGCCTGTCTCCCTAGGCCACTGAGCGGATGAGCACTTGCAGATGCAGCTAAGCCAGGCCATGCATTGTCTTTAAATACAATAAAGGTCTTTGCAAATTAAAGGTCTTTGGAGAGACCCAGAATAGTTCACAGAGGGTCCTGTGGTCAGACTGGTGCCTGCACTCTTTAATTCTGCAAATGCATGTGCTGAAAACGTAACAACAATCCCTCCTGATAGGCATGTGGCTCTTGTGGGATCTAAGAGCCCCTTCCATCAGACCAGAACATCCACAGGAAACTACACCCATACTTATCCACACACATACACACATGCACAGAAGACCCACAAGTTTACTCCAGCCAGGCAGGGGTCCATATACACAAAGTGACATACCAACATTCACATGCACAAGAGAATATGCTGGCATACACATGCCATTTTCAAAGGAAGTATGGAAAGTCAATGTTAAAAATATCCAAGAATTTTCCAATTTAAAAAAAAAGTGATTTAAGGAAAAATCTGATCATAGTTTTCCTGCCCTCACTTTGGTTCCTCCCATTTTTTTTTTTCTTCAATGTGCTTTTCAGTATTTAGCATAGTGGCTTCTGCTGGAACTGGAAAAATTCAAGCACTTATGCTCTGAAACTACATTCCCAGAAACACATCTCAAGAATGCGTATTGGAATGGGTTGACAGTAGGGTTTCCCATCTATTAAGTTAATTCCAACAAAAAAAATTAAATTAAATTAACTCCACTCATGAAATTCATTATTTCCACTGGCTAGTGAAAAGGGGGAAAAGAGGGAAGGTCTTAGCACAGTTGCCAATAATCTTGCCTCTTTAAGACAGCCAATGTCTGTTGTATGGGCCACTACCTTAGAAAGTCTATCCAATAGTATTTGGAGTTAAGGATTCTTTAAGGATTCTCTTATTCAATCCCGAATGTCTATTCATGGTCAATCTCCACTATAGAAGCTACAGGGTCTTCCCACCAGCAACTGGCTATTCTTATAGCTGCACACTCTCCATCTCCCTCAAAATATTTGTCTGTGCAACACTTACCAACGATGAGAAACAGGGATCGTGATTTCCCCTACTTGGCAAAAGAGGAAATGGAAGTGAATCACTCCGGAAGTAAGAAGATTCTAAGGCATGTTGGCACTGGCCTAAAACCTCTGTTGGAACAAACTGTTCTTGCACTGCGCTAAGCTCTCTGCACCACGTGCGGGAGAAACACTCACTTACCAGCTGGAAAACGGCCTGGAAATTCATGAGCTGCCCTGTCAGGCTTAACCCTGATGGCTACAGCAAAGCTTCACGTATCCAGGACTGGCACCACTTTACAACTGTAAACAATATTTAGCATTTCCTCTCCTTAATCAACCGATATGAGATGTTCTGTGGTTGGGCTGCGGAAGTGCACAGTAAAGCTGAAAGGGGTGCTTCTGATTTCAGCGTGGGTCCTGCTGTGAGGACCTACAGCAGCACTGACCCCTCCAGTGAAAATGGGTGGAGGGGGTTGGAGGACTCTGCCTGGGCCTCCTGCTCAGTGAGATGCCCTGCCCCGCATTCTGGAAGAAAAAGCTAGTACACCCAACAGAGTTCTGTCCTTCCACAAGATAAAATCATGCTGCAGATTCAACTCCTGAGCTAGATCACAGTAAGCACTCTGCATACCAACAGTATCTTCATTTCAGATGCTTAGCTACCATGTTGTTTCAAAGTGAGGTCTTGACCACAAACTAATAAATCTAAATGTTTAGTCATAATTTCATGCCTGAATTCCAGGCTTGCATCTACAGCTTCCTGCTAAACATCACTACTGGGATGTCCAATAGGCACTGCAAACTCGGCACATTAACAAAGAGAAGCTATTTGTTCCAATATCTACCCCTGGCAACAACAAAAATCTATATTCCGTAGAGCAAGATTCAGCCAACAGTTTTCTGTCAAGCGCTAGTCAATTTTTGTCTCTGTAAGCCATATGGTCTTTGTCACAACTCTCCGACTCTGCCATCATAGTGTGAATGCAGCCATAGATGATATGTAAATGAATGTGTGTGTGGCTGAATTCCAATAAAAGTTTATTAACAAAACAGGGAGTGGACAGTTTTTGAACAGTCCATAACTCACTTACCCACAGTCACTCAAAACAGAAACTCTCAAGTTATTCTGGACTCTTCTTTTCCCCAATCATTCAGTAAATCTTACCAGTCTGTACCTCTTAAATAGATTTCAAATCTCTTTCTTCTACTATCAATGCCTTATGATTGATTAGATTAATTAGTGCTATTTTGAGTATGGACAACTGTTATGGGCAAAAGCAAAGCATAATCTATGGCTATTGCTCTATGGTCTCCATTATTTTGCTTTTTAACTCAGCAAATATTTATTGAGTTCCTATTATGTATTACACATTGTACCACCAGTGAGGGAGGGGTCAGTGATGAATGAGAAATATGTGGTCTTTCCATCATACAAAGCTACTATAAGATAATAGGAGTATTATTTTAAAGACTATGAAATATCACAGCCTCTGAAAGTGGGTTGTTTCTGCCTACTTATTAAAAACTTGCCCAAAACTGAAAGAAAATTTAAAAAGAAAATTAGTTAGTCACTATGTATGGTGCCAGATGGATACTAAGCTTATTGGAGTATCATTTCGTAAGTTATATAAATACTTAACCATTATGCTGCACATCTGAAACTAATATAATATTAATGTCAACTATAATTTAAACATAAAAGGAAATAAAAAAATAATTTATCAAATATTTACTGAAGAGAAATTATATATATCCTATATTTGTATATAAACCAGTTGTTTAAGGTAAATAATAAGTATGAAATCAAAACTACCTTAATTATCAAAAGAACAAGGTATTTTTTATCTTTTTAATAATTTCTGAAATGTGTATTAAGAAATTGGGGGATAGTCTTACCTCACTACTCAGCATTACTTAGTATTCTAAATAGCAAACTTAGTTTGTATTATTAAATAAATTTAATTCAACACAAAAAAGACCATGCTATCTTATTAAACCTAAAATAAATTCCCATTTTTGGGTTTATAACTCCAGTAGCCTAAATAAAAGGGAAGGGGTGAATAATATTACATAACCCCACTTTTACTGAAACTAGATCAGAGTACCTTCTAAAATGGCGATTGGGATGTTTTGAGATGCAAAGTCATATTATATCAATAGGAAATTGGGTCATTTGAGGCTAGCGAAGATAAGATCTAGAGGGTTATAGCCCCTACATTAAAATAGAAAGCTGAGATAGATAAATAGATACTGAGTTTGATATTTTATATATATTATAAATACTATACAGAATAATACCTGTAAATATCTATCAACAATAATGTATAAATATTATATAAATAAACTATGATACTTAAAGGATATTTATGCTTATAAATCATATATATATACTTATATATGTATACTAGTGGCCTGGTGCATGAAATTTTGCACATTAAAAAGGAATTAGAGGAAATATTTTAATATTGCTATTTGCCCTTTCTTATAATAGAAGTGTCAAAGATGAAAGAAAATTAGTAAAATCTATATGAAAATCTTCCTCCTATCAGAGTCTGGGGTGCGCTGCAGGACCCAGAATCAAGTCCCTGCCCACCTTGAAATCAAGCAAGATCTAGACCGGGCTGGCCCCACCCCTGTCAAGCCCTGTTGGAAGGGAGGTGCAGCCTCAGGTTCCCCATCAAGCCCTTCTGGGTGGGGGATGCAGCCTCAGGTTCCCAATCAAGCTCCACTGGGTGAGGGGTGCAGCCTGAGGTCTCCTGTCAAGCCCCGCTGGGCAGGGTCATGGCCTGAGGTCCAGGTCAAGCCCCGCCAGGTGGGGGTGTGGCCTGAGGTCCCCCATACCAGTGCTGGGGTGCGGGGCAAGGCCTGAGGTCCCCCGGCCTGGCACCGGGGCAGGAGGTTCAGCCTGAGGTCCCCACTCAAGCCCCCCTGGGTTGGGGGTGCAGCCTCAGGTCCCCCACCCCAGCCCAGCACCACACCGTCTCAGGTCCCTGCTGATCACTTGTTAGAGGAATCCTGCCTCTACTGTGGGAGCAGTCATCTTGTGACATCATGTGGGTTAATTTGCATATCACCTCTTTATTATATAGATTATTATATAAATATGTACAAAGGATTACATTTATCTTAAAACATAGCTCTAAGAATGGAAGTTCTTAAAGGGACATTCAACTCAGGATAGATCCTTCCAATAGTCAGAGCTCTCCTGGGGGGAAAATTACATACGAGAGTCTGTATGGCCTCCTGGTATGATTTTATACTGAGGACACCAGCATTGGCAGGGAGCTGGCCTTGAGGCCTTGATGTCTTTAAGATGTCTTTATGTATAGGACATTAAGTGACTCTTTTACCTAGAAAGAAATGGCATACAAACTAATAATGTGCTAGTGGTCCAACATAGGAAGCATTCCATGAATGTTGTGAAATAGCTAACCTAGAAAATATGAGTGCATGCTTAACACTTGCAATGGCATTTTTCAGAGGGAAAAGAATAGAATTTCAGATTCAACCAGGTTCAACCAGGTTCCAAGGACATTTCCAGCATCTGATCACTGAGAAAGTAAAGGAGGTAAGTTGAGTGTTGCTCAGGAATCATACTGAGTTCAAATCATGTCTTAAAAACAAAAACAAAAAATTAAAAAAATTAAAAAATTAAATAAATCATATGTGTGTGTGTGTGTGTGTGTGTGTGTGTGTATACACACACACACACACACACACACACACACATATATGATATGAAATCTTGAGTAAGTTACTGCCAATGGTAGGTCATATTTGTTCAATATATTTACTAGGCCTTCCCTGCTAGAGTGTCTTAACTACCTGCCTCATTGATGCCAGGTTTGGCCATGTGCTACTTGAGAGGAAGTAGCACATGTCCCTTCTCAATCTGTAGCTTTGTCACTGTCTTTTCTTACCATCAACATATTCTATCTGCTAGGACATAGCTGGGTGCTAGGTAGATAAGTGTTATTCTTTCAATGTGGCTCCTGGAGGGAAAAAAAAACACACTGACATTAACTTGCAATGCACATACAACATGAGAAGGAAATAAGAGTTACTGTTTTAAGTCTGTGAGATCTGGTGTTGTTACTGCAGCATAATTTAGCTTATATTGTCTAACATCGACTTTTTAAAAACACTCTGTTTACCTCTGTAAGATGAGGATGATGAAAAAATAATTTTTTAGAAAAAATTTTGGAGAAAATGAATTCGGCACTACATCAATGTTACTCATCATTCTAACTGTGCTAAACAAAACTCTGAGATTAATGTCCACAGTTTCTCAATGCACGTTTTGCAATTACTGCCTGGTACACTGGGAACAATCAGCAGTAGCAAGGAAGAACTCACTAATAGATTAATTTAGCAAGAAGGTCCCGAATCGGCTTTTATAGAAGACATTCATCACTAAGAATCATGTGCGAAGGCCATGGGTACCACCACCGTGCAGGGAATGGAGAAACCTAGGCGTTAGACCCTCCCACTCACTGGGCTGATTTCCTTCTCTTTAAATAATGGGGCTGGACTAGCTGGTTTCCAGTGCCCTGGGAACTTGTAAGTCCAATGGCATTCCAGCAGAATACATTTCAACATTACAAACGACACATTCAGAGAAGGAAATAGTAGAAGGCAGCCCTGGGGGACGACTGTTTATTCCGGTTCAGCAGCGGTGGAAATTTGAATGCCAGGTGTCCAAGCAAAGTTCTGGAGCCGAGAAAGGCTCGAGAGCAGACCCAGGAGATGCTCTTCCTTTCATGGGCTCCCAAGCCTTGCAGGGGATGGCAGGCAAGGGGCCAGGCCTTTGTTTTCCAGCTTTGTCAACATTTTGTGGCCCAGTCTTATGGGAACTCCGACTGGCATGTCTGACAAGCATATTCTACTCGTTTGTGTCCCTAAAGCACTGGAATGGGGTGCCAACCCAACACCTGCCGCAGAGGGGCAGATCAAACTAGAAGGGCTGCTGACATCGCCAACTGGCTTTCTCCCTGCTGTGGTTTCACAGTCAGCCTCTAAGAGTTAATACAATAGCTGAGAGAAACCTTCCCTTAAGAATTTCAATTTAAAAGACATAAAACACCTCAGGCTGCTACATTTGTAGTGTAAAATGTCTTATGAAAATACTGCTGGTGGCAGTGTAAATTGATAAAAAAAAAATCTTTTGGAAAGCAATTCTAGAATATCTACCAAGAACAGCAAAATAGTTCGTTTCATTAGACGAGTGACTCAACTACAGGAAATTTGCTTCAGGAACTAGTTCCCTAAAAGGGCAGGGGGGTAAGGGGGAGGAAACTAAACGCAAAACTAAATTTATCCCAGTGCCTCCCAAAACAGTGCAAAACCAAAAAACAACCTCACAGTCCCCCATTGAGAAACGGGTCAAATACATGGCGCTCTACCCCTTCCAATGCATTGGATGCAGCAGATAAAAATGTAATTTAAAATGCTACATATTCACAGGGAATGTCCACGATGTAGGGTTAAGGCAAGAAAGCCGGATATACCACGACTCCATATAAAAACAAGCATTTAATGTGCGTGGTTTATTATAAAGGCAAGATAATTAGTGACTTTTTCTGGTATTAATTTACTGATTTCTGGCTCCTGCTAATTGATATTCAAGAAATCAATCATCACAGGCAGAAAAACACCCGAGAGGAGTCACCTCATTCTAGCCTTTTAATCAGTATATTCTTTTGCCCATCTTATTCAAAGCTTGTACTTGCGTATTTTCTCTAGGGAAAAATAAAAGATTTTAGTACTGTATGTAAAATATTATAGACCTACGGGTGTTTAATGCCTTTGGTGTGTATGTACTTGCAGTTTAATTGTAATGCAGTTTCAGCATTTAAAAAAATAAAAATCCAACACCAGGGCAAAATGGTCATGATTCACAAAACATATCACAATGCTTGTATAAAAAGAACCCTGGGAAGCAGTGCACAGGCAGAAGGAACCGTCCAATAAAGGCAAATTGTGTCACATGATCTGGGGTGACCATTAGTTTCCATTCCCTGTGAAGAAAGCAACTTGGGCCAAAAGCAATTTCACTGGGAAGACAAGCTCGCTGGGCACTGCCACGCCAGGCCATTCGAGACCCTCTTTTTCCCTTTTCTGCCTATCCTCACTTCCTGCAACAAGCCCCCAGTTTCAGTTTGCAGCCAAGATTCCCATCCTCTCTGCCAAGAAACCTGTGAGAGCGATGCTTTTATCTTCGAAGGAATGTGCCTGTGCAGGAAGCCAACACCCATCAGAGGAACATTGACTCAGTCCTATGTAAATGTGCAAACACACAGAGGAGGCATAGCACGGTGGAAGGGTTACCCAGGCAGGGGGTTAAGGTCTCAGTTCTGCCCCTCACTGGGTTGTACAGCCTTCACCAGAGTCCCTTGCCTTTTCTGAGCCTCAGTTTCTTCTTTTGAAAACTGGTAACAACAATTTCAACCAAGCTGCCACGATGATGGAACAAGATAGCATATGCAAAGCATCTGGCTCGGTAACACTCAAATATTATTATTATCTCTGGTATTTTATTTAGCAAGCATAACTAGTGCAATCTACCTGTTACTATATGAGCCAACCCATGTGATCAAAAAAAATATATATATAAACAGCATCCTTGCTTCATTTTGACAGTTAATTCCCTAGTGACTTTTGTTGGGCAGTGCCTAGCTCTTCATACAATGTACATATAGGGAAATTGCAAGGGCAAATAGGTAGAGCAGGAGGAGAAGAAGCAATAAGAGGGAGGCATGAGCCAGGCAGTTTGTAATTTATTGATATAAAACATGCAACCTGATTTTTTTTAAAAAATGATCACGAATCTAAATAAATACAGCTTTCCTGGTGACTTAAGCAATGTTTCTGTTGGTTTTGTGGCATTTAATGCTTTTTAGCTATCCATTTAATTTTGGCATTTGAATGTTAAATCTCCCAAAGAGACATAGTTGATGTATCCATGAGTTTCATATGTAAATGTGTTTAGGCTGCCCAGCCTTCAAATCTCCTTTCGTCGTGGGAAGTGGGAGGTGGGGAGCATTTCCCATTGCATGTTTTCTTCATGGCAAATGAAGGGAAATCTCCCTGTTCCCTCAGTGGCCAGGGCACGAAGGTACATTTGTCCCGGAAATTGGAATTAAAAGCAAGAGATGCCAAAAAAAAAGAGAAGCAAAGCTGGCACCGACTTGGTGTGGCATAGTAGCCGTGGTGTCCAAGGTTGGTGTCCAGTCGAGACAATGATGACCGACAGTGCAAAGCAATGTCTCAGAGCAGTGGGGGCCCCATGCCACGGCTGCAGTAGCATCATCCAGCATGGGTGGTATGTGGTCCTGGTCAGGTTGCCTTGGCTGTGTGGCCTCCAGGCACTCTTTAAATCTTGTCTGTTTGCCAAATCTGCTTCTTCAAGTTTCCATGAATTACAAAAATTCTCTTTTATCCCAAAGGAGTTGAGTGCTGTTGCTTGCAACCAAGGGGTCTGGTTGGCCCATCATTCTTCTCCCCATGAGCAGTATCTGACACCTGTGACATCATTCCCTGAGGATCCTGCCTCACCTAGATACTTTATATAGCAACTTCAGCCTGGTCTCAGATTTCAGTCTCTGTTGGCCTCTCCTCTTGAAAACTGTGGGCGTTAAGGACTCCACTTGGGGGAGGGGGGTGATTGGCTAAATGAGATGATTAGTTTTATATGCTGATCTTTATCTGTGTTCATGCTTTCTCTAAACCTAATAGGCTGATTGGCCCTGTGTCTCTTCGCTGGCATTCCTGTGTTTGTCTCTGTTTATAGTTCCTAATGTCTACTTATACATATCATGCTTGCTGTGTGCTAGGGTTTAATTGTGTGCACTAGGGCTAAGGCAAAATTCTTTTAGGGCATTTAGTGTACAACTTTGTTACACGTTTGTAAACATAGTGCACATAACTTTCTGGTTAGTTTTGCTTCATTTTTGCAGAATTCAGTCATAGTGAGGTACCCACCAAGTGTGGTCACCCTGCCAGAAGGGAGCATGGGGCTTGTCCCAGTCAATAAACATAAAAACCACAGTTCAAGTTGTCGGATTGACATGAAGATCCATGTGGGGCCTTTCATGAGTGCAACTGAGTTTAATGTAGTGAAAAATGGCTCTTAGGGACACTTTCTGAATTCTCTATCCTGTTCTATAAACTGTGATCTATTATCCACTCATAAATATTAGGAAGTAGTTCCCCTACTCTTTTAAAAAATATATTTTATTGATTTTTTTTACAGAGAGGAAGAGAGAGGGATAGAGAGCTAAAAACATTGATGAGAGAGAATCATAGATCAGTTGCCTTTTGCACACCCCCTACTGCATGCCCGCAACCAAGGTATGTGCCCTTGACCTGAATCGAACCTGGGACCTTTCAGTCCACAGGCTGGTGCTCTATCCAATGAGCCAAACTGGTTTTGGCAGTAGTTCCCCCACTCTTAATTCTACATCCTACACCTCCTGCCTTAACCCCTACCCCAGGGAGTATAAAAAATACTTCTCTGAATAGTCTTAGGGTATCTCTCTCTCTCTCTCTCTCTCTCTCTCTCTCTCTCTCTCTCTCTCTCTCTCTCTCCTTTGTGTCTGCTTCCAAGTGAAAGTATACTTGGATCCGAGCTCAGAGGTAGAGCTGGAGGCCCAAACTTTTCTGTTCTTATTGTGAGGTCTTACAAGTGTGTGGTGGCCATGTTTTCATGGAGATAAGCCGGCTGGTTAAGTAAGCCTATCAACTGACCTAAGGCAGCTCTTTCCAAATATTGAAGGACAAAGAGGAGGAAGCATGTTCAAGCTGCATTATCTGATCCAGCATTACTAGCAAAAGGACAATTATTTTTTCCCATCTCTGACTTCTCTCTCAATTGTGTATTTAGGTGGTTGTACACATGCCCTGTGAAGGTGGAAGAAGTAGAGTAAAAGATTCAAGTAGTTTTGGTGTATTAAACCTCAGCTGTAGGTAGAACTGTGAAAAAAATCATTCCAAACTAAGAGAGAAAAAAATTGAAGCTTAATCTGTTCTTTCTTTCTCTGTAATGCTAAAAATTATATCCTATGTCCCTGCATCATTTGGGCTACAAGATGACTTCCCCCAAATTACATCATGTGTTTGCATTTATTTACCTCTTTCCACCAGGCACAGAAGGCCGCTCAGTGCTGTCCCTCAGAATACAAAGATGATGCAGAGCAAGGGTTGGTGCTGGGAGCTGGGAGGGAGGAATGGGCCACGTAATGAAAGAACTTAAGTAAAGTGCCGAGGAATGTTGGCTCAACCCATAAGTTTCCAGCTGCTTGACATCTCAGTTACCTACTTATCAAAGCCAGGCTGTGACCTGCTGACACTCAGAGCCCTGGAGCTTCACAGAGGTCACTTACAAGCAAACCAGTGTGAGAAATAGGCCAAATAGAAGGGCTGTGGGTTCATCCAGCTCCAATTAGGACACTTTCACTTTCACCTGAATTGTCTATTGACTTGGTGCCCAAGAATTCTTCAGAAGGAAGAGCATTTCAGCTAAAACAAGATAAAAAAGCAAACTCTTATTTTTTAAGGATAAAACTTCCAATTTATCACACTTATATTGTGGATTGCTATGCAAGTCGCTAACATTAAAGACTCAACGTAGTTTATATGTAAAAGTGTGGTTCTCAATTTGTATTTTCAGATACACAAGAGACAGTTCACTCCTGTCCTTTTTTTTTTTTTTTTTTTTAATCAAAGTGACTCTGGGTTGTCATTCTACCAGGCCAATGTCAGTTATGAGGAGTAGTCCCCTGGTTCTGATAAGGGCCAAATCAAAATCTGGAAGCCTGTTTTGGTTCTACCAAAAGAAGAGTGCTCTTGAATCTCCAGTCCATCACGGTCACCGTGAATATCTTCACTAAGCCTGAAGCAGCCCCTTCATGCCCAGCTGCTTCCATGCCTTCCCTGTGGGACCTTGCCATCCCAGTGCTCAGATTCCTGCCTTCCACACACATAAAGCAGCCAGCCACTCACAGGTTTGGTCATTTTCCTAGAGAATAAAACAGGGCAGGGCCTGAGCCTGGGCTAACCATTGGCTCATCACATTTCCCACCTCTTCCCTCCCTCAAGGACACTTAGCATATGCTTTCAGGTAAGGCTTTAGCAAAAATCAATAAACTCAACCCAAAATAAAATTATGACTTTCTACTGGCTTCTACTTTCCACATTGCACATTTTTATGAAATGTGAAATTAATTAAAATCTGCTGTTTAAAATAGAGTTTGGAAAAAAAAAAACCTAAGTAGGCATCATTGCATGCTAACACCTTAATAAGATAAATGCAGAGTTACATTTTTAAATAACTATGTAAAGTGTTGACTGTGTATTTCTAATCACTGATTCCTCTTCCTGGAAAATAATCTGAGGAGCCAAAGAAATTACTTTGCTCAGCGTTTAGTCACCCTAGGACTTGTGACCTTTCTCTTTTCTGTTTCAAACAGGGACAAAAGTCATCTGCCCAAGGGCAGCCTTCCTAGTAGCTCCCAGGGAGAGCTGGCATTTGAGACCACACTTTGCAGTTGAGAAGGGGTTTCCTCTCCTTTGATCCAGGGCTCTGGTGGGTGTTGCGTGAGGCCAGGTGACACTGAAAGTCTTTATTATTCCAGGTCCTCACAGTCTTCGTGAGAACTCAGCCAGCTCCAACACTTTCTCTTCTGGCCTGGCATGGGGGCTGGAGTTCTCGGTTGTGAAAAGGGGTGGACTGGGAATGACCTTTCTGCAAAAGTATAAAACCAGGAACTATTCAAAAGCCCAATTAAAAGCTAGAGCAAGGCACCAATGCAAGCTGGGCAGACAGAAGGAAACCAGGTACTGCCAAAGCGACGACTCCAGGACAGAATGAGCAGCTCCAGAATGCTCATTGCCTTTCCTAGGATGTGGGTTGTCTGTGAATGCCACAGTAAGAGGATCCCAATAGCGGTGGGATGGTCAGATGGCTCTAACAACTCCGGGACAGCTACAGCCTGGGCTTAGTCAGGGCTCAGGTGTCACAGACTGTGTCATCTTGGGCCACTGTGAACGCTCTTGGCCCCTTGCCCTATTCCTCACTTTACCTAATAAAAGTGGGGTGAGTTACTTGTTGGTGGGCTACAGCCATTGATCTCAACAAATAAAGCTAATTATCTCATATATCTTATGAGGTGTCTTTCCTTATCTATCTCCACATGGACCACTGGGAAGGAGGCCTGAGGCCAGACAAATGAAGTAGCCTCCAAGAGCAACACAACAGAAGAGTAGAAAATGAATCGCCAGTGGTTTCCAGCTAATCCCAGGAATTTGATAGAAGTGTTAAGATCATCAATAACACTGTCACTTCACATATGACACTGTTAGTCAAGAAGAGGCTCCAAAGGCATCATTAGTACAAATAATATGTTATTTCCAAAGAAATGTAGGGAATTCACATATAGTAGCTATCTTGACTGCACCAGGGTCTTTACCTTTACATTGCCTCACTTGAACCTTAAAACATCCCTACAAAGTAAGCATTATCTCCATTTTTACAAAGGAGATGGGTGATTTGCCCAATATCACTGTCTGGTAAATGCCAGGGTTGAGGACTGCTGCCCAGGACTTCTTCTTTTTTTTTAATATATTTTATTGATATTTTACAGAGAGGAAGGGAGAGAGATAGAGAGCTAGAAATGTCAATGAGAGAGAAACATCAACCAGCTGCCTCCTGCACACCCCCCACCGGGGATGTGCCCGCAACCAATGTACATGCCCCTGACTGGAATCGAACCCGGGACCTTCAGGTCCACAGACCGACGCTCTACCACTGAGCCAAACCGGTTTCGGCCCAGGACTTCTTTTTAAATTTTTTAATTTTACTTTCTATTTTTAAATTATAGTTGACATACAAATGTCCAATTCTCCTGACTCCCAATCAAGTGTTCTTTTCAGGAGACACCACTCTTCAGAAGGAGACCATCGCAAGGATGCCACCTGTCACTTTAATATCTACATCAGGTGTATTTATTAGAAGAAATCAGTCCTATTGGTTCATAGTCACCCTTTACAGAAATGTTCTAATTCCAGCCAAGAGCCTGGAAACGCATGGACCAAGCTACTCATCATCAGCTCAAAAGAGGAGCTTATTATGTCTCCCCCGAAGAAGAGAATGTGATTACATGGCTGCCCATTTATTCCTCAAACCCCATTTTGAGAGTTGTCTTTGAAATTGGTGCAAAGTATTTTTAGAAAAACCCCAAATTGCTCCAGTCTTGGCTTGAGGTTGACGACAGGACACAGACGGCAGCATGGCAGGCTTGGGTGGTCAGCCTTCCCCCCGTGTTCTATAGGCCCATCAGCTCATCTGTGGCCCGCTGAGCGGATGGTGACTCATGATGTCACTGCACTTTTCCAACCTCTGTTACCGCAGGATCATGTGAGTTCAGGACAGAAAGGACTATATGACCGTCAGAGAGAGTCCTTCTCCGGAGAACTGCAGAGAATTTGCTGATTTACATAAAATTATAGGCAGCCCAGAGAATCCCAGAGAAGGGTGCCAGCATTTCCCCTAGGGACGCAGAGTACTCAATTTTTCATATCATATCAAATCAGATCTACGATGGGAACATGAGGAGCCTAGGGGAGGTGATTCATTTCATTCACTCATTCATTTCCCCCATCCTTCCAGTGCACTTGTGCGTGCTAGCTTCTGGCAATATTGAGATTGAAATGGACAATACAGACGAGCAGTTTATATTCACTTCCCTGAGGGCCGGCACATAGTAGGTACTCAATAAATATTTATTGTATGAGAGAATGCTCTTCCAAAGGTGCTGCAGTGTTTCAGAGAATTTTCTTTACTAAAAGAAAAGACCATTGGATTTAGGTTTTGAAGAAGGAATAGGAGTTTGACAAGCATCTAAGAGGGGAAAAGAAATCCAGATAAAGGGAATGACATGAACATGGACACAGAGGTGGAAAAGACCAGATGGTGTGTCTGATCTGAGTCCTCCCTGCCCCCTCAGCATCCATGTGATACTGGATCGTGCATGTGGGGGGGAGGGGAGGTGTGTGGGAGTTGAAGTTGGAGAAACCAACAGGGGCATACCTGCTAAGGTAAACAACCCGGCTTACCCTGTAGGTAAAGGGGCAGGGAGGCATTCTGGAAAACATATGTTGAGGAATGCAGCTTCAGAGCAAACATGGATGACTCAGCAGTCTGTTAGCATGCCCAGAAGCCATGCTCAGCCCTCTCCTTGTGCTAGTGGGTGGGCACCGGGTCTCTGAGGGAAGACCACCCGCCTGGTGTCATCGCACACACATCTGACTTCCATGAGGGTTTTTCTAAGCCCCATGACATGAGGAAAGCTTATTCAGAAATCTGGAAATCAAAATTCTCCCAGGCTCTTACACATACTTTTGTTCCTTTTTTTCCATTTGGTTCACATTCTTTTATTATTACAGTCACAGAATTGCTTCTTCCTGCCACTTCTTTAGTTCCCCTACAGAACAACTGTCATCTTGAACATCTCTTTTGTTCACTGGAAGATAATTCTAACCCACACTTCAAAGCCCAGTCAAATACCACTGTGCTTTTTGTTCAGCAAATGTTTAATGGGAAGTACCCCAATACCTCAAGCCCTGGACCAGAGATGGGCATTTTCACCCGATCCCCACCCTCGTCTCTCCCACTAGCCACTCTACACCCAACCCTCTAAGGATCTTACCCGGGTTAATCTCCTCACCAAGCCTTCTGGATACCACTCTCGCCCCACATTCACCTATACATGCTATGAGTTGGCTAAGACCTTGATTAAAGATAGGAAAAACACGAGCAGTAAAAAGCAGAAAGAATAGAATAAAAGTGCAAAGAATAGCAATCACTTACTAAATGCTAATTCTGAGCCAGCCACTGATCTCATTGTCTTTCATCCACCAGGAGTGTGTTTTCAGTGCTTCTATTCTTTTTAAAAAATATATATTTTATTGATTTTCCACAGAGAAGAAGGGAGAGGGATAGAGAGCTAGAAACGTCAACCAGAGAGAAACATCGACCAGCTGTCTCCTGCACACCCCCTACTGGGGAGGTGCCCGCAACCAATGTACATGCCCTTGACTGGAATCGAACCTGGGACCTTTCAGTCCTCAGACCGACGCTCTAGCCACTGAGCCAAACTGGTTTTGGCATCCAGTGCTTCTATTCTTATTCTCAATTCTCTTCCCTAATAGAATCTGTATAAAGGGGGAATCTAGTCCATTCAAGGTTTATTCTGCTAGGAGTGTATCTAATACTCCTCACAGCTTCTGTATGAGAGCCTTAAACAAGCACCATCTCCTTCAAATAAATACTAAAGCAAAGCAGAAGCCATGGGAGGTGTTGGGAGAGGGAATAACATCATCCAGGTGGTGTTTTAGGATTTGCAGCAGAGGGTTTTAGGTTGCCCTGAGCTTCTGGCTTCCCGTGCTGCCAGAACATTCTGCAGGAGATCTCAGAATGATAAGGAAGGGATTGCAGCTGTGAGGGAGAATAGTCTTGTTGGGAGAGTCCTAGAGTTGACATCACACCTGTTCTGCTGTGAGAGTCTGAAAGACTGCGAACACCTTGAACCAAAGCCAGTCTGCTCCAACCCCTCCCCACCCCACAATCTTTCACCACACTGCTAGTCCATCAAAGGGAATCAGCAATTTGCCAGTTCACCGAGTGCTTGACTGGAATTGTAGCTACTTCCCTATGCCCTCTCCAGCACATCCTGAACTTTCTTGTCCTCATCTGCTACATCCATGCTCAGGTTTCTGTGTCCCCAGGTGTGCTGACACGACCAACGGGCTCCTTCATCCTCAGGACCTACTGACCACTCTTTCCTTTGTTTCCATTCTGACTCCCTTCTCTTTCTTTCAGGCATTCATTCAATAAATGATTATTTAGTACCCAGTGTGTTCTGAGTGCTCTACTAAAGGATGGGGCACAACTGTGAACGGGGTCTCCACAGCTTCTGCCCTCATAGAACTCGAGAAGAAAAGAAGAGTCAACAGACAAACAGACAAGTGGAAGGGGCTGTGATGGGAAGGGGTAGGGAGTATGGCAGCAAAGTCGGTCTAGCACATCCACAACTCCCTGAAACAAAAGAACCACAGAAATCACAAAGTTGAGATGCAAGCTCAGCAGATACCATGAGTGCAAATGTGAATTTCACAGTCATATGAATCAAAGAGGGGTGAAGCCATAACTTTACTCTCATAAAATCTCATTAAAAGTATGGCAAATTTAAGTGTGTTTTTTTCAAGCATGAACTTGGGCAATTAAAGGTAAACTTGGGCCGAAACCGGTTTGGCTCAGTGGTAGAGCATCGGTCTGCGGACTGAAAGGTCCCGGGTTCGATTCCGGCCAAGGGCATGTACATTGGTTGTGGGCACATCCCAGGTAGGGGGTGTGCAAGAGGCAGCTGGTCGATGTTTCTCTCTCATCGACATTTCTGGCTCTCTATCTCTCTCTCTTCCTCTCTATAAAATATCAATAAAATATATATTTTTTTAAAATAAAAAATAAAGGTAAACTTGGTCAGCCCAAGATTTTTTCTTCCTCTCATTCTTTCTTCCTCTCCCCACATCATATAAGTTGGGGTAAGGATGCAGAAGTGTTGGCAGTTGCCCGGCACTGGTGAGGAACCATGTTGAAACCACAGTCCTGTCTCTCCAATCACCCACTTCCCGCCATGCTGCCGGGCCCACTCCTGTCACACCCGTGTCTTCTTGTCCCTCTGTCTCCGAGGGCCTCAGACTCCATGTTATGAGATTCTCTACCTCTACGGAATGCAAAAACATGGTCAACATTCAAATCAGTTTCTTCCTAATTAGGAGCCCTTCCACCCTATATGCAGAGCAATTTCTCTGCCCTTTGCCTAAACATCTTCCCTCCACTGAGACCCAAGGCCTTGTCTTTGAATAACAATAGCCGCATCAAAATATTTTTTTTTACATCAAAACAGCAATATACCCCCAAAGATGAACTCCGCTAAAACATATAAGTATGTACATTCTTTAAAAATGATTTTTCTTTTATCTTGCTGCTACATGTAAAATAGCTAAGTCTATTCTCTTCCCCTAAACCACGCCCCCTTCCACGCACAAAGCCCACTTTTCTACCGAAGGATTTGAGTTTTGTTTGTTCAGTTGCCCCAGGTTCTGGGGTGATAAAATGAATGGCATGAATTATGGGGGTAAATTTGCCTACAGATCCTTAACACCAGTTATGAAAACCCTTCATCCCACGTAGACTGTTTTGCATCTTTCCAGAGATACACGTTATACCAGTTGTTCCATTATCATAATTCATTGCTCAGTGCCAGCTCTGAGCCAGGACTTGGGGGGCTGCAGACTCTGCTGGGTTATCTGTGCCTCTGCTCCCCCTTCAGCATATAAAACAGAAGTTAGCTTTCTCTTTCCTGTTTTAAAAGAGAATGTTTTTGGGGACCTATTTCCTTAAAAAGCTAAAGATTAGTCAACAATGTAAACAGAGGAGAATTTAAGACCTGTCTATGGTGAGTCCTATGGTTAATTTAGCAACAGAAGGCACTGTTCCTTTCCGTATATATCCTCTCACAACCACATTCAGGCTTCAGAATGCATCAGTTGATTGCATTTCAAGAGAGGCGCTCTACCACCAATCCCTGAAGCTCCATAGGTATTCGGGATGAATAAATTATGCTGGAAATGGGTGAATCAAGGCAGAGAGCTGCTGGTAAAAATAATTCTAGGGCCATAGCTGGTTTGGCTCACTGGATAGAGTTTTGGCCTGGGGACTGAAAGGTCCCAGGTTCAATTCTAGTCAAGGGCATGTACCTTGCTTGCAGGCACATCCCCAGTAGGGGGTGTGCAGAAAGCAGCTGATCAATGCTTCTTTCTTATCAATGTTTCTAACTCTCTATCCCTTTCCCTTCCTCTCTGTAAATAATCAGATATAGATATAGATATAGATATAGATATAGATATAGATATAGATATAGATATAGACATAGACATAGACATAGACATAGACATAGACATAGACCACAATTCTAGGGTGGTAAGATCAGCAAACTCATTAGTCAACAGAGCCAAATATCAACAGTACAATGATTGAAGTTTCTTTTGAGAGCTGAAAACTGACTTCTACGCATGGGCCACAAAGTTTCAATCGCACTGTATGTATGTACCCACAGGTAGTATTTTGTGGGAGAACCACACTCAAGGGGTCAAAGAACCGCATGTGGCTCGTGAGTCGCAGTTTGCCGACCACTGCACCAGGCAGTCTAACGCAGTGTGGCCAGGTTGTCAAGGTTTTTAGCAAGAAAGCAAAAGCCCTCGGAGCATCAAACTAAGTGAATCATGTGGTAAAATCACAGACTGTGAGGTGTGAACAGCAACAAGGATGGTGTCAGGGTAAAGGCACCTTGCTGGTCTCTAGAGAGCCCTGGTCTCGTGCTGGCACTACTGAATACATTCTGCTCGGGTGCCCACCCTCAAGGAGCCTTTCCTGAAGGCATGTCGAAGGCCAGTCCAACCCTCCAGTGAAGAAATAGGGAAAATCCATCCTACGTGCATTGAGCATAAAGTCAGTTACATTTTTAGTGCCATGTGGTCCCCATCACTCCTCGTCCCTCTTTTCCAGGCCTGTGCTGAGCTATAAATTTTTTAGAGAAAGATTCCAGATAAACACAAGCTCCCTGGTACTGGTGTAAGTTCAGAGTCCCTTTAAAGCACGACGAACAAATTATTTCCTTGTTCAGCCACACAAAACACAGAGGCAGCGCTCACATGCGGGATTGCAAACTGTGAGGTTTGCAGGCAGTCAAACTTGGCTTTGATGTACGCCCTCTGCACAGTAAAAGTTTATTCTCCACCTTCCCAGAGGTAACCCTGGCATTCTGGATGGGAAGCAGAACATCCCCGAAACTCTGTCCCTAGAGCCATGAACCCCAGACATTTGGTTGCGCCTAAAACTCACTTGCCCTTTATCATTGAGGGAGAGGGGGAGGGGATTGTGCAACAGACTCACATTCATAATCTTACCTATTTCTTTCAAAAAACAGGAATTGTAGCATTATAATAATTATGAACCCGTTTGATATACAATTCTTCCAAGATCACACAGCTGGTGTTATGGATTTAAAATTCAAACCCAGATCCCCAAACCAAACATCTTCCATGCATTATGCCCGCAAAGTCCTGCCAAAAGGAAAGGCGGGAGGCTGGGGAACAGGACTTATTTGCCAAAGTCCTGGGATATCAGGATTTCACAGATTTTCAAAGATGGTGCTAGAATCTTCAGTGGAGTGTTTGGTTCTTTTGAAGTAAAGCCAGCGTAATGGAAAACACTAACTTTGCTTTGTTAGAACCCCCTCGTTTGGCTCTTCCCACGTCCAGCTTTTTCAAATAAAATGGCACATTAAAAGCATTTCTTTTTTTTTTTTTTTTGCCTTGCTGAGTGTGAATGGCCCCAACGTGGCCGCAGCCCAGAGCATGCTGGGAAGGGGCAGCGGTCCAGGGTACGCCAGTGACCCAGCATCGCCTCTACCCTGACCAGGACCTGCCGCTGCTGAGGCTAAAGATGAGTATGTCTCCCTCCAAACCAAACAGCAATTAGGAGAGGATGCATTTTTAGACTGCAGGGGTCTGGTACTCTGCTGGCAGCTTTTGAAAGCTGTCAGAGCTCTGCCAAGGGAAAAGGGAAGGCACTACATTCACTGGTTGAGTGGCTATGACAGACTGGGCACTGTGCTAAGTGATCTGCATACTTGGGGACATTCCATTTTAACAGCATCCCTGTACGATAGGACGCTTAAGCCTCTCTCTCTCTCTCTCTCTCTCTCTCTCTCTCTCTCTCTCTCTCTCTCTCTTGATGGTGATAATGGGGTTGAGAGGGAACTGACTTGCTCACCCAGCACGTCACTCAGCTGGGTTACACAGCTTCTGAAATTTAACTCCAAATTGGCCTGGCTTGCAAAGCCTATTTAAATAATTTTACTATGTCGATTCTTGGTGGCCAAGTATTAATGCCCTTGGAGTTTTCCATGTGTTCTAGGTTCTAGTTCCTCAAGAAAAGAGATGAAAACAATGGAGGGTCAGGCATTCCATATTAATCATGCCCAGCTCATGTTTGTCCTTCAAATTTCAATGTGCCTCCTCCCCTTCAGGATCATGGGCCTCTCTTGACATGGAATTTGTGCACAGTGCTGTCTGTGTTCTCTTCCCAATCCACGTTAAGTGTGTAAATTGAAAGTAAGTAAACGTTGCCCTGGCCTATGTAGCTCAGTTGGTTGAATATTATCCCATGCATCAAAAGGTTGCAGGTTCGATTCCTGGTCAGGGCACATACCTAGGTTGTGGGTTTGATCCCCGGTAGGAGGCATGCATGAGGCAACCAATCGGTGTTCCATTCTCACATCAATGTTTCTTTCTCTCTGTCTCTGTTCTCTCTCTCTCTCTCTCTCTCTCTCAAAAAATAAATAGAAACATATTTTTTTTTAAAAAAGGGAAGTAAGTAAATGTTTATGGCTCTTTGACAGAGTCATTCTTTCTGCAATGAATCAAATAAGATATTTGGGTTTGCACGATGTGTGACTTATTTTATTTTTCTAGTAATTCATTTTTAAGGTGGTTTACAATAGTAACAGTATGTAATGGAATGGAAACTAATTGGTTCTTCACCTCAAGTTTGAGAAGCACTATCCCAAAGTTTGAGAGATCTTTGAACGTGAAGACCACCTTTTAGCATCCAGTAAAGGAATGCTTTGAGGAAGGTCTGGGTAACTGTGGAATCTCCCACTTATAGAAAGGCTTCTCGCTGAAATCATTCTGACCTGTACCGGTTGCCACTTCAAGCATTCCTACCTGAAGGAAGGTGAATGGACCAGTGAGGCAACTGAAAGCGTGGGCACTGGAGTGAGAGGGCATCCCATTTGAATCCTGCATCCTAACAGCTGCTGTGTGACCCTCGGTAAGTGAGTTCTGCTGTGACTTAGTCTCCTCCTTTATGAACAATGGATACATGCATTAGGGAAATGTACTCACAACCACAATGAGAGGCCAGTTCACACCTATTAGGATAAAAACAAGTAAAATCATTAGTTGGACACTTGTGTATTGTTGGGAATGTCAAACAGTACAGCAGCTATGGGGAACTGGTGCTCCTTTCAAAAGTGAAACATAGCCAAAACCAGTTTGGCTCAGTGGATAGAGCGTCGGCCTGTGGACTGAAGAGTCCTGGGTTCCATTCCAGTCAAGAGCATGTATCTTGGTTGTGGGCACATCCCCAGTAGGGGATGTGCAAGAGGTAGCTGATCGTTGATTCTCTCTCATCAATGTTTCTAACTTTCTATCCCTCTCTCTTCCTCTCTGTAGAAAATCAATAAAACATTTTTTTTTTTCAAAAAAAGTGAAGCACAGAATCACCACAGGATCCAGGATTCCATTCCTAGGTTTACACCTAAAAGAACTGAAAACGGGGGCTGCACACCCAGGTTCATGGCACTGTTATTCACAATGTACAGAAAGTGGTGAGAAAAAAACCCCTAATGTCCATTGATAGATGAGTAGACAAACAAAATGTGGTATATGCATACAATGTAATATTAGTCCCCCTTGCTGAAAAATAAAGTGAGGCCTATTAAAAATGTTAAGAGTTTAGTTGAGCAAAAGTTAATTCAAATTGTACATCTCCCATCCAGAAATGGAGTGCTCTGAAACTTTGGCTAGGGGACTTTTATTTGGCATGGCTTTGGTGGGAGACTACTGGGGACTTTTACAGAGAAAGTGTGGGAGTGAAAGTAGGAACTTATTTGATTGGCTGTAATTTAAGGGGTTGTCAACATTTGGGAAAGCTTGGTGGACTATTTGTGAATGGCTGTCCTTAGGTTTTGAATTTTTAAAAATATATATATTTTTTATTTTTTTTATTTTTTATTTTTTTACTTTTTTTACAGAGAGGGATAGAGAGCTAGAAACATCGATAAGAGAGAAACATGGACCAGCTGCCTCCTGAAAACCCCCTACCGGGGATGTGCCTGCAACCAATGTCCATGCCCTTGACCGGAATCGAACCTGGGACCCTCCAGTCCGCAGACCGCCGCTCTATCCACTAAGCCAAACCAGTCTCGGCTAGGTTTTGATTTTGTAACTCTGAGGCACTTACAGGCTTTGGCCACTCAGGCATGAGACCCGTCCCAGTCTCATGCCCTCCTTGTTTACATTAATTTACACAAGGAAACAGAGGGAAACTCTGATACATGCTACCACATGGATAAACTGTGAAAACATTAGGCTAAGACACAAAGGACCAATACTGCATGCTTCTTCTTATAGGAGGCACATATAACAGGAAATTCCTAGAGATAAAAAGCAGAAGGGAGGCAACCCAGGGCTGGGAGGAAGCAAGAATGAGGGGTCCCTGTTTAATGGGTGCAGTGTCGGTCTGGGGGGACAGTGGTGAAGGTTGGGTAACATGATGAATGCACATAATGTCAGGAAACTCTATACCTAAAAATAGCTGAAAAGGTAAATTTTGTTTTATGGGTGTTTTGCTACAATGAAAAGAGATTAAAAAAAAAAGACAGCATTTCCCCCTCCTATCCTGCTCATTCGTGACTGCTGTCAACAGATGAGTGGCAGTGAGCAGACACCAGAAAAAAACGTGCCAGAGCAGGCCATGAGGGGCTCTGTGATTTCCTGTATTTTCCAAGTGAGTATTCCTTTCAAGGGGCAAATAAAGAATATGCCAAAACAAAAACCCATTTTTTGTTTGAAAGGAGGATTCACAAACGAATGTTCTCCCCCATCCGAACTGAGAGAGCCTTGTCTCTGCTATAGGATCAGGCCACGGAGAGGCTATTTTTAGTGGCCTCACCGCAGCCAGCTCAACCCAGCCACATTCTGTGTGTGTGTTCAATGTCGCGGGCTATTTTTCAGACGTTTAGATGATCGGCGAAACCCCAGCGGCGCTTGTCTGGGAGATGCCGGCTCTTAATTTCCAAGGTAAATTTAAGGCACATGTATTACCGTCTCTTTTCAGTCGTCCGCCTTTGAAGTGGGCTTGCCACTGAGCTCCACTTCAAGGTTTCCCTGACGCTGCCTTGGTCTCCCTAAACGACTGCGGTCGCGGGGGGTAGAATTGCAGGCAGCATTCGGAGGGTGCAAGTGGATGTACTCATTCAGCAAATTCTCATGAAGCCGCTACTGGGTCCCGGGCGTGAGGGAGGCAGGGAGCAAGCAGTGAGGTTTCTGCTGACAAGGAGCTCAGAGTCGACGGGGAGAGACAGAGGAGGAAGCAGATGAATAGATGGAATGTGACAGGCTAGTGACGGAGCTCACCAGCTGCGCCGAGAGCTCAGCCAGGGCTGTACAGCGGCTCAGGGAACCTCCCCGTGGCCGCTCCGTCTAAGTGGAAATGCCCGGTGGCCCTGCCCCATCCTCTCTCTCCAGCCCTCACCTGTCACTCTATGTTACACCTCCTGTGTCATTCATTACTCTCATCATTAAAAACTCACGGCATCCTATTCGTTCACTGGAGACTTTCTACCCAAATGCAAGTTCCAGGAGTGGGGACAGCTTGTCACACTCGGTCATCAATGTATGTCCAGTATCTACAACACTCCTCAGCTCTGGGTAGGGCCGCCAGGATTTCTCCCCAGGAGCTGTTCGGGGACAGCTGCTGGTGTGGAAAGGAAGTCAGACTGAAGTTCTGTTTCCGAGCCAGCCCTGTGTGGTGTGTTTCAGTGATCTCACGTTTACTTGGCAGGGCTTTGGAGGGACCCTGCTGGAGATTAGGGCAAAGCAGCTCAAGACCCCTCCCTCCTAGCGCCACCTCCCTCCCCCCGACCCCCTTTCCAGGACACCACTGTGGCCCAGCCTCTTAGAACTCCTGAATCCCCAAAATCATTTATTTTAAACTTCTGACATAATTTAAAATGAAGCCATGCCAGAATGTGATTACAAAAATTATGCTGTGTTTTAAATGTTTGCGTGTAACAAATGACTGTTGTAAAAACACAATGCAATGCTATTCTGTTAGTCATAGAATAACTCAAGTTTTTTGTTTTTTTGTTTTTAAGTGAATTAGAGTGCACCTTGGAAAATGTGTTCCAGGAATGGGACAAATGACTCGTCTTAAGTGATAAATGACTTGTCTTATCCTGGAGGTAAACTGATTTGGAGAAAATGCCTCAAATCTCGATCTATTCACCAGAAACCCATGCCAGCTCGTCCTCCAGTCCCAATGCCATGTCACTGTGCTCTCTGCGGGCCCTTCCTGGCACACAGTGACTGCTTACCAAGTGCCTTCCCAATAAATGCTAATCGGATGCGTGTATGAAGAAATGAACGAACCAAGTCACAAAAGGAGGGCACCTGGGTTGGAGCCACAAGGATGAGCAGCAGCCCCAGAAGCATCATAGCAGGAAGATCAACAGCCTTCAGGGCTGAGGGGACAGGTGTGCAAAGGTATGACACTGACAAAACAAGTGACAGGAACTGCAAACAAGACAGAGCTGCCAATGCAGAGGCCATAGGGTATTCTCCGGCATGAAAGCTGGCATGGAGCCCGGTCCACTGGGCTTTGGGATGAGCTTAGAGCTGATGGGGAGGCACTGGAGGTCTTTAAGTAAGACAACAAACAGGATTCCATTTGCCTTTTATTTTATTTTATTTTATTTAAAAATATATTTTATTGATTCTTTACAGAGAGGAAGAAAGAGAGGGAGAGAGTTAGAAACATCGATGAGAGAGAATCATCGATCACCTGCCTCCTGCACACCCCCTACTGGGGATGTGTCCACAACCAAGGTAGATGCCCTTGACTGGAATCGAACCCAGGACCTTTCAGTCTGCAGGCGGATGCTCTATCCACTGAGCCAAACCGGTTTCAGCTCCACTTGCCTTTTAGAAAGATGGCTTTGGCCCCAGTGTAGAGCAGGGGTCAGCCGACTCTGGCCTGTGGGACACATCTGGCACCTCACCTGTCTTCATAAAGTTCTGCTGGGACACAGCCATGCCCACTCATCTGTGCATTGTCTGTGCTGCTTTCCTACTGCAATGGGTGCTGAGTAGCTGTGAGGGAGACCACTGGGCCCACAGAGCCAAAGATATTCACCACCCGGCCCAACCTTCTAACTCGTGGTCTAAAAGCAGAGGGAGAAGAAAGCGAGTCCATAAGCAGGGGGAGCAGCTAGGAACTTGCCAGGAGCCAGGAGAGTGGGGATGGAGCGGAGGAGGGGCAGACACAGAGATGCTCAGGGAACGGAATTGTCAGGGCCACAGTCTGGTCCTGCCTAACCTGCCAAATTCCCTTTTCCCCCAAACATGATCAGAGCCTTCCATCCTCTAGACCTTTGCTTATATGCATCTTACCACATCTCCACTTCCAGTCTTAGCTTGAGCCTCTGAGAGACAGGCTTGGAAACCTGTCTGAAGGAGACATAAAGTAGAATGAGCAACCTCAAGGCATGAACCCTCTGGTCCTGTCTGAGTTACCTAGGGCTACCAGAATGCAGTACCACAAAGGAGGTGTTTACTTATTCTCTCACGGCTCTGGAGACCAGCAATTTGAAATGAAGGTAGCAGCCGGGCCAAGCGTTCTCTAAGGCTTAGCGTCTAAGAGGTAGAGTCCTTCCAAGGAGTCTTGGCTCCTGGTGGTGAGTGGCGATCCCTGGTGTTCTTGGGCTTACAGCTGCATCACTCCAATCTCTGCCTCTGTTCTCACATGGCATTCTTCCCTGTGTGTCTGTGCATCTCTGTGCCTGCATGGGTAGCCTGCTCTTCTTATAAGAACACCAGTCACATTAGATTAAGAGCCAATCCTGGTGACCTTGTCTTAATTTGATTACAACTTCAGAGACCCTACTTCCAAATTAGCATATCTTTTAGAAGACATAATTGAACCCATCACAGTTCTTATTCATTTTTCAAGTCTCAGTCTCATATCCTTGTGGAATGTTCTCTCATGCCCCAATCAGATGGAGCCCTTTCTTCCTCCACTCTCCCAGGAATCAGTCTCCAATTTCTGATACTTATCTTATACTGCCTCAGAGATGTGTTAATTTGGAGAAAATGACCAAAAAATGGGCTGTGCAGGAAAAACAAAGTTGATTTGGGCCCCAGATACCATTGTGCTGGCATAGCCTCTCATGGACCGTAGTTTCTACATTCACTCTGTGGCCTGACTTGAAATGCTGCTTAAAGATCCTGCTGGAGGAAGCTTCTCCCAGAATCTAGGATTGATTGGAGGGGCTGGCACAATCTCACCCAGCTGGCCTGCAAAGCTCTGGCTGACGGATGCCCCATGGCTCCTTCGGTGGCGTGTGCCTCAGCCTGCCTGCCTGCCAGCCAGCGGGTGCCCTCGGTGATTTCTCTGGATAAGCAGCATGTGGCTTGGCTGAGTCGGGGATACCTCCTTTCCCCTGGTATTCTTAGCTCCCTGCAGCAGCCCAACTGGCAGGCCCAGGACGCTTTTAAGCCCACATTGCTCAGCCACCCCACTTGGCCAAGTCGAACACCTGCAGACTAGCCTCTACCACTGGAGGGAGGTTTGCTGCCCCCGAGAGGCCAGCCACTGGATCTGGGCTGAATTCTAGGGACCCACAACGTCCAAGCCAGACCAGGCCACAAGACCGGAGGACTTGGCAACACAGAAATCATCAAAATGAGATCCTCTGCATTCCGAATCTCAATTCTGTGCTTTAGGCAGAGCTCTGACCTTGGACAAAGTCATGGACTTCTCTAAGCCTCTGTGATCCATTTCATGCTGAAATGTGTTTAATGACGATTTCCTTGCAGCATTATTGAAGGGTGGCTAGTGGTTAGGAACATGGGTTCTGGAGTCAGCAACCTAAATTCAAATGCTGACCATCAACTTGGAGCAAATCACTAACCCGTCAAGATCTAGTCTCTTCAGCTAGACTGTTATGAATCAGGACAGCTGTATTCATTTCCAATGGCTGCTCTAACAAGTTACCATAAACATAGTGACTTCAACAATACAAATTCACCTGCTTCTAGCTCTAGAGCCAAAACCAATATGCCGGCAAGGCTGGGCTTCCTCAGAGGCTCTAGGGAAGACCCCTTTCCTGGTCCTTCCAGCCTCAGGAGCTCCATTCCTCAGGTTGTAGCCACCCTGCCCATCTTCAAAGCCAGCAGTGTAGCACCTGCAAATCTCCCTCTGATGCCCTCAGCACATCATCGATAGCCTTCTGGGTCACACCCCCCTCGCCTCCTGCTTAGAAGGGAGGATGGGGAAGTAGTGGCAGAAGGCAACCTAGGTAGGTGGAATAGTTCAAAAACTCCTCCTGAATTTCTATATTCTCTATGCTAGCCTTCTCAGTGTCTGGTAGCTTACAACATACTTTAAAAAAACAACCCAAGATCTGACTTAAGAATTTCCCATTATATTGGCACCACTTCCTCGCTATGTGACCCGGACACATTCACAGAGCACAGGTGTTTTTTTTTGCTTTGTAAAACGGGATTCACAGAGCTGTTGTTCAAATCAGATAAGAACGTGAGGATGCCACTTGATAAACTGTTGGTATAAACGCTAGCTCTCTGCAGTCCTTGCTCACTAAGGATCTTCTGAATGAAAGCTGTTTTTGTTTCCTCACTCTCCCCATCAAACACAGGCTGGGATCTTAAAGCAAATCCCAGTTGTGAGTGGAGTCCTCTGCTGCTTTATCATGCTCTGCTCTTCCAGTTTGAGATGAGAAGGATCAGATGATTTGAGGCTGTACAGAGGCCAGATTCCCCTGGGTCCTGGTTTCCACCATCATTTTGAAGAGCTGCCTTGGCTCTCAGCAGCACACCAGGCACTGTTAAATAATTTCCCGTAGCAAAAGATTGTAGGAAGTGGTCCCTTAGTGCACAAAAGTTTCAAGGATGAGGTCAAGGATTATTGGTGTTAAAAAGTAATTCTGTGGAGAGATGGGGTGGGAGTTGAGATAATGTGGAGCTAAGAGAAGGAGAGGAGCAGAGGAAAGGGGGGTGGGGAGAGGAGGGAAGGGAAGAGATAGACTGTGCTAGGATCTGGTTACTCTCTGTTTGCAAGTTGGTACTTTTGGGACTAAAGCAAATGATTTGAGCCCTGAACCATTTTCCTGATCTATAAAAAGAAGAGACCTTGCTCACAGTTGGGTTGAGCTGATAATTCTTGGAAAGCATTGGAAATTTTGCTAATATTTATGTAATACCTCATGGTATACATGATATACCCTGATTCATCATCCTACGTGAATCTCAAATGACTCCTGAGTGAGCAAGGATTGATTGTTATCCATGTTTCACACTGAGACTCAAGGAGATCGATGATTTTCCCAGCCTTGACGGGCTAGTAAATGGCACGGCTAATTGCTGCTGGACCAACCTCTGTTCTCAATGACCCCAGTATCCACAGAGCTGGGCCCTGTGCTATGTGCCGAGAGTGAGGTCAGCCCAACCAACCTGCTCCCTGCCTTCAAGAAGCCTATAGTTTATCAGGAGAGACAGACATGAAGTAAATAATCATGCAACTAATATGCACTCACTCACTGTGGTAAGCCACACAATGAAATAAACCAATACTCTCTGAGAGGATAAGGTGGAGGGGAGGTAACTGAGATGGGGATGGGTACAGGAGAAGGTCTTTCTGCTACAGGAAGGCGGAGATGGAATCAGAGACTGGCAGTGTGGGTATGGCATCCTGGGCAGAGGGAAGAGCACATTTGAAAGCCCTAAAATATAAAACTGCAAGGACTCTCTCATGGCCGGAGTGTATTTTTCCAAGGCGGAGAGAATGTAAGGTTAGGTGGAGAGTTAAGAGGGCAGCTCAGTGGCCCTTCCCACCTGGGAGAAGGAAAGAGGAGGGCTTCCTACTCTCCGGAGACTTCCGGTTGTCCCAGCCAGGCACTGCACAAACGCTTCCTAGCTGTTTTTGAGGTGCTAAGAAACTTGTTTTGCCTGTTACTGCCCTTAAAAAAAAGTCTGTTTTCCAAATAAGATAGTTACAAAGGCTTCGCATTGTATAATTCCTTAGATATTATGTTACTCACTAGTTACAAAAATAATTGAGTAGTCCTCCTAAAGATGACTTAATTTCACAAATGAGTTGTACTCAAGTAAATATTTACTTCTGAATGCAGTTTTGTTGAAAACCCTCTCAGAACGCTTTCATTAAGCGTGCATGATGCATCAGCCGAGGAGTTATTAAATCATTATTCAGAGGGAGGGTAATTTTTTAAATAAAGAGAAACACATGCTTTCAATGCATCAAACACTTATGTAGGGCTACTTACCCGCCAAGTCTGGAGGTGGCCACAGTAACCTTGATTTCTGGCATTAGCATCTCTCTCTCTCTCTCTCTCTCTCTCTCTCTCTCTCTCTCTCTCTCTCTCCCCCTCAGTCCCCATAGGCAAGTCCAAAGCAAAGCCATGGTTTCTCTCATCTCACTGCTCCAACCTTGGTCAACTACCACTCACACGGACCCCTGCAGTAGGGTTCTACTTCCTCTCTTGTCACCTTTCAGTCCATTTTCCACACAGCAGCCAAGTGAACTTTCTAAAATCTGAAGTGTATTATAACACTCACTTGTTTAATATCTTCCCATGATGTCCCAAGTTACTTAGAATTAAATCTAAACGCCTTACCATCTGCGAGAAAGCATTAGCCAGGTGACCCAGTCACTGCCCACCTGTCTCACTCCTGACACGGGGCTGCCCCTGCAGCTCCTGATGCCCCAATCGCACCAGGAAGTTCTCTCTGCCTTGATCACTCAAGCCAGTTTGGTTCTTACCCAGAAACGCTCTGCCTTCCCTGTCCCTTCTCCCCTAGAGAGTTCTCTCCCGGGGGCCTGGCATGCCTGCCTCCTTCTCATCCCGGAGGCCTCAGCCAGACCGCTTCCTCTGAGAGACCTGACCTTCCCTCCACTCACTCTCTCACTCAGCTCCACTTTATTTTCTTCACAGCAGCTCCCTCTCACTGTTTGAATTTACCTTGTTTCTTTATTAATTTTTATATTCATTTAACTCGCCTTCCCGCCCCTTTGGATCAATATCTCCATGAGAAGACGGGTCTGGCTTGGCTTGTGCACAGCAGCATCCCCAGGGCTTCAAACAGGTCCTAGTCCATTGTGGATGTCCAATGACCTTTGTCGAATGAACACATTGAGACATGGTCCCTGTGTGAAGCATCATTCACTTGTAAAATTTAATTGACCGCACAGCAATCTGGGACAGGTGCAGCAGTGCTGGGAGTAGGGAATGAAGAAGTCCTACAGCTTTCTCTTCTTCCGTGTTGGCCCCACACCTTGCTTATAATAAGAACCTCCAAAGAGTCCTGCCTCCCTGCAGTGCATTTCCCACAATGCACCAGTGCTCAGCCCTATACTCCTGGCCTTTAAGAATAAAGTATTAACTCCTCAGTACCCACACAAACTCAGCAGCTTCACTCGGGCCTTCCCCCTCTGAAAGGGAAACACTTATAGATGCCAATCACCCCAGCTCCGCCCCTCCTCCAAGTTTTTCCCATCCAGCTCTCTCTCTCCACTTTTTAGCTTTGCTAACCCCTGATTCTTGTTCAAGGCTCAGCCCAGATGGGAGACCTTGACCGTTTCTCCCTTTTTCCGTCTGCAACTGCAGGCTCTTCACTCCTATAGCTCCCTGTGCTCAGTTCCATCCTAGTGCTCACTGCATCTGACCATTATTTTGCCTTTTTTAAGTCTTGGCTTTTGCCCTAAGACCTGCAGGGGGAGTGTGATTTAACTGATTTACCACAGGATTCTCTGTATCTAACATAATACACAAGAACTATTTACAGAAAAAGTAACTAAATTAATGAATATATAGAATAAAATTATCAGGAACCAGGGAGAGTGGAGGCCAAGTCAGAGGGTTTCCCAGAAATAAGCATGCAGGGCTGTGGTCACTTACAAGCAATTCTAAACCCCAAAGTTCTGAAAACCAAGTTTTCCCTTAACTTATTAGGTGGCAAAACCTTCCTGGACTGGTTTAGCAGCTTCATTTCTTCCACTTAGCACCACTACTCATATGCTAAAACATCAGTGCATTTAACTGCATGTGCTGCCCTAAACTTCACTGAAATCATTTTGTAATATTCAGTATATGAACTCTATTATGTTTCTTAAATGCAATAATGTTCTGGATTCCAAAAAACATTGGGCCCCAAGGATTTTAAAGAAAGGATTATGGCCCAGTATTTGAACTGTCCTAAGGATGGATAGGATTCCAGCAGACAAAAGTGTATGAGAAGAAAAGAATGTGCAAAATAACAGCAGTAAGTGGCTTAGGAACGGTGAGTTGTCTGGACTCATCTGAAGGAAGACTGTCTAGATTTACAGGAAGAGAAAACTAGAAAGAAGTCTGTATCTGATGGAGTCCTTGGATTCCAGGCTAAGGAGATTGAAGTTATTCTATAATTGATGGGAAGCTAGCAAAGGATTTTTAGACTGCATTAAATAAAGAGAAACACGTGCTACTGAGGTCCACAAATGGGCAGTAACCTGCCCATCATCGCACCATAGTCAGGCTGAAAGCATGGTCTGAAGACAGCCAATGCCTTTCTAATTTACAACGGAGTAAGGCATTACGTGGCTGGAGGCAGTGCCATGAGCCTGAACAGAGAGAAACAGATTGTGTCAATCACCCTCTCCCCAAACCAATGAGTGGGCAGGTGCTTCCATCTTTCCCCCTGTGTCTTCCAGCCTAACTCTAGCCTTCTTCTAAATGGTATCTCCCTGTCCAGGCACTCATCTTTTCCAGATCCAGAAGAGATACCAATCAGCAAGTTTTGCCCTTTGAAGGAAGGACAGAGAACATTCTCGTGCATTTTTATCTCCTATCATCCAAAGAAGATGTACCATTAGAAGGGACTCATTGTGCCTCACACTACTTTGATATAGGCATTGGACACTCAGGGTTCCACATGCATGGTGATGGGCTGACCTCCCCACCACAGCACAGGTGAGGATGGGCTTAGAGGAGGACTTTGAGTTGACCTTGGGGATAAATGGGTGTGTCTAGTCATTCTGGGAGAGCTCCACCCCAGATTATACTGATCTCACTCAGGGCAGCATGTGAGAGCTAGCAGTATGCAATTATGGAAGTCTCAAGACCATGATCAAATGCCAACTCCAAGGAAAGAGAGAAAACATCCTACTCAAACACAGCAGAATGGGAAAAGCTCGTGGAGGTACCCCTTAGGTGAACACCTCACCTGTTAGAACACATGCAGCCAGATTGCTCTGGAGAAATACAGCGCAGGCTGGTGGGTTGCCCCAAGGAAGACAGAAGAACAGGCGATGGAAGGATAGCTCATAGTCTGAACTTCCCGTGTGGTTTGCTCTTGGTACATTCCTTCTAGGGGCCCTGACCTTGTCCTAATGCAGCAGACCATTATGGAAGAAAGTGAATGGAAACCCATCTATGTGTCTCTTTTCTCTCACCCGATCTTCTTTTTAAAAGAAAGTCTACTGCAGGTATCGGGGGGCATTTGAACGTATTCTCCATGTTACACAAAAATCAGTGCTAAAACCAAGCTCTTATTGCACCATGCTTTCAACAGATGAACCAATTAGAAGCAACTCTCTCTGCAAATGTGTTTGCTTCCACATGCTTTCTACACATGTGTGTATACATATTTACAGGTTGTATAATTAATCATTCTTCATCCTTCATTCATTCAATCAATTTACTAAGACATACTGGGCACTGAGAATACCACAATAGGACTACTTACTCTGATGCATTTTCATTTTAAGGATTCTTGGAGGTTCTTTTTTTGTTGTGTGTGTGTTTCGTTTTATTTTTCATCACCTTGATGGGACAAGAGAATTGAGCTTCTAGCTACCTACTGCTCTTTATTTCTTCACTAGGAGTTTCCTTTGGGGAATAATTAGGCCCCTTGATTTGCCCAGGGATAGTTAATTTTAACTTTTCTGAATTGCTTTGTCAGGCCTCTAATGAATCTTCTCCCTTCATGGAAGTACCAGTCCCTTGTGAAGCTTTTCTTGCCCTTGCCCTTCTCAGTATTAATCATTAATAATTTCTTTCTCAATGTCCCATAAAAACACCCGACTGCATTTCTCTCACTGGGTTGAGATGTATTTGTTTCCATGTCAGTTGTGAAATTTAATTTCCTTCTGCACGCCAGCACATAGCCCTGGGCCTGCCCACAGTGGATGTGGTCTGGAGATGAGGTCCTGAATCAATTTCATCAATTCCCATTGAAGTCATTGTCTAATTCAAAAGGGCACACCAGATAGTCTGGAACAACAGACATATCATGCCAGCCTCTTAACCACCCCGAATAGTAAGACAACCTCATGGAGCTGTATGGCCTAGGAGCTATTGTTGCATTGAGAGCCCCACTCTTAGTCATCATGGGAAGAACCCGAAATGAGCCCCAGATCTGAGTGAACGGGAGGATGTTAATGAGTGGCCTGGATGAATTAGAAAGGCCTGGTTTGCTTCATATTCAGCCTGATCCAGTTTCCATGCAGCTTAGGAAAATAAGGACAACTATGTAGGCAATATCGCATCCAAATAAAACATAAATGTCTTGTGATATATGTGGGGAGCAGGGAGGGAGCATATAGAGTGCATATGAAATGCCTGTCTAGGGAATCCTTGCAGGGAGGAGCTAGAGGTCTTAGAAGACTTGGCAGAAAGACAGCTTAGAGCTGCGTGCAGCCCATCAATGCATCATGATTCTTTCCTCGCTTATATAACACCGTGGAAATGAGGCCCTCGACTTCCTCACAGAGGAGAGTAGGGCTGACAGGCATGAGTATGGATCACTTTAGCCCTGCTTATTATTCCTGCAGCTACTTACTGCCCTTAATAAAATCCACAGTCTGGCGGCTTGTTTACCATCGCACAGAATGAGGTCTCACCAGAGGAGGGCAGCTTATGGCCAACCTAACATTTTATTCTCTCTATTGTGGTAAATGTTGGGGACCTGAAAATGCACAGGGGAACCAACTGCTTAGGCACATATTTCTCCATCAACTCACCGTTTATTCAATGTGGCTCCTTCAAATACGGGGGAGGGAGATTAAAAGTCAATGAAACAAAAGTTATCCTCCCTGTTCTCCTCTTCCCCCATTTCTATGCACATTTAAAGAAGTCATGAGCAAAACAGAAAGGCTAGAAGTGTATTTTCCTGGTTGCAAGGAAGAACCCTGAGATGTTTTCAATGGTGGATCTGAGCAGCAGGCATGTGGGCGTTATTCTTTTTACTTACGTTCTTTATTTACTGTGAAGTATAACATGTGTACATAAAGGTGTTTATAACATGTTGTTGAATGAATACCCATTTACCAAGACCCAGGTCACCTAACTATGCCCACCCCCACCCATCCCCAAAAGTCTCCAGCTTTCTGACCCATATGGTTATCGTTTTGTTTATATTCATTGTTTCACCATTTTTTCTCCAATGTCTCCTGAAAAAATATATTTTTGGTCTGTTTTAAAACTTTATATGGATGGACTCAAGTTGTATGTATTCTTTTGAGTCCAACTTCTTTTACACAACATTATGATCTTGGGATTCATCCATGATATTGCATGTATCTAAAGTTGGTTTGTTTTTATTGCCATGTAATATCCCATTATGCAAATATTCTATGACATATTGATTCATTCTACCATTGATGAATGTTTTACATTGTTTCCAATTTTTAGCTATTTGACTAACACTAATATAAATATCTGTATTGGAATTTTCTAGTATATATGTTCACACATTTCTTTATAATATATACTTAAGACAGAGATTGCTGGATAAATGGTTATGCATATCTTCAACTTTTATAGCTATGAAAAATGTTTTAATATAACAAATATAATATTGTATCTTTAATAATAAAAATAATTTTACTTTAATGGAGGAAATGTACTAAAAGGGTTTAACAGATGACCTAAGCTTAGTGTGAGAATTTTCTCACAATAAGAAGCCACAATGTCACTGCCTATTTTACCTGAAAACAGTGGGTTTCCTTTATTGTGATGATTCTCTTAGCCCCTTATTCTAGAGTCTCAGGAATGGAAATTGGGGGTCATGAAATGGGAGATGTACCTATGTTTGTTGCTTAACTAAGAATATGTATTTTTCAGGATGGTTTTCCATAAGATAGAAGGTAACACTGACCTTCTTGTACTCATTCTACATTGAAGGTTCTAGAAGAATAAATGAAAGCATGAAAAATTTGCCAGATAGGAAATATGTGGGGAGGGAGGAATGAGATGAGTACACGCATTCTGGGGAAGAGATAAGACGATGCCGGGATTCCAGTATCAAAAAGGCCTCAGCATGGAAGAGCCAATAGCCCTACAGAGCAAGGCTTCCAAAGGAATATATGCTCTTACTTAATAGGCATGGTGCAGTGCTGCTTCTGTCAGGCTCTCTGCTAGACCCAAGAGCGGGACCTCAGGGAGGCCAATATCAGGTGATTTTTCTAACAGTCGGGACACATTGCCTAATTGGATGGAGATCCTTGTTCTCTGGAAGCCTCAAGGCACAGAAAATGTTGTATAGAGTAATTCACACACCGGGTGCAAGATTAGCTTTTTCCTGACTCACTTTGTGACCATGAGCCTCAGTTTTACTACCTATAAAATGGAAGGGGATGATTAATAACAGGGTTGTTGTGATAAGAGTGTGTGAGTGTGCCCGCATATCTGTATGTATAATGCTTGGGCAAGTTCAGAACTTTTCTGAGCCTCAGTTCCCTCATTTGCAAAAGGCAAGTCATAGCCCTGCCTAACGGTGGCCGAGTGAACCATCAGTGAGTAAATGACATAAAACGTGTAGCAAGAGCACCCTGCAGGCATGGCTCAATTACTGAGTGCCAATCTATGAACCAGGAGGTTGAGGTTTCATTCCCAGTCAGGGCACATGCTAGCATTTCAGGTTCAAACCCCAGTTGGGGCATGCAGTAGGCAGCTGATCAATGAGTCTCTCTCATCATTGATGTTTCGCTCTCTCTCCCCCTCAATCCCCTTCTTCCCTGAAATCAATACAAAAATATATATATTAAAGTATAGCAAGAGCAATTGGCCTGGTGCTCACCTTGTTCCTAGGCAAGCCACTTTAATTCCTCTGAAATTATATTTGCTTTTGGTAAAACTGGGATAACAATAGCTGCCATAACTTAACACAAGTAAAGTCCCTGGCATGTGGGCCATGATGGATAGTGAGGCCTCAAAGCCTTTCTTTCCTTTTGTTTGCTCTTCTGTGAAATGAAGAAAGTGGTGTCAGTCTTTTCTAACTCATAGGATTCTTGTGAGGATCAAAATAAGATAATGGAAATGAAAAACTTTTTAAACTAGAAAGTGGCACAACGATAAAGAATCAAATTAGCAAGAACCTAAATTAACAGGCTACAACTGAGGTTGTCATAGTTTTACTTGATAAAAGAGTATGAAAAACAAATGCTCTTTTAACACTCAAGATCCTTCAAAGTAGTGTATTCACTTATTTATCTGACATTATTCAATGAGCATATGTTACCTCACAGGGTTTTCCTAGTAAAATCCTTCTTTAAAAACTTTATCCTGATCTATTTCAAAAGCTATCCTCTATAGTAACTGGAGAAAGATGGGTCAAAAATGAAATGAGGAGAAAATGGGATTAAGAAAAAAAAATCAAGGCAAACAATAAAATAAAGCCAGAAGCAAGATTAATTCATGAAAAATAAAGTATAATTCTATATTCCGATAAAGATAGGCTATATGTTTTACTCATAGGAGACAATGCAAAGAAAAAAGGCAATTGGTTATTGAGTGTTTTTCAAAGTATTAATAATGGATCCTCCATCAGAATAACCAGGGGTGCATATTTCCTTTTTCTATCAATTGACCATTTCTTATTTTTTAAAACTTTTTTAAAAATATATTTTATTGATTTTTTATAGAGAGGAAGAGAGAGGGATAGAGAGTTAGAAACATCGATGAGAGAGAATCATCGACCAGCTGCCTCTTGCACACCGCTCACTGGGGATGTGCCGCAACCAAGTACATGCCCTTGACCGGAATCGAACCCAGGACCTTTCAATCCACAGGCTGATGCTCTATCCACTGAGCCAAACCAGTTTTGGCCTGACCTACATTTCTACAGCTGCTCATTGTGTCTGTGAACATTTTACCAAAGCCCTAATGCCTCTGTAAAGCTGTCCTGCTTTTTGAAACTAAGGCTATATGAAATGGTATCTGTGGTTACTCTTAGGAAACTCTCCAGGGACATAATTTGGCAACTGTGGTAAAAAATGTTAAGCACCAATTATCAAATTTCTTTAAAATTTTCTTAAGAAAATGATTCATTAAAAAAAAGGCCAAGCTCATTGCAAGTCTACCTGTGATTGGGTAAGTGGAAAAAATCCAGTTGTGTAAAAATGGGAAATAATAAGGTAAAATATACAATATCTCTATCTCTTTCATTGATTGCTCTGGAGAAATAAAAATGATAATTTTATCTGCCGTATTGGCTCAATTTCTTCAATGAAGCATGGAGGGTGAAATTCAACATGACTGCATTGATATAAAATATATAAACTAAAGGATAGAAAATAGAAGTCAATGTTATAATGCTTTATTTTAGATGATTTTGTTTTACATATTAAAACTGTCTTTCATTTTAGTTTTATTTGGTGTGTGTGTGTGTGTGTGTGTGTGTGTGTGTGTGTGCTTTTCACCCCAAAACGGGGCATATTTTTCTCCATCACTATGTATTAGAAAATTAAGAATTAAGCTTTTATTATTTCCACTCCCCTTCTGGGCAAGGTTAAGGTGGGTGTGAGCAGTGTGGGGAATAGGTAACTGAGACAAGCAAGAAAGACCATGAAAACATAAATTCTGTTCAAGAAGAGCCACAACCCTCAACCTCTCTGGGATTTTCTTAAAGCATGCTTTTCTTGGCAGCTGCACCTACCAGCATATGTGAAAATATTATCCAGGCTGCTTTCTGTATTTTCAGAAATGTGACATGATAACAGCCCTCAAAGAAAGGGATTTGCTGGTGAACATCCATCACTTTTCACTCATGGGACTCCCTCAGGCAAGACCTTCTGTGTCGTGTCAACATTCTTCCCCTCTACCAGCAAAACCGAAAGATGTAAGGAGCGATAGCATCTCAACATCTTGTCATCATTGCCTCCTCACCCTCATTCCACCAACCTCCTGCCCCTGGCACAGGCCATTGACATGAAATACATAAACCAAAAAAATGACAAGAGGGAAAAATGTTGCTGTTGTGGCCTCTATTTTTTTGTTTTTTGTTTTTTAGAGAACTAATGTCAAAGATAAACAATGTTTACAGATTTAACCCAAATGTTAGTCATAAAATGATCTTCCAGTGCTTGGACGTGCACTAAGGCAGCTAGCGCCAAGTTAATACTGTCAACAGAAACTCCATCCAACTTTCTAAACTGTCTTCATCTGAACGAGGGGCAACTCCCAGAATACTACGAGGGATAAAACAAGTCAAAGGGCGCATTTGCCTGGGTTTTATGCTGCTAGATCCTGATCTGAGCCTCTTCCACTACAGAAGAGCTAGAGTTCTTTGGGGGATGGTGTGGGTAGAGCGGAGACCCTTGCTTAGGCTTCCTTTCCTGAGAGAATAAAGCATTTGCATTGTGCTGCTCTTTTCAAGACCAAAATGCTCCCATGTGAAAGGCATGTAAAACTCTTTGTTTAACCATGAAGGCATTGGACTTGATAGTCATGTCCCGCTCAATAAGAGTGGAAAGAAAAGATACACACTGAGAGCTATGTGATGAGACTCCAGGATCTCAATACTTCTGTACCTGGGATGGATAATGGGGTTGATAGGAACTGAAATGCTTGCTCAGTTTTCTTGGGGCCACAGCCCGAGCACAAGTAACTACCCTTTCCTTAATTAGCCTAGCATTTATAACTTCCTGCCCCCCCACCCCCAGGGGCAACTCAGTTTGTTGCCACTCAGTATGAAATGTCTCCGTAGGTCAAAGTTTCCATCAAGACATCTCTAAAGGAGCTGACCTCCCTCCAGCTTATCTGTCCAATCAGCTGTGTTCTGGAGCAGGGTTGGGTTTTCTCAAAATGCACTGGGACAGTCACAGTAGTTTATTTAGAAAATATTCAATTTAACACTCTTTCATCCTAAAGAATCTGTGCATGGGGAAGTTTTGGCTGCACAAACTCTCCCTAAAGTCTATGAATTCCAGGGTGATGGCTCTATAGGTCTAAGAGAGTGCTTGAAGGATGGCCGTGGGTGCAGAGTCTTCCACATGTGAAGGCTCCCTGGCCCTTTGTGGCACTACTTTTACTGCAAGAAGGAAAGGAGGCTGGTTTCTCGCTGGAATAGTGTGGGACAACTACAAATGTTTCTTTTTTTAATATATATTTTATTGACATTTTACAGAGAGGAAGGGAGAGAGATAGAGAGCTAGAAACGTCGATGAGAGGATAACATTGACCAGCTGCCTCTTGCACACCCCCCACCAGGGATGCGCCCACAATCAATGTACATGCCCTTGACCGGAATCGAACCCGGGATCTTTCAGTCCGCAGACCAACGCTCTACCACGGAGCCAAACCGGTTTCAGCCAAATGCTTCTTATAGTAATTATAATACTCATGCTGACAGCTTTTTGTATTTTCACAGGCAACTAGAATAAAACAATTTAGCCAGGGTAGGGCCAACACTTAAATGGGTTCCTCTAAATGGGATGAAACTTATGGACAGAGAGAAGAACTTGGAAATCTCCAGGCCTTCCTAATGTCCCCAAAATGGTTCTCAGTGGCAAGTGGAAATGCACACTGCTGTGCATTTCATGCCTTGTTAACATGAAAATATTAGCCAAAGGTATCCAAATGAGATGGTGACTTGAGAAGAGAATGTGACTTCTCCCTTCCTACATTGCTATTCAAATTATCGCAAGATTTAAAAAAAAATTAAGAAAAGGCTGCATTTGTGCATCCTAGAGAACAATCTATTATAGGGACCTCTGCTAGGTGGGACCGAAAATTGAAAGGAAGTCAGTGAGAAATAATCTGTCAATCCTACTCCGGAAAAAGCAAGTAAGTGGAGGAGATCCATGCAGACCCCTGAATTATCCAAATGGAAAAAGGCAAGAAGACAGGATAAACAGGATGCTGTTTTATGGTAATTATCATAGTTTTGACCAGCAGCTTTGCCAGAAAATTAGCAAAGGAACAGGCTTTTCCTTTACCCACTAGGCTTTGGTACCTGGCTTTGGCCATACTGTGCACCTGGACAAGAATCAAGATCAATGGGAAACCGGATGCAGAAGGCGACCCTTGGAACAATGATTTAAACAGACACAGAGACCAGCAAAGGGGAGCTTAAAGCCTCAGTTCTCCCTTCTTCCCTCTGACTGTTTTATTAATTGACTGGAAATAAACACATCAACTTGCCCTCCAGCCTATGTTGAACCAGGTAAACAGTGAAGGGAAGTAAGGATCATTCACTCACCTGCGTCAAGGATGAATGAGAAGCTAAGGCCAGCCATTCACCTATATGCAAGCAGAGTAAATAGAAATTGAGAATGTTCCCAGTGAAATAAAAACCAGAGTTGCAACAGTGGATAATAGAGCACTGGAAAGGCAAAGAAAGATTATATATTTGAAAAAGTATTTTATGTAAAAAAGAACCGTATCTACTGTTTATTCATAATAAAATTATGGGAAAACTTGGACTATGAAGCAAAAGATAAAAGATAAGATAATAATCAAACAGTCAAATATACTGTTCCAATTTTGGAAATGTTAGTCACCTACAAGGATCTCCCCTACTCAATTGCTTTCTCAGATGTGTGTTTAGAACCAGGCATAAACAAATGTGAATGGGACGAAATAAGACAATCATAGAAGGAAATTGAGATGCGATAGCAGACTTAAAATTTGCTTTAGAAGCAGTGAAGGAGATAACATTGTGTACATTCTAGGCTGTAATGTGGAAGGCAGAGAAAATCTTCAAAAATGCAGAAGGAAGAGGGGAAGTGAGAAAATAATAATAATAATAAAAGGTAACACATATATAGGGCAAATAAGAGTGATACTTCATTAGTGTTTATGAATAAAAAATGGAGCAAATAACAGAGAACCATATGTAAAATTATTTAAAAAGTATTAAATATTAGCATGCTTAGTATGGAAACATCATAGTATATGTATAACCCAGGACATTTTCTAGGAACACAAATTTCACCTCATTTGTCCTATAAGAAAGTTGGATTTTGGTTATCAGTGGAATGGAAAGGAAAAATGTCATTGAGCAGAGGCCTAACTAGGTCATCCTAGGTTTGGTTGGTGATAGGAGATAGTGGACTATCTAGTCTTGGATTATAAAGCTTTTCTGGGCAAGAGACTTAAGCCCTATTGCCCTAAGGCAGGGGTGAGGAACCTTTCTTCTGCCAAGGGCCATTTAGATATTTATAACATCATTTGCTTAATATAAATCTATGCTGCTATGAAAAATGCTCCTAGGTTTATTGAATTTTGAGTCCTGCCTGTGGTTGCCTTGCCAGGGCCAGACCAAATGATTTTGTAGGCCTTATAGGGCCCTTGGGCTGGATGTTTCCCACCCCTGCCCTAAGGCATCTGCTACACGTAGTGAATGAACTCCCTGCTATCTAGAATGTACTAAATGCTTACTCAGGAGAGTTGAGATAATGGCCATTCAAATGATTTTATGTAATATGTGGTTCAGAGGGGGAAGCCCAGTCAAGAAGGACTTCCTAGAAGGAGGAGTTAATAACTAGGAACAGAGACAATGCAGTCAAAAAAAGCAGGAAACCTGTAGCCAGAAGACTCTGGTTTGAGGCCGTTTCGGCCTCCTATGACGTCAACTTCTCTGAGCCTCAGTTTCCTCATTTGTTGAACAGGATAATTATAGTACTGACCTCATAAGATGTGTTCCAAATGAGATAACATTTCTAAAAGTGGTTTATTATTCATCTCACATGGCACAGATGTGAACACTTTCTGTGAACTAGAATAAATCTCAGTATTTAAGTCTGATACTTGTGCAAGAGTTTCAGTGATAAGGCAAAATTCACACATCCTTTTTGGTTTCTCCTCTCCAACCTTACAAGTGTTACACAGGCTCACATTCACACACACATTTCTATAGGAAACCAAGTACTGAGAGAAAACTGTGATGGATTTACCTTCTTTCCTGTTCAGAGAAGCACCGGAAATGCAGGATGGAAGTCCATTTGCCTATCTTGGGAGGTACAGTCTGTTAGTAAGCCATGACTTTGTCAGCAGGCAGGCAGATGGGTTGTACATTATTGCAAAGGGAAATCACAAAAGGCAAGGCCAGCAGATGAAGATGAAAAGTTGTATGTTACACAAGGGTACTCGGCCAAGGGTGTGAGGGGACAGTGAAGACAGTGCCTCTTCCTCTTGCCAAGCCACATGCTCTGACTTGGGGCCACATCCTTCCAGAGGAAGGGAGGAGGGGATGCTTTTCCTTTGCACAAAGGTGCCACCTGCTAACCAAGCCTTGGCCTTCAGGTGGTGTGGCCCTCTCAGTGGCTTGGGGCAGGGGAGAGCCGCCTTTTATTAATTTTGCAAAAAAAAAAAAAATAGATGAAAGCCTTGACAAAAGGCACAAATAAGCATAAAAGAGAGAGACAGGTTGACAGAGACAGAGGGACAGTGTAACTCACAAGAGTTGATTGGACATATCTCTTCCCAGCTCCATGTTCAATGACCAGGCGGGTGGTTAGAAATCCACACAGTGGAAGTTTTTACAGCACGACAACAGGTGATGGTCCAGATTTACCACCACTGGATTAAAAGCAAGCTTTTAAGATGAGCTCTAAAATTTATTCAACACCTTTAGTGTGATCCTTGACACCCATGCAACCTTGTGATATAATTATTACCCAACCCTGTGGAATAAGTAGCTGAGAGTCTTTAAAGAGTTAAAGTATTTGCCCAGTTGGAAAAGAGGCAGAACCTGGACTCAAACCCAGCTTTGTCTGACTACAAAGCCCACTGTCTCTCAACCACACTATGCCGTTTTGCTCAAATCTGAAGTCTGTGATTCTGAGATGGCTCACCGACAGCGCTTGCTTATCACATTAATTCTCCTTAGCGTTTTTATTTCCCTCAGTGACATTCAGGCATTTTAAAGGCCACGGCATCACTTCCAGCACATTCATCAGCTTGGATCCCAGGGCTCCCAAGTCCGCCCCCCCCCCCCCCATTAAGATCCTTCTTCAGAGAAGCCATCCCAGAGGCAAGCGAGTTGGAGTTCAGTAACCATTCTGCCTTTCTGACACTGGGAAGATATATGGCCACTCGGTGACTGCAGTGTTTAGAACAGCTTGGGCAGAGTATTGTATCAATTATATTATCCCTCTGGGAGCCTTATTAACATTAAAATGTCTTAGGGGACTAGCTCAAGACTTGAACAAAGAAAATCTCTCCTATGAAGGCTTCCTCACATTTTATGGTTGTTAAGGAACAACAACAAAAAATCCACCTTGCCTCTCCCTTTGCACATGACATTCAGATAAATGATTCTTCTTGGATGACTTTAAGCAAATTATCGTAGAAAATAAGGGGCCGTCTCAGAATGGATTGCCTCAGACCAAAAGCAACTCTGTGTAGGAGGTGATGCAGAGATAGCGTGGATCGCAATCACTTAGTCCTGGGCTCCAATTCCAGCTCTCCTCACAATATCAACAAAACAGTAACAATGGTCATTATAATGTGCTGAGCAGCTATTATAGGCCAGGAGTATTATGCGTAATTCCCACAGCAAGTGTGCAATGGGGATATTTTTCTTACTTTAAACCTAGGGAAACCAATGCTAAGAAGAGGCTAAGCAAACTCAGCCGACTGAAGCAGGTAGTGTGGGAGGCAGCTTCTGAAATGACTTCCAATAGCTTCTGCCTCATGGTCTTCACATCCTTGAGCAACCTCCTCCCTTCCTGTGTGGGCTGGATCTAGTGACTTGTTACTAGTAACTAGGATACAGGAAATGAGATGGGTTGTCATTTCTAAGACTTCCAGCTCTTGCACTTGCTCTCTCAATACTGTGATGTGGGCTGTCCTATGAAGACATCCAAGTGGCCAGGAACTAAAACCTTGGGGCCACTTAGGACTGTGCTAGCCAAGACTCATTCCTGTAGCCACTCTCTTACTGAAGGCTTAAGTGCCTAGTAGCCCTGTTTCTAAACCTCATGGGTAATTTAGACATAGTATTTAAAGATGCAGTATATCATATAGTTAATCAGACACAAATAGCCCTATGAACTTATATAAGTCACTATAATTTTCTAGTCTCAAGGAAGTTGATGAGAAAAATCATTGATTCTGAATTGCATGTACAAATATGTGAACCAAAACAATTTTCACAGAGGATCTAGGAATGGTTATTTTATAAAGGTCACAATTTCACATATTCCCCCTTCCTAGGCATTTGTTCAGTGGGACTGGGGTGCTCAGGAGTTAAAGAAAGAAGAGAAAAAATTTATTCAGTTAGAAAAACCAACAAGATGTGAACCACATTTTAGAATTAGAAACAGCAGTTGTATCATAAGGGGGGGAAAATCACTAGACCTAGAATTTAAAATATGTGTGTGGATAATGTGTGCACGCGCACACATTCAAATCCTTGGCCTCCCCTAATTGGCCGAGTAAACCTGAACAAAGCACTTCACCTCTTAGAACCTCAATTTTGTTCTCTGTAAAATGGACAAAAATCATTCTGACCTCACTCTGGTCCTGTTGTGAGGTTTAAAGACAACACTGTACCTCAGAGTACCTACTACCATTGCTGCAAGCAGAAAGCATGCATGAAAAGTTCATTAGAGGAAGGTAGGGGAGGGTGGGGGTAAGGGGAAGAGATCAACCAAGGGACTTATATGCATGCATATGAGCACTTGGTAGTGCTGCTGCAGATCTGGGAGAGGCTCCCACCGCCTTAGCTGTGCTCTCCAGCCATCATCCCAGCTTCTGATGAGCGGTGCTCCCCATGTGGGAGCGCACTGACCACCGAGGGCAGCTCCTATATTGAGCGTCTTGCCCCTAGTGATCAGTGGGCATCATAGTGACTGGTTGATCGGTCGTTCCAGTCATTCTGTCGTAATAGTTGCTTGGACTTTTATATACTATAGATATGTATTCCTAGTAGATTCTCCAGCCCTCAGCTTCTACCACTCTTCTTATTATAATGCTCGAGTAATGCTCATCTCCTTAGAATAGCTTTCTTTACAGTGTTTGCTATTGCACAATCATTTGCTATCTTGCCTTATGGGCCTTTACATAGACTCAACTCCTTCAAGACTCAGTTCAAGGTTTGCTCCCTTCAGAAGTCCTTCATGCACTCCAAGGTTCCTGCAACATCGCATGACCACCTCCATTCTGGAACTAGTTGGTGAGAACCAGCTTTCCTTCTGCACTAGTCTGACATACTTTTGGGGGGAATAAAACTAAGCAGCATGTAGTCTTTAAGGATGTAGGCTTTGGATTCAGAACTGTGGGGTTGGAATCCTATCTCTACTAGTGATTAGTTTATAAACTACCTAGACTAATTTGAGTCCCTGTTTCTTTGGAGGTGACAATTACACTAATCTCAATTAACACTTATCAACAGTAAATGAGGCAAGACCTAAAGAATAAGAAGGAAGTAGCCACGCAAACTCTGAAGAACGCACATTTTAGGAAGAGAGAACAGGTACCAAGGCCCGGTTATGAAACACTGGGCATTGCGTAATTTACGGCCAACAGTCCCATGCCTCTTTTCACATTCACTCAGCATATGACAGTTTCTGAGAGGAAACAGCGACAGTCCCAGAATCAACACATGGTGCTTTGCAGAATCTTTTTAACTGGAATCTGCTTCATTGCTCCTGCCCCTTTGGATTCTCTCCAGACTAGACTGTCACACTGAAACCTTGGGTGAAACTTTGAAGTCCTCAAAGGCGGAGTGAGGGCCACACTGGCAGGGCCCCAGAGGGTGAACATCATGCTGAGTGTGGCACTGGTAAGAGGAGCTCCATGAAGGCACTCTTCACCATGGCATGCCTCTGGTTGAGCATCGCAGAGCACACATGTTCAGGGAACATGGACTTTCTTGTCAAGCCCGACAGCCGGTTTATTTCAGCACAAGACGCATGTGCCAAATGAACAGAGACTCAAAGATCGCACTCGTTTTAAAAATGATTTTTGCTTTATAGCAGAGAAATCAAATGATTTATGAGTTTGTCAGGGAACGGATGCTGCCTTTTGAAAAAAAAAATCTTCTCTTTTCCAAAGTGTCATGAATTGCAAATGAACCAATGGGTAATGTATATGCGTATGTGTGTTCGTGTGTACTCACACATGTATGTTAGTGCTTGTCCTCTCTCTTCTTCGCCTCTGTGGTTTGGAAGCCAGCTCTACTGTGTGCCTTCGCCGATGCTGCAAGCAAATTGTAATTATAATGTTGAACAGTCATTTCCAAGACAAACCAAATCTGTGTTCCATTAAAGTCATGGAATAGTTAAACATTATTTATTTTTTTTATTCCCAACCATAATAAAAAACAGGTTCCCATCCAGCGGCATGCTCCAGAAGTCAGAGGATTTCACAAAGTCCCTTCCATGATATTTGGAAATAGACTCTGATGGTGTCCCAGGCACATCGGCAGGAGGTCAGTTTGACTTATGGTCTCTCGTGCTCACTGTGGTTTGGACAGCGGCTTCATGGAAGTCCTGAAATGGTAATCAATTTCCTTCCTGAGATGAGAAGCATAGTCCCTCAGTGTGGAGTCACAGAAAGGAGAGATATACCTTCTACGGAACTAGACATGAGGAAATGCTGCTCTCTGGGAGTTGTCTCAAAAGGAAAAAAAGTTTTTCTTTTCATCAGGTTGCAAGAATCGTTCTGCTGGTAATTTCTGTAAAAGTGTCTTTGAAAGGAAATCTTCCCCTCTCATTCATGTTATTGGACCCCAATGCCCTAAATTTATGTGCACGCAGGATGCATTTTAATGGGAAAAGTAACTTTTTAAAGAACATGTGGATTTAAAAAACACACCCACCAGCAACCATTTACCTCCTATAGAAAGTCTAGCTTGTGTGCACTTTCTGCATTCTCTTCAACATTTTGCAGCCCTGCTGAAAATTGCGAATAGAGTTAAAACTTCAATTTAAAAAGACCAACATCTTGCAGCTAGTTTATCAATCAGCAGATTCATGGTATACCTTTAGAGTGGGGGATCTTGCTCTGCTTTGGATCCTCAAGATTTCCGTAATTTTCTAATAAGCTCAACTATGCTCAACAGTGGGTTTCAAATGTTGAGTGACTCACCTAAACATATACATTGTATATTGCAACCTGGTACACGCAAAAGTTTAATTCATGAGATAACACTTACCCTTGCTACCTAGAGTACAGGATAACATGTTTTCTTTCCTGTCTGACCCAGCCATGCCCTACCCTACCCTTTCTTTGCCTGAGTTTCCCTGGAAGAGCAATGACAATAGTGAGCATGCCTCTCTCTGCCACGCAGATAAATGACATCACACCCAAACACTCTCCCTGTGGCTTCTTGGTGTCCCCCAATTTTCTTAACATGACTTGCAAGGCATTTTATGATTTAGCTCCTGCCTAACTTTCCCTCCTTATCTTCGGTCATCATTGGTCCTCACATGCCATTTGTTCTTTTTTTTATTTTTGATGTTTCTTTTTTTTAAATTTATTTTTATTGATTATGGTATCACATAATTGTCCTTATCCCCCCATTCCCATCCCAAACCCCTCCCTACATATCCCACCCCACCCCCCCCCCCCCGGCTGTCCATGGCCGCTGGCTAGGCCCATGTGCATGCACACAAGTCCTTTGGTTGATCTCTTCCCCTTACCCCCACCCTCCCCTACTTTCCCTCTGAGGTTTGAGAGTCTGATCGCTGCTTCTCTTTCTCTGGGTCTATTTTTGTTCACCAGTCTATGTTGTTCATTATTTCCTCTAGATGTGTGAGGTCTTGCTAGAATTTCTGGTCCCCATGCCTTTGTCGAGGTTTCCCTCTTGCATGGAAAACTTTCCACCTCACTCGACCCACTTTGTCTGATTATTTTTTATTCATTCCACAAAATTCAGCCCACCTCTCCCCTCTTCCCTCCTTGGCTGAGTACTGATTGGGCATTTAGAGAACTTATTAATTAATCCCAAGTTCAATCTCTTGTGTTGCTTTCAAGACTGATTCACTTGAATTCTCTGGACACACAGAGGTGAAAAGGAATGTCCCTTTCCTCTACCCAATAGAACTTCCTTGGTGTTCCTTTGCCTAAGAGTCAGTCTCCAGTCGCATCAGGAGATAATTCTTTCTGGGACATTCTGGGTTGCTTCAGTATGGTTTGTATTTGAATGGGTGTGTGTGTGTGTGTGTGTGTGTGTGTGTGTGTGTGATGTTGCAGCTTGAAATAGTCAGTATCTCATCTTCTACACCTCAGTTTGAGCCCATGTTGAACAAGTGAGGTTATCTCCTCTTGAATTATTTATCGACATTTGAGGTAAAGGAATGGAGCCCAGATGGGAATTTCTGTCTAATGGGAAAAGTGCTTCCTCACAAACTAGACCAGAGTTCCAAACCTGGAGCCTGTAGAGTATGCAGAATTCTTCATCTGTCAAGGAGACTAACTCACCATCCATCTTCAAGAGAGGTCAGACTCACAGACTCACACCCATTCAGTGGACATTGAGTGAGCTACAAGGATGGTCAGACAAAGGTCTTGCCATCAAAGAGCTCAAAGTCTATTGAAGCGACGACTAGTAAGTAGATCATTAGGATGCAGTGTGACAGACATATGTATACAAGTAGGAAAAAGAGAATAGAATATTCAATTCTATTTTTTTTCTCCGCTGTTATATTGGAAAAACCTAAGGGGAATATAAGAAAATAAATCAATGCTAAGAATCACTTATACCCGCTGAGAGAAACTCGTGTCTCAAGTACCCTAAAGTGTCCTTAGATGTTCAAGAGGATGTCTGTTGACATGTCCTTTAAACATGATTTGTAGCAAACTTTCTCCTCAAGAAGACAGGCGCAGATCCATGGGGATCTCTGTGTTGTCCATTCCTCAAGGGGTTTTGTGTGGCTGGAGTGACTCAGAGTAGTGAAGTACTTGAACTTCTGCAGTGACTGACACTGCCTGAATTGCAGCCAGTGCCCTGATTTTTCACATAGCTGGGAGGATTTCTCACATGTTTATGCTATTTTGACAGTAGCTGGGACTGAAATAATCCAAAGGCAAGCAATACTTTTGCTTATCTAAGTGGCATACCACGGAGCAGGGAGATTTAATTATTTATTAAATGGCTGGAGCAGATGGCTTTAATAAGCCTCTGTTGACAAAGTCATGTGGAAGGGCCATTGCAGAATCTTACCTGAATGGTACAGGTCATAGGAAGACTAAGGCTGCTCTCATTGATAAACTCTGGGCACTAGTGGACTATTTAATGCCGTATCTGAATAAAAGGAAATTGGAAGTTCATCTAATCCTAACTCATTTTAAAATTGAAGGAGATAAGGGCTGAAGGGAAACTACTCTCATGTTATAAAGAATAGATTTAATTTAGAACTCCTCTGATCCCAAATTTGAGTCTATGGCTCAAGCATTTCACTAAGTAGAGTCTCAGTTACAAAGAAGTAACTGAGGCAACAGTCTGACAAACTGCCTTCACGGGTTTGCAAACAGTTCTCCAGGCTGAGCTCAGATATACAAACACTGTTGACTAACTCAACTGCCATACCCCACTTCTTGGCTAGCAAAACTCTGATTTTATTCATGTGGTCATGTGCACAGGCCCAGATAATCAATCATGATAGATGTAAACCACTCATGACAATCCCATTTCCCTTCATCAGTGATTTAGTTAAGCAGGCAACATAGTTCTGACCAATGAGACAGAAGGAGCAGTCGCTGGCAAGTGCATAATGCTCAGAACTGAAGCAGCACCTTGGCAACCTAAGGGGAGACATGCATACAAACTAAGAATGGTAGAAACAAAGAGCCCAGGATCCCTGATTGACACAGTGTAGCTGGCAACCACACCTGGGTCCTCACACCCCTGGACAGCCTGATAATCCAACAGCACATGGCCTTACAGTTTAAGCCATCCATGCTATTACTTGAGGCTACCCTTATTTTAAAGATATATTAAGAAAATTTCCAATTATGGTTGAAATTCTGAAAAAAAATAATTTATTAATTAATGGATCAGTATGCTCCTCAAGAGCTGGGACTGGTGGGTCTGTCATCCTTTATTCTCAGGGCCAAATCAGGTTTCATCATCATGTGCATGTACAGTAAAGTGTGGAGCATGTGCACATGTACATCTACAAATACAAATAAGCTGCAAGGGAAAGTTTGGATGGGTGTGAGTAAATTCAAACATCAGCATTTATTGACAACGAACACAAGCCAGGCCATTGCCAGTGGCTTCTCCAAACCTTGAGGTACCAAGGGCAGGATGATGTGAGCTGTCTACCCTGGTGCAGGCAATAAGGGATGCCTTGTCCATAAAGGATTTAAAGACAATACTGAAAAGGGGCTGAAACGACTGTCTGCTCTTTATTATCGCCCAGAGCCCAAAATTCTAAACAATGTCTGTGATAAAATTCTCCTCCCTGAGAAAAATCAATAGTTGTGGCTTCTATTGAGTTGTACTAATATCAAAATGGAAGCTCTAAATTAACAACTTTTGTTTCTTATCCTTTAATAAACATATTTTCTACACGAAACTTAACTCAAAGAGCTCATGTTTATATAGGCAGCCCCCAGCTACGGCCAGTCATGCTGAGACTATTTAGAATCATTCTCGCTCATGCCAAGTGCAGTTCATATCCCAATACATATGTTAATACCTATACCTGCATATAATGAATGAATTAATATTCTGAATGAATATCAACAGCACAGTGACTGAAAAAGATGAAGAAACAAAACTAGATCTATTAAATCTCCTTTAAAAAAAAGATTTTTTATTAATTTTTAGAGAGAAGGGGAAGAAGAGAGAAACATCCATCAGTGTGAGAGCAAAACACTGATCCTGGACACCTGCTCCTGGGGATCAAGCCTCACCCCAGGCATGCGCCCTGTCTGGGAATTGAATCGGTGCTTGGTGCTCAGGATGACACCCAACCAACTGAGCCATACCGCCCAGAGCGAGTTAGTTCACTTCTGACATTCTGAGTGACTACTTGAAGAATTAATTTGCATTTAAAATTTTTGGTAAAGAAAGTCAGTTTTGTATAGTTTATTTCAGCCTAGATAAAATGTGAACTTTGTTTAAAAAATTAAACACAGAATGAAGGTCCAAGGTTTTATGTTCTTTGCTAGTCAATGCAAATGTTGGCTCATAAATGAAATATTTTCCTGAATTTAAATTTTTCTGGTGTAAATTTTTAGACAAAGTTAGACACCAAAAGCACTATTTACAAACAGCCAAAATGAAGCTAATAAGTGTACCTTAAAACACCATGCTTTAAAATTAATTCTTGAAGTTCAGCCCATAGAAACTATGAAAAAGGTCATTGACTCTACAACAACAAGATGTAAGGAAATGGTTATTTTGCTTAAGAATAACTCAAATTTCAAAGAAAAATGCAGAAGCATTTTGAGATGTTGGCCTTACGTTGTTAGAAGAAATCAAAAAGGATAAAAGAATGCCTGACAGCTTCTTTGATTTTCTCAAGGAACTGAAAACTTGTCCTACAGTAACAGATTGAATAAATTAAACAATTTCAATACTATTTTCACAAAGCATTTTCCCTGATTTTTGCAGATTTTACAAAATGTAATAGACCATTTCATATAAATTTTCAGAAGTTATTTTAGTGGAATTGTTTTTGTTTTGTTTTTAATTTCAGAGACATTTGAAAGCTGGTAGAATTGATCTGAAAGAAACAGTGACATGGCCAGTATAACCATTTCTGCAATTTATTGTAAAATGGGAATATTAATATGTCAAACTTATTCTATGCATAATATTTTTCTTAACTATGTGTGTATCTGTTGAGTCCTATGCAAGAAAATTTTTATAATTAAAATTAATAAAAACAAAGAATTTTTGACCAACTATGAGGGAAGACAGATTAATAAGTCTGGCTAAACTGTCTATTGAACATAAAGAGGACCAAAACTGAGAAATTCTCAGACACATCTGTACCAGGTACAAAACCAGACACCTGCAATGCTATCTGTAAACGCAGGTTGAAACATTTTCCCATTAAAAAAATACATTAATGTAATTAAAAACTCTTTAACTTTCTTTTTTTATAATGTAACTTGGGGACCCGTGCACAGCTGGAGTCCCTCGGCCTGGCCAGTGATTGGGGCCGATTGGGGTGTCTTGCCCAGTCCTAATCAGGGTGGATTGGGGCTGGCCAGCTGGGGAGGAACTGCTAGAGGTTGGCTGGCTGGGGAAGGACAATAAGAGGACTCTAAGGAGTGTCCTTTTCACCCAGTCCTGTTCAGCTGGAACCCAGCAGCAAGCTAACCTACCATAGTGTCTGCCCCCTGGTGGTCAGTGCACGTTATAACGACTGGTCGAGTGGTTGACCTAATGAACACTTAGCATATTATACTTTTATTATTTAGGATTTTATTGGCATGATTATGTATATATCATAGAAAAATTTTACTATCTGATTTCTTTTTGTGCCACTATTATTTAGCCACTGAAGCTCATTTTGTCACTTAAGAGGTGAGGAGGGTGGGTGTTTGAAATGATCTGTCTTCATGTGCCTGATGTAGTAGGCTCATCACTCAGCAGCTATGTTTTACAAATGAGAAAACCATGACTAAGTGAATTTAGTTGTTTAAGGGCCCCAATCTGAGAATTATCATGAGGATAGAGCCCCTTGGGGATTCAGATGATTGCTAGCTCTGGGGCTATTAGAGCTCACCATTCAGGCCACATTCCAGCACAGCATGGGGTAAAGTTAACCATAGGCTGTTAGAAGAGCATTGTGGTGGATGTCATGTATATTCATACTTTTTACTTGAATATGAGACCACTCACTCTAAAGCCTTTCACCCAGAGTCCCTTGCTTCACCTAAACAAATTTTTCCGTTAAAAAATAAATATCAACTGCGAAACAGCCTATTGATGTAAGCAAAAACATTATCTAATCCCCATTTATTATGATTCATACATATACAACGTACTTGATTATACTTTTTGGTAATGTTACATTTCCAGTAAAGTTTATTGAAAACAGAACTCTTTGAGAGATGCGAAGGGAATCACTGTGAAAATCCACAACAAACTTCATACTGCCAGCCGCATTCCCCTAGCTAATGTCTTTCTTGAGGATATACACAGGGAAGGCAAATGGCGCCCCTCCTCAGTGCTGTTACACTATATTCTGTTTCCCTGGGAAGATACGCTAGGAGGAGGAAATCATGGAGTACTCTAGAAGGTGCTAATATCTCAGTGGGGCATAATGACCAGCTGAAAGGATCTACATTCACATAAAATATGGCAAAGGAGAATAATGGAATTTGGGGGAGGAGAGGGAATCAGCACTATGGATATGGCAGGCCAGGGAGACAGCAATGCCATCCTAGGTTTGAAGCTGTATTTAATAACTGTGAGTCCTTTCTCTCTCATCAACGTTTCTAGCTCTCTATCTCTCTCCCTTCCTCTCTGTAAAATATCAATTAAAAAATATTTAATAACTGTGAGTCACCTGTAATACTAAAATGCCATCGATTGCAATTTAATTAAACACGGAGTCAGTGTTTACCCTTTGGGCATTTAAGCATCCCTCTCTTTTAAAAAAATATGTTTTATTGATATTTTACAGAGAGGAAGGGAGAGAGATAGAGAGCTAGAAAGGTCAATGAGAGAGAAACATCGACTAGCTGCCTCCTGCACACCCCCTATCGGGGATGTGCCCACAACCAATGTACATGCCCTTGACAGGAATCGAACCCGGGACTCCCCAGTCCACAGACCGACGCTCTACCACTGAGCCAAACTGGTTTCTGCAGCATCTCTCTCTTAATTCTTCTCCCTTTCTCCCATAGAATCCAAGCCAACAGATTTTCTCCATCATTTTTTTTAATCATTATCGTTTTCCCTCATCTTACCAAACTGTCAGTTACTGTGAGATAAGTACCAAGTTATTTACAAAGAGTATCCTGTTTGTATTTCAGAATGTGCTTATCATATAGTTGTTTTTTTTTTCTATTGGGCTATTCAAGAAATTGAGAGTCAAAGGGGTCAGTGCAACTCATAACAGGATGCAGAATTCGAACCCAGGTGCCCCCGATGTATTCTCCACTAACCCCCACTTCCTCCTGATGACTCTGGGTCTCAAGGCTCCTAATGCAGTTATTCCAGACTTGGAAGCTTACAAACATCCTATGAAATCAGACAGTTTCTAGAAGGCATACCAGGAACCCCAGTTCGACTTCAAGCTATCCTCCTACAGCTGATCAATTGGGAAGATGGTGCATTGAGAGGTTTCTCTGAAACAGTGCCATGAGAAGTTGGCTGAAAGATCAAAAGTTCAGAAAATGTATATCTAAGGAGACAGGAGAGGATGAAGGGAGAGTGCAGCAGTGAATGTAGCTTTAGGCCTCAAGAAATCAGATTCGAGCCCTGTGAAAAGAGGCTGAGGCACCAGCTGAAGGGGTTCCTTTCATGAAAGACTCTGCTACATGGGTGCAAGCTGTGCTGACTAGGGAACAGAATGTAAACCAGAGATGGAGAAGGGACTCTGGTCTGCACTGCATGGAAAAGGATGCATTTTGGGTTTAGTTAGGGTCAATTATCTGCAATAATAAATAGACTCAAAATACATAATGGCTCAAGCCTACAAATATTTCTTGTTGTTCATTTGCTTTTGGCTTTGTTTGCTTATGTTTTTGGTGTGTGCAATCAAAAATAGTCCAAGGCTATTCTAGGTTGGCAGATAACTCTGGTCACATGTTATTCAAAGATCCAGGGTTTTCACCTTCAATAGTTATCAAGGTCACCTCAGACATTAACATCTAGCCAGAGGCTAGAAGGAGTATAGCGGATATTTCATGAGAGATTTGATTGGCCAGGTATGAAAGTGAAGCCCCTCACTCCCACTCAATCCACTAGTTTAAAATTGGGCATATGATCAAATCTAGCCATGAGGGAATCTGGGAAGTGTAGTCTTGCTAGGTATTCACAAAGGAATGGAATCCTCTAACAGACTCTAGCAAACACATGCCCACTGGGGTATATTTATTGAGGAAAGATTCCCAGGCAAGGCAACTGATGGATAACACTTTGTTCATACCTACATACTTGGGCGTATTACCCTAAGAACATGCATATTTAAAAATTTACAGTATATTGCTAAATTTTTCTCAAAAAATTATACCCACTTACTTTAGCAGTATATGCTCAGTTGTGAACTCTAGATATCTTTATTATTTTTAACATTTCCCCCTAAAAAGGCAAAAGTGAAATTCCCATTTTTATTTTTATTTACATTTCTTTGATTTTTAGTACAGTATGGCATCAAATGCTTTTTGACCATCTTGCATTTATTTTATTTGAATATTTGGCAACTCAGTGCCCTTCCCAATTGCTGTTCCCTTTTAGAAATTTTTTACTATGCTATTTGTTTTTGGATAAACTTTAAAATAATTTAATAATCTTTTAAAAATTGAGATTGTGTTAAACATATAGATTTGTTCAGTGGGCAAGGGTCTGTGGGCTGATTGCAGGCCAGCCACACCCTCGATTGGGGGGTGGGGGTCCCTGCTCAGAGGTGGGGCCAGCCAGGGTAAGGGGCCACAGAGGTTTGCAGGTTGGCCACGCCCCCAATCCAGGGGGTGGGGTTCCTAATGGGGAGCGGGGCTGGCTGGGGCGATGGGCCATGGGCCTTTGCCATGGTCAGTCTGGTAATGAAATTAGGCTCTTCCCTCCTTCTGATTCCTAGTTAGTCTTCCTCTCTTTGGCATTTTCTCCGGTTGTTCTGGTTGTTCTGCCGTTTCTATCGCTGGGCTTTTATTACATAGGATTTTTTTTAGTTGGTTTCTTAGATTTTATAAAATTGGAAATTTGACCTCTTTTTGCATTTATATATTTTACTTTATTTTTTTTAACTATTTGCCTGACTAGTTGTTCCAAAACAATGTGAGATAATAGTGGTGAAAACAAACATGTTTGGCTTGTGTCTGACCTGAAAGGAAATGGCATCTTGTGTGTGTATGTATGTGTGTGTGTGTGTGTGTGTGTAATGCATGTTCAGCTCTTAAGGATATAGTATCTAATTCTGTTCCTCCTAGATTTCAAGCAAGAAGTGATTAGGAACTGTTAAATGCCTTTTTAATTTCTATGAAGAATGGAATTCTTCTGATAAAATTCCATTTTATAAAAAGATATTAAAACAAGAATGGAATTCTTCAAGCTAGGTTTTGTGCTTGGCAGGAAATTTCTAAGCAAAAATGGGGTAATAATTTAAGTTATACTGAATTCATTGCCTATAACAGAGGTCAAATCTTTAGTTCTGTAAAGACACATCTCCAATAATCTCAAGTTTAGGCGCATATTATAAAAAAAAGTTTTAGTGTACTTTTAAAAATAAATGAGATACACACTGTTTAAGAAGAGCAAAATAACTGCCATGAGATTTAAGAAAGATCGGATAGTTTAGTGAAAAACCTGGATCCTTATTGCACAAGGAGATTCCTATAATGTGAGACCAAAACAAAGATGCCCACAGACAGATAAGAAAGAGATAGGTGTACAGTTACTTCATACCTCACAAAGAAAGCAAGCAGTTGCTTTTATAAATATACCTTTTTTTTAAAAAAAAAAATCAGAACCTTTAGGGAAATGGAGTTGATCTTTAATGTCCGTTTCAGATCTGCTAGGCCAAGGAGAGACCACTAAAGGTAGAGACCATGAAGAGCCATTGGCAACTTGGCAAAGAACTCCAGAGACGTCAGAGGGTGAGGGGCAGTGTTGTTTGGAGCTAACTGGTCTGGAGGGACCCCTTCCCATGTGGGGAGGGACAATAGAGCTGTATTTCTCTAGGAAGCCTTTCCCATTTCATCTATTCCTAATGAAATTGGGCTCTTGCCTCCTTCTAATTCCTAGTTAGTCTTCCTCTCTTTGGCATTTTCTCTTCTAATTACCTGTGTTTACGCACATATTTTTCCCAGCTAGAAAATATGACCCACTGGAGGCAAAATGGTTGTTTATCATTTCTATTCACACCCTATAGTACCCAGTACAGGATCCTCTGAAGCAATCACTCACTGAATGAATAAATGAGTGAAAAGCATGAGCTTAACACAGAGCCCTTCACAGAAGTACCACTGATAATACCAAATGATAACAACAGCTAATTGTCATGAAGTGCCTAGTATGCGCCAAGACTCTAATATGCGTTATCCCTTTAATCCTTAGAATGGTCCTGGCAGGTAGCTATCTTTATCCCTACTCCAGAGAAGAAATGCGCCTCAGAGATGTCACCTGACTTGCCGGGACTCACATAAAAGAGATTGGAAGGCCCCACTGACATCAAAGACCAGACTTTTTCCAATGTGCCAAGTTGTCAGGTGCCATAGGAATTTCAACCCTCATTACATGAACCGTTTGGTGTTCCTATTCTGCAAAGATTACTTTGAAGAATTTTAAAAGACAAAAAATATGTTCACATGTGGGTGGGATTTCCAGTGAGTTTTGAAATTGGAGAAAATGTATTGCCAAGCACTAAACAAACAATGAATCTGTTTTATGAGTTAATGGATTAAGTCGGATTTCAGTGACATTCCTGTAGCGTACACAGCACACACATGCTCTCGCGCCTTTCTCCAAAGCTTTGGAGCAGTTGGTGTTGATCACAGACACTGCCAACGAGCTGGACTGTTTCAGCAGAATGCTACACAGAGTCTGTGGCTTATCCCAAAAAAGTTTGTGGAAAGCGTTTTGACAGCCTAAGTGGTCCTTCTGAAACAGAATAAATGGTTCCATAAAATATCTTTGCTTAAAATATGAAGTTTTGGAAGACAGGGATTCTGCCTTTTACTTTCTATATAGAGTAAGTTACATGCTGAAGCATCGTTTGTTACAAGGAATGAACAAAATTTAGCCCTGTGGAGTGTAAGCCCCTTTACACTGGTTTTACTAGTAAGTACTACCAAACCTGGTTTTCTTGAAACAATTCTAAAAGTCTTACAAAATGAGAGGCGTGAGCAAAAACAGAGGAAAACAAACAAAACCCTTGGGTGCCAGCTCATGAAGGGCCTTGCATTGATCACATCCAGAGGAAAAAAAATATCTCCAGAATGAGCACACTGCAAAACCAGACAACTAGCTGCAAATACAGAGTATCCCCCCAAAAGTACACACATGCTTTGAATAATAATAAAGGCAGTGTTCATTAAAATACATTTTATTTTCAAAATTGAGCTATCAGCTGTTGAGGTGTGTATACATTTTTTTGGGACACTCCGTATTGATAAAATTTAAAGTAGGGATGGAAAACTGTTTTCAAGTTGAATGCAGTACCAATTACCGGTTTCCCCGAAAATAAGGCATCCTCCGAAAATAAGACCCATTTAATGGAAACATAGTACATCCCCTGAAAATAAGACCTTATATTAATTTTTGCATCTTTGGGAGCAAAAATTAATATAAGCACTGTCTTATTTTCGGGGAAACAGAGTAGTTGTCAGTGGCTCTCTCACTAGAGCTTCTTGCTGAGAAGGTCTAAAACCAGACACATGCTCAGGGAGCAAAGGGTACCATGATCTACTCCTATTGTCTGATGGTCACAGTCACTGGTGACAAGGCTGGTACCTGCCATGCATGTGTTTTAATACCCTAGATGTAAAAGGGGGGAAAAGGTTATGTCTTTAAAAAGTACTTCAGTCTTCCAGAGTCACTTATTTAGCTATAAAATTTAGTAAAGGGGCCATTAGTTTCTAAAAAGAAATATATATACACACACACACACACACACACACACACACACACACACACTTACTGAGGACTCGATTGCTAACAATGACTTTTTCTTTATTGAAAACTAATATTCCTCAGGTCTATATGCAGACCAGGAAAATACATGAATCCAAAACTCAGTCTGATTCTTTTACTGATCATGTGGTGTGGTATACAGAGTGACAAGTTTTTTGGCTCGCCCCCACCCCCTGTCCAATGCCACACACACACACACACACACACACATTCTTACATGTGCACATAGATAGTCAGAAGTGGGAACAAGCTAACCAATCAGAGATGAAAACTAGCATAAGGAAGTCAGGCTGCAGAGCACTCCGAAGTAACGCAGGCACAGTTGTGAAGACTCTCAATGCCAAGCCACAAATAGTTTATGTAGAAGAACATTGGTACTGTGGTCCTCTGATTTCCACACACTCGGAGCCCTGGGAATTGAATGTTACCCTAAAAGACAAAGAAAAACCCAAAATGCTGCCTGATAAGCTGTTAAACTAGTGGGAGAAGGTGTTTGATGTGAACCTAGCTGTTCGTGTGTTTTTAAATTTTGCTCCAGATTTTATCTGAAATTTTAAAACAAATTTAATGATTTATCTACGCTTTCTCATTTAAAAATGGGATTGGCTAAATTCCGGGTCATCCCTGTTTCTCACAGTTATGCATGGCAACAGGAACGTCTTTTCAATCTGTTCACCTAACTTTCTGTAAGTTAGTTTTGCCTAGTGGCAAAAACTTGAAGTGATACAGAAAATCATACCCATAAAATGCCTCTTTCAACATCTGACCAGTTTAATAAAGTATAGCCATTGTTTTAGGCAATAACATACTAAGAACGTTCAGGAATAGACGTAATCAGAATTGTAATTCAAAAATTATACATTTGGTTTCTTCATCTTTACTTCCAACGTTGGTTTGCTTTCTGCCCAAATCATAAACAAATAAAATCTCCTTGTCTTCTACATTATTTAGATTACTAGAGGCCCAGTTTATGAAATTTGTGCACTCAGGGAGGTCCCTCAGCTCGGCCTGCACCCTCTCACAGTCTGGGAACCCTTGGGGGATGTCTGACTGACAGCCCATTGGGAGTGGGCCTAAGCCGTCAGTTGGACATCCTTAGCACTGCTGTGGAGGCAAGAGAGGCTCCCACCACCACCGCCACTGTGCTCGCCAGACTTCTGGCTGAGTGGCACTCCCCCAATGGGAGCACACTGACCACCAGGGGGCAGCTCCTATGTTCAGTTCACATCATAGCAACCGGTTGTTCAGCAGTTCAGTCAATTTGCATATTAGCCCTTTATTATATAGGATTGCTGGGTTTTCCTGCCTTTTTAATAAGTGGAGAAAAACAAAGAAAAAACCAAAACAATACACCCTAATCTTAGCCAACAGTAATGTCTCATTTGTTGACAATATCAGATTCTGAATAATTTTCAGTCTTTGTTGTATCTGAGCTTTCTATGGTAAAGTGTATTAAATCTGTTTTGGAAAAAAATGTAGTTAGAAGGACAAAAAAAATGTAAATAACATTGCCTAAACCCTCTAACTCCATTTCCAGAGCTCTCCACTACACGATGGCTGATTCTGCTAGACTATCTTGAGTCATCTTGAAGAGAAATATGAAAATGTAATTACTGAACCATCAAAAGGCATGAAAACTATTCCACCTGGGTTAAGTCTTCAGAAGCTGACAATCTTCTTAAGCAACCGTCCTGGAAACAGAGTGCCACATGGCACTGGAGCACGGGGCCCACTGACACTGGGTTCTCCCGGCCACCAGCAAAGGCCCCAAATGGCTCTGTTCTTTGGTCCTCCCTAGCTCAGGCTTGCCAGGTGCCCCCCTCCCACACATAACATCCCAACTCTGCCCTCATGAATAATCTCCTGAGTCATGAAAGCATATTTTCTATTTAAATCCACCTACTAACTATTTTATAACTTGATCCTGATAATGAATGGTATTATCCAGGATAAGCCAGTGTTATCCCACTCACTGATTTTACTTCGTTTTAATGGAACAGAGCAAGTGCAAACATTTTTTATGAGTAGTTCTATTTGCTGTTCTTCAAATAATCCCTGTGATCGCCAGTTCTGTCTCTTGGCTAATGTACACCTTCCACTGGGGTGGTGGGTTTTTCTTGTGTGTCCAAGTTCTTCAAGGACCAACTTCCTTTTCCTTCATGCCTTCCATGCTCACTCCTGTCTAAGGTGACCTCTCTTCCACTTGAATTTCTGTGCAATTTACTCTATGTTTCCTTACCTTTTCTCTTATCATAGAATACAGTTGTTTTTTTGTTTTTTGGGTTTTTTTTTTGCTGAAAGTCTTAACCTCCCCAAAGACTACAAGTTCCTCCAAAGTAGGATCTTTGCCTGATTTGTTAGATACTGAGAACTGAGTAAGAGCTCAATAAATTAGCTATTTGATCCAAAAATAAATGACAGGATAGAATTTCAAAATATACCACTATTGCATGTATAGAGAGGGTGGGGAGAAGATCCATCTAAAGTGTCTTTGTTTCCTTAGAAATTCTGGCCATTTTATGTTTATTTTTACAAAATATTTTAGTTCTCATTTTGCCACCTTTAAGAATTTGTGATTTTAATGTTTATTTGCTTTGTTAAAAATCTGTCAATGGATGGGTTATGTTTTCTTTGATTCTTTTCTGGTGATCAGGAAGGTGGAGAAGAGACTATATACACAATCTTGTTCTCAATGACTGAGTAATCAGATTGATCCAGCTCTGGTCTGGGAACACAGGACCTTAGTTTGTTTGATAGAGAATAACACCAAACCCCAGCAAGGCTAACTGATTTGTCTAAAGTTCTGATTAGCAATAGGATCAATAGCCAAATCTTATGCTCTTAGCCTTGGCACAGTGCTTTCTGCTACCTCCACTTGTTTGAAGTGTTTGCCCTATTTCATATGGATGAGACTTTTCTCTTTCTTTCTTCCTCCCTTCCTCTCTTTCTTTCTTTCTTTCTTTCTTTCTTTCTTTCTTTGCATTTCCTTCTCCTGGATGAAACATTTTGTCTCAACATATCAATGTTCTCTACAATCTTAGCAAGTCATAGAAGGCTGTGCACCTACAGAGAAATGCAAAACTAATGTATTAGTTGGAGTTGGGAGCCCAGTGAATTATCAATAAGCCAGCATATTTTCATAGCCTCTTTCATTCCAACTTAACACTGGAACTGGTAAAAGAAAAAAATAGGCATGGTTTTTGACATTAAGGAGCTCACTCCTTATTTAAGGACGCCAATGCATGAATAAGTAACTATAATATATGGCAGCCATTAATGTGCATTACAACTTGGAAATGTCTTTGACATAATAAATATTATGAGGTTTACATGTAATTCCCCCTCACGGGCGTTATAATCTAAAAACCGTCTTTGACGCAAGAAATATGGCATTCAGTGAGGTTTACATGTAATTTCCCCCTCGCGAGCGTTATAATTTGAAAGCCACCTTTGACGTAAGAAATATGGCACTCGGAAGTTCAAATGCAATTCCCTCTCATCATTTCTCTTTGATGAGAATGAGTAAGTGTTGCAAAATGCTTTTAATAGAGATTAATTTGCTCATCAGCCTTATTGTGGGGTTGGTATTTTTCATTGAAACAGAACACCTGTCTCCATATAAAAGCATCTACACAGACACATCCTCAAAACTTACAGACCAGGCTCTTCCGGTTTATCCATTAGCAGCATGGTTCACTTGCTGAGGGAAAGCAGGAAGAAAGATAGGGAGGGAGGGAGGAAGAAAGGCAAAACGGGGCCCAGGAAAGCAAGGTGAAAGGGAGGGAGGTGGAAAAGAGAGGAAGAAAAAAAATGTTTTAATAAGAAAGAGCAGAACTCATCCAATCTATTTCATTCTGTGGTTTCTGAATAAAACTCTTCAAGGGTTGTGTGGATTTAAATTAAACAAGACAGCAACTGGAGGCTGCTGGCATATGGCAAACCCACAGGAAATGGTACAACAGATTGTTACATTAATTGAGCACCTACTTGGAGGAAGCTGCTGTCATCTCATTTTGTAGTATTAGCTGATTAATTTATCCCAACAAATCTGGTTGCCATAGCTTCCTAAGGCTGCACACACACACACACACACACACACACACACTGATCAGTGATTACAATTTTCATTTTTTGACAAACCCTCTGGGTGACATGGACGCACTTTCTTTTGGTTGCACCTCCAGACACATTTTCCGAAATCGACTCGCATTGCGGTGTGCACAAATTAAATTCCAGTAAAATTGAAAGCTGCAATAAATCAACCCACCAAATCTTGTCCTTTAAGGATGATTCCATAAATCACGTAAAATGTTAGAGACTTTGTCTTGGAGAAAGTTCCATATATCAGAGAAATCGTTTTAAAAGTGAGTAATTTATGGTTAGAGTAGGCATTGAGTCGCCTTTTAAAAACGTATTCACCTCTAATTATCGCAGCAATCTGGAGAGGGTTCGGGCTCGTGCTTAGTAATGCCTTCAAGAGGCGCTGCCCCGAGAGCTGCCTACGATGCCGCCTAAGTGCAGGGCATCACCCTGCCTGGTAAGAGGCAGCCTCTTTTTGCGGATGTTCTACTGTCCTTGCTGCAGGAAGGGATTTGAATGGCTTTTTCTCCTCAACCAGATTTCCCCCATGCGTCCTCTCTTGCTGTCCTGCTGAGAATTTTATGAGAAGGCTGCATAAATATTCCAGATTGTTATATTTTCTTAAATACATAAGTTGAATTTTTAAAATAATTTTGGTCATTTATTAGAAAGCTTAAATTTTATTGGGATGTCAGGTGTGCTGAGAATTTTACAAATACAGGGGTGGGCAAAGTAGGTTAGTAAGAAATATAGTAAGAGATGAATTAATTATATAAAAGACAGTTTTAGGTACTTATGACTATGAGCCTTCTTTTGCCCACCCGTATATTTTCTCACTTAACCATCATAGCACCCCTGTGTATGGTAGGTACTGTTCTTAACATCACAGCACAAGAAAAGACACTATGATCTCTCAAAATGAAGTGATTTAATTGAGTTCTTTTAATAATGGAACCAGGACTCAAGTCCTAGCAGCCAGATGGCAGATGCCAAGCTCATAATTCCTGCTCTATATTGTCTCCTGGCTAGCCATGGCCTGTTAAGAGGAAATGCAAATTTTAAATGGCATATATACAAGGAACCCTAGTGTGATATATTTCCTTGGTATGTGTATATACAAATGTATAGCATATATATATATATATATATATATATATATATATATATATATATATATAAAAGCCCAGTGAACATTATGGCAGAACAATCAGAATGACCAGTCGCTATGATGTACACTGACCACCAGGGGGCAGATGCTCAATGCAGAAGCCGCCCCTAGTAGTCAGTGTGCTTCCACTGGGGGAGTGCTGCTCAGTCAGAAGCCTGGCTCACCACTGGCAAGTGCAGTGGCAGTGGCAGGAGCTTCTCCCACCTCTGTGGCTGTGCTAAGGAGCAGTGAGCCAAGCAGTAAGGAGAGAGCAGGCAGGCAGTAAGGAGCAAGAGGTAGTTGGTTAGAAGCAACAAGTCCCAGATTGTGAAAAGAATATCGGGCCTAAACCAGTAATTGGACATCCCCCGAGGATTGTGAGAGGATACAGGCCGGGTTGAGGGACCCTCCCACCCCCGTGCACAAATTTTGTGCATCGGGCCTTGAGTTTGTATATAACATATGTCATATGTATGTATATGCATACATTATATTTTTATAGAATATGGACAAACACCAATCAGAAAGAATATATGCACCCCTATGTTTATAGCAGCATTATTTTATAATAGCCAAGATCTGGAATCAGCCCAAGTGCCCATCAGCAGATGAGTGGATTAAAAAGCTATAGTACATTTACACAACGGAATAATATGCAGCTATAAAGAAAGAAGGTTCTCAGGACTCTTATCCTTTGAGACAGCCTGAATGGATCTAGAGAATATTATACTAAGCAAAATATTATATGGACATCGAAAATAATGAGAGTTATTATGCACTTTCTATAGTAAGCACATCCTATATGCTAGACATTTCACATTCATTATCTCATTTACTTCTAAAAATAATCCATGAACAGGGGCACCGTTATCTCTCCATTTTATAGAGATAAGAAGATGAAACACAGAAAAGTTAAAAAAGATTAACAAAGCCCATAGAGCTAGCAAGTAATTAAGATAAGAATCAACCAGATAATGACATTTTATCTATACACTAGAAGTCTGTTGCATGAAATTCATGAACTTGGGGGGTGGGGGGTGGTACCTCAGCCCAGCCTGAACTCTCTCACAGACTGGGAACCCCTGGGGGAGTGGGCCTAAGCTGCAGGCAGACATCTTTAGTGCTGCTGCAGAGGTGAGAGAGGCTCCTGCCACTGCAGCTGCACTTGCCAGCCATGAGCCTGGCTTCTGGCTGAGCAGTGCTCCTCCTGTGGAACTGCACTGACCATCAGGGAACAGCTCCTGCATTGAGCGTCTGCCTCCTGGTGATCAGTGCATGTAATAGCGACCAGTTGTTGTGACATTTGGTCAATTTGCATATTAGACATTTTTTATATAGGATACACACAAAAATATAAATACATACGTGCATGCCCGTGTGTGTGTGTGTGTGTGTGTGTGTGTGTGTGTGTGTGTGTTTCAATTAAAAAATAGACCTTCAACTAACACAGCTTGAAATGTCTTTAACCATTACAAAATAAACTTTAAAAACTTGAGTCCCAATATGTGGTTTCCATTGGCCAAGATTCCACTTCCCTGAGTCATTGGGGAATGGGTGCTTTCTATTACTACTTCATGACTCTCCTTCGTCTTTTCTTCTGTGGTTTCTTTGGTTAACCAGACCCCTTCATATTGGCACATTCACTTTTCAGAAGTGGTGATATCTTCAGTTACATCACAGTAAAGTCTAATGGCCTGAGAGATATCTTCTCTCTTTCTGGTGATCCTGCCTTTATTCCACGGGTCAGTACATTATAGCCATGTTTGTTTCTTCGCTTTGTACAATCAATAAATTAATAACGTTTTGACATTTTTAATGGTTGGAAAAAAATCAAAAGAAAAATATTTCATGACATATGAAAATTATATGGAATTCAAATTGCAATGTTTATGAATAAAGTTTTATTGGGACATAGTGATGCCAATTCATTTATGTGTTGACTGCACTTGCTTTTGTGCTCTGCAGTGGCAGAGTTGAGTAGCTGCAACAGAGACCACATGGCCTACAAAGTCTAAAATTTACTGCCTGGCCCTTTACAGAAAATGCTTGCCAACCCTGCTCTGCTCAAATGCATTGTGTTTCAAGTTCAATGTTCTGGAAGCTTCTTTTCTTTCTAGAATCATTAGGGCACCTCACAATTACCCATGTCCTGTTTTCATCTCTCAGGAACATGCCACGTTCAAACAATCCTTTTCTAACTATGACCACAATTTATTGTTTTCTCATCACATAGGAACGTTGCTACAGTATCTAGTGATCTAAGAAACCTGGATATAGTGCAGTGGGTATTTGGTATTTTAACTCAAAGGGGGCCTGAAATGTTGAATTGCTTTAACTTGCCCAGCCACATTGGGTAAGAAATGGTGGTGGTAAAAATGTGATGAGGGAGAGGCCTGAGGAGACCGAAGCAAGATGGCGGCCCAGGGAGTCTCCTGGGCCGCCATCTCCTCAACAATTTGGAAATAAACAACAGATAAAACCAAAAGGGATCGCACCAGACCCACAGGAAAGCTGGCGAAATGGGAAGGCTACATCTAAACGCAAAGCAGGACGTCGCTGCTGCCATGTGGAGTTTAAAACTACAGCGAAACTGAACCTGCCGGAGCCGCTGCCGCCGGGAATGAGGGAAGCCAGACCTCGCTCCACCCCGGGGCCCAGGGAGTGGGCCAGCCCCGCTGGCCGCCATGGGAGCTGATGGGGGCCTATGCCGCCGCAGCCACCGCCACCGCCACAGCAGCGCCTTCGGCTCCTGCCTGGACGAGAAGCCCGTGAGCGCGACCTCCCAGCCCGCTCGCAGTGCTGGAGAGAAGCGGGTGCCAGGACTCGGGCCCCCGCACTCGCCGCTGCCGGGCGGGCGAAGAGATGGTGTAGTATCTCCCCGCCGGCCCACCCCCCGCGCTTACTGTGCAGACGAAGAAATCGCGCAGCGGCTCCCCGTCTGCAACCAGCCCAGAAGTGGGAAAACTAAACTAGACACCAAGCAGGGCGCCGCCGCTGCCATGTGGAGTTTAAAACTACAGCGAAACTGAACCTGCCGCTGACGCCGGAAATGAGGGAAGCCAGACCTCGCCCTGCCCCGGGGCCCAGGGAGTGGGCCAGCCCTGCCACCACTACGGGAGCTGATGGGGGCCTACGCCGCCACTGCTGCCACCGCCGCCGCCTGGGCCGCTGCCGCCGTGCCTTCACCGCGCCTTCATGGCGCCTTCGGCTCCTGCCTGGACGAGAAGCCCATGAGCGTGAGCAAGACCTCCCAGCCCGCCCACAGTCCTAGAGGAGCGGGCACAGCGTCCCCCCTCCCGCACAACCAGCTCGCCCCAGAAATGGGAAGGCTACAGTTAGACACCAAGCAGGGTGCCGCAGCTGCCATGTGGAGTTTAAAACTACGGCGAGCGGAGGACTGAGAAGGTGGGGCAGTTCTGTACCGAGCTGCCTTCCACTGGTTAAGACCTCCAAGAGCAAAGGCCTACCGAGGTGAGGATGCCCCTACTGTCACCTGTAGAGGGGCAGCACTGAGCTGGCCAATATTTGTGGTGGTGGTGCTGCTTGTCCTGGCTCAGAGGAAGCGTTCCACTAAGTCTGAAAGACTAAGACATCGCGGGGACTCTCCGCCACCGCCCGCGGCCTGCTCTGCCAGGCCTTCGCGCTCGCTGTGCTGGCGCTGCGCCTTCCGTTGGCAGACCCGGAGAATCCTCTCTCCGCTGCCACATGGCCAGGCCAAAGCATCAGACACTACCACCACGCGGATTTTAAAACTACAGGGGAAATTGAGCCACAGGAGCTACCATCGCTGCTGCACCCACTGCCGCCCCCAAGAATGGGAATCCACCGAAATCAGAGCTCACTACACACCGGGCTCATAGAGAGTGTGGCTTCAGAAATTAGCCTCTGCATCCACAGAAGCTCCACATCCGCAACAAAGAGGACGCGATGGAGGGCGGACTCTCCCCATGCAGCCATCACAGCCCGCCCACAATCTCCCCAGCACACCCACCATGCTGGGAGGGAAATGGAGCGCGCTGGTGAGGAAATGGCACGGTGCCTTCCATTGCCAACCCAGGCAAGCCCATCCTCCGATGCCACATGGCCAAGCCAAAGCTCTCACCACCACCGCCATGTGAACTTTAAAACTACAGTGGTAATTGAACCACAGGAGCGACCGTCAATATTGCACCTGGCACCACCACTCGCCACTGGCGCCAAGAATAAAGGAAATCCACCAAGAACAGAGCTCACCACGCCTTGGGCTCAGGGAGTGGGCGACCTCAGAACTTAGCCTCCATGTCTGCAGCTGCTCCGCTCCCACACCGAACGAGACACCGTTGAAGGTGGTCCCCCCGCCTGCAACCATCTCAGACCAACTGCAGCTGTCCCAGCCTGCCCCCCATGCTAGCAAGGAGCCCCGAGTGTCCCAGGGGGCCGAGTGCCCCGGGTGAGCCGAGTGTCCCAGGGGGCCATGTGCCCCGGGTAAGCCGTACCCCCCAAAGGGGAAGGGGGAAGGGTGTCCCGGGTGAGCCGGGTGTCCCAGGGGGCCGAGTGCCCCGGGTGAGCCGAGTGTCCCAGGGGGCCGAGTGCCCCGGGTGAGCCGAGTGTCCCAGGGGGCCGAGTGCCCCGGGTGAGCCGAGTGTCCCAGGGGGCCGAGTGCCCCGGGTGAGCCGAGTGTCCCAGGGGGCCGAGTGCCCCGGGTGAGCCGAGTGTCCCAGGGGGCCGAGTGCCCCGGGTGAGCCGAGTGTCCCAGGGGGCCATGTGCCCCGGGTAAGCCATACCCCCCAAAGGGGAAAGGTGTCCCGGGTGAGCCGTGTGTCCCAGGGGGCCGAGTGCCCCGGGTGAGCCGAGTGTCCCAGGGGGCCGAGTGCCCCGGGTGAGCCGAGTGTCCCAGGGGGCCGAGTGCCCGGGTGAGCCGAGTGTCCCAGGGGGCCGAGTGCCCCGGGTGAGCCGAGTGTCCCAGGGGGCCGAGTGCCCCGGGTGAGCTGAGTGTCCCAGGGGGCCATGTGCCCCGGGTAAGCCGTACCCCCCTAAGGGGAAGGGGGAAGGGTGTCCCGGGTGAGCCGTGTGTCCCATGGGGTCGAGTGCCCCGGGTGAGCCGAGTGTCCTAAGGGAAGCAGTGGGTCCCAGGGGAAGGGGCGGTGAAAACCTGAGGAGGAGCGGACTCTATTCATATGAGCCTGAGATGGTCACCATAAAACAAGCAGATTGTCAAATGACAGGGGGGAGGGGAAGGAGACCTGGGGGGAGACAGGAGAACAACCGAGGGACTGGTATCCATGAACATAAGTACAACCAATGAACACAAAACTCTGGGGAGGGAGGGCATAAATGGGTGGTGAGGGGGGGCAATGGTAAACTATGTACACAGAAAATACCTTAATAAAATAAAATTAAAAAAAAAAAATGTGATGAGGCTGTAATAAATGAGGGTGGCCAAGCATGCATGAGCTTTCTTCTTTTCCAAGACTCCTGACAGAACAGTGAGCCCTTCCTCTTTGCCAGTGTCACTTCCTGCAGCTCAGTCTCAACTCTCTCCCTAGAAATGGCAGCCTCTTCAATTTATGGACAGCTCCATCATCATAGATTCATAATGAACATTCCCAATAATAGCCTACACTTAGAGTTTCTACTTACTGACCACTCATCACTCCTCAGTCTGCCTGAATTCTCCTTCCCATCATGTACCTGACAGTGCACTCCCTGGAGCCACCAACACCTCCATCTGCATTAACTGCCAAGCACACAGACACATTTCAGGACAGCTTTTGCTTGACGCCACTGACTACCAATTAATTCTAGAAACTACTTTAATTGTGGGTTTTGTTGATGCAATTCTCCCATGTTTTTCCTTTCCCATTGTTATTTTTTTCTTGTTTCCCCCCCCCCTATATTTTTCTTCTCTGTCCATTTCTTAGGCTTAGTGGACACCAGAGGCCAAAGGAGAAATCCCTCTTCTTTTTCTCTGGTGGCATCTCATTTCCTCCGATGGCTTCAGCTATTACCTAACCACATGCCTATAATTATGAAAGCACTATCTATCTGTCTATCTATCTATCTATCTATCTATCTATCATCTATCTCTAGATCTATATCTGTGTGTGTGTGTGTGTGTGTGTGTGTGTGTGTGTGTGTGTGTGTAAAAAAGGCTAATATGCAAAGTGTCCCCTTGGGGGCTGGACCAGGAGTTCGATTGCTTACCATGATATATGATGAACACCAGCGAGTAGTGTGGAACAAAGGAAGGCCCTGGCTGGCAGCCAGAAGGCCCCAATCAGCCCTGATCACCAGACACACCTAGGGACCCTATCAGTGCAAATTTTGTGTACAGGGCCTCTAGTATATATATAATTTCCTACCTGATATTTCAACCAGGATATCCTCTAGGCTTCTGAAACTCAATATGACTAAAGTTAACTCTGCATTATTCCACTAACACTACACCTACTTTAGCACCTGTATTAGTTTCCTATTGCTGCTGTAACAAATCACCACAACACATTTATTATCTTACCATTCTGATAAGTCCTAAAATCAAGATGTCAGCAAGATATTCCTTGGCTCCCAGCCCTTTCCACCATCTTCAGGGCCAGCAGTGTAATATCCTAACATCTCTCTCTCTCTCTCTCTCTCTCTCCACTCAACTTCTGTCATTGCACCTTCTTCTATGACTCTAACCCTCTGTCTTCCTGTTTTACAAGTTTTGAACTTAATCACATCTTCAAAATATATTTTGCCATGTAATATAAAATTTACAGTTTGGGGGATTAGGATGTAGAAAATTGGGGGGGGGGGAGTAAGGGGGAGACATTATTGTGTTCTCTGCTTCCTTTCTCACTAATGACCCTGTCCTTTACCTAGTTGCCCAAGCTTGTCACCTGCAGTGAATGACCTTTGACTCCTCCTTTACCCCTTCCCCCACAACTAGGTCACTGCCAAATTCTACAATCTCCACCCCCTAAGTCTCCCTCCATTACTCTTCTCCTCGCCTACTTCCTCTAGTGCCCACTGAGCCTTTCTGCTCAGGTGTACTCTACATAATTCAACTCAAGTAGTAAGCCTTGATGTGAAAATACAGAAATTCTGGACATATTGGAGAATTTTTTTGTCATTTTAATAGAAAAAGAATCATCACAGAGATCTAGATAAGCATGCTCTTAAGAGAACCCTGTGGCAGAACAGCAAGCCCCATGGCGGAGGAACCATAAAGGCTTAATTTTGAGTTACAGCTTGCCATTTCCTAACCCCAGGACAGCTGTTGAGTTTCTTAAGTATTTTAATTCCTGGTTTCCTCATCTAAAATATCTAATTGGTAAATTATTCTGAAACTCAAACTATAATGGCTTGGGCATTTATAATGTTCATATGTAAGTTGTTAGTAACACATTATTAATTCAAAGAAAAGTCATTATATAAGCATTGGAAACATTTTAATATTCAAAAACTCAGCACTGGCAGCCTCAGACCAATAAGCATCAAGCTCTCTGTCTTTCAGTAGAGCTCAGCTACTTATAACGAGAAGGGAAGCAACTTCCTACCAATTCTTATCCTGGGGCAGATTCAGCTTTTATTTGTATACAATTGGGGGATGCTTTTTAAGAAAAATAACACATACATTATGCGTACAACATATAAGAGGGGAAATTTATTTGGAAGGAGAAGTGAAACACCAGAAAATATAAATATCGTTCTTTGCAAATATTATAAAATCACATAAACACATGCAAGAGGCTTGGGCAAGCAAGTATCCTCGAAGATTAAGTTTTGGCAGCTTCAGAGTGAAGCTTTTTCTGCTTTGTCTATTCTTGGGTAAAACAAAAAAACTATAGTTCCTACATTCTTAAACATCACGGTTATCCCACCCCTAATGCATATAAAACAACTTCCCAATTTGCAAAGTTGAGGTGCTAAATATACTACTAACAAATGTTGCAAATAAATGTCATATGGATTCTGTGGCTTGCTAAGCATTAAACATTCCTGCTACAAATTTGTTTCAGTCCTGCATTAACAAAAATCTGACTGTTATGGGGAGCCATGAGGAACAGAAAGTGTTTGCTCCTTAAAAAACTAGATATAGCCCAAACAGGTTTGGCTCAGTGGATAGAGCGTCGGCCTGTAGACTGAAAGTCTCAGGTTCAATTCCAGTCAAGGGCATGTACCTTGGTTGCAGGCACATCCCCAGTAGGGGGTGTGCAAGAGGCAACTGATCGATGATTCTATCCCTCTCTCTATCCCTCTCTCTCTTCTTCTCTGTAAAAAAATCAATAAAATATTTTTTTAAAAAAAACACTAGATACACATAACAAGGAAGAGTTGAACTTGTGTAATTTTTACACATCCTAGGGAGCATGATTGAATTGGACAGATAATCCTATATAATAAAATGCAAATTGATCGAATCGCAGAGCAACCGGTCGCTATGATGCACACTGACCACCTGGGGCAGATGTTCAACACAGAAGCTGCCCCATGGTGGTCATTGTGCTCCCACAGGGGAAGTTCTACTCAGCCAGAAGCCAGGCTCATGCCTGGCAAGTGCATTGGCTGTGGCAGAAGAGACTCTGTGGCAGTTCATTCTCATGCTATGGTGGGAGAGACTCTGTGGCAGCCCTAAGGCCTCCCGGACTGCAAGAGGGTGCAGGCTGTACTGAAGGCCCTCCTCCTGCCCGCCCCCCCCCCCCCAGTGCACAAATCTTGTGCACCGGGTCTCTAGTATATAATCAGTCTATTAAAAAAATAAAACAAAGATTTTTTTTTAAAGAGAAGTGCTGTGTTTCTCTGCATATATACTCCACCATATTGTTGTAAAAAGGTATCTGGATTCCTCATTCTGTATCATTTCCAAAATGCCCAACTAATCTATTTTGATCTTCAGAAGATCTGATTTAGAAGCTTAGCTCTGCCATTTTCTAGCTCTACAAATGGAACATTACTTCACTTGTCCTTTTCCCTGCTCCCTATCCATAAATGGAGAGAAGATGATCTTATTGCACAGGGCATAGTGGGTACTAAATGACCTAATGTCTATATACATACAAACTACGGACACAATCTTATTTATTTTGAGCTATGGTGTAAGATTAGAAGGAACTCATTGTTTCTGCCTAATGCCTATTGGTCAGCATCCTTTCTCTGGCCAATGCAGACCCATTGAGCTGCACAGTGGCCTCCAACCACGCACTAGAACAGCTAGTGGAGGTTACCATGGCAGATGGGGCAGGACTCTAGCAGGTACCCTTGGCAGAGGTCATCTTAATTTTCCCAAAGGTAAGAGAAAGTGAGGACACTGAAAGGCATTTATGAAATGTTTGTAGACTTTGTGAGTTTTCCCCCCAACGTTTTTATAGAATTCTATTTTCGTTTCTTTTAACAAAATGTTTATTACACAACTGAAGTCACACACATTCCTTGTATGTTTCCAGAACTGTTGAAGGTTCATTCTCACGCGATGGCTTGTTGGTATAGAAATGACCATGCTGTTCTTTCCAAACCAGGCGAACCTATCCCCATATCAAGAGTTCACGCAGTGATTAATGTTGCCATTACATCATCTCGACTTAGTTCAAATATAGATGAATACTAAGTACATGCAGGGACTTTTCATTCCCTAAGACTCAGCTTAAAAGCTAACTCTTCTTTGCAACTTTCCCTGACCTTCTCCTACTACCCAGACAGAGTTAGTCACTTTCTCCTCTGTGCTCCTCTGGATGTCATGCAAACGTTGTCTTAAGCGATCTTACCACTTGGCCTGGTGTCCTGGCACTATTTGGTTACCCTACCCAGCAATTGTTCAGTCTCTTAAGAGGGAGGGTAATGTATTTGTCTTAGTAACTCCAACATCTAGCATAGTACCTACCACATAGTAGGTGCTCCGTTAAGTGTTTGAGTAAAAAGGAAAAAGGAAAAAAAGCTTTTAAAGGTAAGTTACATAACATATAGTACTGCTTAACTTCAATGAAACTAAAATAAAAAATGTCAAAACATAATTATCAAATTATAGTTGAAACAGTACTTTTAAAAATGTTCTTGAGAGACTTTGAGGCATACTGTGTCCTGCACTCTGTTTAGTATAATTTGGGAGGCTTAATTGTGGGGTGTTGTTTTAAAGGAGAAATTAAGTTCATAGATTTACAAATGCCAGAATGAGAAGAGGACTTTGAAATCATGCAACTCCGAATGTCTGTCATTTCCCCGCTTTTATAGATATAAAATTATATCATTTTACTGTTTCCAGGCCTCTTTTCCATCTCAGCTATTATAATATGAAATCCGAGAAAATGGAACCATTGCTAGCATGTTCACTGTTGTTTTCCTAAAGAGAAAATGGACAAATGGGACTACATCAAAATCAAAAGCTTTTTTACAGCAAAAGAAACCATCAACAAAACAACAAGACGTCCCATGGTATGGGAGAACATATTTGCAAATGATATCACTGATAAAGGTTTAATCTTCAACATCTACAGACAGCTTATACAACTCAATAAAAGGAAAATAAACGAGCCAATTAAAAAATGGGAAATGGACCTAAATAGAACCCTCTCAAAAGAAGACAGAAGGAAGGCCAAGAGGCACATGAAAACATGCTCAAAGTCACTAATTACCCAAGAGATGCAAATCAAAACAACAATGCAGTACCATCTCGCACCTGTCAGGATGGCCAACATCAACAAAACAACAAACGACGTTGGCGAGGTTGTGGAGAAAAAGGAACCCTTGTGCACTGCTGGTGGGATTGCAGGTTGGTGCAACCACTGTGGAGAACTGTGGAGTATGGAGCTTCCTCAGAAAACTGAAAACGGAACTCCAATTTGACCCAGTAATCCCACAACTAGGAATATACCCCAAGAAACTAGAAACACCAATCAGAAAGGATATATGCACCCCTATGTTCATAGCAGCACAATTTACAATAGCTATTATTTGGAAACAGCCTAGGTGCCCGTCAGCAGATGAATGGATCAGAAAACTATGGTACATCTACACCATGGAATACTATGCTGCCATAAAAAGGAAGGAATTCTCATCATTTGCAGTAACCTGGATGGAATTGGAGAGCATCATGCTGAGTGAAAAAGCCAATCAATGAAAGAGAAACACCACATGACCTCACTCATTTATGGATATTAAAGAACATTATAAACTAATGAACAGAAAGATAGATATAGTGATAATAAAACAACAAGCAGACTGTCAAATGACAGGGGGGAGTGTAGGGAGATCTGGGGGAGATAAGAGATCAACCAAAGGACTGGCATGCATGCATATAAGTACAACCAATGGACACAAAACTCTGGGGAGGGAGGGCATGTATGGGAGGGAGGGCAATGGTAAGATATGTACACATATAATACCTTAATAAATTTAAAAAATTTTAAAAATAAAATGAAATAATGCCTAACACTCGCATTTTCCTAAGAAATATTTGTTGGATGGATGGCAGAATGGATAAATAAATGGATTAATGATCGATGAATGAATGACATGTGCAGTGGTGAAATGAAGCTTGTAGGACTTATATTCAAGTATTGTGACTCCCAGTCTAGTGTTCCTTTTTATCCCCGGACACTGCCTCATCCTTATGTAAAACAGTGGAAGTCTCCAGAATTGTACCTCAAAAATACCCAGTTTATTCCTTTTTTGGAATTTCTGTTCTACATCCTTATTAAATGTCAATGTAGGATCATATCAGCCAATCATTCGGAAGCATGAAATAAAGGCCCATTTTCTTCAGATATCCTCATACATAAAAGCATGTACAGGCACACCAATCCATTCATTTATCCAACAGACATTTAGTCACGACCTACTACATGCCAAGCAATAGCTCTCAGTACTTGGCTTCTTCAGTAAACAAACAAAACTAAAATCCCTTCCTTGGTGAAACTTAGGTTCTGTTGTAGGGAGGAGGAAACAGGGAGATAGAGAAAAAATAATAAGCATAGCGAGTAAATGAAATAGTTTGGCTATATTTCCCTGAACCAGAGAAAGTTCCTTTGTACATGCTACCCATGCACACACATATCCACATCCCACACACATTAAAAAATCACCCATCCATACAGGAAGCTGCATTATGTCAAGTCCATCAGGAAGCCCTATGGGTTGCAGGGACTACACCTGCTTCCTAACCAACTAACTGTGCATCTCCTCCAACGATTAGACCCTCTATAACATCCCACGACAGGAATAACCAGCTTCTTTGCACACACTTTCAGGAACAGGGTGTGTGCCCTTATTCAATGGAGCTGGCTTGATTTTTAACCATCTGGCATAGTTCTTACAGTCTTGAGTTAATAATCTAAAATTTTCATCCATCATTTCCATCCATTGTCCTGGTTCAACAAACACAGCGTAGGATGGAGCGAACATACGCTTTGGAGCAGTCAAGCCTGAGTTGGAGCTACAGCTCCACTACTCCCTAGCTAAGTGACTTTCTGCAAGGCACAATTGTTCCTGAGCCTCAGTTTCCCCGTCTATAAAATGTGGATAACATAACCTATCTTACAGGATCTTTGTCATGCCTGATGTGTCAGTTGCATAACAGGTTCTCATTAAGTGTTAGTTCCTCTAGCTATGCACCAATCTGATAGCATATTTTCCAAAATACATAAAGCATGGGCTCCGCCTTTGAGGAGCAAACCCGCTCTTCTGAGCATCACCTGTTCCTCCAGACGCTGCTGATACAGAATGGGATGAAGTATCCTTGCCTCTAGATATTGCCAGCTTTGTCTGTGTCTACTTGTCCCATTACCCGGTTTTCCTCTACTTAGATTAACTGGGTTTAGGAAGCATCTCTCTGAAAACCTGCCCCTAAGCCAGCCGTGGGCAAACTACGGCCCATGGGCCAGATCCGGCCCGTTCAGCTGTTCTATCTGGCCCACGGAGCCAAAAGAGCGGAGGGTTCTCTTGCTCTCCCCTCCGCTCCTTCACCAGCAGCCCAAGATGAGAGTGCTAGCATGGCCAGGTTGCTTTTGTTCCGGCCCTCCGGTCCAGCTTAAGGACCCATTGTGGCCCTCAAGTCAAAAAGTTTGCCCACCCCTGCCCTAAGCTCACATGAGATAGGAATAGCTTGGTATTGGGACAATTCAGACTAAGATTCAGGAAGCCATGGGGTCCTGGTTCAAATATGTACCCACTTTCCGCTGCCACATCGGTGAAATAGCTTTCCTTCTTGAGTACGTGACTCGCCTATTTGTATAGTGAATTTGTTAGCTGAAATGAGTTGGTGCACTTTCTGAGTTGTAGCTCGGACACCCTAAGAATGGAAGCTGGATGAGCAGGTGGAGGCAGAGGAGAGGGGATCCGTCCTGAAGCCCTACGGGGGCCTACCAGTTCTTTCAATAACTGGTTCAAGCTTCAGCTCGGCTTCCAGCACAGAAGTGTTTTGGCACTTTTATAAGCATTCTCACTTTATTATTTTGAAACTTCAGCAGGATGGCTAAGTGGTCACGCAAATGGCCTCTGATTAATAGCGGGGAGCATTCTTTGAGCTTCCCAGGCACTGCCATCTGTAACTGTAATTGTCTCTTCAAAGAAAATGCACTTTTTAATTACAAGGTCATGCACTGAAAAATAAAATGGAACCGAGCATGTGGGATGAATAAGGGATGTGTGAGTGCCTGAGGTGCGAGTGTGTGGTGTGTGTCATGCGCATTTGGCTGGTTTTTAAGAAAATGAGTCAAAAGCCCTTTAAGATCCTTAGCAAGGCTGCATGACTACAATTATACTAAAAAGTGTAATGAAAACCCAGAGTTAAGATAACCTAGCAAGATCAACCTCCAAAAGCTGCCTTTGCAGCTGAACCATTTCAACACCTGAATTTAAACCTGCAAATACTCATCATGATTTCAAAGTCCTCTTCCCATTCTGGCATTTGTAAATGCCGGCTCCATTGGCTCCAAGTGTTTCTTCCGTAGAAAGGGAGTGTGGGAACCTTGAGGAGGGTAACTGTGTGGTAAGGGAAGCCCCGTAGTCTGGGTGTTTTATAAAAAAAGTGAATCAGAGGAAACCATAGCGCTCCAGGTGTCTTAAAGTATCCACAAAAATAACTATAGAAGTATGTTGGTTTGCAACCTTCCTCTGGGCAATAACCCCTTCAAATAAGAAGAGAGCGGAAGTGTAGGTCTGGGTCTTAAAACAAGCCATTCCTTGTTTCTGGTCTCCATTTCCTCAACTGTGGTAGAGTTTGGGGGGGATGGTGGGAGGGACACGGTGTGGCTTAATCTCAGTATTAATGAAATGTGGGAGCAACGCGCAGCAATGGAAAACTGAAGAAAACTGCAGAGATGAAAGAAAGCCTCCCAGAGGTCAGGAGGATTCACATTCCAGGGCAAAGAGGAGTCTCTAACAAAGAAAAGGTGTGACACACGAGATTCACCAGGGAACGGGGTGAGTCCGTGATGAGTGGGGAAGACCCTGGCTGCAGCTGCGGGGTGGCCCCACTGCCCTCTGGGCGGGTACCTCCGAAAAGGGAGCACTGCTGTGGGAACCTGCCAATGAAGGTCTGAGCTCGTCTTTGGCCCAAGAGACCTACCTACTCTGATTGGCTGAGCCCCACCTTCCTCCCCTACCTCACCATCTTCTAAAACCAGAAAGAAACATCCGTGTAAACCGAGGGGTGTTTGGCAGTTGCTACCACCAAGTTTGACTTTGATAAAATAAACACTGCATGGGGGCTCCTTAGGGGAGTCAGTACAGTGAGAAAACAATGGGGATTTCCCTTCTGTCCCCTCCCTTGGTTCCTATCCTACAAAGGGTTGATTTAATAGATCTCGAAGGACTGACTCAGATTCTCCCACTCCTCCCCTCTTGGCTCGGCCTCCTGGGGAGTTGGGGATCTTCTTGATTTTCTGGGCTGCAGGATTGCCAGGGAGCAGAGCCAGGATTAGGGAACAATGCATAGTTCTCATGGTGGGTGGTAGGTTTAGATGCCCACCCCCTTCGTGGGAGCTAATTCAGGGCTCTCTGAATCTGCAAGTGGCCCCCCAGCTACCCCCACGGTCTGTGTTCACACTAGGAAAACCCAGATGTAAACATTCCAGAACAAGGGAAAGAGGATTCGTCTAGAGCTGAGACCTTCAAGAACTTGAATAAGGGACACTAAGGCATTCAGTTGCTGGCCTTACCTTCATGCCTAGACTGCTGCATCCAACCTCAAGGTCAGACTACCTATGAAAATGCCCTTGGTTTTTCTGAGTGGACCTGGAAAAGGAACCAACCTAAAATGGCCAGATGAAGACAGATGCTGGCTTTGCCCCACATGGTAGTTTTGCAACTGGTTCATCTGAAATTTTTGTTGCACATTTCCCCACTTCAAATTTACTTTTAAAAGATCATTTGCCTATGCTTGAGATGACAGGCCTCCTGCGTTTAAGTGGCTCTGAAGCCTATATCAACCAGACATTAGGAATATCAGTTTTTTTCTTTTTTGTTTTGTTTGTTTTGTTGTTTTTAATCCTCACCTGATATTTTTACATTGATTTTGTGGAAGAGAGGAGGAGAGATGGAGAGAGAGAAACATCAATGTGAAAGGGACACATTGATTGCCTCCCACACGTACCCCAACTGGGTCAGAGATCAAGCCTGCAATGGAGATACTTGCCCTTGAATGGAATGGAACTTGGGACCCTTCAGTCCACAGGCTGACACTCTATCCACTGAGCCAAACCTGCTAGGGCAAGAATATCAGTTTTGAATAATCTGAAAAGGGGTTGAGCTAAACCAATAAAATAATGCTTAAAATGTACCTTACTTTATAATAGAGTTATAGAAGTAGTTGTATTTTAAATGTATGTTGAACAACCTTGTACCCAGTGTTATGGACTGAATGTTTGTGTCTCTCCCCTAATTCATATGTTTAAGTTCTAATCCCCATGATTAGGTCAGGAGGTTGAATCTTCAAGGATGGGATTAGTGGCCATATAAAGAGACCCTAGAGAGTTCTCTCACCTTTTCTTCAAATTTAGGATACATCAAGAAAATAGCCATCTGCAACATGGGAGACAGCTCTATTCAGAACCCAACCATTTGTCATCCTGAAAGCAGACTCCTGGCCTCCAGAAGTGTGAGGAATAAATTCTGTTGATTATAAACCACTATCTATGGTATTCTGTTATTCTGAATAAGATGTCCACTAATAGGTTTATGTAAGACATGGTGATTACTAAATGAATCCAGTTGCTTCCCAAGTCTTCCCACAGGGCCCTACTTAATCCAGCCCCCGAGTACCTCCCTGACCTGACTCTGTTGCTCTGTCCAGCCACGTTGGCCTTCTTGCAATCCCTACAATATCAGGTGGTATGGCCTGGTTTCAGAGCCTTACTCCTTCCTCATCCTGAGTCACCCTCCTCCTGGAGGTCCACATGACTCCACCCGCCCTCCCCAAAGGGACAGGCTACCTGAAATAACAGCTGCTCTCCCTTCATCTCTCTACCCAGATCTACTTTTCATTGCCACATTAATAACTACATGGCATTATGTTACAGAGCTTTTCATTATTTTGCATCTGATTTTTTTACTGAAACATAAACTTCATGAGGCCAGAGATTTCGATTCTTACTTGATCTTCAATGCCTAAAGTGGTACGTGGCATACAGAAGCCTAAAATATCTCTATTGAGTTACTTTTTTAAAACTAGCAAGTGGATTTTTAGTGTTTTATATATTTCAGATACTATGGTAAACACTGTCATACATATTTTCTCAAATGCCTTCTCAAGCATCCTTTCTTCACCTCTCCTCCATCTCTCTCAGCCTGTCTTGCCATCTGCTAATGGAGTTTATTGCTTAATTAGCTGCCTATTATTTAAGAGAGAATTGTCTGGTTTTCACCCACAGAATTTATCCCATTTCATTTCTTCTTCTGTCTCTCCCTAGAGAGGCAGGTATACTGTTGGAAGCATATTCTTATTCATCTATTTTGTCAGAGCATACCCAATTTCCAGGCACACAGTAAGTATTCTACATATAGTATTCATTAAATGAGAAAATGAATTAATGACCTTCTAGTAAAGAGAAAAGATTAAGTAATGTAATGTAGGTAAGTGCCTGGTACTCTAGGTCCTTTTTTCTGTATGATGCAAAATGGCTCCACATTCTCAGAGTGTGATAACTAATCTGAGTGGGATTGCAGGCATGGGGAGGGGTGAGAGAATGGGGACAGAGAAGCTGATTACCTGTCTCTGGAATGGGTCTCTAGACAAATGATGTTTGTCACATTGGTGACAACAGATGCAATCCCCAGGCCAGTGACAGTTCCTCCATATTGCTTTAGCATTGAGGGTTTCTTCAATTAGAAATTTTATGACCATCCAAAACATTTCTGTGATCACATAAGGAAAACCCACTCCTCGTAGTCATCTTGGAAGCAAGACATACACAAAATTTTATATCCAACCATTCTCTGAGCTTAATTACCTGTCAAATAACAGAGTCTTAAAGGGCCTTGGGAGAGTCTATCTTTAGTCTAGCATTTAAAATTCCCTTCGGCATTCATGTCTATTTTAATTCTTTAATTGATTTTATCTCAAAAGAAGATTATTCTTCTCCTATTTGATCTATTTCTACCAGTATCGCTGGTAGAAGGATTTCTTCCAATCTAAACTACAATTCTGCTTGATGGGGTCTTGTTGGGGTTGCTTAGGGAACCAATTAATTGCATCTCTCCATTTGAAATATAAATCTGTTAGGGCAAGAAACATTGGAGTCAAACAGGAGTCTAAGCATCAGTAATGCTGATGGAAAAGTGGTGTTGAAAAATGTGAGCTGAGAAGCCTGCATGAGTTTCTACTCCCTAAATTTTAGATCTTGAGATCCACACTTGAGGCCTGACAGCTTCCAGCTACAAGGAGCACCACCACTTATCTCATTGCGTGTAGAGGATCCAAAACAAAGCCACTCATGAGTAGCACTGCCTGTATCATCCAAAAGAGAAATGTTCACCAAAGTAGACTTGTGCTCTCCCACCAATGAGAGCCAGGAGCAAGCAAGCAGAACAACACCTTTCAGAGGGTAAAAGTTCCCATGTTTGGGGTTGGCAGGAAGATGCAGGGAGGGGAGGACACTGCTCATGCTATTCTTCTGCCTTTGGCCTGCCCTAGAAGACCTGACCTCTCATCCATTATTCTTCAGAATACAACTGAGTACTATATGGCTTCCTTTTATGCTAAACCTCATATAAACTATGCCAGTCACTTTAGTTCTTCCTCCCATTGTTCCTTTCAGAATCATTAATTATTTTTGTCAGCCCTTCCTTAGATCCTATCTAAATTTCATATTTTCTAAGTCAAAGAATCTCCAAAAGGAACTCCTGTGGCTAAGATCAACTGTATGGGAATTAGAAGGTCTAGCAATCCAAAAATCTTCTCCATGTCGTGTCTGATGTATAACTTGTGATCCACTGTGACTCTGGGCTCTTCTTATTATTAATAGTTCATTCCTCTCTCAGGAATGACTACTTTGTACTTTCCCAATGACCTTCACCTATCCAGGTGTCAAGAACATACCCTAATTATATGACCCAGATTTTACCAGGGGCTTGCTTTCACATCAATTTATATCAGAGACCAACTTAATGACTATAGCTGGCATTCAGGTATCTAAGATGTTAATTAAATTCCCGAACACTCCAACTTCCTCCAATTCACTCGAGTTCAGGTTCAAATTTCTGAGGCCATGTGAGCACAAGAAGTGGTCTGAAAATGAGCACTATGCGCTCCATGGACCAAGAGATGAAGGAAAAGTCTGACTAGCGGAGAGAGGAGGAAATCTGCTGAAGATACAAAAGGACCAGTCACTTCACAGTTGTCCCTTGATAACTAATAACAAGCATAGCAACAATGATAATATCCCTCTACATAATATTATACCATGAGTCCTTCCTGCTGGGAACCTTGAGTCTATTACAGTTACGTTGGTAATTAGAGAGGCAGCTGATGTTAGTATCAAGCACTGACCTTGGTATCAATTTTCTAGTGCTCCCATACTTTAGTTCTGTGACCTTTGACAAATCACCTTATCTCCCTGAGCCTCGGCGCCCTCCTGTGGATGATGCGTCTGATAATACCTAAGTCACAAGGTTGTTGTGTTGCTCAAATGGGATTAAGTAATATAATGCAGATAAGCGCCTTAGGAAAGTAAAGTGCAACACAAACTGAAGGTATTATTACTGCTAATAACAGTTATTAATATATTTTCCCTGCAAGGCACATAAAGGAATGACTATTATATTACCCATTTTACAGATGAGAAAACAGACGTGTTGAGGCCCAAGGGACTGTAATGCTGGAAAACATCATGTGTTTCAGAATCAGATGGACTCTAATTCCATCCCATTTACTAGCTCTTTGACCTGGGGTTAGTTAATTTTTCTGGACTTCAATTTTCTTCTATAAAATTGTTTGTGTGTTTTTTTGTTTTTTTGTTTTTGGTGGGGAGTAACTGCCTGAAATGACGCAAGTAAAATGCCTAACACTTGATAAGTGTTTTAGAAATGGTAGCTGTTATAATTATTTAACCTGGTCTATCCTACAGAGCAGACTTGTTTCAGCCATCCTTAGTTTATTGAAACTTCTAGTATTCTATTTAATTAATGTATTCTGCTGTTGCTTCTGTAAGACCATGATGTGCATAGTCCTTAATTACTATTATTTCTTGAATAAATTTTTTCTCATGTAAAACACTACCAAAAAAAATAGAGACGCATTGCACAACAGAAAGTTTAGGAGACTGTATTTTAGCCTGACAAGCATGAACAGTTTCCCTTTGGATACTCATGGGCTCTGAGTGGTAGCAATGTTTAAAGATCAGGTTAATTGATATTGACTCTATATTGTGTAAAACAAAAGCATTTTCCCTGCCATTTAAAAGTAAGTTTTTTTAAGACAGGAAAAAGGACTGTGACATGAACCATGACAGCTGGGAAGCAGAAGGCTTGGAGCAGAGTGGCAGGGCCTCCCAAGCCTTCCTCCTCTGGTCTTTCCAGAAACAGTAAGAAGGAAGGAAGAGCTTTACTGAAACTGGATGAGGGTGAGTGGAGCCCACGGTCTGGGCACTGACTTTCAGATCCCATCTTTGGCTGACTGGGTTCCCACACTGTCCCATGCTGGGGTGATGGGGTGATGCCATTTGTCAGAGGACCCTGGATTGTCAGCAAGAAAATTTCATTTAAAACTATTCTGAGCTTCCTGAAGAAAGGGGGCCTGGGGTATCAACATTTAGATGCAGGCCAAAGCAGGGAGCCCCTCTCTGGTGTGTGTGTGTGTGTGTGCGTGCGCACACTTGTGCTCGCGCATGCTTCTATGAACGTGCATGTACTTAGAACATTTTCCTCACTGATAACATGGGAACCATAAAGTCTTTTCCATCTGCCTCATGGATAAGATACTGAAACACAAAATCACAAAATCAGAATGAAGTTATAGTTGCTGAACATACTCTCCTTAGGAAATCAATCACAGCTCCGTGCCCCAGAGCTTCTGATTTAATGGATCTAAAGAGAGACCTAAGCTGCTCTTTCCAAAGAGGAACCCTTGCCCTATCCCAACACCCCCCCGCCAGGGCATTTTTCTTGCCTTTCTCTTTTCCCTAAGCACCAAGGGACCTTCTTTTGCCTCTGTAACTTGTTCCATGAGCCCATGCACCTCAGCTGGATCACTTCTTTCCTGATTCACCTCTTCTACCTCTGTGACTTTCTAAATACATTTGTATTTGTAATTTTTTTAGTTAAAGAAAATGAAAGAAAGCCCTGAGCATTGGATTTTTTTTTGTAAATTCCTCAAGTATAGCCAGGGTTGAGACCCATATACTTAACTAGAGGCCTGGTGCACAAAATTCATGCATGGGGTCCCTCAGCCCAGCCTGCACCCTCTCACAGATTGGGTCCCCTCAGACATCCCTCTCACAATCTGGGGCTGCTAGCTTCTAATTGCTCACCTGCTTGCCTGTCTGACCACCCCTAACTGCTTGCCTGCCTGCCTGCCTGCCTGATCACGCCTAACCACTCAACTGCCTGCCTGCCTGATTGCCCCTAACTACTTCTGCCTCTGCCCCCACCATTACAGCTTTGTCATGAAGGACATCCAGAAGGTCATTCAGCTGTCCAGTCTAATTAGTATATTATGCTTTTATTATTATAGATACTTCAGGGAACCTCATGGGAGTTACGCCGGCCTCTGCCTTCAGGACCTCCTTGTCCAGTGGGCTCAGGAAGCCTGCAAATAAATCCTTATATTAGAATGTGCCAAGAGCTGAAATGCAATTTTGTAGTAGAATTTGTAGGGTTGCATATAGAGAAGGGAAATGCTCTCTGCTTGCCTAGGATGTTCAGGGATGACTCTACCATAGCTGCATCATGAGTTCCATTTTGACATGCAATTCAGAACTCACCAGGCAGAGCCAGGAGGCCTACCATCCCAGAGAGCACACAGTCAGCCAATGACACAGAGTGCTGAGAGGGAAAACAGATGGGGGAATCATCCACATCTGAGAGCAGACTGCAAGATGATATGGAAAATGATGCCAGAAAAGGCAACTGGACTTGTGTTCTTGCTTAAGAGGAGAAAGACACTCCCAAACACTTTATGTAGAAAGGATCAGAACAATGGACAACTGAAAGAAATAATGTTAAGGGCAGTTTAACATTAGGGACTCCATGGACCCCAACATCTGGAGTGGAGAGGAGAGACCAGTGGTTCTCCAACTGTGGTCCCCGAACCAGCAGCATCAGCACTGCCTGCCTGGGAACTTGGTAGAAATATTTATCTTGGGGTGCCACCTTACATCTACTACATCAGAAACTCTGGGGTGCACTCCAGTGTTGTATGTTGTAACAGAACTTCCAGGTGATTCTGATGCTTGCTACACTTGGGGATCTGCTTAATGGTTTATGGGAAGTCCCAGAGGACTACCACGTTTCTTTCTTTTTCTCTAATTCCCAGAGGCTGGTATAAGAAGGGGTCCTTGGAAAGTGCATTTTACTTTATTAGCAAATAAATGTGGGTTTTGACATATTCGAGGGCTCTAAAGTCTTAAGGTGCTTCCACTTCAGGAAGACAATTCCACCAGCAAGAACAGTGGGTCCTGCCCTAGCTGGTTTGGCTCAGTGGATAGAGCATCAGCCTGCAGACCCAAGGGTCCCAGGTTCGATTCTGGTCAAGGGCATGTACCTTGGTTGAGGGCACATCCCCAGTGGGGGTGCAGGAGGCAGCTGATTGATGTTTCTCTCTCATCAATGTTTCTAACTGCCTCTCCCTTTCTCTTCCTCTGTTAAAAAATCAGTAAAGTATATATTTTTTTTGATAAAGAACAGTGGGTCCTATTTGGGACAGGTGCTTCTGCCCAACCGTGGAGGGCAGGAGGCCTAACTCAGGGCATCAGGGCAAGCTTGGGACCTCCCCCAACAGCAGCCTGCCAAGATGCCTATGGGTCTGGAAATCAGGACAAGGCAAGATTCCCACGTACAAAATTAGATCTTGGAAACAGGTTAGTTATCTTGGACACACTTAGCACAGAGGAATGTTATCACTGTACAGATCTACACAGACATCTATATGAAACTGAACTGAAACCATACAGACTTGCAAAGAGAAAGCCACCAGCCAGAGAGAGAAGAGGAATCACATGACACCCATGGCATTCCTTGTGCAGAAAAAATCGGGAACTGGATGTCTGTAGATTGTCTGAAGTCGACCTCTCCCCCACCAGCGCCGGAGCCTACTTGCCCCCGAGTTCTGGGTCTAAGGCAGCCTTCGAGGACACTTCCAGCTGCGGAGGCCTTTTGCAATCACCTGAAGGAAGGAAGTCACACAAAGTCCAAGAGACAGCAGCCAGTTGCAGTGTTTTAATTTTTAGAGGCAGACTGTAATTACCCCACGAAATAATTGAATCAGCAAAGCACTTTGGTGTTGCATGACTACTGTGAAGGAAGCACTGGGTGTTTTGTAAATATTTCTTTCCTTCACCTTGGTCCTTAACTTTTAGCACTTGGTTGTTTTTTGTTTTGCTTCCTCCCTGTCCATGTTAACCTGCCAGCCCTGTGGGACCTGGGCAGAGGGGGGGGGGGGGAGGGAGGGACCAGAGGTTTAGAACTGGAGGGACCTGGTGCAACACACACCAGCTGGGTAACCTTGGACAGGTCATTTCATGTCTCTGAATCGCAGTTCTCCATGGAACAGGGAAAGTAATGAGGATTGGGGGAGATGATAATACTGAGATTAAATCCATATGGTGCTTTTCCCTTCTTCCAGGTTGTGAAGGTTCTCTGAGATCATACATGTGAAAGGCACTTGGTATTCAGTGAACGGGTTACACAAGTGTTGACTATTGCTATTCTTTTTCTTTCCTTCCTGGTTTTTACCTCCAAGCCTTTCTTTATCATAGTTTTAGTTTTTACAGGAATTACACAAGGTTAATTTTTTAAAAAAACACCCACAAGTATCCTGCCCCCAACTGGTGTGTCCTTGCATTATCTCACTTAACCCACCCAGTGATAGGTTAACTTCCCACCCCCACTCCCCATTTTTTACAGGTAGGCAAATGCAGCTCCAAAGAGTTGCCTGTCATTTGGGGGCTCTGCAATTGGTTAGTGTAAGACTAGCTTTGAGCCCAGCTCAGTGTGAGGTTCCAGCTTGGCTTCCTGGGAGAAGCCTTCGGGATCCTTATGCCCAACGGCAAGGTTGTACCCACAGGGACTTGCCAAGGTCACAGAGACGCTCAGGCTCCTGAGTTTGTTTCAGTCACACTTTCCTGACCCAGGAGAGCCAAGATCTAAACCATGCTTTCCCAAGCTATCACCCGGGAATCTCTAGTTTGACAAAAAGCCTCCTCGAGGAGGTTGCTTTCTTTACGGGGGTTTCTAGTCCCAGAGAGGATTGGGGAGAAGGGAGGGGGCAGGTAGGGGAAGATCTTCGGGAGCTTAGATCCTGTTTATCCACCTGTCATTCTTTTAGGCCCCGAGGCCATACTATCCATTTAGAAAGATTAAATCGAATGGAATGGGGGACAGAGAAAGGGGAGCAAGAGAGAAAGAGATGAGAAAGGAGGTGGGGGGATGAAATTCTCTCAGCATTAGAATAAAGAGCCTAGGATATTGGTAATTCTTAAATATATCTCATTTCTTAAAGATGAGCTGTTCCCTGGGAAATCGCAGGCAGGCGAGAGCAGCCTGGGTGAGGTGGTTTTTCGTCCATGAACCTGGCTTTTCTTTCCAGCATTCTCAGGTGCACTGGAGGCCCTGGGAATAGAGAGGGTTTTTTCAAAAGACACTTCCACCTCCTAATCCCTGTGCCTACAAACCAAATATTGA